>CM042684.1:536706403-537906403 GCA_023614405.1 Avena insularis
AAAACTTGCATGTGTCCCTAGCATATGTGTGTGAGTGTGGTGCAGGTTGGTATAAATGATTGCATGGCGTACCCCTCACATGCATCACGCTCCCCGCCCTAGAAAGGTTTTGGACACTGTATAAGGAATCTCCTGTTCACGTTGAAGCAAAAGGTAGTATAGAGCTAACTTGTGAACTCTTGGTTTCATCATCCCATGACATAATCAAACCTAACACAAAGAGAGAGCTAAGCTGAGGCTGCCACAGCCAGGAATAATGTAATGTCTGGGGTAGGCGGTCAGAACCAGATCGTGAGGTTTCGGCCGAGATCGAGGCGTGGAATCATCACGAAAACACATGTGTCCCTAGCAGCATGTATTAGTGTGTTGCAAGGTTATTACTCTGTGATTGCATGTGTCCCCCTCGCATGCATCGCTCTAACCTAAAGCTGAAAGGTTCTGAACTGTATGAGAAATCTCCCCGTTCAAGTGAAATAAGGTGGGATAGTGCCTAACTTGTGAACCTGACATGGTTTCACATCATCTATAAACCTAGTCGGACCTTACAAAACAAGAGAGAGGAAACTCACATGAGGCACCCCTGTCGGGAAAAGATGTCTAGGGGTGGGCGATCAAGGAACCAGCGGTCGAGGTTTAGCCGGAGAGACCACGAGCGTCCCGGAATCGATAGAAACTTGCATGTGTCCCTAACGCATATGTGTGGAGTGGTGGTGCAAGGTTGGTATAGGTGATTGCATGTCCACCTCGCATGCATCGCTCTAACCTAAGTGAAAGGTTGGACTTGTATGTAAGAGGTCTCCAGATTCGGGTGAAACCGGGTAGGATGAGTGCCCCAACTTGTGAACCAACATGGTTTTACATCATCCTATGACCTAGTGAACACAAAACAAGAGAGCTATTGCATTTTACTCATCGAGAAGAATGTCTAGCGGGTAGGCGATTCGACCCCTTGATTAGGAGTTTCCTTGGGAGAAGTCCACAAACGTCAGAATCATCCAGAAAACTTGCATGTGTCCCTAGCATATGTGTGTGAGTGTGGTGCAAGGTTGGTATAGGTGATTGCAGGTGGCCCCCATCACATGCATGCGCTCTAACCTAAGCGAAAGGTTACGGACCTTTATAAGGGGAATCTCCCGTTCTGGTGAAAGCCAAGGTAGGATAGTGCCCCAACTTGTGAACCAACATGGTTTCCACATCATACCATGACATAATCAGACACAAAACAAGAGAAACTACAGCTACCCTATCGGAAAAGAATGTCTAGGGGGTGAGCGATCAAGCACATGAGATCGAGGGTTTCAGGAGGAAGACCACGAGAGCGTGGAATCAAATGAAACTTGCATGTGTCCCTAGCATATGTGTGTGAGTGTGGTGAAAGGTTGGTATAGGTGATTGCATGTGTCCCCCCTCACATGCATGCGCTCTAACCTAGAAGAGAAGGTTCTGGACCTGTATAAGGGGGAATCTCCCGTTACGGTGAAACCGGGTAGGATAGTGCCCCAACTTGTGAACCAACATGGTTTCACATCATCCCATGACATGATCAAACACAAAACAAGAGAGAGCTATGGGCTACCCCTGTCGGAAGAATGTCTAGGGGTTAGGCGATCAAAACCATGAGATCATCGAGGTTTGGGAGGAAGACCACGAGTGGAATCATAAAACTTGCATGTGTCCCTAGCATATGTGTGTGAGTGTGGTGAAAGGTTGGTATAACTGATTGCATCTGTCCCCGCTCTCATGCATGCGCTCTAACCTAGAAGCGAAAGGTTACGGACCTGTATAAGGGAATCTCCCGTTCAGGTGAAAGCAGATGAGATAGTGCCCCAACTTGTGAACCAACATGGTTTTACATCATCCTATGACCTAGTCAAACACAAAACAAGAGAGAGCTACATGCAGGCTACCCTGTCGAGAAGAATGTCTAGGGGTGGGCGATCCGAGGCCATGATCATCGGAGTTTAGGGAGAAGACCACGAGCGTTTGAATCATCGAAAACTTGCATGTGTCCCTAGCATATGTGTGTGAGTGTGTTGCAAGGTTGGTATAGGTGATTGCATGTGTCACCCTCTCATGCATGCGCTCTAACCTAAGCGAAAGGTTACGGACACATATAAGGGAATCTCCCGTTCAGGTGAAACCGGTAGGATAGTGCCCCAACTTGTGAACCAACATGGTTTTACATCATCCTATGACCTAGTCGGACACAAAACAAAGAGAGAGCTACATGGTGAAATGGGCCCTGTGAGAAGAATGTCTGGGGGTAGGCAGTCAAAACCATGAGATCATCGAGGTTTCAGGAGGAGATCCACGAGCGTGAATCATCTGAAAACTTGCATGTGTCCCTAGAATATGTGTGTGAGTGTGGTGCAAGGTTGTTATAGGTGATTGCATGTGTCCCCCTCGCATGCATGCGCTCTAACCTAGAAGCAAAAGGTTACGGACACATGTATAAGAGAATCTCCCGTTCGGTGAAAGGGTAGGATAGTGCCCCAACTTGTGAACCAACATGGTTTTACATCATCCTATGACCTAGTCAGACACAAAACAAGAGAGAGAGCTACGTCGGCTATCACTGTCGGAGAAGAATGTCTAGGGGTAGGCGATCAAGGGCCATGAATCAGGGTTTCGCGGAGGAAGACCACGAGAACGTCGGAATCATCTGAAAACTTGCATGTGTCCCTAGCATATGTGTGTGAGTGTGGTGCAAGGTTGGTATAGGTGATTGCATGTGTCCCCCTCGCATGCATGCGCTCTAACCTAGAAGTGAAAGGTTCTGGACCTGTATAAGGGGAATCTCCCCGTTTAGGTGAAACCGGGTAGGATAGTGCCCCAACTTGTGAACCAACATGGTTTCACATCATCCTATGACCTAGTCAGGCGTAAAACAAGAGAGAGCTACTTTGCTACCCTGTCGGAAAGAATGTCTAGGGGGTAGGCGATTGAACCATGAGATAGGGTTTCATGGGAGGAAGACCACGAGCGGAATCATCTGAAAACTTGCATGTGTCCCTAGCATATGTGTGTGAGTGTGGTGCAAGGTTGGTATAGGTGATTGCATGTGTCACCCTCTCATGCATGCGCTCTAACCTAGAAGCGAAAGGTTACGGACCTGTATAAGGGGGAATCTCCCCGTTCAGGTGAAACCAGGTAGGATAGTGCCCCAACTTGTGAACCAACATGGTTTTACATCATCCTATGACCTAGTCAGACACAAAACAAGAGAGAGCTATGTCGGAACCCACAGGGAAGAATGTCTAGGGGTAGGCGATCAGCCCAGAGATCATCGAGGTTTGGGAGGGAGACCACGAGCGTCGGAATCATCGAAAACTTGCATGTGTCCCTAGCATATGTGTGTGAGTGTGGTGCAAGGTTGGTATAGGTGATTGCATGTGTCCCCCTCGCATGCGCTCTAACCTAAAGCGAAAGGTTACGGACACATATAAGGGAATCTCCCGTTCAGGTGAAACAGGTGGGATAGTGCCCCAACTTGTGAACCAACATGGTTTTACATCATCCTATGACCTAGTAAGACACAAAAGAGAGAGAGCTGCAGGTACCCTGTCGGAAGAATGTCTAGGGGTAGGCGATCCAAACCCATAATCATCGGGGTTTAGGAGGAAGACCACGAGCGTCGGAATCATCTGAAAACTTGCATGTGTCCCTAGCATATGTGTGTGAGCGTGGTGCAAGGTTGGTATAGGTGATTGCATGTGTCCCCTATGCATGCGCTCTAACCTAAAGCGAAAGGTTACGGACACTGTATGAGAATCTCCCGTTCAGGTGAAAGCAGGTAGGATAGTGCCCCAACTTGTGAACCAACATGGTTTCACATCATCCTATGACCTAATCGGACACAAAACAAGAGAGGAAACTACGGCGGGCTACCTCAGTCAGAAGAATGTCTAGGGGTAGGCGATCAGAACCCATGAGATCAGGGTTTCCGGAGGAAGACCACGAGCGTCGGAATCATGAAAACTTGCATGTGTCCCTAGCATATGTGTGTGAGTGTGGTGCAAGGTTGGGATAGGTGATTGCATGTGTCCCCTCGCATGCATGCGCTCTAACCTAGAAGCGAAAGGTTACGGACTTGTATAAGAGAATCTCCCGTTCGGGTGAAACAGGTGGGATAGTGCCCCAACTTGTGAACCAACATGGTTTTACATCATCCTATGACCTAGTTAGACACAAAACAAGAGAGAGCTACGGGCTACCTGTCGGAAGAATGTCTAGGGGTAGGCGATCGAGCCCATGATTAGGGTTTTTGGAGGAAGACCACGAGCGTCGGAATCATCTGAAAACTTGCATGTGTCCCTAGCATATGTGTGTGAGTGTGGTGCAAGGTTGGTATAGGTGATTGCATGTGTCACCCGCGCATGCATGCGCACTAACCTAGGAGCGAAAGGTTACGGACACATATAAGGAATCTCCCGTTTAGGTGAAACAGGTGAGATAGTGCTAACATGAACCAACATGGTTTTACATCATCCTATGACCTAGTCGAGACACAAAACAGAGAGAGCTACTTGGGCTACCCTGTCGGAGAAGAATGTCTAGGGGTAGGCGATCAGCCCATGAGATCATCGAGGTTTCGCGGAGGTAGTCCACGAGAACGTCGGACTCATCTGAAAACTTGCATGTGTCCCTAGCATATGTGTGTGAGTGTGGTGCAAGGTTGGTATAGGTGATTGCATGTGTCACCCCTCGCACGCATGCGCTCTAACCTAGAAGCGAAAGGTTATGGACCTGTATAAGGGAATCTCCCGTTCGGGTGAAACAGGTAGGATAGTGCCCCAACTTGTGAACCAACATGGTATCACATCATCATATGACCTAGACAGACACAAAACACGACAGAGCTACAGTACGCTACCTGTCGGAAGAATGTCTAGGGGTAGGCGATCAGAACCCATGAGATCATGGTTTACCGGAGGAAGACCACGAGCGTCGGAATCGATGAAAACTTGCATGTGTCCCTAGCATATGTGTGTGAGTGTGGTGCAAGGTTGGTATAGGTGATTGCATGTGTCCCCCTCGCATGCATGCCCTCTAACCTAGAAGCGAATGGTAATGGACTTGTATAAGGGAATCTCCCGTTCGGGTGAAACAGGTAGGATAGTGCCCCAACTTGTGAACCAACATGGTTTACATCATCCTATGACCTAGTCGAACACAAAACAAGAGAGCTACTTGGGCTACCTGTCAGAAGAATGTCTAGGGGTAGGCGATCAAACCCATGATTAGGGTTTCAGCGGAGAAGTCCACGAGCGTCGAATCATCGAAAACTTGCATGTGTCCCTAGCATATGTGTGTGAGTGTGGTGCAAGGTTGGTATAGGTGATTGCATGTGTCCCCTCGCATGCATGCGCTCTAACCTAAGCGAAAGGTTACAGACACTGTATAAGGGAATCTCCCGTTCGGGTGAAAGCCGGAGGATAGTGCCCCAACTTGTGAACCAACATGGTTTCACATCATCCTATGACATAATCAAACACAAAACAAGAGAGCTACCGGGCTACCTGTCGGAAGAATGTCTAGGGGTAGGCGATCAAAACCCATGAGATCATCGGGGTTTCAGGAGGAAGACCACGAGCGTCGGAATCATCTGAAAACTTGCATGTGTCCCTAGCATATGTGTGTGAGTGTGGTGCAAGGTTGGTATAGGTGATTGCATGTGTCCCCCTCGCATGCATGCGCTCTAACCTAGAAGCGAAAGGTTCTGGACCTGTATAAGGGGGAATCTCCCCGTTCAGGTGAAACCGGGTAGGATAGTGCCCCAACTTGTGAACCAACATGGTTTCACATCATCCTATGACCTAGTCAGACACAAAACAAGAGAGAGCTACTGTGGCTACCCTGTCGAGAAGAATGTCTAGGGGTAGGCGATCCGAGCCCATGATCATCGAGGTTTCAGGAGGAAGACCACGAGAACGTCAGAATCGATGAAAACTTGCATGTGTCCCTAGCATATGTGTGTGAGTGTGGTGCAAGGTTGGTATAGGTGATTGCATGTGTCCCCTCGCATGCATGCGCTCTAACCTAGAAGCGAAGGTTGGACTGTATAAGGGGAATCTCCCGTTCGGGTGAAAGCAGGTAGGATAGTGCCCCAACTTGTGAACCAACATGGTTTTACATCATCCTATGACCTAGTCGGACACAAAACAAGAGAGAGCTACATGGCTACCTGTCGGAAGAATGTCTAGGGGGTAGGCGATCAGAACCCATGATCATCGAGGTTTCTCCGGGAGGAAGACCACGAGCGTCGGAATCGATGAAAACTTGCATGTGTCCCTAGCATATGTGTGTGAGTGTGGTGCAAGGTTGGTATAGGTGATTGCATGTGTCCCCCTCGCATGCTTGCGCTCTAACCTAGAAGCGAAGGTTACGGACACATATAAGGGGAACCTCCCGTTACGGTGAAAGCAAGGTATAGTGCTAACTTGTGAAGCAACATGGTTTTACATCATCCTATGACCTAGTAAGACACAAAATAAGAGAGAGCTATGCCGGGCTACCCTGTCAGAAGAATGTCTAGGGGTAGGCGATCAAGAGCCCATGAGATCATCGAGGTTCATGGGAGGAAGACCACGAGCGTCAGAATCGATGAAAACTTGCATGTGTCCCTAGCATATGTGTGTGAGTGTGGTGCAAGGTTGGTATAGGTGATTGCATGTGTCCCCTCATGCATGCGCTCTAACCTAAAGCGAAAGGTTGGACACATATAAGGGAATCTCCCGTTCACGGTGAAACGGGCCATATAGTGCCCCAACTTGTGAACCAACATGGTTTCACATCATCCCATGACATAATCAAACACAAAACAAGAGAGAGCTACAGGATACCTGTCGGGAAGAATGTCTAGGGGTAGGCGATCAAAGCCATGAGATCATCGAGGTTTCACGGGAGGAAGTCCACGAGGACGTCGGAATCATCTGAAAACTTGCATGTGTCCCTAGCATATGTGTGTGAGTGTGGTGCAAGGTTGTTATAGGTGATTGCATGTGTCCCCCTGCATGCATGCTCTAACCTAAGCGAAAGGTTCTAGACACATATAAGGAATCTCCCGTTCGGGTGAAACAGGGTATAGTGCCCCAACTTGTGAACCAACATGGTTTCACATCATCCTATGACCTAGTCAGACACAAAACAAGAGAGAGCTACATGGCTACCCTGTTAGAAGAATGTCTAGGGGTAGGCGATCCGAAACCCATGATTAGGGTTCTGGGAGGAAGACCACAAACGTCGGAATCATGAAAACTTGCATGTGTCCCTAGCATATGTGTGTGAGTGTGGTGCAAGGTTGGTATATGTGATTGCATGTGTCCCCTCGCATGCATGCTCTAACCTAGAAGCGAAAGGTTACGGACTGTATAAGGGAATCTCCTGTTGGTGAAACCGGTAGGATAGTGCCCCAACTTGTGAACCAACATGGTTTTACATCATCCTATTACCTAGTCAAACACAAAACAAAGAGAGAGCTCATGGGCTACCTATCGAGGAAGAATGTCTAGGGGTAGGCGATCAGAGCCAGATTAGGTTTCATGGGAGGAAGTCCACGAGAATGTCAGAATCATCGAAAACTTGCATGTGTCCCTAGCATATGTGTGTGAGTGTGGTGCAAGGTTGGTATAGGTGATTGCATGTGTCCCCGTCCAAGCATGCGCTCAAAACTAGAAGCGAAAGGTTACGGACACGTATAAGGGAATCTCCCGTTCAGGGTGAAACCAGGTAGGTGAGATATTGCCCCAACTTGTGAACCAACATGGGTTTACATCATCCTATGACCTAGTCAGACACAAAACAAGAGAGAGCTACATGGGCTACCCTGTCGGAAGAATGTCTAGGGGTAGGCGATCAAGACATGAGATCATCAGGGTTTTGCCAGAGGAAGTCCACGAGAACGTCGGAATCATCTGAAAACTTGCATGTCTCCCTAGCATATGTGTGTGAGTGTGGTGCAAGGTTGGTATAGGTTATTGCATGTGTCCCCCTCGCATGCATCCGCTCTAACCTAGAAGCGAAAGGTTACGGACACTGTATAAAGAATCTCCCGTTCGGGTGAAGCAGGTAGGATAGTGCCCCAACTTGTGAACCAACATGGTTTTACATCATCCTATGACCTAGTCGGACACAAAACAAGAGAGCTACATGAGCTACCTGTCGGAAGAATGTCTAGGGGGTAGGCGATCAGAACCCATGATTAGGGTTTAGCGGAGGAAGACCACGAGCGTCGGAATCATGAAAACTTGCATGTGTCCCTAGCATATGTGTGTGAGTGTGGTGCAAGGTTGGTATAGGTGATTGCATGTGTCCCCTTGCATGCATGCGCTCTAACCTAGAAGCGAAAGGTTACGGACCTATATAAGGGAATCTCCCGTTCGGGTGAAAGCAGGTAGGATAGTGCCCCAACTTGTGAACCAACATGGTTTTACATCATCCTATGACCTAGTCGGACACAAAACAAGAGAGCTACGCAGGCTACCCCTGTCGGAAAGAATGTCTAGGGGGTAGGCGATCAGACCATGAGATCGAGGTTTGGCGGAGGAAGACGAGCGTCGGAATCATCGAAAACTTGCATGTGTCCCTAGCATATGTGTGTCAGTGTGGTGCAAGGTTGGTATAGGTGATTGCATGTGTCCCTCGCATGCATGCGCTCTAACCTAGAAGTGAAAGGTTACGGACTGTATAAGGGAATCTCTCCGTTTAGGTGAAAGCAGGTATAGTGCCCAACTTGTGAACCAACATGGTTTACATCATCCTATGACCTAGTCAGACACAAAACAAGAGAGAGCTACATGGGCTACCTGTCGGAAAGAATGTCTAGGGGGTAGGCGATCAGAACCAGCAGATCGAGGTTTCGGGGAGGAAGACCACGAGCGTCGGAATCATCTGAAAACTTGGATGTGTCCCTAGCATATGTGTGTGAGTGTGGTGCAAGGTTGGTATACGTGATTGCATGTGCCCCCCTCATGCATGCGCTCTAACCTAGAAGCGAAAGGTTACGGACTGTATAAGGGAATCTCCCGTTCGGGTGAAACAAGGTAGGATAGTGCCCCAACTTGTGAACCAACATGGTTTACATCATCCTATGACCTAGTCGGACACAAAACAAGAGAGAGCTACAGCCGCTACCTGTCGGAAGAATGTCTAGGGGGTAGGCGATCAGAGCCCATGGTCATCGAGGGTTTCATGGGAGGAAGACCACGAGCGTCGGAATCATGAAAACTTGCATGTGTCCCTAGCATATGTGTGTGAGTGTGGTGCAAGGTTGGTATAGGTGATTGCATGTGTCCCCCGCATGCATGCGCTCTAACCTAGAAGCGAAAGGTTCTCGACACTGTATAAGGAATCTCCCCGTTCGGTGAAGCCGGGTGAGATAGTGCCCCAACTTGTGAACCAACATGGTTTACATCATCCTATGACCTAGTCAAACACAAAACAAGAGAGAGCTACATGAGCTACCTGTCAGGAAGAATGTCTAGGGGTAGATGATCCAGAACCTAGAGATCGAGGGTTTAGGAGGAAGTCCACAGAGCATCGGAATCATCTGAAAACTTGCATGTGTCCCTAGCATATGTGTGTGAGTGTGGTGCAAGGTTGGTATAGGTGATTGCATGTGTCCCCCTCGCATGCGCTCTAACCTAGAAGCGAAGGTTACAGACCTATAAGGAATCTCCCGTTCAGGTGAAAGCGGGTAGGATAGTGCCCCAACTTGTGAACCAACATGGTTTTACATCATCCTATGACCTAGTCAAACACAAAACAAAGAGAGAGCTACCCTGTCGGATGAATGTCTAGGGGTAGGCGATCCAAGCCCATGAGATCAGGGGTTTCGCCGGAGGAAGACCACGAGAACGTCGGAATCGATGAAACCTTGCATGTGTCCCTAGCATATGTGTGTGAGTGTGGTGCAAGGTTGGTATAGGTGATTGCATGTGTCCCCTAACATGCATGCGCTCTAACCTAGAAGCGAAGGTTACGGACTGTATAAGGGAATCTCCCGTTACGGTGAAAGCAAGGTAGATAGTTCCCCAACTTGTGAACCAACATGGTTTCATCATCCTATGACCTAATCAAACACAAAACAAGAGAGAACTACATGGTACCCTGTCGGAAAGAATGTCTAGGGGTGGGCGATCCAACCCAGATCATCGAGTTTGGGAGGAAGTCCACGAGCGTCGAATCGATGAAAACTTGCATGTGTTCCTAGCATATGTGTGTGAGTGTGGTGCCAGGTTGGTATAGGTGATTGCATGTGTCCCCCTCACATGCATGCTCTAACCTAGAAGCGAAGGTTCTAGACACATATAAGGGGAATCTCCCATTCGGGTGAAACCGGGAGATAGTGCCCCAACTTGTGAACCAACATGGTTTCACATCATCCCATGACATAATGAAACACAAAACAAGAGAGCTACATGGGCTACCTGTCGGAAAAGAATGTCTAGGGGTGGGCGATCCGAGCCAAATCATCGAGGTTTCTTGGGAGGAAGTCCACGAGCGTTGGAATCATCGAAAACTTGCATGTGTCCCTAGCATATGTGTGTGAGTGTGGTGCAGGTTGGTATAGGTGATTGCATGTGTCCCCTCACATGCATGCGCTCTAACCTAAGCGAAAGGTTACGGACTGTATAAGGGAATCTCCACGTTCAGGTGAAAGCCAAGGGGTATAGTGCCCCAACTTGTGAACCAACATGGTTTCACATCATCTTATGACATAATCAAACACAAAACAAGAGAGAACTCATGAGCTACCCTGTTAGAAGAATGTCTATTGGGTAGGCGATCAAACCATGAGATCATCGAGGTTTGTGGGAGGAAGACCACGAGCGTCGGAATCATGAAAACTTGCATGTGTCCCTAGCATATGTGTGTGAGTGTGGTGCAAGGTTGGTATAGGTGATTGCATGTGTGCCCTCGCATGCATGCGCTCTAACCTATAAGCGAAAGGTTACGGACACATATAAGGGAATCTCCCGTTCGGGTGAAACAGGTAGGATAGTGCCCCAACTTGTGAACCAACATGGTTTTACATCATCCTATGATCTAGTCGAACACAAAACAAGAGAGAACTTCGCCAGGCTACCCTGTCGGAAGAATGTCTAGGGGGTAGGCAGTCAAAACCCATGATTAGGGTTTGGGAGGAAGACCACGAGCGTCGGAATCATGAAAACTTGCATGTGTCCCTAGCATATGTGTGTGAGTGTGGTGCAAGGTTGGTATAGGTGATTGCATGTGTCCCCTCGCATGCATCGCTCTAACCTAGAAGCGAAAGGTTACGGACCTATATAAGGGAATCTCCCGTTCGGGTGAAACCGGTAGGATAGTGCCCCAACTTGTGAACCAACATGGTTTACATCATCCTATGACCTAGTCGGACACAAAACAAGAGAGAGAGCTACGCTTGGCTACCCTGTCGGAAGAATGTCTAGGGGGTAGGCGATCAGGACCCATGAGATCAGGGTTTCATGGGAGGAAGACCACGAGCGTCGGAATCATCGAAAACTTGCATGTGTCCCTAGCATATGTGTGTGAGTGTGGTGCAAGGTTGGTATAGGTGATTGCATGTGTCCCCTCGCATGCATCGCTCTAACCTAGAAGCGAAAGGTTACGGACACATATAAGGGAATCTCCCGTTAGGTGAAAGCAGGTAGGATAGTGCCCCAACTTGTGAACCAACATGGTTTACATCATCCTATGACCTAGTCAAACACAAAACAAGAGAGCTCATGCTACCTGTCGGAAGAATGTCTAGGGGTAGGCGATCAGGCCCATGATCATCGGGTTTGCGGAGGAAGACCACGAGAACGTCGGAATCATCTGAAAACTTGCATGTGTCCCTAGCATATGTGTGTGAGTGTGGTGCAAGGTTGGTATAGGTGATTGCATGTGTCCCCCTCGCATGCATGCGCTCTAACCTAGAAGCGAAAGGTTCTGGACTTGTATAAGGGGAATCTCCCCGTTCAGGTGAAGCAAGGTAGGATAGTGCCCCAACTTGTGAACCAACATGGTTTCACATCATCCTATGACATAGTCGGACACAAAACAAGAGAGAGCTACATGCTACCCTGTCGGAAGAATGTCTAGGGGTAGGCGATCAGACCCATGAGATCGGGGTTTCACGGAGGAAGACCACGAGAACGTCGCAATCGATGAAAACTTGCATGTGTCCCTAGCATATGTGTGTGAGTGTGGTGCCAGGTTGGTATAGGTGATTGCATGTGTCCCCCCTGTCATGCATGCGCTCTAACCTAGAAGCGAAGGTTCTCGACACATATAAGGGGAATCTCCCCGTTCAGGTGAAACCAGGTAGGATAGTGCCCCAACTTGTGAACCAACATGGTTTTACATCATCCTATGACCTAGTCGGACACAAAACAAAGAGAGCTACATGCTACCCTGTCGGAAGAATGTCTAGGGGTAGATGATCAGAATCTGAGATCATCGAGGTTTAGGGAGGAAGTCCACGAGAACGTCGGAATCATTTGAAAACTTGCATGTGTCCCTAGCATATGTGTGTGAGTGTGGTGCAAGGTTGGTATAGGTGATTGCATGTGTCCCCCTCGCATGCATGCGCTCTAACCTAAGCGAAGGTTACGGACCTATATAAGGGAATCTCCCGTTCGGGTGAAACGGGTAGGATAGTGCCCCAACTTGTGAACCAACATGGTTTTACATCATCCTATGACCTAATCAAACACAAAACAAGAGAGAGCTACATGGTACCCATCGGAAGAATGTCTAGGGGTAGGCGATCCGACTCATGAGATCGAGGTTTCACGGAGGAAGACCACGAGCGTCGTAATCGATTAAAACTTGCATGTGTCCCTAGCATATGTGTGTGAGTGTGGTGTCAGGTTGGTATAGGTGATTGCATGTGTCCCCCTCACATGCATGCGCTCTAACCTAGAAGCGAAGGTTACGGACACATGTATAAGGGAATCTCACCGTTCTGGTGAAAGCAGGGCGATATAGTGCCAACTTGTGAACCAACATGGTTTCACATCATCCTTGACATAATCAAACACAAAACAAGAGAGAACTACTGTGGGCTACCCCTGTCGGAGAAGAATGTCTAGGGGTAGGCGATCCGAAACCATGAGATCATCGAGGTTTGTGGGAGAAGTCCACGAGCGTCGGAATCAATGAAAACTTGCATGTGTCCCTAGCATATGTGTGTGAGTGTGGTGCAAGGTTGGTATAGGTGATTGCATGTGTCCCCCCTCACATGCATGCGCTCTATCCAAGAAGCGAAGGTTACAGACACATATAAGGGAATCTCCCGTTCGGTGAAAGCAGGTAGATAGTGCCCCAACTTGTGAACCAACATGGTTTCACATCATCCTATGACATAATCAAACACAAAACAAGAGAGAGCTACATGGTACCCTGTCGAGGAAGAATGTCTAGGGGTAGGCAGTCCGAACCCATAAATCATCGGGGTTTCATGGGAGGAAGACCACGAGCGTCGGAATCGATGAAAACTTGCATGTGTCCCTAGCATATGTGTGTGAGTGTGGTGCAAGGTTGGTATAGATGATTGCATGTGTCCCCCCTCACATGCATGCGCTCTAACCTAGAAGCGAAGGTTACGGACACATATAAGGGAATCTCCCGTTCAGTGAAAGCGGTAGTATAGTGCCCCAACATGAACCAACATGGTTTCACATCATCCTATGACCTAATCAAACACAAAACAAGAGAGAGCTACATGAGCTACCTGTTAGAAGAATGTCTATTGGGTGGGCGATCAGAAACCTGAGATCATCGAGGTTTGTGGGAGGAAGTCCACGAGAACGTCGGAATCATCTGAAAACTTGCATGTGTCCCTAGCATATGTGTGTGAGTGTGGTGCAAGGTTGGTATAGGTGATTGCATGTGTCACCCTCGCATGCATGCGCTCTAACCTAAGCGAAAGGTTACGGACACATGTATAAGGAATCTCCCGTTCGGTGAAACGGGTAGGATAGTGCCCCAACTTGTGAACCAACATGGTTTTACATCATCCTATGACCTAGTCGGACACAAAACAAGAGAAACTCATGAGTACCTGTCGGAAGAATGTCTAGGGGGTAGGCGATCAAGAACCCATGATCATCGAGGTTTCATGGGAGTAAGTCCACGAGAACGTCGGAATCATCTTAAAACTTGCATGTGTCCCTAGCATATGTGTGTGAGTGTGGTGCAAGGTTGGTATAGGTGATTGCATGTGTCCCCCTCGCATGCATGCGCTCTAACCTAGAAGCGAAAGGTTACGGACTGTATAAGGGAATCTCCCGTTCAGGTGAAACAGAGGATAGTGCCCCAACTTGTGAACCAACATGGTTTACATCATCCTATGACCTAATCAGGACACAAAACAAGAGAGAGCTACTCGGGCTACCTGTCGGAAGAATGTCTAGGGGTAGGCGATCAGAAACCCATGAATCGAGGGTTTAGGGAGGAAGTCCATGAGAACGTCGGAATCATCTGAAAACTTGCATGTGTCCCTAGCATATGTGTGTGAGTGTGGTGCAAGGTTGGTATAGGTGATTGCATGTGTCCCCCTCGCATATATGCGCTCTAACCTAGAAGCGAAAGGGTCTGGACCTGTATAAGGGGGAATCTCCCCGTTTAGGTGAAACCGGGTAGGATAGTGCCCCAACTTGTCAACCAACATGGTTTTACATCATCCTATGACCTAGTCAGACACAAAACAAGAGAGAGCTACGCCGGGCTACCCCTGTCAGAAGAATGTCTAGGGGTAGGCGATCAAAACCCATGAATCGGGGTTTTCAGGAGGAAGACCACGAGCGTCGGAATCATCTGAAAACTTGGATGTGTCCCAAGCATATGTGTGTGAGTGTGGTGCAAGGTTGGTATAGGTGATTGCATGTGTCCCCCTCGCATGCATGCGCTCTAACCTAGAAGCGAAAGGTTCTAGACCTGTATAAGGGGAATCTCCCGTTCAGGTGAAACCGGGTAGGATAGTGCCCCAACTTGTGAACCAACATGGTTTCACATCATCCTATGACCTAGTCAGACACAAAACAAGAGAGAGCTACGCCGTGCTACCCCTGTCAGAAGAATGTCTAGGGGTAGGCGATCAAGAACCATGAATCAGGGTTTCGCCGGAGGAAGACCACGAGAACGTCGGAATCGATGAAAACTTGCATGTGTCCCTAGCATATGTGTGTGAGTGTGGTGCAAGGTTGGTATAGGTGATTGCATGTGTCCCCCTCGCATGCATGCGCTCTAACCTAGAAGCGAAAGGTTCTGGACCTGTATAAGGGGGAATCTCCCCGTTCAGGTGAAACAGGGTAGGATAGTGCCCCAACTTGTGAACCAACATGGTTTACATCATCCTATGACCTAGTCGGACACAAAACAAGAGAGCTACATTTACCTGTCGGGAAGAATGTCTAGGGGTAGGCGATCCGAGTCCTGAGATCATCGAGGTTTCGCGGAGGAAGTCCACGAGAACGTCGGAATCATCTGAAAACTTGCATGTGTCCCTAGCATATGTGTGTGAGTGTGGTGCAAGGTTGGTATAGGTGATTGCATGTGTCCCCCTCGCATGCATGCGCTCTAACCTAGAAGCGAAAGGTTCTGGACCTGTATAAGGGGGAATCTCCCCGTTCAGGTGAAACCGGGTAGGATAGTGCCCCAACTTGTGAACCAACATGGTTTTACATCATCCTATGACCTAGTCAGACACAAAACAAGAGAGAGCTACGTCGGGCTACCCCTGTCAGAAGAATGTCTAGGGGGTAGACGATCAGAACCATGAGATCAGGGGTTTAGGAGGAAGACCACGAGAACGTCGGAATCGATGAAAACTTGCATGTGTCCCTAGCATATGTGTGTGAGTGTGGTGCCAGGTTGGTATAGGTGATTGCATGTGTCCCCCCTCACATGCATGCGCTCTAACCTAGAAGCGAAAGGTTACGGACACATATAAGGGAATCTCCCGTTCGGTGAAACCAGGGGTATAGTGCCCCAACTTGTGAACCAACATGGTTTCACATCATCCTATGACATAATCAAACACAAAACAAGAGAACTCAGGCTACCTGTCGGAAGAATGTCTAGGGGTAGGCGATCAAACCATGAGATCATCGAGGTTTAGGGAGAAGTCCACGAGCGTCGGAATCAATGAAAACTTGCATGTGTCCCTAGCATATGTGTGTGAGTGTGGTGCCAGGTTGGTATAGGTGATTACATGTGTCCCCCTCATGCATGCGCTCTAACCTAGAAGCGAAGGTTACAGACACATATAAGGGGAATCTCCCGTTACAGTGAAAGCAGGTAGTATAGTGCCCCAACTTGTGAACCAACATGGTATCACATCATCCTATTACATAATCAAACACAAAAAAAGAGAGAGCTACATGGGCTACCTGTCGAGAAGAATGTCTAGGGGTAGGCGATCAGAAACCCATAAATCATCGAGTTTTGGGAGGAAGACCACGAGCGTTGGAATCGATGAAAACTTGCATGTGTCCCTAGCATATGTGTGTGAGTGTGGTGCCAGGTTGGTATAGGTGATTGCATGTGTCCCCTCACATGCATGCGCTCTAACCTAGAAGCGAAGGTTACGGACTGTATAAGGGAATCTCCCGTTCAGGTGAAACCAGGATATAGTGCCCCAACTTGTGAACCAACATGGTTTCACATCATCCATGACATAATCAAACACAAAACAAGAGAGAACTACATGGGCTACCTGTCGGAAGAATGTCTAGGGGGTAGGCGATCAGAAACCATGAGATCATCGAGGGTTTCATGGAGGAAGACCACGAGCGTCGGAATCATCGAAAACTTGCATGTGTCCCTAGCATATGTGTGAGTGTGGTGCAAGGTTGGTATAGGTGATTGCATGTGTCCCCTCGCATGCATGCGCTCTAACCTAGAAGCGAAAGGTTACGGACCTGTATAAGGGAATCTCCCGTTCAGGTGAAACAGGTAGGATAGTGCCCCAACTTGTGAACCAACATGGTTTTACATCATCCTATGACCTAATCGGACACAAAACAAGAGAGAGCTACTGGGCTACCCTGTGAGAAGAATGTCTAGGTGGGTAGGCGATCAGACCCATGAGATCATCAGGGTTTCGCCGGAGGAAGTCCACGAGAACGTCGGAATCATCTTAAAACTTGCATGTGTCCCTAGCATATGTGTGTGAGTGTGGTGCAAGGTTGGTATAGGTGATTGCATGTGTCCCCCCTCGCATGCATGCGCTCTAACCTAGAAGCGAAAGGGTCTGGACCTGTATAAGGGGGAATCTCCCCGTTTAGGTGAAACCGGGTAGGATAGTGCCCCAACTTGTCAACCAACATGGTTTTACATCATCCTATGACCTAGTCAGACACAAAACAAGAGAGCTACATGGCTACCTGTCGGAAAGAATGTCTAGGGGGTAGGCGATCAAGAACCATGAGATCGGGGTTTCACGGAGGAAGACCACGAGCGTCGGAATCATCTGAAAACTTGCATGTGTCCCTAGCATATGTGTGTGAGTGTGGTGCAAGGTTGGTATAGGTGATTGCATGTGTCCCCTCGCATGCATGCGCTCTAACCTAGAAGCGAAAGGTTACGGACACATATAAGGGAATCTCCCGTTCAGGTGAAACAGGTGAGATAGTGCCCCAACTTGTGAACCAACATGGTTTCACATCATCCTATGACCTAGTCAGACACAAAACAAGAGAAAGCTATCATGGGCTACCCTGTCGGAAGAATGTCTAGGGGGTAGGCGATCAGAACCCATGGATCATCGAGGTTTGGGAGGAAGACCACGAGAACGTCGGAATCGATGAAAACTTGCATGTGTCCCTAGCATATGTGTGTGAGTGTGGTGCAAGGTTGGTATAGGTGATTGCATGTGTCCCCCTCGCATGCATGCACTCTAACCTAGAAGCGAAAGGTTATGGACAGATATAAGGGAATCTCCCGTTCGGGTGAAAGCAGGTAGGATAGTGCCCCAACTTGTGAACCTACATGGTTTTACATCATCCTATGACCTAGTCGGACACAAAACAAGAGAGAGCTACATGGGCTACCTGTCGGAAGAATGTCTAGGGGTAGGCGATCCGAAACCCATGAGATTAGGGTTTCATGGGAGGAAGACCACGAGAACGTCGGAATCATCTGAAAACTTGCATGTGTCCCTAGCATATGTGTGTGAGTGTGGTGCAAGGTTGGTATAGGTGATTGCATGTGTCACCCTCTCATGCATGCGCTCTAACCTAGAAGCGAAAGGTTACGGACTGTATAAGGGAATCTCCCGTTCGGGTGAAACAAGTGAGATAGTGCCCCAACGTGAACCAACATGGTTTACATCATCCTATGACCTAGTCGGACACAAAACAAGAGAGAACTACATGGGCTACCCTGTCGAGAAGAATGTCTAGGGGGTAGGCGATCAAAACCATGAGATCATCGGGGGTTTCGCGGAGGAAGACCACGAGCGTCGGAATCATCGAAAACTTGCATGTGTCCCTAGCATATGTGTGTGAGTGTGGTGCAAGGTTGGTATAGGTGATTGCATGTGTCCCCTCGCATGCATGCGCTCTAACCTAGAAGCGAAAGGTTACGGACACGTATAAGGGAATCTCCCGTTCAGGTGAAACCAGTGAGATAGTGCCCCAACTTGTGAACCAACATGGTTTTACATCATCCTATGACCTAGTAAGACACAAAACAAGACAGAGAGCTACAGGGCTACCCTGTCAGGAAGAATGTCTAGGGGGTAGGCGATCAAAGCCCCAGATCATCGGGGTTTCGCGGAGGAAGACCACGAGAACGTCGGAATCATCTGAAAACTTGCATGTGTCCCTAGCATATGTGTGTGAGTGTGGTGCAAGGTTGGTATAGGTGATTGCATGTGTCCCCCTCGCATGCATGCGCTCTAACCTAGAAGCGAAAGGTTACGGACTGTATAAGGGAATCTCCCGTTCAGGTGAAACTGGTGAGGTAGGATAGTAGCCCCAACTTGTGAACCAACATGGTTTCACATCATCCTATGACCTAGTCGGACACAAAACAAGAGAGAGCTACATGGGCTACCTGTCGGAAAGAATGTCTAGGGGTAGGCGATCAAAACCATGAGATCGGGGGTTTGTGGAGGAAGACCACGAGCGTCGGAATCATCTGAAAACTTGCATGTGTCCCTAGCATATGTGTGTGAGTGTGGTGCAAGGTTGGTATAGGTGATTGCATGTGTCCCCTCGCATGCATGCTCTAACCTAGAAGCGAAAGGTTACGGACACTGTATAAGGGAATCTCCCGTTCGGGTGAAAGCAGGTAGGATAGTGCCCCAACTTGTGAACCAAGATGGTTTCACATCATCCTATGACCTAGTCAGACACAAAACAAGAGAGAGCTACATGGGCTACCCTGTCGGAAGAATGTCTAGGGGTAGGCGATCCGAAACATGAGATCGAGGTTTCAGGAGGAAGACCACGAGAACGTCGGAATCGATGAAAACTTGCATGTGTCCCTAGCATATGTGTGTGAGTGTGGTGCAAGGTTGGTATAGGTGATTGCATGTGTCCCCCTCGCATGCATGCGCTCTAACCTAGAAGCGAAAGGTTCTGGACCTGTATAAGGGAATCTCCCGTTCGGGTGAAAGCAGGTGAGATAGTGCCCCAACTTGTGAACCAACATGGTTTACATCATCCTATGACCTAGTCAAACACAAAACAAGAGAGAGCTACTCGAGCTACCTGTCGAGAAGAATGTCTAGGGGTAGGCGATCAGAACCTCATGATCATAGGGTTTTTGGAGGAAGACCACGAGCGTCGGAATCATCTGAAAACTTGCATGTGTCCCTAGCATATGTGTGTGAGTGTGGTGCAAGGTTGGTATAGGTGATTGCATGTGTCCCCTCATGCATGCGCTCTAACCTAGAAGCGAAAGGTTACGGACACGTATAAGGGAATCTCCCGTTCGGGTGAAACCGTAGGATAGTGCCAACTTGTGAACCAACATGGTTTACATCATCCTATGACCTAGTCAGACACAAAACAAGAGAGAGCTACTGGGCTACCTGTCGGGAAGAATGTCTAGGGGTAGAGCGATCAGAGGCCATGAGATCATCGAGGTTTGTGGGAGGAAGACCACGAGCGTCGGAATCATCTGAAAACTTTCATGTGTCCCTAGCATATGTGTGTGAGTGTGGTGCAAAGATTGGTATAGGTGATTGCATGTGTCCCCCTCTGCATGCGCTCTAACCTAGAAGCGAAAGGTTACGGACACATATAAGGGAATCTCCCGTTCGGGTGAAAGCAGGTGAGATAGTGCCCCAACTTGTGAACCAACATGGTTTCACATCATCCTATGACCTAGTCAGACACAAAACAAGAGAGCTACAGGGCTACCCTGTCGGAAGAATGTCTAGGGGTGAGCGATCAGAAGGCATGAGATCATGGGTTTCGGGAGGAAGACCACGAGCGTCGGAATCGATGAAAACTTGCATGTGTCCCTAGCATATGTGTGTGAGTGTGGTGCAAGGTTGGTATAGGTGATTGCATGTGTCCCCTCGCATGCATGCGCTCTAACCTAGAAGCGAAAGGTTACGGACTGTATAAGGGAATCTCCCGTTCGGGTGAAAGCCGGGTAGGATAGTGCCCCAACTTGTGAACCAACATGGTTTACATCATCCTATGACCTAGTCAGACACAAAACAAGAGAGAGCTACATGGGCTACCTGTCGAGAAGAATGTCTAGGGGGTAGGCGATCAGACCATGAGATCATCGAGGTTTCGGGAGGAAGTCCACGAGCAGGAATCATCGAAAACTTGCATGTGTCCCTAGCATATGTGTGTGACTGTGGTGCAAGGTTGGTATAGGTGATTGCATGTGTCCCCTCGCATGCATGCGCTCTAACCTAGAAGCGAAAGGTTACGGACACATATAAGGGAATCTCCCGTTCAGGTGAAACCGGGTAGGATAGTGCCCCAACTTGTGAACCAACATGGTTTTACATCATCCTATGACCTAGTCAAACACAAAACAAGAGAGAGCTACATGGGCTACCTGTCGGAAGAATGTCTAGGGGTAGGCGATCAGAACCCTTGATCAGGGTTTACGGAGGAAGACCACGAGCGTCGGAATCATGAAAACTTGCATGTGTCCCTAGCATATGTGTGTGACTGTGGTGCAAGGTTGGTATAGGTGATTGCATGTGTCCCCTCTCATGCATGCGCTCTAACCTAGAAGCGAAAGGTTACGGACACTGTATAAGGGAATCTCCCCGTTCAGGTGAAACCAGGTAGGATAGTGCCCCAACTTGTGAACCAACATGGTTTTACATCATCCTATGACCTAGTCAGACACAAAACAAGAGAGAGCTACGCCGGGCTACCTCTGTCAGAAGAATGTCTAGGGGTAGGCGATCAGAGCCATGAGATCATCGAGGGGTTTCGGGAGGAAGACCACGAGAACGTCGGAATCATCTGAAAACTTGCATGTGTCCCTAGCATATGTGTGTGAGTGTGGTGCAAGGTTGGTATAGGTGATTGCATGTGTCCCCATCGCATGCATGCGCTCTAACCTAGAAGCGAAAGGTTACGGACTGTATAAGGGAATCTCCCGTTCAGGTGAAACAGGAGATAGTGCCCCAACTTGTGAACCAACATGGTTTGACATCATACTATGACCTAGTCAGACACAAAACCAGAGAGAGCTACATGGGCTACCCTGTCGAGAAGAATGTCTAGGGGTAGGCGATCAGAACCATGAGATCGAGGTTTATGGGAGGAAGACCACGAGCGTCGGAATCATCGAAAACTTGCATGTGTCCCTAGCATATGTGTGTGAGTGTGGTGCAAGGTTGGTATAGGTGATTGCATGTGTCCCCCTCATGCATGCGCTCTAACCTAGAAGCGAAAGGTTACGGACACATATAAGGGAATCTCCCGTTCGGGTGAAAGCAGGTAGGATAGTGCCCCAACTTGTGAACCAACATGGTTTCACATCATCCTATGACCTAGTCAGACACAAAACAAGAGAAACTCTCAGGCTACCTGTCGGAAGAATGTCTAGGGGGTAGGCGATCAAACCCAGATGGTCGGGGTTTAGCGGAGGAAGACCACGAGCGTCGGAATCGATGAAAACTTGCATGTGTCCCTAGCATATGTGTGTGAGTGTGGTGCAAGGTTGGTATAGGTGATTGCATGTGTCCCCTCGCATGCATCGCTCTAACCTAGAAGCGAAAGGTTACGGACTGTATAAGGGAATCTCCCGTTCGGGTGAAACCGGGTAGGATAGTGCCCCAACTTGTGAACCAACATGGTTTTACATCATCCTATGACCTAGTCAGACACAAAACAAGAGAGGGCTACGCCGGGCTACCCCAGTAAGAAGAATGTCTAGGGGGTAGGCATCAGAAACCCATGAGATCAGGGTTTCGCGGAGGAAGACCACGAGCGTCGGAATCATCTGAAAACTTGCATGTGTCCCTAGCATATGTGTGTGAGTGTGGTGCAAGGTTGGTATAGGTGATTGCATGTGTCCCCTCGCATGCATGCGCTCTAACCTAAAGCGAAAGGTTACGGACTGTATAAGGGAATCTCCCGTTTAAGGTGAAACCAAGGATAGTGCCCCAACTTGTGAACCAACATGGTTTTACATAACCCTATGACCTAATCAAACACAAAACAAGAGAGAGCTACATGGGCTACCCTGTCGGAAGAATGTCTAGGGGGTAGGCGATCAGAACCCATGAGATCATCGGGGTTTGGGAGGAAGTCCACGAGCGTCGGAATCATGAAAACTTGCATGTGTCCCTAGCATATGTGTGTGAGTGTGGTGCAAGGTTGGTATAGGTGATTGCATGTGTCCCCCTGGCATGCATGCACTCTAACCTAGAAGCGAAAGGTTACGGACTGTATAAGGGAATCTCCCGTTCGGGTGAAAGCAGGTAGGATAGTGCCCCAACTTGTGAACCAACATGGTTTACATCATCCTATGACCTAATCGGACACAAAACAAGAGAGCTACATGGGCTACCCTGTCGGAAGAATGTCTAGGGGGTAGGCGATCAGAACCATGAGATCATGAGTTTATGGGAGGAAGACCACGAGCGTCGGAATCGATGAAAACTTGCATGTGTCCCTAGCATATGTGTGTGAGTGTGGTGCCAGGTTGGTATAGGTGATTGCATGTGTCCCCCTCACATGCATGCGCTCTAACCTAGAAGCGAAAGGTTACGGACACTGTATAAGGGAATCTCCCGTTAAGGTGAAACAGGTAGGATAGTGCCCCAACTTGTGAACCAACATGGTTTACATCATCCTATGACCTAGTCAAACACAAAACAAGAGAGCTACATGGGCTACCCTGTCGGAAGAATGTCTAGGGGGTAGGCGATCAAGGCATGAGATCATCGAGGGTTTAGGAGGAAGTCCACGAGCGTCGGAATTATCTGAAAACTTGCATGTGTCCCTAGCATATGTGTGTGAGTGTGGTGCAAGGTTGGTATAGGTGATTGCATGTGTCCCCTCGCATGCATGCGCTCTAACCTAGAAGCGAAAGGTTACGGACACATATAAGGGAATCTCCCGTTCAGGTGAAACAGGTAGGATAGTGCCCCAACTTGTGAACCAACATGGTTTTACATCATCCTATGACCTAGTCAAACACAAAACAAGAGAGAGCTACATGGCTACCTGTCGGGAAGAATGTCTAGGGGTAGGCGATCAGAAACCCATGATTAGGGTTTCGCGGAGGAAGACCACGAGCGTCGGAATCATGAAAACTTGCATGTGTCCCTAGCATATGTGTGTGTGAGTGTGGTGCAAGGTTGGTATAGGTGATTGCATGTGTCCCCCTCATGCATGCGCTCTAACCTAGAAGCGAAAGGTTACGGACACATATAAGGGAATCTCCCGTTCAGGTGAAACTGGGTAGGATAGTGCCCCAACTTGTGAACCAACATTGTTTTACATCATCCTATGACCTAGTCGGACACAAAACAAGAGAGCTCGCGGGCTACCCCTGTCGGAGAAGAATGTCTAGGGGGTAGGCGATCAGAGCCATGATTAGGGTTTCGGGAGGAAGACCACGAGAACGTCGGAATCATCTGAAAACTTGCATGTGTCCCTAGCATATGTGTGTGAGTGTGGTGCAAGGTTGGTATAGGTGATTGCATGTGTCACCCTCGCATGCATGCGCTCTAACCTAGAAGCGAAAGGTTCTGGACCTGTATAAGGGGAATCTCCCCGTTCAGGTGAAACTGGGTAGGATAGTGCCCCAACTTGTGAACCAACATGGTTTTACATCATCCTATGACCTAGTCAAACACAAAACAAGAGAGAGCTACATGGCTACCCACATGAGAAGAATGTCTAGGGGGTAGGCAATCAGAGCCCATGAGATCATCTGGGTTTCGCCAGAGGTAGTCCGCGAGAACGTCGGAATCATCTAAAAACTTGCATGTGTCCCTAGCATATGTGTGTGAGTGTGGTGCAAGGTTGTTATAGGTGATTGCATGTGTCCCGCTCGCATGCATGCGCTCTAACCTAGAAGCGAAAGGTTCTAGACCTGTATAAGGGGAATCTCCCCTTTCAGGTGAAACCCGGTAGGATAGTGCCCCAACTTGTGAACCAACATGGTTTTACATCATCCTATGACCTAGTCAGGACACAAAACAAGAGAGAGCTCATGGGCTACCTGTCGGAAAGAATGTCTAGGGGGTAGGCGATCAAGCATGAGATCATGGTTTAGCGGAGGAAGACCACGAGCGTCGGAATCGATGAAAACTTGCATGTGTCCCTAGCATATGTGTGTGAGTGTGGTGCAAGGTTGGTATAGGTGATTGCATCTGTCACCCTCGCATGCATGCGCTCTAACCTAGAAGCGAAAGGTTACGGACTTGTATAAGGGAATCTCCCGTTCGGGTGAAACAGGTAGGATAGTGCCCCAACTTGTGAACCAACATGGTTTTACATCATCCTATGACCTAGTCGGACACAAAACAAGAGAGAGCTACATGGGCTACCTGTCGGAAGAATGTCTAGGGGGTAGGCGATCAAGGCCATGAGATCATCGGGGTTTCACGGAGGAAGTCCACGAGCGTGAATCATCTGAAAACTTGCATGTGTCCCTAGCATATGTGTGTGAGTGTGGTGCAAGGTTGGTATAGGTGATTGCATGTGTCCCCCTCGCATGCATGCGCTCTAACCTAGAAGCGAAAGGTTACGGACACTGTATAAGGGAATCTCCCGTTCGGGTGAAACGGGTAGGATAGTGCCCCAACTTGTGAACCAACATGGTTTACATCATCCTATGACCTAGTCAAACACAAAACAAGAGAGAGCTACATGGCTACCCTGTCGGAAGAATGTCTAGGGGGTAGGCGATCAAAACCCAGATCGAGGGTTTCGGAGGAAGACCACGAGCGTCGGAATCATCGAAAACTTGCATGTGTCCCTAGCATATGTGTGTGAGTGTGGTGCAAGGTTGGTATAGGTGATTGCATGTGTCCCCTCGCATGCATCGCTCTAACCTAGAAGCGAAAGGTTACGGACACTGTATAAGGGAATCTCCCGTTCAGTGAAACCGGGTAGGATAGTGCCCTAACTTGTGAACCAACATGGTTTACATCATCCTATGACCTAGTCAAACACAAAACAAGAGAGAGCTACATGGCTACCCTGTCAGGAAGAATGTCTAGGGGTAGGCGATCAGAACCCATGATTAGGGTTTCGCGGAGGAAGACCACGAGAACGTCGGAATCATCGGAAAACTTGCATGTGTCCCTAGCTTATGTGTGTGAGTGTGGTGCAAGGTTGGTATAGGTGATTGCATGTGTCCCCCTCGCATGCATGCGCTCTAACCTAGAAGTGAAAGGTTCTGGACCTGTATAAGGGGAATCTCTCCGTTTAGGTGAAACCGGGTAGGACAGTGCCCCAACTTGTGAACCAACATGGTTTTACATCATCCTATGACCTAGTCAAACACAAAACAAGAGAGAGCTACAGGCTACCTGTGAGAAGAATGTCTAGGGGTAGGCGATCAGAGACCATGAGATCATCGGGGTTTCAGGAGGAAGTCCACGAGCGTCGGAATCATCTGAAAACTTGCATGTGTCCCTAGCATATGTGTGTGAGTGTGGTGCAAAGTTGGTATAGGTGATTGCATGTGTCCCCCTCATGCATGCGCTCTAACCTAGAAGCGAAAGGTTCTAGACACATATAAGGGAATCTCCCGTTCAGGTGAAACAGGTAGGATAGTGCCCCAACTTGTGAACCAACATGGTTTCACATCATCCTATGACCTAATCAAACACAAAACAAGAGAGCTCGCTGGGCTACCCTGTCGGAAGAATGTCTAGGGGTAGGCGATCAAGACCCATGAGATCATGGTTTCGGAGGAAGACCACGAGCGTCGGAATCGATGAAAACTTGCATGTGTCCCTAGCATATGTGTGTGAGTGTGGTGCAAGGTTGGTATAGGTGATTGCATGTGTCCCCCTCGCATGCATGCCCTCTAACCTAGAACCGAAGGTTCTGGACTTGTATAAGGGGGAATATCCCTGTACCGGTGAAACCAGTTAGAAAAGTGCCCAAACTTGTTAACAAAAATGGTTTTAAAACATCCTATGACCTAGTCAAACACAAAACAAGAGAGAGCTACATGGGCTACCCTGTCGGAAAGAATGTCTAGGGGTAGGCGATCAAGGCCCATGAGATCATCGGGGTTTCATGGGAGAAGTCCACGAACGTCGGAATCATCTGAAAACTTGCATGTGTCCCTAGCATATGTGTGTGAGTGTGGTGCAAGGTTAGTATAGGTGATTGCATGTGTCCCCCTCGCATGCATGCGCTCTAACCTAGAAGCGAAAGGTTACGGACACATATAAGGAATCTCCCGTTCGGTGAAACAAGAGATAGTGCCCCAACTTGTGAACCAACATGGTTTACATCATCCTATGACCTAATCAAACACAAAACAAGAGAGAGCTACATGGGCTACCTGTCGGGAAGAATGTCTAGGGGTAGGCGATCAGAAACCATGAGATTAGGGTTTGCGGAGGAAGACCACGAGCGTCGGAATCATCTGAAAACTTGCATGTGTCCCTAGCATATGTGTGTGAGTGTGGTGCAAGGTTGGTATAGGTGATTGCATGTGTCCCTCACATGCATGCGCTCTAACCTAGAAGCGAAAGGTTACGGACACATATAAGGGAATCTCTCCGTTTAGGTGAAACCGCAAGGTAGTGCCCCAACTTGTGAACCAACATGGTTTTACATCATCCTATGACCTAGTCAAACACAAAACAAGAGAGAGCTACTGGCTACCTGTCGGAAGAATGTCTAGGGGGTAGGCGATCAAGAGCCATGAGATCATCAGGGTTTCGCCGGAGGAAGACCACGAGAACGTCGGAATCATCTGAAAACTTGCATGTGTCCCTAGCATATGTGTGTGAGTGTGGTGCAAGGTTGGTATAGGTGATTGCATGTGTCCCCCTCGCATGCATGCGCTCTAACCTAGAAGCGAAAGGTTACAGACACATATAAGGGAATCTCCCGTTCGGGTGAAACCGGGTAGGATAGTGCCAACTTGTGAACCAACATGGTTTCACATCATCCTATGACCTAGTCGGACACAAAACAAGAGAGCTACGCGGGCTACCCTGTCAGAAGAATGTCTAGGGGGTAGGCGATCAAAACCCATGATCATCGAGGTTTATGGGAGGAAGACCACGAGCGTCGGAATCGATGAAAACTTGCATGTGTCCCTAGCATATGTGTGTGAGTGTGGTGCAAGGTTGGTATAGGTGATTGCATGTGTCCCCCTCCCATGCATGCGCTCTAACCTAGAAGCGAAAGGTTCTGGACCTGTATAAGGGGGAATCTCCCCGTTCAGGTGAAACCGGGTAGGATAGTGCCCCAACTTGTGAACCAACATGGTTTTACATCATCCTATGACCTAGTCAAACACAAAACAAGAGAGAATCGCGGGCTACCCTGTCGGAAGAATGTCTAGGGGGTAGGCGATCCGAACCATGAGATCGGGGTTTAGGGAGGAAGTCCACGAGAACGTCGGAATCATCTGAAAACTTGCATGTGTCCCTAGCATATGTGTGTGAGTGTGGTGCAAGGTTGGTATAGGTGATTGCATGTGTCCCCCTCCCATGCATGCGCTCAAACCTACCAGCGAAAGGTTCTAGACACATATAAGGGAATCTCCCGTTCGGGTGAAACCAGGTAGGATAGTGCCCCAACTTGTGAACCAACATGGTTTTACATCATCCTATGACCTAGTCAAACACAAAACAAGAGAGAGCTACGCGGATACCCTGTCGAAAAGAATGTCTAGGGGGTAGGCGATCAGAAATGAATCGGGGTTTCGCGGAGGAAGACCACGAGCGTCGGAAGCGATGAAAACTTGCATGTGTCCCTAGCATATGTGTGTGAGTGTGGTGCCAGGTTGGTATAGGTGATTGCATGTGTCCCTCCTAACATGCATGCGCTCTAACCTAGAAGCGAAGGTTACGGACACTGTATAAGGGAATCTCCCGTTCACGGTGAAACAGCCGTATAGTGCCCCAACTTGTGA
The DNA here is from genome assembly GCA_023614405.1 of Avena insularis. Taxonomy (NCBI): domain Eukaryota; kingdom Viridiplantae; phylum Streptophyta; class Magnoliopsida; order Poales; family Poaceae; genus Avena; species Avena insularis. Next base: position 536,734,949 of record CM042684.1, read on the forward strand.
ACCAACATGGTTTCACATCATCCCATGACATAATCAAACACAAAACAAGAGAGCTCATGGCTACCTGTCGGAAGAATGTCTAGGGGGTAGGCGATCAAAACCCTGAGATCATCGGGGTTTCAGGAGAAGTCCACGAACGTCGTAATCGATGAAAACTTGCATGTGTCCCTAGCATATGTGTGTGAGTGTGGTGCCAGGTTGGTATAGGTGATTGCATGTGTCCCCCCTCACATGCATGCGCTCTAACCTAGAAGCGAAGGTTCTAGACACATATAAGGGAATCTCCCGTTCGGGTGAAAGCGGGTAGGATAGTGCCCCAACTTGTGAACCAACATGGTTTCACATCATCCCATGACATAATCAAACACAAAACAAGAGAGAGCTACTGGGCTACCCTGTCAGAAGAATGTCTAGGGGTAGGCGATCAGAACCCATGAGATCATCGAGGTTTCGCGGAGGAAGTCCACGAGCGTCGGAATCGATGAAAACTTGCATGTGTCCCTAGCATATGTGTGTGAGTGTGGTGCCAGGTTGGTATAGGTGATTGCATGTGTCCCCTCACATGCATGCGCTCTAACCTAGAAGCGAAAGGTTACGGACACTGTATAAGGGAATCTCCCGTTCACAGTGAAACCAGGCTATAGTGCCCCAACTTGTGAACCAACATGGTTTCACATCATCCTATGACATAATCAAACACAAAACAAGAGAGAGCTACATGGGCTACCCTGTGAAGAATGTCTAGGGGTAGGCGATCAGGAACCCATATCATCGAGGGTTTCGGGAGGAAGTCCACGAGCGTCGGAATCGATGAAAACTTGCATGTGTCCCTAGCATATGTGTTCGAGTGTGGTGCAAGGTTGGTATAGGTGATTGCATGTGTCCCCCTCACTTGCATGCGCTCTAACCTAGAAGCGAAGGTTACGGACTGTATAAGGGAATCTCCCGTTCAGTGAAACCGGGTAGGATAGTGCCCCAACTTGTGAACCAACATGGTTTCACATCATCCCATGACATAATCAAACACAAAACAAGAGAGATCTACGCCGGGCTACCTGTCGGGAAGAATGTCTAGGGGTAGGCGATCGAGGCCCAGATCATCGAGGTTTCGGGAGGAAGTCCATGAGCGTCGGAATCATGAAAACTTGCATGTGTCCCTAGCATATGTGTGTGAGTGTGGTGCCAGGTTGGTATAGGTGATTGCATGTGTCCCCCCTCACATGCATGCGCTCTAACCTAGAAGCGAAGGTTACAGACACTGTATAAGGGAATCTCCCGTTATGGTGAAACCGGGTAGGATAGTGCCCCAACTTGTGAACCAACATGGTTTCACATCATCCCATGACATAATCAAACACAAAACAAGAGAGAACTCACGCCAGCTACCTGTCGGGAAGAATGTCTAGGGGTAGGCGATCAAAACCCAGATCATCGGGGTTTCGGGAGGAATTCCACGAGCGTCGGAATCATGAAAACTTGCATGTGTCCCTAGCATATGTGTGTGAGTGTGGTGCAAGGTTGTAACCTATGATCATATGTGTTCTCTCATGATCCTGAAATAATATCTAACCTAGAAGCGAAAGGTTACGGACAGTATAAGGGAATCTCCCGTTCTTGGTGGAAACAAGGCAGATTATAGTGCCCCAACTTGTGAACCAACATGGTTTACATCATCCTATGACCTAATCGACACAAAACAAGAGAGAGCTCATGAGCCACTTTCGTGAAGAATGTCTAGGGGTAGGCGATCAGAACCATGAGATCCTTCGGGTTTCATTGGAGGAAGACCACGAGCGTCGGAATCATCTGAAAACTTGCATGTGTCCCTAGCATATGTGTGTGAGTGCGGTGCAAGGTTGGTATAGGTGATTGCATGTGTCCTCCCTCGCATGCATGCGCTCTAACCTATAAGCGAAAGGTTACGGACACATATAAGGAATCTCCCGTTCGGGTGAAAGGTAGGATAGTGCCCCAACATGAACCAACATGGTTTCACATCATCCTATGACCTAGTCAAACACAAAACAAGAGAGCTACGCAGTACCCTGTCGGGAAGAATGTCTAGGGGGTAGGCGATCAAAACCAGATCATCGAGGTTTCATCGGAGGAAGACCACGAGCGTCGGAATCATCTGAAAACTTGCATGTGTCCCTAGCATATGTGTGTGAGTGTGGTGCAAGGTTGGTATAGGTGATTGCATGTGTCCCTCCTCGCATGCATGCGCTCTAACCTAGAAGCGAAAGGTTGGACACATATAAGGGAATCTCCCGTTCAAGGTGAAACAGGTAGGATAGTGCCCCAACTTGTGAACCAACATGGTTTTACATCATCCTTTGTGAATAGCATGCATCCTTTGACAAGCGAGTATCGGCTCATATGACATCTTAAGGTCACGGAGAGTTTGGTCAATAGTAGAAGTTCTCCGCAAAAGTGCCCTTTCGGCGTCGCCAACGACGGCAACATATCATCAAAGTCCTCTCTGCTCAAGTTCACGTGGCTCTTGAAGGCCAAAAGGCGAAGCCGGCATCCGATTGGGTAACATCTGTGAGGTGCATGAAGGGGTCTCGTGAGGCAAACAAAGTCTCGTAGTACTTTGCCGTGTTTTCCTCCGGCTCCTCACTTGTCTCCCTCTGAGGTGTCTCTGCCTCTACATGAGGGCTTTGTAGCATTAGCATTCACAAAGTTTTCTATGCACCTATCAAAACCAGCATCAAATTCTCCCTGGACTCTGCCGTGACTCCCTCCTAGCTAACTTTTCACCATGGAATGTCCAAGTCTTGGATGGTGTGAACCCGATCAGGTGAGTACTCACATCATCCTTCGATGTATTCAGGTTCTTGCATCTGAAAGGTAAAATTTTCCGGGAGGAAGACCACGAGAACGTCGGAATCGATGAAAACTTGCATGTGTCCCTAGCATATGTGTGTGAGTGTGGTGCAAGGTTGGTATAGGTGATTGCATGTGTGCCCCTCGCATGCTTGCCCTCTAACCTAGAAGCGAAAGGTTCTGGACTTGTATAAGGGGAATCTCCACGTTCAGGTGAAACCGGGTAGGATAGTGCCCTAACTTGTGAACCAACATGGTTTTACATCATCCTATGACCTAGTCAAACACAAAACAAGAGAGAGCTACACCGGGCTACCCCTGTCATAAGAATGTCTAGGGGTAGGCGATTGAGCCCAGATTAGGGTTTCATGGGAGGAAGACCACGAGCGTTGAATCTCTGAAAACTTGCATGTGTCCCTAGCATATGTGTGTGAGTGTGGTGCAAGGTTGGTATAGGTGATTGCATGTGTCCCCCTCGCATGCATGCGCTCTAACCTAGAAGCGAAAGGTTTTGGACCTGTATAAGGGGGAATCTCCCCGTTCAGGTGAAACCGGGTAGGATAGTGCCCCAACTTGTGAACCAACATGGTTTTACATCATCCTATGACCTAGTCAGACACAAAACAAGAGAGAGCTACGCAGGGCTACCCCTGTCAGAAGAATGTCTAGGGGGTAGACGATCCGAGGCCCGCAGATCATCAGGGTTTCGTCGGAGGAAGTCCACGAGAACGTCGGAATCATCTGAAAACTTGCATGTGTCCCTAGCATATGTGTGTGAGTGTGGTGCAAGGTTATTATACGTGATTGCATGTGTCCCCCTCGCATGCATGCGCTCTAACCTAGAAGCGAAAGGTTCTAGACCTGTATAAGGGGAATCTCCCGTTCAGGTGAAACCGGGTAGGATAGTGCCCCAACTTGTGAACCAACATGGTTTCACATCATCCTATGACCTAGTCAGACACAAAACAAGAGAGAGAGCTACGCCGTGCTACCCCTGTCAGAAGAATGTCTAGGGGGGTAGACGATCCGAGGCCCGCAGATCATCGAGGTTTGGGAGGAAGACCACGAGAACGTCAGAATCGATGAAAACTTGCATGTGTCCCTAGCATATGTGTGTGAGTGTGGTGCAAGGTTGGTATAGGTGATTGCATGTGTCCCCCTCGCATGCATGCGCTCTAACCTAGAAGCGAAAGGTTCTGGACCTGTATAAGGGGGAATCTCCCCGTTCAGGTGAAACCGGGTAGGATAGTGCCCCAACTTGTGAACCAACATGGTTTTACATCATCCTATGACCTAGTCAGACACAAAACAAGAGAGAGAGCTACGCAGGCTACCTGTCGGAAGAATGTCTAGGGGTAGGCGATCCGAACCCATGGATCAGGGTTTCGCCGGAGGAAGACCACGAGAACGTCGGAATCGATGAAAACTTGCATGTGTCCCTAGCATATGTGTGTGAGTGTGGTGCAAGGTTGGTATAGGTGATTGCATGTGTCCCCCTCGCATGCATGCGCTCTAACCTAGAAGCGAAGGTTCTGGACCTGTATAAGGGGGGAACCTCCCCGTTACGGTGAAACCGGGTAGGATAGTGCCCCAACTTGTGAAGCAACATGGTTTCACATCATCCTATGACCTAGTAAGACACAAAATAAGAGAGAGCTACGCCGGGCTACCCTGTCAGAAGAATGTCTAGGGGGTAGACGATCCGAGGCCCGCAGATCATCAGGGTTTCGCCGGAGGAAGACCACGAGAACGTCGGAATCGATGAAAACTTGCATGTGTCCGTAGCATATGTGTGTGAGTGTGGTGCCAGGTTGGTATAGGTGATTGCATGTGTCCCCCCTCACATGCATGTGCTCTAACCTAGAAGCGAAGGTTCTGGACCTGTATAAGGGGGATTCTCCCTGTTACGGTGAAACCGGGCCATATAGTGCCCCAACTTGTGAACCAACATGGTTTCACATCATCCCATGACATAATCAAACACAAAACAAGAGAGAGCTACGCCGGGATACCCCTGTCAGAAGAATGTCTAGGGGGTAGACGATCAGAGGCCCGCAGATCATCAGGGTTTCGCCAGAGTAAGTCCACGAGAACGTCGGAATCATCTGAAAACTTCCATGTGTCCCTAGCATATGTGTGTGAGTGTGGTGCAAGGTTGTTATACGTGATTGCATGTGTCCCCCTCGCATGCATGCGCTCTAACCTAGAAGCGAAGGTTCTATACGTATAAGGAATCTCCCGTTAGGGTGAAACCGGGTAGGATAGTGCCCCAACTTGTGAACCAACATGGTTTCACATCATCCTATGACCTAGTCAGACACAAAACAAGAGAGAGCTACATGGGCTACCTGTAGAAGAATGTCTAGGGGGTAGACGATCCGAGGCCCGCAGATTAGGGTTTCGCCGGAGGAAGACCACAAGAACGTCGGAATCGATGAAAACTTGCATGTGTCCCTAGCATATGTGTGTGAGTGTGGTGCAAGGTTGGTATAGGTGATTGCATGTGTCCCCCTCGCATGCATGCGCTCTAACCTAGAAGCGAAAGGTTCTGGACCTGTATAAGGGGAATCTCCCCGTTCAGAGAAAGCAGGTAGGATAGTGCCCCAACTTGTGAACCAACATGGTTTAACATCATCCTATTACCTAGTCAAACACAAAACAAGAGAGAGCTACATGGGCTACCCTGTCAGGAAGAATGTCTAGGGGGTAGACGATCCGAGCCCGCAGATTAGGGTTTCGCCGGAGGAAGTCCACGAGAATGTCAGAATCATCTGAAAACTTGCATGTGTCCCTAGCATATGTGTGTGAGTGTGGTGCAAGGTTGGAATAGGTGATTGCATGTGTCCCCCTCGCATGCATGCGCTCTAACCTAGAAGCGAAAGGTTACGGACACATATAAGGGAATCTCCCGTTCAGGTGAAACCGGGTAGGATAGTGCCCCAACTTGTGAACCAACATGGTTTTACATCATCCTATGACCTAGTCAGACACAAAACAAGAGAGCTACGCCGGGCTACCCTGTCAGAAGAATGTCTAGGGGGGTAGACGATCCGAGGCCCGCAGATCATCAGGGTTTCGCCGGAGGAAGTCCACGAGAACGTCGGAATCATCTGAAAACTTGCATGTCTCCCTAGCATATGTGTGTGAGTGTGGTGCAAGGTTGGTATAGGTGATTGCATGTGTCCCCCTCGCATGCATGCGCTCTAACCTAGAAGCAAAAGGTTCTAGACACAGATAAGGGGAATCTCCCCGTTCAGGTGAAACCGGGTAGGATAGTGCCCCAACTTGTGAACCAACATGGTTTTACATCATCCTATGATCTAGTCAAACACAAAACAAGAGAGAGCTACGCCGGGCTACCCCTGTCAGAAGAATGTCTAGGGGGGTAGACGATCAGCCCCGCTTAGATTAGGGTTTCATGGGAGGAAGTCCACGAGAACGTCGGAATCATCTGAAAACTTGCATGTGTCCCTAGCTTATGTGTGTGAGTGTGGTGCAAGGTTGGTATAGGTGATTGCATGTGTCCCCCTCGCATGCATGCGCTCTAACCTAGAAGCGAAAGGTTACGGACACATAAGGGAATCTCCCCGTTCAGGTGAAACCGGGTAGGATAGTGCCCCAACTTGTGAAAAAACATGGTTTTACATCATCCTATGACCTAGTCAGACACAAAACAAGAGAGAGATACGCCGGGCTACCCCTGTCAGAAGAATGTCTAGGGGGGTAGACGATCCGAGGCCCGCAGATCAGGGTTTCGACGGAGGAAGACCACGAGAACGTCGGAATCATCTGAAAACTTGGATGTGTCCCTAGCATATGTGTGTGAGTGTGGTGCAAGGTTATTATACGTGATTGCATGTGTCCCCCTCGCATGCATGCGCTCTAACCTAGAAGCGAAAGGTTCTAGACCTGTATAAGGGGAATCTCCCGTTCAGGTGAAACCGGGTAGGATAGTGCCCCAACTTGTGAACCAACATGGTTTCACATCATCCTATGACCTAGTCAGACACAAAACAAGAGAGAGCTACATGCTACCCCTGTCGGAAGAATGTCTAGGGGGTAGGCGATCCGAAGACCATGAGATCAGGGTTTCGCCGGAGGAAGACCACGAGAACGTCAGAATCGATGAAAACTTGCATGTGTCCCTAGCATATGTGTGTGAGTGTGGTGCAAGGTTGGTATAGGTGATTGCATGTGTCCCCCTCGCATGCATGCGCTCTAACCTAGAAGCGAAAGGTTACGGACACATATAAGGGAATCTCCCGTTCGGTGAAACCGTAGGATAGTGCCCCAACTTGTGAACCAACATGGTTTTACATCATCCTATGACCTAGACAAAAACAAAACAAGAGAGAGCTATGGGCTACCCCTGTCGTAAGAATGTCTAGGGGTAGCGATCCGAGTCCCGCAGATCGTGGTCCACAAGAACGTCGGAATCATCTGAAAACTTGCATGTGTCCCTAGCATATGTGTGTGAGTGTGGTGCAAGGTTGGTATAGGTGATTGCATGTGTCCCCCTCGCATGCATGCGCTCTAACCTAGAAGCGAAAGGTTCTAGACCTATATAAGGGGAATCTCCCCGTTCAGGTGAAACCGGGTAGGATAGTGCCCCAACTTGTGAACCAACATGGTTTTACATCATCCTATGACCTAGTCAAACACAAAACAAGAGAGAGCTACGCCGGGCTACCCCTGTCAGATGAATGTCTAGGGGGGTAGACGATCCGAGGCTCGCAGATCAGGGTTTCGCCGGAGGAAGACCACGAGAACGTCGGAATCGATGAAAACTTGCATGTGTCCCTAGCATATGTGTGTGAGTGTGGTGCCAGGTTGGTATAGGTGATTGCATGTGTCCCTCCTAACATGCATGCGCTCTAACCTAGAAGCGAAGGTTCTGGACCTGTATAAGGGGGAATCTCACCGTTACGGTGAAACCGGGCCGTATAGTTCCCCAACTTGTGAACCAACATGGTTTCACATTATCCCTTGACATAATCAAACACAAAACAAGAGAGAACTACGCCGGGCTACCCCTGTCAGAAGAATGTCTAGGGGGTAGACGATCCGAGGCCTGCAGATCATCAGGGTTTCGCCGGAGGAAGTCCACGAGAACGTCGGAATCGATGAAAACTTGCATGTGTCCCTAGCATATGTGTGTGAGTGTGGTGCCAGGTTGGTATAGGTGATTGCATGTGTCCCCCCTCACATGCATGCGCTCTAACCTAGAAGCGAAGGTTCTAGACCTGTATAAGGGGGAATCTCCCTGTTACGGTGAAACCGGGCCGTATAGTGCCCCAACTTGTGAACCAACATGGTTTCACATCATCCCATGACATAATCAAACACAAAACAAGAGAGAGCTACGCTGGGCTATCCCTGTCGAAGAATGTCTAGGGGTAGGCGATCAGAACCATGAGATCATCGAGGTTTCGGAGGAAGTCCACGAGAACATCGGAATCGATGAAAACTTGCATGTGTCCCTAGCATATGTGTGTGAGTGTGGTGCCAGGTTGGTATAGGTGATTGCATGTGTCCCCCCTCACATGCATGCGCTCTAACCTAGAAGCGAAGGTTCTAGACCTGTATAAGGGGGAATCTCCCCGTTACGGTGAAACCGGGCCGTATAGTGCCCCAACTTGTGAACCAACATGGTTTCACATCATCCCATGACATAATCAAACACAAAACAAGAGAGAGCTACGCCGGGCTACCCCTGTCAGAAGAATGTCTAGGGGTAGACGATCCGAGGCCCATGAGATCATCGAGTTTCACGGAGGAAGTCCACGAGCGTGGAATCGATGAAAACTTGCATGTGTCCCTAGCATATGTGTGTGAGTGTGGTCCCATGTTGGTATAGGTGATTGCATGTCCCCCTCACATGCGCTCTAACCTAGAAGCGAAGGTTCTGGACCTGTATAAGGGGGAATCTCCCCGTTACGGTGAAACCGGGCCGTATAGTGCCCCAACTTGTGAACCAACATGGTTTCACATCATCCCATGACATAATCAAACACAAAACAAGAGAGAGCTACGCCGGGCTACCCCTGTCAGAAGAATGTCTAGGGGTAGACGATCCGAGGCCTGCATATCATCGGGGTTTCGCCGAAGGAAGTCCACGAGAACGTCGGAATCGATGAAAACTTGCATGTGTCCCTAGCATATGTGTGTGAGTGTGGTGCCAGGTTGGTATAGGTGATTTCATGTGTCCCCCCTCGCATGCATGCGCTCTAACCTAGAAGCGAAAGGTTATGGACCTGTATAAGGGGGAATCTCCCCGTTCAGGTGAAACCAGGCCGTATAGTGCCCCAACTTGTGAACCAACATGGTTTCACATCATCCCATGACATAATCAAACACAAAACAAGAGAGAGCTACGCCGGGCTACCCCTGTCAGAAGAATGTCTAGGGGTAGACGATCTGAGGCCCGCAGATCATCAGGGTTTCGCCGGAGGAAGTCCATGAGAACGTCGAAATCGATGAAAACTTGCATGTGTCCCTAGAATATGTGTGTGAGTGTGGTGCCAGGTTGGTATACGTGATTGCATGTGTCCCCCCTCACATGCATGCGCTCTAACCTAGAAGCGACGATTCTGGACCTGTATAAGGGGGAATCTCCCCGTTACGGTGAAACCGGGCCGTATAGTGCCCCAACTTGTGAACCAACACGGTTTCACATCATCCCATGACATAATCAAACACAAAACAAGAGAGAGCTACGCCGGGCTACCCCTGTCAGAAGAATGTCTAGGGGTAGACGCTCCGAGGCCCGCAGATCATCAGGGTTTCGCCGGAGGAAGTCCACGAGAACGTCGGAATCAGGGGGGTGCATGTATATAGTGATCAAGACGACAATAACCTATGATCATATGTGTTCTCTCATGATCCTATGAAATAATATCACCTAACATGTATGTAATACAAGCCTTGCTAATTAAAGAAAAGAAAAAGGTGAAAAAAATTCTTGCCGTGTACACAGAAGGAAACACACGGCAAAGATTACCTTTGCCGTGTACCTGACGGCCAGGGCACACGGCAAAGATTCTGCCGTCAGCCCCTCCCGGCGGGTGACCCTGCGAGGCCACGGGGCCCACTTCTTTGCCGTGAATATATATTTGTCGTGTGTCTTCGTCGACTTTGTTGTGCTGGTTTTGTTTGCTGTGTGTACTTTTCTGTGTGTTCTAACTCAGCCTTGATTTCCTTTCCGGTCTTTAGACGTGGCTTTGGATCATGAACAACACGGCCTTTCTTGAACCTCTTTTTGTCACTCCTATATGGATGATTCGGCTCAAGACACTGTCGATGTTCATCAAAGCAGGAATACTTGCCTCCCTTCGACAGCCAGAAGAAAGTCAAAGATTGCATGCACACTGGGCAAGGCCACTTCCCATGTGTACACCAGTCGCAGAACAACGCACGTGCTGGTAGGTCATGCAGAGAGGTATGGTACCAGACATACATATCGAAGTGCTCGTTGTTTGAAGCGTCAAATGTTCGGATCCCCCGACCTTCCCAGCCACGAAGCAAGTCATCCACCAGCGGTTCTAGATACACATTCATGTTCTTACCCTGGTATTTCGTACAGGATTATCATCGAGACAAACATGTTCTCTGATCTCATGCAGACGCCAGGGGGGAGGTTCAGGGGAATAACAAACACTGGCCAACAACTATATACTGAAGCCGACATGCCATATGGATTGAACCCATCGGTTGATATGGCAAGCCTACGCTCCTCTTGTCACCGGCTTTATCAGGATATTTCTTGACAAAGTTCTTCCATGCACTACCATCCGACGGATGTATCATCTTGTCAAGGTATCTGTTCCCTTCTACTGCCCACTGCATCTGCTGGGCAGTATCCTCGGTCATGAAGAGTCGCTGGAGCCTCGGTATGATTGGAAGATACCGAAGAATGTTTTGGGCAACCCCGGTCTGCCTCTTCTGACCATCACCATTGGGATCGACCTCAAAGTACCTAGAGGATTTGCAGCGGATACAATAATTTGTCTTAGCATGCTCCTTTGTGAATAGCATGCATCCCTTCGGACAAGCGTGTATCGGCTCATATGACATCTTAAGGTCACGGAGGAGTTTGGTCGAATAGTAGAAGTTCTCCGGCAAAAAGTGCCCTTTCGGCAGAATGCTGCCAACGACGGCAAGCATATCATCAAAGTCCTCTCTGGTCAAGTTCCTGTGGCTCTTGAAGGCCAAAAGGCGAGCTATGGCATCCAGTTGGGTAACATCTGTATGTGCATGAAGGGGTCTCTGTGAGGCAAACAAAGTCTCGTAGTACTTTGCCGTGTTTTCCTCCGGCTCCTCACTTGTCTCCGCCTCCTGAGGTGTCTCTGCCTCTACATGAGGGCTTTCAGGCGCATTAGCATTCACAAAGTTTTCTATGCACCTATCAAAACCAGCATCAAATTCTCCCCTTGGCTGACTCTGCTGCTGACCCTGCCGTGACTCCCTCCTAGCACGTTTCGCTAACTTTTCACCATGGAATGTCCAAGTCTTGTAGGATGGTGTGAACCCGTAATTGAGCAGGTGAGTACTCACATCATCCTTTGAATGTGTATTCAGGTTCTTGCATCTTGCACAGGGGCAGAAAATTCTTCTGGGTCTGTTGGGGATGGCAAATGCCCGGTTCACAAAGTCCTCGGCCTTTTCTTGCCATTCTGAGGTAAAGTCCCACTTACTGACATAGCCATCATACATCCAGTCACGATTCTCCATCCTCTAATCAGTACCAAAAACGACATATATAATGCTTTCAATTAATCATGCCATATAAATAAATCCGGTATTAGTTCGGTTAATTTTTAGCAAACATATATTTTACGCCATACATATATCCACCTATCTCTTTAATAGGTAAAGAGGGTCCTATCAACCGCCGGATCCGTAGATTGAGTATGTTCTCCCTGCTCTACCCCAATCCGACACAGAATTTTGGCAGCACCTCCCCGCTGCTCTCCCGATACACGTCTCGGCAAAAAGCCAAGAGGGATGTGCATCTGGAGAACAACAGGGAGGCGCAGCCAAAATCCTATCTCGGACTGGAGTAGAACAAGGAAAACATACCCAACTACGCATCCGCCGGCTGTCCCGATAAATGCCGTAAGAGTTACGCTTCATAATATGCGAGACCACTAATGCATATTTATCCACGTAACCCTTACGGCCGAGAAGAGACGCCTAGGTAACGCGACAGACTTGGTGATCTACACACGAAAATAACCCTAGGTATTTGCAAAATAGGAGAATAGATTTTTACCGTTGAAGCGTGATCGAGAGGTGAAGAAGATGCTCGACCCTCCCGCAAAATGACCTACGCCGTCGACAACCCCACCATCAGACTCGACACATATCCCCTGCATGAAGAAAAATTACTAAATTACTACTATAGACATGCCAAAAATTTACACATAATTCCTAAATTACTACTATACACATGCATATATGAAACAACATATATACATACTACTATACATATATGTAACAAATACATGGGACAAATACATGCTATATATATCTAACAATATATACTACAAATATATACTACACATACATACTAGCTACACATACATATATATACTAGATACACATACACATACATACTAGCTACACATAACCATATATACTAGCTACACATACATATATATACTAGCTACACATACATATATGCAAGAAGAGGCAGCTCGCGGCAAAACTACTTGATACACATCAGAAAGTGTATGACACTTCTAGCCCTACAGAGAAAGTCAAAAAATACATCCAGAATTTGCTAGCAACTTAGGAAATCACAGACGATGATGAAGCTGTTCTGGATACAGATGAGGATGAAGATTATGAAGACAATAGCAACGGATCTGAAGATGATGATAAAGCTCATACAGAAACAGAAAGTGAAGTTGACGCAAGTCCTAATGTAGATGCTCCAATTGCAAAAAGAGAGCTCTACAGAAAACAACAGCTACATAGATTAAGCCACAAGAAATACGTACTTGTGGCGAGTGTGGTAAAATTAGAGAACACAACGAAGGACGTGCAAGAGATTGCAACTAGAGGAACAACTGCGGAAACAACAGCTAGAATTGAATACAGAACAGAAATCTGCAAATAGCACACCAAAACAACACAAGAGAGGAGCAAAGGAAAAAGATGACACACAACCGGAGAATCAAATAAGAAGGAGCAGCAGATTTAAGAAAAGTTGAAGAGATCATGTATGTGTCCAAAAAAATAGAGCCAGAAAACCAGATAGTATTGTACAGATAAAACTTATATAGATGTTCTCTTATTGCTTGTTTAAAACGTTGGACTTCCGGAGTGATTATATATCCTTGCAGAATTCTCCTAATTTATTTGGTTGCAAATTTTTGTTTGTTTTGTCATTGGGATGACTCTTTCCAGTGGACACATTGTAAGTTAATTAGATAAAAAGTATTGTTTAATAGTGGCACATTTACATATGTGTGGAAGTATGGATATATGAAAAACTGGAAGTTATTTTTGAACAACATGGATGTTAGCACAGTGCACTGCGACCGAAGGCAGTGCAACGCAGTACAACAAGGCATTGCATGGACGGTGCACTGCCTGGACAGCGCGCAGTGCACGTGCAGTTCACTGCGACAATAATGGAGGTTAATAGTGGCAAATTTACATATGTGTGGATGTATGGATATATGAAAAACTGGAAGTTATTTTTGAACAATATGGAAGTTAGCACAGTGCATTGCATCAAGGCGATTACGCAAACAACAACAAGCGGTGCATGGACGGTGCCTTTGCACGGGCAGCGATGCCGCGTATTCACTGCGACCCAAGGCAGTGCAACGCAGAACAACTAGGCAGTGCAAAGGAAGTTAACTTGCATAGAAAGTGGTAGTTAACTTGTACACACAAGTTAAACATTAGGCAGTGCAACGCAGTGAAGGGTTTCGCGGCATAGTAAATCAAAATTTTCTACGGATGCGAACAGAGGAAAGCCAAGATCTAATCTAGGAGATGCAAACAACAGAGGGATTAGATGAGATCTTCATACCCTTAAAGATTCGCACAGCGGAACGTTCGTCGGAACGTGGGTGATGTAGTCGTACTCGCTTCTCCTCCTCGCGATCCGATCCGATCTAGCACCGCAAGTGGCGATGCCTCCGTGAGATGCACACGTGCAGCACCTCGACGTCTCCTCCTTCCTCGGTCCAGCAAGTATGGTGTAGAGATGGATTAGATCTACAACGCGACGACACAGTGCAAGTGGTGGAGAGTTTCTGCAGCAGGGCCTCGCCTACACGCAGTCGGGAGGGAGAGAGAGAGGAGGGCAGCAGGGCGACTAGGTTTGAGGGGAAGGTGTGGGGGGTGGTACGCCCCAGCCCTCTATATATAGAGGGGTGGTGCGCCCCAGCCCTCTATATATAGAGGGGTGGGCGCCAGCCATAACCCCTCCCCCAAGCCCTAGGCCGGCAGCCAAGGAGGGAGGAGTGGGGGACAAATAAACCCCCCTTCTAGAAGCTCCAAACTAGGGTTTCCCCTTGTTTGGCCGGCTGGGCCCTATGGGGCCTTGTGCCCCTAGCCCAATGCGGCCAGGGCACTCCCTCATAGGCCCATGCCCCCTCCCGACAGGTGGGACCACGTTGGTCCCCCTCCGGAAGGTTCTAGAAGCTTCCGGTACAATACCGATTAACCCGGAACAATTCCGAACTCCAAAAACTGCACTGCCTTATATGAATCTTATTCTCCGAACCATTCCGGAACCTCTCGTGATGTCCCGGATCCCATCCGAGACTCCGAACAAAAACTCATAAACCAATTATCCAATCTATCCTAGCGTCAAGACACGTTAAGTGTGTGACCCTTCGGGTTCGAGAATATGCAGACATGATCTTATATCAATAATCAACAGTGGGGTCTGGAAACCCATATTGACTCCCACACATTCATCGATGATCATATCGGATGAACCACGATGCCAGGATTCAATCAATCCCATATATATATTCCCTTCGTCTCGCGATATTTTACTTGCCCGAGATTTGATCGTCGGTACCGTCATACCTAGTTCAATCTCGTTCACAGCAAGTACTTTACTCGTTCCATAATCCGATATCACTTTGTGATTAACTCCTTAACCACATGCTTGCAAGCGGTGTTGATATCGATTACCGAGTGGCCCCGAAGTATATCTCTCTGACTTGGGAGGGACAAATCCCATCTCGATACATACAACCCAACAGGTACTTTCCGATCACCTGAGAGACACCTTTATGATCACCCTCTCATAGGATGACGTTTGATGACCTCAAAGCTTTCTTCTGATACCAGGGAGTTATATTATCTCATGGTCTAAGGAATACAATATTTGACATCAGAAAAGCTTCGCAAAGATGAACACGATGACACGATCTAATTGCTCCACTTAGTTTGGGTTTGTCCATCATATCATTCTCCCAATGATATGATCTCATTATTAATTGACAACTCATGTCCATGGTTAGGAAACCTTAACCATCATTAATCAATGAGCTAGTCCATAGAGGCGTACTAGGGACACGATGTTGTTCACAAACCACACAAGTATTAAAGTTTCCGCTTAATACAATTCTAGCATGGAATATAAACATTATCATGAACAAGAATTATAATAATAACATCTTTATTATTGCCTCTAGGGCATAATTCCAACAGTCTCCCACTTGCACTAGAGTCAATAATCTAGTTTACATTTGGCAACAATCTCACACCCATGGCACTGAGGTGCTGATCATGTTTTACACGTGGAAGAGGTTTAGTCAATGGATCTGCGACATTCAGATCTGTATGTACTTTGCTACTCTTCAGATCTCCATCTGCTATATAATCTCGGATTATATGAAACTTGCGGTTGATATGCTTGGTCTTTGGATGATATCTTGGTTCCTTAGCAAGTGCTATGGCGCCAGTGTTGTCACACAATATCTCCAGTGGGTCCAATGCACTTGGAACCACGCCAAGCTCAGTGATGAAGTTCCTGATCCAAACTCCTTCACTTGACGCTTCTACAACAGCCATGTATTCCGCTTCTACTGTAGATCCCGTGATCACGCTTTGCTTGCAGCTTCTCCAGCTCACAGCTCCTCCATTCAAAATATAAACGTATCCTGCCTGAGATTTAGAATCATCCTTGTTGGTGTCAAAACTAGCGTCAACGTAACCTTTTACGACGAGCTGTTCATCACCCCCATAGACTAAGAACATTTCTTTAGTCCTATTTAGGTACTTTAGGATGTTCTTCACGGCTGTCCAGTGTTCCACTCCTGGATCACTTTGATATCTGCTCGTCAAACTAAGAGCACTGGACACATCCGGTCTAGTACACAGCATGGCATACATGATAGAACCTATGGCCGAGGCATAAGGCACTTTGCTCATAGCTTCCCTATCATTTACCATTGTTGGACACTGAGCCTTGCTCAATATCTTACCTGACAACATAGGCACCGAACCTTTCTTTGCCTTATCCATTCTGAACCTTTTCAGAACTTTGTCTAGGTATGTACTCTGGCTTAAAGCTATCAGGCGTCTTTGTCTATCTCTATAGATTTTGATGCCTAATATATAAGCAGCTTCACCTAGGTCTTTCATTGAAAAACACTTGTTCAAATAACTCTTCACATCGTTAAGCATGTTAATGTCATTTCCAATAATCAATATGTCATCCACATATAGTACTAGAAATGACACCGAGCTCCCACTCACTTTCTTGTAGATACAAGCTTCGTAGCAATTTGGAACAAATCCAAAGCTCTTAATCACTTGATCAAAACGAAGGTTCCAACTCCGAGATGCTTGCTTCAGTCCATAAATGGAACGCTGAAGTTTGCATACTTTATCAGCATCCTTAGGATCGACAAAACCTTCGGGTTGCATCATATACAACACTTCATCAATGTTCCATTGAGGAAAGCAGTCTTGACATCCATCTGCCATATTTCATAATCATGAAACACAACAATTGCTAATAAAATCCGAATAGACTTAAACATCGCTATGGGAGAGAAAGTCTCATCGTAGTCAACACCTTGAACTTGTCGAAAATCTTTCGCGACAAGCCGTGCTTTATAGACAGTAACATTACCATCCGCGTCCGTTTTCTTCTTGAAAATCCATTTGCACTCAACGGCCGTTCGGTCGCTAGGAGGGTCCACCAAAGTCCATACTTGGTTTTCGCTCATGGATCCCAATTCGGATTTCATGGCTTCTAGCCATTTCTCGAGTCCGGCTCATCATCGCTTCCTCATAGTTCGCAGGTTCACAGTCTTCTACCAATAAGACAGTCAAGACAGGGTTGCCGTACCACTCAGGAGGGGCACGTGACCTTGTCGACCTGACGTTCGATGAGACATCGTCCAAGCTTCATGATCCTTGTCATTAGCTTCCTCTATCGTTGGTGCAAGCGACCTTTGAAACAATTTCAGGTGCTGCGCTACTCTCCAATTCAAGAGAAGGTTCAACAACCTCGTCTAGCTCTACTTTCCTCCCACTCACTTCTTTCGAGAGAAACTCCTTCTCAAGAAAGGAACCGTTCTTTGCGACAAACACTTTTCCTTCGGTTCTGTGATAGAAGGTATACCCAATAGTTTCCTTAGGGTATCCTATGAAGACGCATTTCTCCGCTTTGGGTTCGAGCTTGTCCGGCATCAACTTCTTGACGTAAGCTTCGCATCCCCAAACTTTAAGAAACGATAACTTAGGTTTAGCAGCAAACCACAGTTCATACGGTGTCGTCTCAACGGATTTAGATGGTGCCCTATTTAAAGTGAATGCAGCGGTTTCTAATGCATAACCCCAAAATGATAACGGCAAATCAGTAAGAGACATCATCGATCGGACCATATCTAATAGGGTTCGATTCCGGCGTTCAGACACACCATTGCGCTGTGGTGTTCCGGGTGGCGTGAGTTGTGAAACGATTCCACTTGCTTTAAGATGCGTGAGAAAATCATAACTCAAATATTCACCTCCACGATCGGATCGTAGAAACTTAATCTTTCTGTTACGATGGTTCTCCACTTCATTCTGAAATTCCTTGAACTTTTCAAACGTTTCAGATTTATGTTTATTAAATAGATATACCCATATCTACTTAAGTCATCGGTAAAAGTGAGAAAATAGCGATATCCACCGCGCGTCGAAACACTCATCGGTCCGCATACATCGGTATGTATGATTTCCAACAAGTCCGTTGCACGCTCCATAATACCGGAGAAACGTGTTATTATCATCTTGCCCATGAGGCATGGTTCGCATGTGTCAAATGATTCAAAATCAAGAGACTCCAAAAGTCCATCAGAATGGAGTTTCTTCATGCGCTTTACACCAATATGACCTAGACGACAGTGCCACAAATAAGTAGTATTATCAGTATCTACTTTGCATCTCTTAGCCTCAATGTTATGGATGTGTGTTTCATCCCTTTCGAGATTTAGAAGAAATAAACCATTCACAATAGGTGCATGACCATAAAAGATGTTACTCATATAAATAGAACAACCATTATTCTCCGATTTAAATGAATAACCGTCTTGCAATAAACAAGATCCAGAAATAATGTTCATGCTCAACGCAGGCACATAATAACATTTATTGAGGTTTAAAACTATTCCCGAAGGTAAAACTAAGGAGAGTGTGCCGACGGCCATCACATCAACTCTTGATCCGTTGCCAACGCGCATGATCACCTCATCCCTCGCAAGCCGCCGTCTATTCCGTAGCTCCTGTTTTGAGTTACAAATATTAGCAACTGAACCAGTATCAAATACCCAGGCACTACAACGAGGGCTAGTAAGGAAAACATCAATAACATGTATATCAAATATACCTTTGATGGTGCCAGCCTTCTTGTCCGGTAAGTACATCGGACAGTTGCGCTTCTAGTGACCCTTGTCCTTGCAATAGAAGCACTCAGTGTCCGGCTTAGGACCAGACCTGAGCTTCTTCTCAGCAGGGGCAACGCGCTTGCCGCCGCCTTTCTTGAAGGGCTTCTTTGCACCCTTACCTTTCTTGAAGGTGGGGGGCTTGTTGACCATCAACACATGATTATCCTTTTTGATGTCCACCTCCGCAGCCTTCAGCTTTGCAAAGAGCTCGGTGATCGTATCAGTGGAACCAATCTGATTGTGAGTCACTACAAAACTTTTGTAGCTAGGAGGGAGTGATTGAACAACCCTGTCAATCTTGAGCTCCTCTGGAATCTTGCAGTCCAGTTGCTCAAGTCGTTGAGTGTAGCCCGGCATCTTAATGGCATGCTCACTAACGGAACTCCCTTCCTCCATCTTGCAGTTAAAGAACTTCTCAGAGATCTCATATCTCTCAGAACGGGCCTGAGTCTGAAACATGGTTTTCAGCTCCTCGAGAATCTCAAAGGGCCCGAGATAGTCTTCAAAACGATTTTGAAGGTCCGATTCCATAGCAAACAACATGGTGCTCTTAATCACACCATAATCATCTTTGCGCGACTGATAGACAGCTTTCTCATCAGCCGGCGCAGTAGCAGCAGGGGCGTCACCTAACGCATTCTCAAGGACATAGTCCTTTTGACCGCCAGAGAGAATGATTCTCAGATTGCGGAACCAGTTGGTGAAGTTAGACCCATTGTTTCTAAGCTTTTCCTTCTCAGCAAAAACGTTGAAGTTGAAGTTGGACTTAGCCATTTGATCTACAATATTTGCAAGTACAAATTAGACTATGTTCATGATAACTAGTTCAACTTTTAATCAAATTACTAGATGAACTCCCACTAAATTCAACATCCCTCAAGTTGTTTAGTGAACATGATCCAAATTCACCACACCTAATCCGATCTTCACGAGAAGAGATGTGGTTTCAATGGTGGACAACGAAGTGTCGATCATATCATTCATATGACTCATGCTTAACCTTTCGGTTCATGTGTTCCGAGGCCATGTCTGTACATGCTAGGCTCGTCAAGTTAGACCCAAGTATTTCCGCGTGTGCAAAACTGGCTTGCACCCGTTGTATGTGAACGTAGAGTCTATAGCACCCGATCATCACGTGATGCTTGGACACGACGAACTTTCGCAACGGTGCATACATGGGGAGAACACAGTTTTATCTTGATCTTTAAGTGAGTAATCATCTTATAATGCTACCATCGCGATCTAAGCATAATAAGATACATAAAAGGATAAACATCACATGCATATAACTTTATGTGACATGGTATAGCCAATCTTCGCGCAATGATCTCCATCTTGTGCGTGCCGGCATGATCTCCATCACTCCACCATGATTTCCTCCACCACGAATAGCAACTACAACTATTGCTAACTACTTAGCGATAAAGTAAAACTATTACATGGCGTATAAGAAGTTGACACACAGGTCATACACAATTATAAAGACAACCATATGGCTCCTGCCAGTTGTGTACTCATCGACATGCAAGTCGTGAAACATTACAAAACATGATCATCGCATACAATACACATATCACATCTTGGGCCATACCATATCAGAGAAAATAGTCCCTGCAAAAACAAGTTAGACGCCTCTACTTTGTTGTTGCATGTTTTACGTGGCTTATGGGAGTAGCAAGCTAAGAACGATTCTTACCTATGGAAAGCCACAACGGTGATATTATGGTTGCCAAACTCTGGTGTAAATCCCATGACAACTATAGTGAGAGAAACTGGCATCCACCAGCCGCATGTGTGGAACAAGCCACACGTCAAGTGCGGAGCTGGTCTCGCGAATGACGTCGCGTAAGGTTGGCCTGGACCGCTTCAATCTCACTATCCCGCGTCATAAGAAGAACACAAACAAGAGGCTTGCAACAGAAAACATCAACGCCCGCAACAACCATGTTGCGTTTTACTCGTGAAACACATCTACGCATAGATCTAGCTTTGATACCACTGAAGGGTTTCGCGGCATAGTAAATCAAAAATTTCTACGGATGCGAACAGAGGAAAGCCAAGATCTAATCTAGGAGATGCAAACAATGAGATGGATTAGATGAGATCTTCATACCCTTGAAGATTTGCACAGCGGAACGTTCGTCAGAACATGGGTGATGTAGTCGTACTCGCTTCTCCTCCTCGCGATCCGATCCGATCTAGCACCGCAAGTGGCGATGCCTCCGTGAGATGCACACGTGCAGCACCTCGACGTCTCCTCCTTCCTCGGTCCAGAAAGTATGGTGGAGATATGGATTGGATCTACAACGCGACGGCGCGGTGCAAGTGGTGGAGAGTTTCTGCAGCAGGGCTTCGCCTACACGCAGTCGGGAGGGAGAGAGAGAGGAGGGCAGCAGGGCGACTAGGCTTGAGGGGAAGGTGTGGGGGTGGTGCGCCCCAGCCCTCTATATATAGAGGGGTGGGCGCCAGCCCTAACCCTTCCCCAAGCCCTAGGCCGGCGGCCAAGGAGGGAGGAGTGGGGGGCAAGTACACCCCCCTTCTAGAAGCTCCAAACTAGGGTTTCCCCTTGTTTGGCCGGCTGGGCCCTATGGGGCCTTGTGCCCCTGGCCCAATGCGGCCAGGGCACTCCCTCATAGGCCCATGCCCCCTCCCGACAGGTGGGACCACGTTGGTCCCCCTCCGGAAGGTTCTAGAAGCTTCCGGTACAATACCGATTAACCCGGAACAATTCCGAACTCCAAAAACTGCACTGCCTTATATGAATCTTATTCTCCGGACCATTTCGGAACCTCTCGTGATGTCCCGGATCCCATCCGAGACTCCGAACAAAAACTCATAAACCAATTATCCAATCTATCCTAGTGTCGAGACATGTTAAGTGTGTGACCCTTCGGGTTCGAGAATATGCAGACATGATCTTATATCAATAATCAACAGCGGGGTCTGGAAACCCATATTGACTCCCACACATTCATCGATGATCATATCGGATGAACCACGATGCCAGGATTCAATCAATCCCATATATATATTCCCTTCGTCTCGCGATATTTTACTTGCCCGAGATTTGATCGTCGATGCGTCATACCTAGTTCAATCTCGTTCACAGCAAGTACTTTACTCGTTCCGTAATCCGATATCACTTTGTGATTAACTCCTTAACCACATGCTTGCAAGAGGTGTTGATATCGATTACCGAGTGGGCCCGAAGTATATCTCTCCGACTTGGGAGGGACAAATCCCATCTCGATACATACAACCCAACAGGTACTTTCCGATCACCTGAGAGACACCTTTATGATCACCCTCTCATAGGATGACGTTTGATGACCTCAAAGCTTTCTTCCGATACCAGGGAGTTGTATTATCTCATGGTCTAAGGAATACAATATTTGACATAAGAAAAGCTTCGCAAAGATGAACACGATAACACGATCTAATTGCTCCGCTTAGTTTGGGTCTGTCCATCATATCATTCTCCCAATGATGTGATCTCATTATTAATTGACAACTCATGTCCATGGTTAGGAAACCTTAACCATCATTAATCAATGAGCTAGTCCATAGAGGCGTACTAGGGACACGGTGTTGTTCACAAACCACACAAGTATTAAAGTTTCCGCTTAATACAATTATAGCATGGAATATAAACATTATCATGAACAAGAATTATAATAATAACATCTTTATTATTGCCTCTAGGGCATAATTCCAACCTTGATACATCAAAGCGATTGCATGGATTGTGCACTTCTGGACAAAGACGCATTGCCTTTGTGAACTAAGGCGGTGCAACATAGAACAACAAGGCATCGTCGCTGGTGCTACAAAGGCGGTGATGACCATTTTTTGCTACCTGCGGTGGTTAAATTTGCTACATACGGCTGTCGGCTACCTGCGGCTTAGCTTATAATAAAGTAGGTTAGAATTTGAACTACATGAACGTTAGCTTAAAAAGAAAAGATAGATAAAAATTTGAAATAGTAGATGTAAGCTTATCGAAAATAAAGTGGACAAGAATTAAAAATTTACCTTTAAAAAATTTGAAGGTTAAAATTATAGATAATAGAGGTTAACTTTACATGGTTATACCCCACGGGTACATGATCTCAGCATACCTGGTCCAGCCCAAGGAAGGCCCATGGCAAATATACGCCGGCCCATGAAGACTTTCGGGTGGCCAAGGCACATGACGCCTTCGGATCCTTGGAGAGCAAGACTAGAGTAGATAGGAAATTCAAAGGGGTAAAACCCTAGAACTTGTAACCGACTAGGTCTATGCTCGGGACCTGCCTAAGCCTCTATAAAGGCCAGGAGGGCACGATCTAGATCTCCTCCTCATACTTTCGCATACACACCTCCACGCCAGATTGCATCTGCGCACCCCTGTAACCTTCGGTTCCACCGTAATCAAGAGCAGACAAGCAGGAGTAGGGTTTTCCCTCCGGGGGCCTGAACCTGGGTAAACCTTGTGTCCTCGTGTTGCTTGTTTGCTAATCGTTCCGCGATCTCCAGCATCCCCATCTTCTCCAAAACCCCAGTCCATAACAATGGGCATTGATGAGATCAAACCTCGTCAATTGGGACCGTCTGTGGGAACTGGGGACGCTGATTGTGCGATCGTGACGGTCCCAACCCGATCGATCTACAACTCTGCGGCGGCAGAGAGTCACCTCCTCTTCGGTGCCTTCTACTTCACCGCCCACTCACCGGCCACCATGAAGGACTTCGAGCCCGTAGGTGACGGACTCGAGATCCTGTTCGGGAGCTTCTTCTTCTAGGTGGGGCAAACTGGCACTCTCCGCCTCCCTGAGCGGGTGCCCCTACCATCAATCAGGCCCGCTTCATGGAGCCCACACCCTGTGCTACGCACAACATCATCAACAAATGATTCCTACGACAGCAGCAGCTGCAACTCCAATCTGTGCGATCCGCCATCGGATGAAGGGACCTACGGTTCCGGATCCGAAAGATGCGGTAGCAGTAGACCAATCTACGAACGCTACCAATGCGTCGTAGTCATCCAGAGTGACGTGGACCAGCAGGCGCCCAACCCGACACCAAACCCGCCAGATCGGCGGGGCGAAGTAAGCAGTCCCCGCCCGAAGGGGACAACAACAGCCATGTCATCCGCCTTAGCAAAGAAGGATGGGCCCAGGCATGCAACGCCGTGGCGGGCAACATAGTCCTGCCTGCAGACTCCTCCCGGGATCTGCTGATGGCCTACCATCTGCTCCTGATCGAGGAGCACAAGAAGCAGGTCAAGATGCAGGAGGTGCTTGACAAACGCAAGCAAGCAGCCTCAGAGTCCAGCGCGCGACGAACCGCGCTCTCCGCCATGGGCATCGGCTCCAGCTCGAACGGCAACCAAGGCAACAAGCACCGCTCTCGGATGGAGAACATGGATCCCAAGCAGCGCCGTGAGGTGACCCGAACCCTCCACACATCCTTCATGGAGATGGACGCCGCCGGCAACGTCATCCCGAAAACGCCGCAGGCTGCGATCATGGCAGCCACTGCGTACCTCGCGGCCCACCCACCACCGGAGGGGGACCCGAAAAGATCCATGCACAAGTCCGCACTTACCGGACTCGGACTCGTCGGAGCCGCGCTCCACCAGGAAGCTCCTACGGAGCCAAAAAAGAAAGCTCCGGTCAGGTTCGACCGCAGCCCCATCCCTTCATCCGAAGAAGAGGACCACGACCTTCCTCGAAGGAACAAGAGTTCGCATCACCGCAACCGCGATTACGACGGCAGGGACGCGCTCACACAGCGCAAAATCGACAAAAGCGCATGCTCTCGAATCGAGATGGGACGAAGACGAAGGAGAACTCTGCGGAGCCCGATGCTTCAGCAGATCTGTTCGACGAACAAAGATGCCGCACAATTTCAAGCTTCCTTCGGATACTCCGAAGTTCGACGGCACACAAGACCCAAAGGCATGGCTCAGCGACCACCTGTCATCCGTCAAATTGCACGGCGGAAACAAGGAAACCGCCATGCAATGCCTTTAGCTGCAGCTGACAGGAGCGGCCCGGATCTGGCTCAGCAGCCTATCTTCAAGGTCCATCCGAAGTTGGGATGAGCTAGCTTCATCCGAAACTTCAAGGGCACCAGCAAGAGGCCCGCCTCAATCGAAGAGTTGCGAGCCTGCACTCAACGAACGGGCGAATCCATTCGCTCGTACATACTACGCTGGTCCAACACCAAGAACTCTACAGCGCACATCTCCCAAGAGAGGGCCATCGATAATGTGGGCTTCAGCTTGCTTTAAACTCTTTGTTGTGAAAAATAGAATATACCCTTGTAGATAAAATGAGAAATAATTGAGTAAACTGAACATTCAGTAGTTTACTTTTATAAAAATAGGTGGGAAGTTAAGTTCATGTAAACCTAGAATTTAAGTTCCAGAAACCTTGGAAGTTAACTTTCATAAAACAAACATGTTTCAGTTGCTAACAACAAATACTAGACAAACAACAAATATAGTTCACAAATCTGGTACTTCCACAAAAATACCAATAATATATGGTAATACATCGAAACAATAGAAAAGTTAGTAACACAAATCATATTCAATGTACAACATGTTTTCACAAAACTATAATGCATCTTGCTACCACCCAAACAAATTGATTGACAGTTTCTAGTGGATGGTTCAAAGAAGTGCCTATTCAGCAACAAGTTTCTGTAAAACACTTGGCCAATCTGATGGACCTAGTTCATTGTTCATGTGGAACAAGAGCTGGAACATGAATTCAGCCTTCTAGTCTTCAACACGTACCCGATTTCAAAAAAATAAAGCCAAAAAATACAAGTTGATAAAAATGGTGTGGAGTTCAAGCAATATCAGAAACAGAAAAAAGTGGCAGTGTTTCAGGAAAAAAATGTAGAAACTAACATCCTTGTTTTTGATCTTCTCTGTAATCTTAATGCCATCGTAGACAAGAGCCATCTTCATCATGTAAAATGCGCACTCGTTGACACCGTTCCCTGGGGTCAGCACATATCTGCACCTGTCTGCAGCTACATCCCACTAGACCGTGTCTTTCTTGTTGAAAGCAGAAACCCCATAAACCTCCTTCATAACCGCAATCATTCTTTTGATCTGTTTGGTTGTGTTCAAGAACAAAACACAAGGGTAATAAAATACATAAAACATTAGAGTTTACAAAAACACATAGATATTGCAGATTTTAAAATTCAAAAACAAAGAGAAAAAGAAAAGCATACAATTTCGACACGGTCGGCGTGGAATTCACTCCTAGATAAGTTCTGAAGATTAGAGTACCTCCTTGAATCAAAAATACCAAGCGTCTGAGTGTACCGATTCATCATGTAAAGAGTGTGATGATCTCTATTGAAGTAAGGGATAAGAATCTGTGTACCAAACAAATATGGAAGTTAAGTGATGCATATGTACCAAAAATAACTTTTTGTAACAGACAACTATGGAAGTTAAGTGATGCATATGTAGAAGGTTAACTTCAGTACCACCATGCAAAAACAATTTACACACAAAAGTCAAAATGGACAAAATAAATTACCAAATTTGCATCCAGCCGGTTTTCTCCTTCCCTCTCTTAACATCGAAAGCTTTCCTTGAAATATCATTTGCACCAGCATCTTTTGGCAACCATGGCGAGAAGTCAAGAAGGTACTGCAAAACAAATTGAACACAAAAAGAAACCAATAAAAACCAAAAATGACAAATGAGAAAAAATACTAGAAAAAGGAACATAAGTTTGCGAATTTACGATATAAAGGCGGAAGTAAAACACGCTCCCCAGACTCAAACATTTTCTTTATAGTGGGATCATCCTTCCAGAAAGAGAATATATAATCCATAATCTCAGATTCCATCTGTTGACCACGGCCAAAAAGTCTGAACATGTAATTTCCATCGATAGATACAGGATCACCGCAAGTGTTTGTGAACATAACCAAATCCGACCTGCAAAAAAGACAAAAAAAATGATGAAAAAGCATAAGTTCAGATTCGGGTAACACACCAGCTAGCAAAAAACAAGTTAACATATAAAACACGCATAAAACAGTAGAAAAAGGGAGAAAAATATAGCAATGGTACTTACTCCCCATGTTCCTTCAGGTAATCCGGGCTTAAAATTAAATCTCTGAATTGTTTGGCCTTGAGTAAGCATGGGAATTTGTAAGGAACAAAATCGGGGACATCTTTCATGAGCTTCTTAGAGACTTTGGTCGACCTCTTGTTAGAAAGTACAAGAGCTTGGGCAGGTGGTTGATACTTTCGGAACTGAGTTTTAAAGTCATCACTGCTGGTAGTTGAGCAGATAACTGTATCTTTCTGAACAGATTTTACAACAGTCCTCGGGGGTGGCGGAGAGACAAAATCATCATCGTCATCATCCACATTTACTAATACCTTCTCCTTCTCCTTCACAGCTACTAATGCCTTAGTGGTATTTGTTTTCTTCACTAGATAGCCATGCAGTCTCGCGATAGCCTTCTTCGCCTTGCTAACAGCTTGCAACTGAAATTCTTCTTCTCGTAAAGCTATAACTTCTGGTGTGAAGAACTGAGTTTCAAATAACGCGAAGTTATCTTCCTCTATGGCAAGAGGAATTCCTGAAACACGTATGAAAAGTTAACAACACTGTAAAAAAAATAACAGTTCAGTGTATCATGGGCAGTTAGCATCATATTATAGTAGCAGTTAACTTCAAACAGCTAAAGAGTTAAGATAAAATGAGGGGGTTAACACCCTTCTATAACAGAAGTTATGTTAAAAACAAAAAAAAACATAGAGGTACATTTCTTCTTGTATACTAATAGTATCTAGTCAAACATAATATATTACATAAAGAATTAAAAAATTAACATTAAAGCTGTAGTTAGCATCATTTTACAGTACTAGTTATTATCAGGCAAAAAATAACAGTTCAAAAAAATGGAAAAAAGTAGGAGTTAACATCATATACACTGGAAGTTAGGTATAAAAACAAACAATAGGTGCACATATATATATTTAAAATAAAGGCAAAAAATAGATAGCATACCTGGATCAATACCAAACATTTATGTTAAATCAATTTTAAAATCAGGTGCAGTCAACCAAATGTACAATGTGGTCATCCTTATATTTAAGATATCTTTCTGGTCAAAAGACACCAAACCATCTCCATCAAAAGTTAGCAAGAATTGGAGCATGAAAAACCCACAGTAATGACTAAATCAAAAAACAAAAAAGAAGATCAATATTAAAAAATGCAAAATATTAATATCAAAAAGAGCAAAAATTCTAAAAATACACAAGACATATAATGGAAAGCACAGAGAAAGTTAGCATGAAAACTATAAAAATTGCAAATAAAACTTACGGAGTTGACTGTTTCGGCACTCTGACGTAGTCAATCCCCTAGCTATCAAGGTGGATCAAACTTTTCACCTTTGGAATTGGCAGCTTCCCTCCATAACTTCCTGATGTTTTGAACCATCGTGTGTATTACCCTCTGAGCATCTGGATCATCGGCGCCACACATAGAATCAAGGAACCGAAAACGCTTCTTGCGCATGTTGATAACAACAACACAAAAGTGGCCCACCACACTAGGGACTGGAGGGTCAGCAGGATCGAAAGTAGCAAAAAGAATCTACAAAATAAATAAAAAAGGATCAAGAGTTAACTGAAATATAATGATGAAACAAACTGAAAAATGAACCTAAAACAAAAATACAGAGACAAACGGTCTTCTGAATCTTCACACTTACAATATCTTTCTGGTCCAAACGGTCTTCTGAATCTATACTGGAAAGTTTTTGCACACGCCTGCTATGCAGGTTTCCTTCGAAAATATGCCTCTGATTAAAACCATCATAGCCCATGTAAAGAAAAAATATAAAATCATAAAAGGGACTAGGAAGATAAGTTAATGAAAAACTGGAAGTTAACATTCATGGAAGCCGTGCATGAAGAAAAAAGGTAATTACTGTTTTTTACTAGGAAGTTAAGTTATATGATAATAACAGTTAACTTGCATTGACAGAGAAGATAAACCTAAAAGACATCCAATAAACTAGCTTTCTTAAAAAATTATGGGAGATAACTATCTAAAAACAATAGAATATACAAAAATATTATGGATCCATCCATACCAAAAACAAAAAAAGTAGTGAAGACAAAAATACAAGGAATTAACTTACACAACAAATATACGGTACTATCAACTTCTGTGATCCCTTGTATTTTTTCCAAGCAGATAAGTTCCGACAAATACTGTGTATGAGCAAAGAAACCCAGTTGGCTGGAAAGCCATCGCAATTTGCCCTATTGTGCAATCACAATCGTCATTCCTGAAGAGTGTGATGCCCCTGAAAAAAAGAAAAATATCACATACATCAAAATAAATCAAGAAAAATCGCACTGGAAAACAAATATGGTGATGGATAGAAACAAAAATAACAAAAAAGAAATGTGAAGAGAATTACTCTTTCTTCTTGTCATTCCTCAGCCTGCACACTGCATGATAAACCTCTCTGATCTTCTCCAAAGCTGGAGCAGTGGACGGGGTAGAGAACACAGAGGATGCTGTTAAAAAAAGGAAAAAGAATGGAAGTTCACATGCCGGTAAACGCGTAGTTGATTCAGACTACGCATGGACAAAAACAAAAGAAATGATACACATCATATGCAAAACATAAAAAAAGAAGAAACTGTACAATACATATATCATTTTGAAAGTCTTATTACATTACAACATTAAAAAAGTTCCACCCACTACCACCCGCCTCCCCCACCTAGTGCTTACCCAGAATAAAGTAAAAGTAGATATCAGGGTAATAATACATAACAACAGAGATGTGAGGAGTAAAAACAAAAAAAACAAAAAAGCACTAATGAGGGAGAATACGAGAGTATGTGGCAGGGACGTAGGAACATTAGAAAAATATACTCTGGGAATCATTGCATGTATCTTCCTCCTGCGTCTTCTTATCTCCAGCTTGCTCCTGCGTATGGTTATCTACAGAATGTTCAAATACAGACACAATAGGAGGCTCAGCTGATAGTGCACATTTATCTGCCTCAGAATCTGCTAAAGACAAAAACATCAGTACAAACAAAAATAACGTTCTGAAGTGACAGCAAACATATATCACGGACAAAAAAAACACCCACCATCATCAGCAACATGACAATCATCTGCATTGTTGACATCAACATCTTGTAGAGAAACCACATCAGGGGGAGCGTCATTTTTCTCTTCAAAATTATCAAGACCATCTTCATCTTCATTACTATAGGCCTGCGGTGGTGACACAGGAACTGGTGCACGGTTAACATGAGGACTAGATTCCTCAAAAATGCATTCATCCAGTCCTCCACCGAATTCTTCAATATCTTACGAAGCATTCTCCTCAGCTACTCTAGCTTCTTCCTGTGAGAAGTTAAGATGTCAAGAAAATAAAACTAACAACTGGGAGTTAACAAAACCACTAAAAATAAACATGATGCAAATCTGTTTAAAAAAAATAAGATGTCTAGTAAATAAAACAATGCCAGTCAAAAAAGTACAATAGTGAAGTTAAAAACATCATATAGCCCTGGTAGTTAACTTCTTACAGTAACAGGAGTTTACAATTAACAAAAGGATAAAATACAAAAATATGTACTTTCAGAAATTACAAAAAAGAAGTTAAGTTACAGAGATCCTAGAAGTTAAGTTACATAATTCCTAGAAGTTATCAAACAAGATACAAAAAAAATTCAAGTGTTTTAAATAATAAAAACAAAAAAGGCAATGAAAAAAACTCTAAGCAAAAAGAATGGGAAAAGAGAGAAAACATTATACCTGAGCCTCAGTAGCTGATTGCCCTAGAACTGTAGTGAAGGTGGATTTGTCAAAGCCACCACGAGCAGGGACATCATCATTCAAATCCATCTTTCTTGCTATAGTATCAGCTTCTCTTTCGTAGGGTGTGCATATCAAATCTTGCTTACGACCAAAATTAGCTAAACCTTTGCGCAAAAACTTTACAGCAGACACCATGTCGCCAAGGAAACTAACTTCAAGATCAGAAGCCTCTTTCATAACTTCTTCGGTAGGCCCATGCCCAGCAGGAAAAAGGCTAGCTATACTGCCAAGACGATCAACTGTAGTCGGAACAACTTTAACAGTATCACTAACTTTCTGCAGCAGCTGATCAATATCTTTTATGGCTGTAGAGGACCTAGACTTTCCACTTTTAGAAAACATTGAGGCATCAGCAAACCTCTCACCAGCCACTGGAGCCTGTTCACTCACCAAATCGGGTTGAGACCTCTCGATATGCTCATCAGGGTGCTCAGACCTCTCAATAGGCTCATCGCGATGCTCAGACCTCTCAATATGCTCATGAGGATGCTGAGATATTACAAAAGGATCATGTGACCGAATGTCATCGATGTACATATCTTCGACGCGGATGGAGTATGAATAAACAATGTCATTGCGACCCTTCCACTGCATATCAATAAAAAAGGGGATAGACAAAATAAATGAATCATAATTCACATTAGGACCAGACAGAAAAAAGGTGGAAGTTAACTTTTCTTAAAAATGGTAATTAACTTTCATAAACGATGGAGGTTACCACCATGTAAACAAAAAATACATACATAAAAAAAACTTAAAACTTTCAGAAACTAGGAGGCTAACTTTTACTATGGTCAAAGTAAAAACCCTTATAAAAAAGCCATGTATCCTAAATTTCTTATGTAGTGCACATCGAATTCTATTCTCAAAATAGGAATAAAACTTACAGTAAGTTAACTGAAACAAAGAAAAACTGAAAATAAAAGAAAGTTAACTATATAAAACCAAGAAGTTAACTATATAAAACAAAGAAGTTAATAGTGGAATAAATGGAGGTTAAACATTCTTCAAATAATTGTCGTTAACTGTAACAGTAAGAATGAACATATAGGGGAATTAAATAACAAATAAGGAACACGAGTTCACTCATCGTACATACAACATAAAAAGCATGGGGGGTGTTTTACTGACCGGAAGCTTCCCAAAAACATACTTGGACAAATCACTTTTGCCATTCTTGATAATGTCTTCAGAATAAATGGCTTTCAATGGCTTCTCGTGCAAAAAGTTAGCACGAGGGGTCCTGAGATGCATCACAAAATGCTTCTTTGAATGACAGCTATCCAAATACATAACTACAGGGACAATACCACACCCTTTGGGACCGGTCTGTGCTATATTGGGATCCTGATATTTCTCCACTGCTCGCTTCAACTCATCAACAACTAATTGGCAGAAATCACTTGAAGCCATCTTATTATAATCCATGTTTACAAGCATTGCCGCCTCTCTACCAAGACGAACAGCAGATCCAGGACATACAAGCTTCGTGAAAATGATAGCAAAGAACACCTTAACAGCTGTGTAAACTTTTGATTCATCCTTGACAATCTCACAAGCATTTTACGAAGATCCTTGGTATGAATAGCAGCATTACTCTCAAAACCAAGCTCTGCCTTAAGACTCGCCATTGAGGAATCATGGCCACTCCCTGCGGGCCTTAGGACCGTTTCACCTCCCATTGGGAACCCAAAAATGTGATGCACTACTTCCCTGTTAACACACATGATCCTTCCAGCGCCGCAATCTATTTTCATACTTGTTGTGTCAATCTTCTTGAGCAGGAAACACATGAGAACACGCGACACATTGCCCTCCAACACCCAATCAAACACACATCCGAAACCTGCTTCTATGACTTTTTTTTGTGAGCATCCTCCAAAAACTTCACAGCCTCCAGAACTTCTCCCAACGAACAACGAACAGTCTGTTGGAAGCGATCTCGAGCATTGTCATCATTTCCAGCTTTTTTTTGATGCCACGCGGCTTCCTCGTCACATCAACTTTAATCTTTTTACCAACATTTTTAGGAGATGTGTCCACAACAACTGTACCCCTCTTATTCTTTGTAGGCTGATAATTTTTTTGAAAAACATAGAAAAAATATATCAAATATAATGAAAGTTAACATTGATGATACAAGAAGTTAGCACAACAAAAAAGTGGCAGCAAAGATGAATGGTAACCTTTTCGGGACAAGCTGCAGCAGCATCCTCCCCACCAGAATCGTCATCTGCGTCTGGCACATATGTTTCATCCATGGTACAACGACGCTTAGAAGATGAACCTTTCACAGGTGATGCTTGCTAAGCAGAAATCATATCATTCCTCATCACAGCAACACGAGGACTACGGCGAGTAGGAGTCATAGCAGACAACAGCCTCTTACGAACAGCAACCCTATTCTTCTGGGTTGATTCTGCTGGAGGATCATTTTGCATGCCTACACACCGGCATTTTGATGCTTTGACTTCGACGAGCGCTTCCTACAGAACATCTTAACCTTCTCATTGTAAGCAGCAAGCCTAGAACCGTGTTGCTTGGCATACAATTCAAGCTGCGCTTTCACATTATGTTCCTGTGTAACCTCCTCTGTACCATCTACAGATTGAGACGGCGTGTCCTGCCATACAAATGCACATAAAATCTAGGAAGTTAAGATAAATGAATGATAGAAGTTATAATTAGAGGTAGATAATGTGTACTAGTAGTCTCAATTTTAAATAGGACAGTTAAAACACATATCTAACAGGAAAAAAAATTTAGGGTTTAGGGTTTAGGGTTTAGGGTTTTTAGGGTTTAGGGTTTAGGGTTTAGGGTTTAGGGTTTAGGGTTTAGGGTTTAGGGTTTAGGGTTTAGGGTTTAGGGTTAAAACACATACCTCCTCTGGCCCATGAAGATTTTCGGGTGGCCAAGGCCCATGATGCCTTCGGATCCTTGGAGAGCAAGACTAGCCTAGATAGGAAATTTAAAGGGGTAAAACCCTAGAACTTGTAACCGACTAGGACTATGCCCGGGACGTGCCTAAGTCTATATAAAGGCCAGGAGGGCATGTCCTAGGTGTAGGGTTTCGTAGCATGGAAAACAAAAATTTTCTACCGCATACAAACAAACAAGCCAAGATCTATCTACTAGATTGTAGCAACGAGTCGATGGAATAACTCACCCTCGAAGATTCCAAAGCGTTTAACGAGAGAAGATTCTCGTGGGTGATGTAGTCGTACTCTTTCCGATCTCAAGATCGCGCAGACGATCCTTCCGGTGCTGCGTTCAGCGCCTCCACATCGGTCACACGTTAATTTTCGATGAAGACCTTCCTCTCCCTTGTTCCAGCAGGCAGCGAAGGTTGTAGCACTCTCCTCGTGATTCCGGCAGCACAACGGCGTGGTACCGGAAGTAGAGGGGAGATCTCGCAGGGCTTCGCCTTAAGCCGGAGCGAGTATGGTGGACTATGAGAGAGCTTTGGTGATCTAGGGTTTAGACACACCAATTAGAAGGCTCTAAACCGGATGCTAGGGCAATTAGAAGCTCTAACTTGACGGCTTGGGAGAAATCCCTAGGCTGTGGCTAGGGTTTAGGTTTAGAGGAGAGGGACTTGTGTGTACTAGGAGGAGCCTGCCCTCCTTATATAGGTGGAGGGCGGCGGCCAAGGGAGGAGTGGAGTCCCTCCCCAACTCGGCTTGGTGGGCACGGCTTGGGAGGAGGACTCCTCCCAACTCGGTTTCACCTTCCTCCTCTTTCCAAAATGCCGTTTGACTTTTCAAACTAGCCGTTTGACTTTTCAAACTAGGATTTGAATAAACCCTTTATTTTGGACAGCGATGACACTTAGTACATGATGCAATCATTCCAACTTGTAATGACACATTCATGTACCCTTCCCCCTTTTTCGGAGTGCTTGACATTCGAACCTTCTAGAATGTTCCCGAAAACACCGGAATCATTCCCCAACTCCGAAACGGGACTTTCCTTATATGAATCTTATTCTCCGGACCATTCCGGATCTCCTCGTGATATCCCGGATCCCATCCGAGACTCCGAACAACATTCGGTCCCTTACTCATCATTCCATAACTACTCAACAACATCGAATCCTTAAGTGTGTCTCCCTACGGTTCGTGAATTATGCGGACATGATCGAGACACTTCTCCGATCAATAACCAATAGAGGAATCTGGAAATTCATATGGCTCCCACATATTTCTACGATTACTTTGCGATCGAATGAACCACTTACATACGATACCAATTTCCCTTTGTCTCACGATATTTTACTTATCCGAGGTTATGATCGTCGGTATCTCTGCATACCTAGTTCAACCTCGTTACTGATAAGTACTCTTTTCTCGTTCCCGTGATATGTGATCCCTTGTGAGCCAGTCACATGCTTGCAAGCTAATTGGATGACATTCCACCGAGAGGGCCCAGAGTATATCTATCCATCATATGGATGGACAAATCCCACTCTTGATCCATGTGTCTCAACCAATACTTTCCGAACACTCAATGCCACCTTTATAGCCACCCTGTTACGGTGTGCTGTTTGATGTCATCGAAGCATTCTTCCAGTAAAGGTGATATGCATGATCTCATGGTCGAAGGAATTAGGTTACTATGTATCAGAAAGCTTATAGCAAATGAACTATATTAAATGACTTGATCTTTATGCTACACTTTAACTATAGGAGTATGTCCATCACATCATTCTCCTAATGATATGACCCTGTTGTTAATAACATCTCTATGTTCATGATCAGGAAACCATGATCATATATTAACCAACAAGATAGTTTAACAAGAGGCTTTACTAGGGACTCTTTTATGTTTACAAATCACACAAGTATTAATGTTTCCGGTTAATACAATTATAGCATGCTATGTAAACATTTATCATAAGTATGAAGATATGATAATAACCACATTATTATTGCCTCTTGGGCATATCTCCAACAGTCTCCCACTTGCACTAGAGTCAATAATCTAGTTTCAAACCTTTGTGTATCCAATACCTATGGCTTTCCGGTGTTGTATGTACACGATTGCTAGTGGTCAACTGATCTCCAGATCTGACACTTCCAGGTCCGTGTGTAATTGCATGTCTTTGCGTATCTACGCATCACTCATTCTCTAATGAGATGGCTTTGTATAATTTTGGTCCTTTGGTGAGACCTTTAGTTCTTTGGGGTTAAAACATGTTGATAATATTGTCGTACAATATATCTTCATAGTATTATCCCGCTGTGAACTACACCTAGTTTGATAACAAACTACTTGACACAAATGCCCTCTTTAGCTGCTTTTATAGCAGTCATATACTTAGCCATTTGCTGTAGTATCTGTCACAATGTCTTAACTTTGGAACTCATCCAAATCCATTATGGAACTTACTTTCCATTATATTGTGCCACCCTTAGTTTAGATTGAGATAAACTTAATTTGTACTTTGTGACAAAACTAGTATCAATGTAGTACTTTTACAATGAACTAACCATCTATTTGTCACTTCTACAAATAATATACTCATAGTTCTTCCAAAAAATCACAAGAATATCCTTACTATCGTCCAATGATCATCTTATGAATCATTCTGGTATGTGCTCATAACATTTAGAGCATAGGACATATATGGATTTGTACATATCACAGTATGATTGATATAAATTCTCTTTGTGATTTCATACATCAAGTATCAATCTATACTTGAATCTTTGTTTCACTTACCAAGTGTCAATACACTTGAATATATCATCAATATTGAACTCATTCAATCCTTTCTGTGTGACAAGAACCTTTCTTGTAGTTTCTATATTGAACTCATTCAATACATCATCTATGTACTTTCGGCACAACCATATTAGCGTCTATTGATGCCAAATATTTGGGTTTTGCCTAAGTCTTTCATCAGGATGAAATTCTTAATATGTGTTAATAAAAGATACATCATTTCTAATCAACAATATGTCCTCCACATAATGTATTAGAAATATGTCTTAGCGCTCCCACTTAATTTCTTGCAAATGCAAGCATCTTCATTGTCTCCGATGAAATTAAACTCTTTTAACAGTTTCATCATTGTGAAGAATCCAACTCCGCGATGCTTACTTCAACCATTGAAGTTTGCATATGCTTTTAGCATCCTTTGAATTAACAAAACCCTTTGGACCGTGTCATGCACACGTCCTAGGTAACCATTCTATTAGAAGAACTTGTTTTGTATATTCTACTAACACATAACAAAATTATATGTAGTGGTTGCTACATTAATCCGTCTAGACTAAATATCGCTATGAAAGATCAAATCTTGTCATAGTCAATCTTTGAACATTGTTGTGAACTCTTTCCCAACATGTCGACTATTTCATAGATGTGAAACATCCATGTCTACTTCTTTATAGATCCAAACACAACTGTAAGGTCTTACACCTTTCTTGAGGGTCCTTCAAGTTCAAAACTTGATTTCTCGTATATGGAACTATCACGGACTTTATGGCTTCAAGCCATTTGACGGAGTCAGGGCCCATCATCGCTTCTTTGCATGTAGTCGGATCATTATTGTCAAATAATGATTTAACTCTCAAATCTTGGTATTTGATTGTTTACTCAACCTACTTGGTTCAATAGAAACTTAGACCTCCGTGACCGCAACCTTTGAGGCACGTGAGCCATGAGCATTGTTGCGCCTCCTAACACTTTTCGGCGCGCAACTTTGCACATATAGCTAAGGTTCCTTTAACCTTATCAAAGTTCTATTGTCCTCCCACTTATCTTTTCACGAAAAATTCCTTCTAAAGAAACTTGACGCTCCAAGCAACAAACACTTTTGTCTCCTGTTTATGGAGGAAAACTTACTTGAGAATACAAAGACAGTTTCATCCGACTTTGGTTGCAAACATCTTTCTTATGCATAGCATACCAATGTTTAAGAAAGGACTACTTGGGTTTTATCCCAAACCATAACTTTATTTGGTGTCATTTCACCGGATTATGATGGAGCTCTTTTCAGTGGAAAACGGTAGTCTCTAAAGCTTTTAATCTTTAAAATATAATGGCAGTTTTATGAATTACACCTTTGATCTTACCATGTCAAACAAGGTTTTAATTACATATCTCGAGCTCCATACTCTTATGGTGTTTGAAATGCAAATCCGTAATCCATTCCTTAAATCTTAGGTATTATGCTAAACTTGTAACTCAAATATCTTCCTTTATGATCTTTATCATAAACTATTTTTATTCTTATTACAATGATTTTGCACTTCATTTTGAAAGACTTTGAACTTTTCAAATGTTTCATACTTCATCCTTATTAAGTAAATATTCATATATTCACTCAAATTTTCGGAGAAAGCATATGAAGTTGAAATCCATCGCTCTTGACTACATATAATGGATTTCATACAACAATATGTACAAGTTCCAATAAGTTAGCCATTCGTTCCCTTTTGGCCTATGAACGAAGTTTTAATTATCTCTAGGAAAGTTTCACAAGCGTCATGTGATCAAAAATCAAAAGACTCCAAAATTCCATCCACATGGAGTTTCTTCATGTTTTCTTTCCAATATAATTTAAACGGCGATGTCACTTCCTAAGTGATCTTTCAATCAATTTGTCTTTCGACATTTTTAGCACTAGTTTTATGGATGTGATTTATCCAACGAGATTTGTAAATCATCCATCTTTTATGGATTACGGCAATTATTTGAACAACCCTTTTGTTCTCATAATACCTGATAAAACAAATCTTGAAGGCAAGCTTTGATGTTTAACGAGCAACACAATAACCCTTTATTTGTTCTCGATGAACATCATCACATATTCTTTTGCTAGTTACTTAGGCCATTGTAGTTCATGAATTGTGTTGTTTCGTATGACGATTCACACCAACAAATTCAGTATCAAATACTTGAGAACCACATTGTTTAATAAGCAAAGAATATAGCCATAACATGTATATCATCTATATACTTAAACTGAACAATTCTAGTCTTTTCTTTTCTGCCATATATTTATGAAATTCTCTTTCAGTATTTATTTTCTGTTTGAAAGAATCTATCAACATCAACAGTGGAGTCATACATATGACACATAGTCCAAAGGGTGTATAGTTAAATACCAATGTCTTTGGACTTGCACTTTGAAGTAGATCACCATCATCAAATGTTTGGTGTGCTTTCAAATTCCTTTCTTTAGTAATCTATTGGTGTAGTAAACACTTTACCTACATCAAATATTCACCCTTATCATGGAATTATCCATGATCAAGCTACTTTTAGCTTATAATGGTGAACTGTGAGTATAGTGTTGCTCTCCAAAACATTTTGGAGGATTAGGACAACTAGTGTCTTCAACCTTTTGCAAATTATACTCTATCATGTTGTAACCAAAACTTCGTTTCAGATATCACAATATCTTCCACACATCATGGTTTCTGAAACAACTCTTTCAGATCCTAGATAACCTTGATATTAAGACAATCCTTTGAATATCAAGAATCATGGAGACAAACACGATAGTCATACACTAACACTTGGAATTGTCACTCTTGATTTAATACCAATTATTAAACTTCATGGAGTAACCGAAACTTACTGAAAGTTTGCAATAGGACTTTTAAACTTTAGATTAACAATTCAAAACAATACGATACAAGTCCGTAAAGTAACTAACCAGAATTCTATAGTTCTATTATCTCAATTAAAACTAAGCGCAAGGTGGTAAACGGATGCCAATGACTATAACAACTCTGCAAATTCACTTTGATTTCATTTATGATAAATAGTGTTCAACTTTTAATCATATTGCCGTTGAACTCCCACTCAAAACAACATCGCTCACATTGTTTTAGTGATCACACGAACCAAATCCACCATATCAAAACCGATCATCACGAGAGTTGATATAGTTTCAATGGCGAACAATCGACATGTTCATCATATCTACTATATGATTCATGCTTTACCTTTCGGTGACTCGTGTTCCTGAGACCATGTCCGTACATGCTAGGCTCGTCAAGATCAAACCTTAGCTTCCGCATAAGCAAATCTGGCTTGCTTACGTTGTATACACTTATGAATCTAACACCCGATCATCACGTGGTGCTTCGAAACAACAAGCTTTAGCAACGGTGCATACTAAGGGTGAACACTTTAGAACTTGAAATTTATGTGCATGAGGGATCATCTTATAATGCTACCGTCGTCTACTAAGCAATACAAGATGCATAAAGGATTAACATCACATGCAATTCATAATATGTAATATGATATGGCCTTTCTTCTTTGTGCTTCCGATCTCCATCTTCAAGCACGAACATGATCTCCATCATCACCGGCATTGCATCAAGGTCAATGACGCTTCTCCATGGTTGTCGTCCACCGGATTCAACTATTACAACTACTTTGAATAGACACGCGGGTCTTAACATAATTTAAAGACAACCATATGGCTCCTGCCGGTTGCCAACTTACAATAAGGAACATTGCATACATCAAATATAATCACAATCATGGCCATATCACATCATCAAGACACCCTGCAAAACAAAGTTAGACGCCTACTTTCTTTGCATATTTTACGTGGTTTGGGGCTTTCAATAAGTGTCGTTCTAACTTACGAACAAGAACCACAACATTGATACTAGTATTGTTAATCACCCGTTGTAAATTGGATCTTAACTATGCTAGGAGAAACAGGCACCCGCAAAGCCACTTATGCAATACAAGTTGCATGTCAAGCGTGGAGCAAGTCTCATGAACGAGGTCATGTAAGGTTAGCCCGGGCCGCTTCATCCCAACATACCGCAAGATTCAAAGTACACAAGAAGCAATCGACAATAAAAGCATCAATGCCCACAATGACCATTGTGTTCTACTCGTGCAACAGATCTACATATAGACACGGCTCTGATACCACTGTAGGGTTTTGTAGCATGGAAAACAAAAAATTTCTACCGCATACAAACAAACAAGCCAAGATCTATCTACTAGATTGTAGCAACGAGTCGATGGAATAACTCACCCTCGAAGATTCCAAAGCGTTTAACGAGAGCAGATTCTCGTGGGTGATGTAGTCGTACTCTTTCCGATCTCAAGATCGCGTAGAGCGATCCTTCCGGCCAAGCGCTCCGGTAGCGCCCCACAATCGGTCACATGTTCTAATTTTCGATGAAGACCTTCCTCTCCTTGTTCCAGAGGCGGAGGTTGTAGCACTCTCCTCGTGATTCCGGCAGCACAACGGCGTGGTACCGGAAGTAGAGGGGAGATCTCGCAGGGCTTCGCCTTAAGCCGGAGCGAGTATGGTGGACTATGAGAGAGCTTTGGTGATCTAGGGTTTAGACACACCAATTAGAAGGCTCTAAACCGGAGGCTAGGGCAATTAGAAGCTCTAACTTGACGGCTTGGGAGAAATCCCTAGGCTGTGGCTAGGGTTTAGGTTTAGAGGGGGGCAACTTGTTTGCTAGGAGGGGAGCCCTGCCCCTCCTTATATAGGTGGAGGGGCGGCCAAGGGGAGGGGAGTCCCTCCCCAACTCGGCAGGTGGGTGCGCCGGCTTGGGGAGGAGGACTCCCTCCCCAACTCGGTTTCACCTCTTCCTCCTCTTTCCAAAAATGCCGTTTGACTTTTCAAACTAGCCGTTTCACTTTTCAAACTAGGATTTGAATAAACCCTTTATTTTGGACAGCGATGACACTTAGTACATGATGCAATCATTCCAACTTG
This sequence comes from Avena insularis, assembly GCA_023614405.1. Lineage (NCBI taxonomy): Eukaryota > Viridiplantae > Streptophyta > Magnoliopsida > Poales > Poaceae > Avena > Avena insularis. The sequence goes on from CM042684.1 coordinate 536,776,297, forward strand.
TAATGACACATTCATGTACCCTTCCCCCTTTTTCGGAGTGCCGGACATTCCAGAACCTTCTAGAATGTTCCCGACGAAAACACCGGAATCATTCCCCAACTCCGAAACGGGACTTTCCTTATATGAATCTTATTCTCCGGACCATTCCGGATCTCCTCGTGATATCCCGGATCCCATCCGAGACTCCGAACAACATTCGGTCTCTTACTCATCATTCCATAACTACTCAACAACATTGAATCCTTAAGTGTGTCTCCCTACGGTTCGTGAATTATGCGGACATGATCGAGACACTTCTCCGATCAATAACCAATAGAGGAATCTGGAAATTCATATGGCTCCCACATATTTCTACGATTACTTTGCGATCGAATGAACCACTTACATACGATACCAATTTCCCTTTGTCTCACGATATTTTACTTATCCGAGGTTATGATCGTCGGTATCTCTGCATACCTAGTTCAACCTCATTACTGATAAGTACCCTTTTCTCGTTCCCGTGATATGTGATCCCTTGTGAGCCAGTCACATGCTTGCAAGCTAATTGGATGACATTCCACCGAGAGGGCCCAGAGTATATCTATCCGTCATATGGATGGACAAATCCCACTCTTGATCCATGTGTCTCAACCAATACTTTCCGAACACTCAATGCCACCTTTATAGCCACCCTGTTACGGTGTGGTGTTTGATGTCATCAAAGCATTCTTCCAGTAAAGGTGATATGCATGATCTCATGGTCGAAGGAATTAGGTTACTATGTATCAGAAAGCTTATAGCAAATGAACTATATTAAATGACTTGATCTTTATGCTATGCTTTAACTATAGGAGTATGCCCATCACATCATTCTCCTAATGATATGACCCTGTTGTTAATAACATCTCTATGTTCATGATCAGGAAACCATGATCATATATTAACCAACAAGCTAGTTTAACAAGAGGCTTTACTAGGGACTCTTTTATGTTTACAAATCACACAAGTATTAATGTTTCCGGTTAATACAATTATAGCATGGTATGTAAACATTTATCATAAGTATGAAGATATGATAATAACCACTTTATTATTGCCTCTTGGGCATATCTCCAACACTAGGTCCCTCGACTCATACTCTCGCATACGCACCTCACGCCAGATCGAATCTGCGCACCCTTTAACTTTCGGTTCCGCCGTAATCAAGAGCAGACAAGCAGGAGTAGGGTTTTCCCTCCGGGAGCCTGAACCTGGGTAAATCTCGTGTCCCCTGGTTGCTTGTCTGTTAACCGTTCCACGATCTCCAGCATCCCCATCTTCTCCAAAACCCAAGTCCATAACAATGGGCATTGACGAGATTAAACCTCGTCAATTGGCGCCGTCTGTGGGAATAGGGGTTGCTGATTGTGCGATCGTGACGGTCCCGACCCGATCGATCTACAACTCCATGGCGACGGAGAATCACCTCCTCTTCGGCGCTTTCGACTTCACCGCCCACTCGCCGGCCACCATGAAGGATTTCGAGCCCGTAGGCGACGGACTCGAAATTTTGTTCGGGAGCTTCTGCTTCCAGGTGGGACAAACTGGCACCCTCCGCCTCTCTGAGCGGGTGCCCGTGCCGTCAATCAGGCCCGCCTCATGGGCTCCACACCCCATGCTGCGCACATCACCATCGACAGATGAGTTCTACGACAGCAGCAGCTGCAACTCTGATTTGTGCGATCCACCTTCGGATGAAGGGACCTACGGTTCCGGATCCGAAAGCTGCGGCAACAGCGGACCGATCTACGAGCGCTACCAGTGTGCCGCGGTCATCCAGGAGCAGCAAACGCCTAACCCTCCGCCAAACACGAACCCCAACCCGCAGGACAGAAACGGCGGGAACAGAAGAAGCCAGTCCCCCCCACCCGAAGGGGAAAACAACGGCCACGTCATCCAACTTAGCAAAGAAGGATGGGTCCAGGCACGCCGTGCCGTCGCAGGCGACATAGTCCTGCCTGTGGACTCCCCACGTGACCTATTGATGGCATACCACTACCTCCTCATTGAGGAGCACAAGAAGCAAGTCAAGATGCAGGAGACGCTCGACAAATGAAAGCAAGTAGCCTCTGAGTCCAGCGCGCAACGCGCTGCGCTCTCCGCCATGGCACCCGGCTCTAGCACGAACGGAAACCAGGGAAACAAGCACCGCTCGCGAGTAGAGAACATGGATCCCAAGGAGCACCGTGATGTGACCCGAACTCTCCACACATCGTTCATGGATATGGATGCCGACGACAACATCATCCCGAAGACATCGCAAGCTGCGATCATGGCAGCCACTGCGTATCTCGCGGCCCACCAACCTCCGGAAGGGGACCCGAAAAGAGCCATGCATAAGTCCGCACTCACCGGACTCGGACTCGTCGGAGCTGCGCTCCACGAAGACGCTCCTACGGAGCCGAAGAAGAAAGCTCCGGCCAGGCGTGACCGGAGCACCACCCCTTCATCCAAAGAGGAAGAGGAGCACGACCTTCCTCGAAGGAAGAAGAGCTCGCCTCGCCATAAACGCGACTACGACGCCAGAGACGCGCTTACACAACACAAAATCGACAAAGCGCGAGCCAAACGCGCATGCTCATCCGAGTCGGAGATGGATGAAGATGAAGGAGAACTCTGCGGAGCTCGATGCTTCAGCAGATCTATTCGGCAAACACAGATGCCATGAAATTTCAAGATTCCTTTGGATACTCTGAAGTTCAACGGCACGCAAGATCCAAAATCTTCGCTCAGCGACCATCTGTCATCTGTCAAGCTGCACGGCGGTAACAAAGAAACCGCCATGCAATGCCTTCAGCTGCAGCTGACAGGCGCGGCGCAGGTCTGGCTCAGCAGCCTATCATCAGGATCCATCCGAAGTTGGGAGGAGCTAGCTTACAGCTTCATCCGAAATTTCAAGGGCACCAGCAAGACGCCCGCCTCAATCGAAGAGTTGCGAGCCTGCACTCAAAGAACGGGCGAATCTATTCGCTCGTACATACGCTGATACCACCAAGAACTCCGCCGCACATATCTCCGAGGAGAGGGCCATCGAAGCCTTCAGAGACGGCGTCAAACGCCAAGATTTCAAGGAGGAACTTGGGCGCGTCAAGCCCAAGACACTCGACCACCTCATGGACATCGCCAACAGGTGGGCTGACGGCGAAGATTGCATTCACCGAGCACAATCGGATGAAGAAGACGACTACGGCCGAAGACGGGAACGCCGCAGCAAGAGGAGATCACGCGTCTACGAGGACCGCGACGGACCCGACATGGTCGCGGCCGGCTACGTCGATCGCCGCAACGACAACAGCCGCAACAGCGGAGGATACCGCGGAGGAAACTTCCGCGACAGCTGATGACCAGCACAATCGTGGCAACGCCGCGACCGTGACAACGGACCCTTAGCATTCGACAAACTTTCGGGTCCATGCACCATCCACTTCTACATCGACAAACAGGATGGCAAAAAGAAAGCCAGCCACATGCTCAAGGACTGCCGCGAGTTCCAGAAACTCAGCGAAAGCATGGTGCAGATGAGGCAACAAGCCCCGATCCTGCGTTGAACGCGCCTGTGCCAGGTGAAGTAGCACACGGAGCTCCTCCGCCGCCGCCTATTGGAGTCCCAAACCAAACAGTCGCACCAGCGCAGAACAACGCTGGGATCGGGTACCCCCACCGAAAGGAGCACTAAATATGATCCAGAAGGGACGCCCCACGAATAGGGTGCAGAAGAAAATCACCCGACAAATCAAATTGGCCATGGCAACTCCGCCTGCAATCCCTGAGTACCTCAGTGGATCGGAGTCCTACATCACATTCACTCGCGCGGATCACCCTTGCTAGATCCCTCGCCCGGTCATCTGCCACAGTGCTGGGTGCAGATCGGAGGCTTCGAGATGAGTCGCGTCTTCATGGACGGCGGCAGCGGCATCAACCTAATGTTCGCAAGCACTATAGCAGCAATGCGGATCCCGCAATGCAGCCTGGAACAATCAGACACAATGTTCCACGGCATTGTCCCAGGGAAGGGCATATTCCCCCTGGGCAAAATCGGGCTCGATGTCATCTTCGGGAAGCCGGACAACTTTCGGCAGGAGCGACTCGAATTCGAAGTGGTGGACTGGCCGTCGCAATACCACGCCATCCTGGGGCGCGTAGCATTCGCAAGGTTTCTGGCCGTCCCACACTACGCATACCTACTACTCAAGATGCCAGGACCGAGGGGCGTCATCACAGTCCACGGGAGCTTCACCCGATTGGACCAATGCGACAGGGATTTCAACAAAATCTCCCAGTCTTTCAGCATGCAAGACGAGCTTGTAAGGCTCCGTGAGGTGACGGACAATGGGGTACCCCCAGTCACAAGACAGAACGCACCTGACATGTCCTTCGACTCCACCGTCAATACCAAGAAAGTACAAGTCCATCCGACGGATGCCTCCAAGACGTCCCTGATCGCCAACGACCTCAGCTCCGCATAGGAAGGCGCTCGTCAATTCCTCCGTGGTACTGGAAATCTTTGCCTGGTGTCCTGCGGACATGCCAGGAGTTCCCAGGGTATTCGCCGAGCACGCACTCAATGTCTTTCCAGACACCAAGCCAGTCTAGCAGTCCATCCAGAGACTGTCGGAGCCACGAGCCGAAGCTATCGGCAAGGAAATCAACAGACTGCTCGCTGCAGACTTTATCAGGGAAATCAAGGAAAGCGAGTGGCTGGCAAACACAGTGATGGTCCCAAAAAAGGACACGGACATCCTGCGGATGTGCGTGGATTTCACGTCACTAAACAAGCACTGCCCAAAGGACCACTTCCCTCTTCCTCGGATCGACCAGATCATCGATTCAACTGCAGGTTGCGAGAAACTCTCCTTCCTCGACGCCTACTCAGGCTATAACCAGATTCGACTCAAGGTCGAAGATCAGGAGAAAACAGCATTTATCACACCGTTCGGTGTATTCTGTTACAACACAATGCCCTTCGGGCTAAAGAACGCGGGTGCCATGTACCAGCGATGCATGCAGGCCTGCCTCAAGGACCAAATTGGTCGCAACGTCCAAGTCTATGTCGATGACATAGTAATAAAAACCAAGGAGGCAAGGACACTTATCGACGATCTCCGCGAGATGTTTGACAACCTTGATCGCTACAGGATCAAGCTCAATCCCGAAAAATGCGCCTTCGGCGTCCCGTCGGGTCAGCTGCTCGGATACTTCATCTCTCAACGAGGGATCGAGGCGAACCCGAAGAAAATCAGAGCCATCATGACGATGGAGAAGCCGAAAAACCTCAAAGGCGTCCAGCAGCTCGCAGGACGAGTAGCGGCGCTAAGCAGGTTCATCAGCCGCATGGGCGAAGGCCCTACCATTCTACCAGCTGCTACGCCAGCGCACAAATTCGAGTGGGCGCGGAAGCCAGCGCATTCGAAAGCCTCAAGCGGCTTCTCTCCACCTCGCCTGTCCTGGTCACGCCAAAGGAGCACGAGCCTCTGCTGCTGTACATAGCAGCCACACACCAGGTGGTCAGCACCGTACTAGTGGTCGAACGACCCGAAGAAGGCAAGACCCACGGGGTCCAGCGCCCAATCTACTACCTCAGCGAGGTACTCACGCCAACAAAACAGAGGTACCCTCACTAGCAGAAACTCGCCTACGGCGTGTTCATGACGGCTCGACGGCTGAGCCATTACTTCCAAGAGCACCAGGTGATGGTCGTCAATGAGGCACCACTGAATAGCATCCTGAATAATCCAGAGGCCACAGGACGGGTGGCCCTGTGGGGCATCGAGCTGTCACCCTTGGACATCGTCTATGAGAAGCGACTCGCAATCAAATCTCAAGTCCTTCCGGACTTCCTGGTACATTGGATGGAGCTGCAGCTGCCAGACACCCCAGAAATGTCGCAATCATGGACGATGCACTTCGATGGCTCCAAGAGAGAAGCTGGAGCGGGAGTAGGGGTCATACTGACCTCCCCGCAAGGCGACAAGATGAAGTACGTCCTCCGAATGAAATTCCGAGACTCCAACAACGAGGCCGAATACGAAGCCCTCATCCATGGCATGAGGATGGCAAATATATGCGGCGCAACGCGCCTGGTCATCTACGGTGACTCCAACCTCATCGTCCAGCAGACGATGAATGAGTGCGACGCACACGCAAAAAACATGATCGCATACCGCGCACTCTACAACGCACTCGAAGGAGAATTCGACGGCTGCGAGCTCCGACACGTTGGAAGAGAAAGCAACGAGGAAGCCGACAGACTCGCCAACATCGGCTCCACTTGCGCAAAGGTGCCACCAGGTGTGTTCCTCGAACAGATCTGCGTGCCATCCATCAAGCGGAAATTCCCCAAGGGATCACCCGAAGAAGCAGACCACTCGGGAGCTACGCTACCCGAAGGACACGAAGGACCCGAAAAACTGGACACAGAGGTAGCCATGGTCAACCTAATGCAGGTCATGGCAGTCGAAGAAACTTGGACGCGACCATACCTTCAGTTCTTGATAAACGGAGAACTGGCTGACAGCCCGACAGATGCCCGGCGCATATCTCGCCCGTCAAAAGCCTTCACCATCATCAACGGCAAGCTGTACAAGCGCAGCATCACGGGTGTACTACAACGGTGCGTCACCATCGACGACGGCAAGGCCATACTCCAAGACATCCATGAGGGCATCTGCGGCCACCACGCAGGCAGCCGCTCCCTTGTCGCCAAAGCTCTACGAGTAGGATTCTACTGGCCAACGGCCATGAGCGACGCAAAGGACATCGTCCGAAGATGCAACGGATGCCATCGGTTCGCCGACAAACCGCACTCACCTGTGTCCGATCTTAGACCCATACCCATATCCTGGCCTTTTGCTCAATGGAGCCTCGACATGATCGGCAAACTGCCAAAATCCTCGAAAGGGGGACACGTCTTCCTCCTGGTTGCAGTCGACAAATTCACCAAGTGGATCGAGGCCATGCCGGTCACCAACCAGAAAGGCAAAACTGCCGTCAAGTTCTTCGAGTCCATTGTCTACAGGTTCAGCGTACCGCACAGCATCATCACCGACAACGGATCGAATTTCATCTCCGAGGAATTCCAGGACTTCTGCGAAGGCCTTGGGATCAACATCACGTACGCCTTAGTGGCACACCCGCAAACGAACGGGCAAGTGGAAAAGGCCAACGGCCTAATCGGCGCTGGCATCAAGAAGCGCCTCATGAGTTCACTCGAACAAAAAGCTGGAGCCTGGACGAAAGAGCTACCATCCGTCCTGTGGAGCTTACGAACTACGCCAAACAGCTCCACCGGCTACACACCGTTCTTCATGGTACACGAAGCTTAAGCCGTGCTACCAGCCGAAGTACGCCACCAGGCCCCACGGGTCATTGCATACAGCGAAGCCGAATCCACGATTGCACTCGAAGACGCTGTCGACACACTCGACGAAGCACGGGATATAGCAGAAGCTCGATCAGCGGTGTACCAGCAGAGTCTCCACAACTACCACAGCCGCCGGCTGCGCCCAAGGTCCTTCGTCGAAGGAGACCTCGTCTTGCGACTCAAGCAAAAGCGACCGAATAAATTCGAGTCACCATGGGAAGGACCCTACGTCATCACCGAAGTCATCCCAGGTGGCGCCTATCGCCTCAAGCACGTGGAGTCTGGAGTCGCATACTCCAACCCATGGAACATCACGCACCTGCGACGATTCTATCCATAGCTACCTACCCCTTTACTTTCAATAAGGCTTTCAGCCAAGGCTATTCAGCCGAACAATGTACCTCCTCCATTACGATATAAATAAAGCTAAGTGTCTCGCCCCAAAAACTTCAGTTCGCTCTTTTGCAACTTTACTACATGCTACAAACGCACTCGGGGGCTCCCCCCACCTCACGATTTCATCGACTGAGGATCAAACGTGTACACCTAAGTAGCTGACAACGTCAGGCAAACGAAAAGGACACGTACTCAATAAAAGCACTGCGTGCTCACAACAAACAAACCTTTACAACAAAGGGCACAACACGCCCAGCCGAAATATACAAATTTTACATCTATCTTTTTTTCAGGTTCTACCTACCCTGAAGAATAACCTGAGCACGCTGCTCAAACAAATCTACGACCTGTTCGGCATACTGCCTTACAGCTGCGTAATGCGGACGCATGTCCCACTCACCACCATCAGGGCGAAGAGGTGGCCCAGCGGCCACAGCAGTCAAATCCATGTCAGGCCGGTGCAGCCTCACAAGAGACAAAGCAGCCTTCACTCCTGCGACGAGCTATTGCCGCACCAACTCCTTGACATTGTTCACGTTCCGAAACTTCGACAGAAGACCCGCAAGGCTTGTCGGTACGACATCCAAAGGGAACATGACGTGCAGCACCGAGGCAAGCGACGTTTGCACTTGGCGAAGCACTCGAGAAACCTGGTGCACACAATCCTGCACCGTCGCCAGAGCTACGGCACGGTCACGATCCATACAGAAGAAGCCGCCAGCCTCCATGTCCTGTTGAGTCAAGCAATTGACCCGAACAGCGACACGCTCCTTTTCTTCCCTCGGAGCAAGGTTGGCACCTACGATAATCACACAAAATAAGAGTAAGGCCAGCAGGCCCATCCGAAGAACTGAGGTACAGCTCGAACCAAAGAACAACTTACATTGCAGCTCCTCGGACAGCCGAACTAGCTCCGCCATCAAGTACTCCTCTCTGGCTGCACCACGATCCGCCTTGGACTTCCAAACATCGGCATGACCCCTAACCCGAGCAACTCCCTCTCTAGACTACGCACACGATCCCGAAGAAAAGTGAGTTGCGAGGAATCATCCAAAGATGGTCGCAGCAGCATTGCGGATGGGGTGTCAACAGGGTCAGCACCCGAAGGAACCTATAGCAGCAGAAAAAGAAAGGAACACAGACATTCAGACAAATGATAGAGCACAACTCAGAATAATTCATTAAGGGCCACTACGTGGCACAAGGATGGTGTTCTTCAACATATTTACAACAAAAGTAGACTACAAACTACCCTACGTCTACAATGCCTAAGATGCGGCACCATGAGTCGCCTCGGAGCCAGACTGCCTAGCTTTGGCCCCGCCCTGCTTCCGCAGTGCATACTTAGACATCAAATCAATGAGCTTGGGCCCATATCGCTTGCAGCGAGCAGAGTAGGCAGCAAAGGCTACCTCGGATCCATCCGCAGTCGTCGGCATCCGAGAGGTGATCTGGGGCAGATCCAGTTCCGCTCCAGCCGCCAAGGCCATCGCCAGACCGACTGACGCGTCGATGCCCTTATATTTGCGCTTGTAAGCCGCAGGCGCTTTGGCTGACAGAGCTTCCGCCAGAGCATCCACATCATCGAGGGCTGCACCTTTAGGAACAAGCTCCTTGTAGAAGCGGCCAAGGACCTCCATCGCCTTGGCAAGGGAGCTGACGACGGTACTGCAGCGGTCTTCGACCGCCACAGTAGCATCATCTAGAGCACTCCCGTGCTCTAGAGCACCGCGATCGAACTCGATGCCTGCGGCATCTGAGACAGAAAATAAGAAGGAAGACATGAAGAAAAGCAGCACAGAAGAAGACATGAGACATGAAGAAACAAGCACAAATCTAGCACTCACCCAAAATAGCCTTGGCAGCAGCCATGAGCTTCGCCGCCACCTCTCTTTCACGAGTAGCCGCAACGGTGGCCAGCTGCTCCTCACGATCCGCGGCCTCCTGCTGCAGACGCTCCTTCGCCCGGCTGCCTTAGTCAGCTCTAGCTCGGTGTTCTTTCGCATGTGGCGGCCTCGACTTCTGCTCCGATTGACCAAGGCTCTTCTTGAGAGCGTCGACCTCACGGAGAGAAGTATTGTGCTCATCTGCATTCAAAACAAGCAAACGTCAGCAAGCAGGACCAGACTAAACGGAAAAAGCACCAAACAGCAAATAGGTACCTTGAAGCTGCCGAAGGCTAGCCTCCAGCGCTAGGCACTCCTGCACCAGTCGCCTGGCTTCCTGAACAAAAGGCTACAGAAAAAAGGAACACAAGTAAGGAAAAAGGACTTGGGGGCTACGCCCAACACAAAGGAGTAAAAACTAAATTCGCACACGAAGACACTCGGGGGCTTCGTCCGTGACATGAAGCAGAGAAACTTACATGCTCTGGTGGCGACTCCGAAGGCCCGCCTGCGAAATTCTGAGGCGCAACCACCCGCACCTCCTGCAACGGAGGATCTGGAGCCGCGCCACCCGAAGTCGCCACCATCTGAGGAGGAGGAGATGCAATTTTCGACTCCCCCATCATCTCTCGCGCACCACCACTGGAGGAATCGTGGGAGGAATGCCTGCATACGAACCAATCAGCACAAGCACAACAATCATGAAGGAAAAAGGACAATAGTACAGCAAGAAACTTACGAGCCCAGTGAGCTCAGGTCGAAGACAGGAGGAGTCCTTCGGGCTCTCTTCTCCTCCTTCTTTTCTTCCTTCTTCTCCTCCTTTTTCTCTTCCTTCTTCCGCTTCGCTGGTAGTGCGCCTTACACCTTACAGGAATGGCAGGAATGGGAGAAGAAGAACCTCCATGACCGTCACTATGACGCTCAAGGCCCAGAGGGTTTCTAGGAGTCGGAGGAGTCGAGGCATCTGAAGACTCACTGGAGCTTCGTGACTGTTTTCGCGTATGGTCCTCACTCGACTCGTCGGCATCCTCCGCCGGAGATCGCGCCGACGGCAGCTCGGACACGGAATCAACCACTTCATTATCCAGGGCATTCGGATACCTTTCGGGCAATGGCGGTACCATGCCCGGCACTTTGAAGCTCTGCAAAATCAGAAGGAACTTTGTTAGCAAACAAAGGAAATAAATACATAGCCGACAAAAAGCACTACGTGCACAAATCTACACTACGCTGATAGCGTCGAAGAAAATGGAGGAGTTAGCGACTTCCCCGGGATTTCTTCTCCGGCTTTGAACTTCAGCAGCGCGCGAAGGGCCCTGTCAAGATCCCCCTCGGACATTTTCTCAGCCGAAACCCTCATCGGATCACGGCACCCAGAATAAAGAAACATCGGGTGCGCCCTCGCTTCGAGAGGCTGCACCCGACGCTCAAGAAAAGTCTGGATGATGTCCACGCCGTTCACCTCCTTCTCCGGAATCAGCTGGAGATCCTCCACCCGATGGTAAAGGGCCTCTATCTCCGCCACCTCACCGTCCAAGATTTGGTTTTTCCAAGACCTTTTCTGCTCAATCATTTGGGAGGGGTCAAAGGGAACAAGACCAAAATCTTGCCCGGGCACTACGGAGTCGCGGATATAAAACCATCGCCTCCGCCAGTACTGGACAGATTCGGACATGGAAAAAGAAAGGAAGAGAAGATTGGGACTAAGGGAGATGATGAAACCCCCAATGGGATACACACCATCCGAACCAGATTGCCTCTTCACGGAATAGAGCTTCCCGAAGAGGCCAAAGTGCGGCTCAATGCCAAGCCAGCACTCGCAAAAAGTGACAAAACAAGCAATGTGGAGAAGAGAATTAGGAGACAGATGATGAAGCTGAATCCCATAGAAGAAGAGCAGTCCACGGAGGAAGTTGTGGACTAGAAAAGAAAACCCACGCATAATGAAGGCGAGAAACATAACCCGATACCCATATGGGGGACGGCGGATTACCTCATTGCCGGGGAGTTTGACGGCCTCCCTATCCTGCGGGATCAGGCCCCGCTCGTGAAGCTTGCGGAGATCGCTCTCCCATGTCTCTGATCGCCGCCAGCCACCATCGGTGACACGGGTAGCGGTGGTGCCCTTCTTTCCTCCGGCGGCGCTGGTCCCAACCGCAGATGACGATTTCTTTGGTTTCCCCATGGAGCTACGGCGGCGCCGGTGGTGAAAACGCAGAAACAACGACGGAAATGTGGAAGGAACTCCCAGCGCGCAGCAAGAATCGCTAGAGCACAAGAAAGCAGTGAAAACAAGAACTGATGCGGTGAAAACAAACCGCAGCTTTCCCCAATGATTATAACAGCGAAGACGACGCACGGCAGCTGTCCATCTAGAAGACCTAACGCCAACGGCAGATCTGACCGTACACGTGTCAACATCACAACGAACCGTCGTTACCACGCCGTCCACTACGCGCGGAAATCGAGGAGACGCCATAATTATCTCCACGCCGCGCGTGACCGGTCAATTCAAAGTCAGCAAGTGGGACCCACGTTCGTCCAGTCAAGTCATCTATGGCGTAGCAGACGCTTGAGGTCATTTGATCGTCAGCACTGATGTCATCAAAAGCTATACTAGCACCAACTACAATTCTTCGGCTCCACATCTAAGAGTATTCACTCGAATCTTCGATTCGACTAAATACTCGGGGGCTACTCATATCAGGAGCGCTGGCCGCGCACCCGGAAGATGAATAAAGACAAAGTATTTCTTCGAGTCCTACGTCGAGTCTACGAATCCACTACGGACTCGGGGGATACTCCTATAGGGAGGATGAATTTAAGCATCCGAAATTTTTCGTGTCCTACGGACTTAACAACTAAACAATGCCTGAACTAAAGTCTCTGCTCGAGTCTACGACTCGAACAGACACTCGGGGGCTACTCCCATAGGGAGCGCTGGTCGCGCACCCTATGAAATCTTCGACTGCGATCTTCCGGATCAGCACGCAAAAACTTTTTGGCAACTTTGCCCCAACAAAATGCTGAGTGAGCGACAATCTCCTTGGCCACCCGAAGCACCTCTGTGGTGACAAATGTTCGGATGCTGCGTCTGCGACGCAAAGATAAGACCTGCAGATATCATCTGATAGCCTGGCAACGTACACGACTGCGCTCTGCCAGTATGAATCCATGCCAACAGGTGTGATGAAAAATCCCGACGGACGCGTTGGGTACATCAATTAAAAACACTGGAATTCCACTCCTGTAATTCCTCCGCGGCCTGAGTCGAATTACGCCAGCATATGTTCTGGGTTTAAGTTAAGGGACTCGAACCTGACGAAGATCATGTTGTTTCGTCCTAAGACAGTTAACTGACCCTGATCCGTCAGGTGAGTCAGGCACATGTATCAACAATCCCTACACACATATATTGTTAACACCTAGTTGCACCCGAAGGATTCAAGAGTCCTCAGCCGAATCTGATTATTTGATCACTCGAGACTCTTGACATGGTTATACCCTACGGGTACATGACTTCAGCATACCTGGTCCAGCCCAAGGAAGGCCCACATCAGACATATGCTGGCCCATAAAGATTTTCGGGTGGCCAAGGCCCATGACGACTTCGTATCCTTGGAGGGCAAGACTAGCCTAGATAGGAAATTTAAAGGAGTAAAACCCTAGAACTTGTAACCGACTATGACTATGCCCGGGACCTGCCTAAGTCTATATAAAGGCCAGGAGGGCACGTCCTAGGTCCCTCGACTCATACTCTCGCATACGCACCTCACGCCAGATCGAATTTGCGCACCCTGTAACTTTCGGTTCCACCGTAATCAAGAGCAGACAAGCAGGAGTAGGGTTTCCCCTCCGGGGGCCTGAACCTGGGTAAATCTCGTGTCCCCTGATTGCTTGTCTGTTAACCGTTCCACGATCTCCAGCATCCCCATCTTCTCCAAAACCCAAGTCCATAACAATGGGCATTGACGAGATTAAACCTCGTCAGCTATGGTCTCCTCTTCCAAAGTTGAAACCTTTCTCCCGTGTCCATAAATACCTTTGTTCGCAGCGGTTCTCGCCTCCTGGGAGAGCAGGGCTCCGTTGGAAGCGCACCGCGTATCCTCTTCCGCATTAATTCCACGGTCAAAAAGAATCGGGACGACGTGGATAGTAGTTTCAGCCAATTGCTAAAATCGATAGCGCTATTATTTACTCTGATTTCCAAGTGGTAGAATTTCTAGAAGATTTATGATTTCATTGTGGAATTCGAAATAAAGTAAGTCCCTTTTAGTACATGTCAATCTAGTTATCCACCTCTCCACATAAATATGCTTTTCTTTTAGCTTAATTTCTCCTGTATATGCTAAGATTGTTAGGTTATACTCAAGTATATCACAGGAAATTTACATTTTTTTTAATTCATGATAGCTAGAAAATTTAAAGCCCGATTTCCGATAGAGAAATTCACATAAGGAGATCTTTGGATAATAATATTGTTCAGACCCGGAGTTTACCTACACACAATTTAGGCATATAGCCATTCTATTTTATCATGCCATTAAAAGAAAGGGGAGAGAATACTTAATTAAGAGTCGTTCGTTGCTGCAAAAATAAGAGGGAATTTAAGTTAATAGTTCCAGTTGTTCTAATTAAGTTTGCAGCCTCTGACTACTAGCTAGAAAGCCACTTTTCTCCTTTTTTCTTTGAGGGAAACACTTTTCTCCTTTTTCATCTTAATATAAGGAAAATGATACACTTTCTCTGGGGATATCACGCGCGCATCCCCGGGTGGTGTAGCGCTGGGTGTCGCTTTTCTGGCCCTACATGCCTTATCTCCTCCCGTACATTTCCTGTCTTTGGAGAAGTTCTCTCCGCGTGCATCTCCCAGAAGCGTTGCCGCTCATCCTCACACGTGCCCTGCGACGCTCGTCCTCACACGTGCCCTGCACCATCGTAGCTGTCCGCTTGGCGCTTGGGCTGCCTCGTCTCTGACCCGACTCCGTTTGCCAGCACTCGGCAAGGAGCTCCCGCCGCCGGCAATGGAGTCCATGGTGTAGGTGTTCTTGTGGGATGTACAGGGGCGGATGAGGGCGCCGCCGCTGCTACTGGACACTCATCGTGGAGGCACCGCCGCCCGCGCCGATGGAGTGATGCACCATACAGGAAGCTCGCCGGAAGTCGTATGGGCCAGGTCGCGGTCGTCGTCAACCTCCCCGGGCCGCAGCCATGGCAAAGTCAGGGTGGTTGAGCCGCCAGCGCATCTTCGAGAGGACGGCGGCTCTGCTCACAGCGGCATCGGCGTTGCTCCCCGCGGAAGCCGGCAGTGCTACCCATGGCGGCGGAGTTGCTCCCTGCTACGACCGCTCTTGCTACCCGCGTAGGCCCACGTTGCTTCCCGAGGCGTCTAGCTACATGTTTTGCTATCTACGGGGTCTAGGGTTGCTACATATGCTGACCGATAATGCTACATTGGGTCGACGATGTTGCTACTGACGACAACGGATTTTGCTATCTTTTTTGGGGCGAAGGAGGGAAGCTAATTTTGCTACATACTCTTTTATAATTTGCTATGTACTCGTTTTGTTTTTTGCTACATTGATCTTCTCCAAATGCGGCCATATTATTTTTATAAATTCTCGCTACAAATTCTGGTTGGTTCCCCGATGATGCTCCGTCGAACTTGACTTTTTGCTACACTAACATAAATTATTTGCTACAATTATTCATCGGTTTTGCTACACTAGCGCAAAGTTTTTACTACAAGGTCTCCGACGAGGTCTCCGGCGAGACTCCGACGAGGTCTCTGGTGAGTCTCCGGTGAGGTCAGGTTTGCTACATTAGGACAATATTTTTGCTACATGGTCGCCCACGAGGTCTCCGGCGAAATCTCCGATGAGATCCAGTTTTTATTTTTTAGACCGAATTGTTTTTTATTACATGTAGCAAAAGCGAGATATTTTGTAAAAAATAGATGGTTTTATAGCAAAAGCCGGATTGAGTGTATTTTTGAGGACACATGGCAGCCTAGGGATCGGGGGAGTTATCCCCTGGGGACGCGTAGGGCTCCATTTAATATAAGGAGACAGAAAATTTTATTACAATGCGGCGAGCTTTCCCCCACTTCTCCTCCTCCTATCTTAGTCCCCTTAAAGAGTCGATCCCCTGCGAGAAGCTGGTCCAATCTCTCGAGCCCCTCCCGGCCGGCGCTACAGGAAATAATTGGTACGCCGAAGGCCGGCTGCCGTCGGCACAGGCTATGCCAACGGTGGCCATCGGCGTAGCCCCCTCGGCGTACGTCCTCGTCGGCACAGCTCCGTGGCCGTCGGCACAGCCCCTCCCCCTCGGCACAACGTCTTCCAGCGGGCCCCACGTGTCAGGCAACAACCGTCTCCGATAACGGCCCAGCCTGGAGCTACGCCGACGTCCAAGTCGTCGGCATAGGAAGGGAGCTACGCCGACGGCCTGGCCTAAAATATTTTTAAATTTGTTTTAAAAAAAATTATTATTTTTTAATTTTTTTTTGTCTTTGAGTTGTTTGACTCATTAATCTCTTGCTTTGATCATTTTTAACACTATTTATAGTTAATAATTGATTAAATTGCAGTCTTAGTCAAAGTTCCCAGTCGGTCACCCATCCTAGCACTACTCCAGCTCTAGCACGCTTATAACTTTCTCGTTTCTTCAGAATCTCTTTCCGCAAAGCAATTTACACATTGTTATCATTATTATGATATCAATCCTATTAACTCTTATATTATCATGTCACATGAATGTATTTTTTGAAATTACAAGCAATCATTTAAGTAAACAACAATGAGTAAAAATATTATTGAATTCAAATAAAAATATAATAATTTTATTTTATTTTATTTTGTATTTTTATTTAATATGTAATAATTAATATCTTTAAATCTGTAAATCGGAATTCGGCAAATAATATGTCTAAATTGATTAAAAAATGAGAGGAATTCAAATATGATATCAATATCAACTTATCACAAACTATGTCGTAATTCTTATCATAATTTCATTTGCCCGTTTAAAACGGCACGCATAAAAATTCTTAGCTCGGGGCTAAGACTCGCTAAACTTGAAGTGGATCTATGATGAAACAACATATTTTGAACCTAAAATTGATTTTTATAAAAAATCATTAGCATCCGATCATGTACATGTAGTTCATATCTGACACACTTCCTACCGATTCGGCAGGAATTTGCCTTTTTCACCAGGGATAGACGAAAATGTTTGAGATCTCCCTGTTCTGACATTATCCATGTAAGGTGGTCTAGTATTTTTGAAAAACGTGACGGTAGCATTTTGAATTAGCCAATTGGTAGTTGCTTCACAAAACCATCCGTTTTTTGCACTCGGAAAATGGAAAACGGCTTTTTGGTGCGACGAAAAGGAAAACTTCCTCATGAAACATTGTTCGCCATCACATGATGCACAGTTATGCATAATACCGACACATTATCACAAACTATGCCTTCATTCTAGCCATAACATTGGTCATTTGACCTGAAAGCCAAGAAACCTCGAACGAGATAGGTCATTTTGTGAAGGTTTTTTGAGACATAATCAATCTACCAAGTTTGATATTTTTCTTCTAACTATGTCACATAATATGACACCACGCGAAGGTTTCGCATTGTTTGGATCGTTTTTGAATTTATAATGCCCATTTTAAACCATCGTTATACTTTGTCGAAGGGTGGGCATGAAGATTCTTAGCTCGGGGCTGAGACTCGCTAAACTTGAAGTGGATCTATGATGAAACAACATATTTTGAACCTAAAATTGATTTTTATAAAAAATCATGAGCATCCGATCATGTACATGTAGTTCATATTTGACACACTTCGTACCGATTCGGCAGGAATTTGCCTTTTTCACCAGGGATAGACGAAAATGTTTGATATCTCCCTGTTCTGACATTATCCATGTAAGGTGGTCTAGTATTTTTGAAAAACGTGACGGTAGCATTTCGAATTAGCCATTTGGTAGTTGCTTCACAAAACCGTCCGTTTTTTGCACTCGAAAAATGGAAAACGGCTTTTTGGTGCGACGAAAAGGAAAACTTCTTCATGAAACATTGTTCGCCATCACATGATGCACAATTATGCACAATACCGACACATTATCACAAACTATGCCTTCATTCTAGCCATAACATCGGTCATTTGACCTGAAAGCCAAGAAACCTCGAACGAGATAGGTCATTTTGTGAAGGTTTTTTGAGACATAATCAATCTACCAAGTTTGATATTTTTCCTTCTAGCTATGTCACATAATATGACACCACGCGAAGGTTTCGCATTGTTTGGATCGTTTTTGAATTTATAATGCCCATTTTAAACCATCGTTATACTTTGTCGAAGGGTGGGCATGAAGATTCTTAGCTCGGGGATGAGACTCGCTAAACTTGAAGTGGATCTATAATGAAACAACATATTTTGAACCTAAAAATGATTTTTGTAAAAAATCATGAGCATCCGATCATGTACCTGTAGTTCATATCTGACCCACTTCCTACCGATTCGGCAGGAATTTGTCTTTTTCACCAGGGATAGACGGAAATGTTTGAGATCCCCCTGTTATGACATTATCCATGTAAGGTAGTCTAGTATTTTTGAAAAATGTGACGGTAGCATTTTGAATTAGCCATTTGGTGGTTGCTTCACAAAACCGTCCGTTTTTTGCACTCGGAAAATGGAAAACGGCTTTTTGGTGCGACGAAAAGGAAAACTTCCTCCTGAAATATTGTTCGCCATCCCATGATTCACAGTTATGCACAATATGGACACATTATCACAAACTATGCCTTCATTCTAGCCATAACATTGGTCATTTGACCCGAAAGCCAAGAAACCTCGAACGAGATAGGTCATTTTGTGAAGGTTTTTTTTGAGACATAATCAATATACCAAGTTTGATATTTTTCCTTCTAACTATTTCACATAATATGACACCACGCGAAGGTTTCACATTGTTTGGATCGTTTTTGAATTTATAATGCCCGTTTTAAACCATCGTTATACTTTGTCGAAGGGCGGACATGAAGATTCTTAGCTCGGGGCTGAGACTCGCTAAACTTGAAGTGGATCTATGATGAAACAACATATTTTGAACCTAAAAATGATTTTTGTAAAAAATCATGAGCATCCGATCATGTACCTGTACTTCATACCTGACTCACTTCCTAACGATTCGGCATGAATTTGTCTTTTTCACCAGAGATAGACGGAAATGTTTGAGATCCCCCTGTTATGACATTATCCATATAAGGTGGTCTAGTATTTTTGAAAAATATGATGGTAGCATTTTGAATTAGCCATTTGGTGGTTGCTTCACAAAACCGTCCGTTTTTTGCACTCGGAAAATGGAAAACGGTTTTTTGGTGCGACGAAAAGGAAAACTTCCTCCTGAAATATTGTTCGCCATCCCATGATGCATAGTTATGCACAATATGGACACATTATCACAAACTATGCCTTCATTTTAGCCATAACATTGGTCATTTGACCCGAAAGCCAAGAAACCTTGAACGAGATAGGTCATTTTGTGAAGGTTTTTTTGAGACATAATCAATATACCAAGTTTGATATTTTTCCTTCTAACTATGTCACATAATATGACACCACGCGAAGGTTTTACATTGTTTGGATCGTTTTTGAATTTATAATGCCCGTTTTAAATCATCGTTATACTTTGTCGAAAGGCGGGCATGAAGATTCTTAGCTCGGGGCTGAGACTCGCTAAACTTGAAGTGGATCTATGATGAAACAACACATTTTGAACCTAAAAATGATTTTTGTAAAAAATCATGAGCATCCGATCATGTACATGTAGTTCATATCTGACCCACTTCCTACCGATTCGGCAGGAATTTGTCTTTTTCACCAGGGATAGACAGAAATGTTTGAGATCCCCCAGTTATGAAATTATCCATGTAAGGTGGTCTAGTATTTTTGAAAAATGTGACGGTAGCATTTTGAATTAGCCATTTGGTGGTTGCTTCACAAAACCGTCTGTTTTCTGCACTCGGAAAATGGACAACGGCTTTTTGGTGCGACGAAAAGGAAAACTTCCTCCTGAAACATTGTTCGCCATCACATGATGCACAGTTATGCACAATATAGACATATTATCACAAACTATGCTTCATTCTAGCCATAACATTTGTCATTTGACCCGAAAGCCAAGAAACCTCGAACGAGATAGGTCATTTTATGAAGGTTTTTTGAGACATAATCAATATACCAAGTTTGATATTTTTCCTTCTAACTATGTCACATAATATGACACCACGTGAAGGTTTCGCATTGTTTGGATCGTTTTTGAATTTATAATGCCCGTTTTAAACTATATATAATGTTTTATATTTTACTTAATTTTTGTTTATAAATGTGTCATATTTGAGTGTAGATAGATAGATTTTATTTTTCTGCAATTTGATATATTATTTGTATTTTTCTGAATTAGAATGATTTAGTTATAATTTTTCGAAAAATAATGAAAAAGGAAAAAAATCTGGAGGCCTATGCCGACGGCCTAGCCGTCGGCACAGACAAAAAAAATATTTCAAAGAGCTGTGTCGACGGTGCGTGTGTGTTAACCTTATTTGCACGTGGCTGCTGATGGCATGCGACACCGCGTATTATATTAGGCAAACTCCAACAGATTTTTCTTCCGATCCTAAAATGTTGGATCAATTGGACCATTAATTAATTTTTTAAGCTAGCTAGCTAGGAGACACGTACACTTCCTTGGCGGTCTTTTATTTTTGAAGCCTTCCGTGAAGAGCCCGACAATCCGTATTATATTAGGCAAACTCTCTCTCTCTCATCGAGACTGACGTCTTTCCACTAGACTTCCACGTTGCGTTCGATGCCTTCGTAACTCACACTGGATGAGCGCCTCCATCAGCCCTCGCGCATCTCTACTCCATGCAGTATTATGCATCCTTTGCACGGGCCATCGCCGTACCACCACTACGGGAATAATTAAATAGACCGACGAGCATTTTTATACGCCGACGGCAAAATATCGAGACCGTCGGCGTAGCTTGACGGGCCGTCGGCCCAGTTTTGCCGTCGCCGTAGAATAAATAGGCCGACGGCCGCCGTCGGCGTAAACATGACCGTCGGTGTAGCCCATTGGGCTAACGGCAGAGCAACGGCGTCGGCGTAGGTTTCAGACCTATGCCGACGGCAAAGCCGTCGGCGTAGCTATTTTTCTTTTTTTTCACATTAATCTTAGAAAAATCATAACTAAATCATTTAAATTCAGAAAAATATATATAATATATCCAAATTTGCAGAAAAATAAGATAGAACTATATAAACTCAAATATTATATATTTTATTCCAAAAAACATAAAAAATTTAAATACTTCCGTATAACATATTTTTCATTTTCCAAGTGCAAAAAAACAGGGTGTTTTGTAAAGCAACCACCAAAAGAAAGTTTCAAAATGATAATACCACATTTTTCAAAAATACTAGACCATATTGAATGGACAATTTCCCAACCTAGGAATCTCAAACCTTTCCGTTCACCTCTCGTGAAAAAGACAAATTCCTGCTGAATCGGTAGGAAATGAGTCAGATTTGAACTACAGGTACATGATATATTGCTCATGATTTTTTGTAAAAATCATTTTTAGGTTCACAATATGCTATTTCATCAGAGATCTAATGCAAGTTCAGTGAGGCTCGTCCCCGAGCTAAGAATCATTATGCCCCTCGATTTAGGAAGTTTGACGATAGTTTGAAATGGGCATAAAAAATTCAAAAACGATCGAAACAATGCAAAACCTTCGCGTGGTGTCATATTATATGACATAGTTCCATGGAAAAATACCAGACTTGATATATTCATTGAGTCTTAAAAAAACCTTCACAAAATGGCCTATCTCAATCGAGGTTTTCTGGATTTCAGGTCAAATGACCAATGTTATTGCTATAATCGCGGTATAGTTTGTGATAATGTGTCCATATTGTGCACACATGTGTATCATGGGATGGTAAACAATGTTGCAGGAGAAAGTTTTCCTTTTCGTCGCACCGAAAAGCCATTTTTCATTTTCCGAGTGCAAAAAACGGGGTGTTTTTGTGAAGCAACCACCAAATGAAAGTTTCAAAATGATAATACCACATTTTTTAAAAATACTAGACCATACTGAATGGACAATCTCCCAACCGGGATATCTCAAACCTTTCCGTTCACCTCTCGTGAAAAAGACAAATTCCTGCTGAATCGGTAGGAAACGAGTTAGATTTGAACTACAGGTACATGATATATTGCTCATGATTTTTTGTAAAAATCATTTTTAGGTTCACAATATGCTATTTTATCAGAGATCTAACGCAAGTTTAGTGAGGCTCAGCCCCGAGCTAAGAATTTTCATGCCCCTCGATTTAGAAAGTTTGACGATAGTTTGAAATGGGCATAAAAATTCAAAAACGATCGAAACAATGCAAAACCTTCGCGTGGTGTCATATTATATGACATAGTTCCATGCAAAAATATCAGACTTGATATATTCATTGAGTCTTAAAAAAACCTTCACAAAATGGCCTATCTCAATCGAGGTTTTCTGGATTTCAGGTCAAATGACCAATGTTATTGCTATAATCGTGGTATAGTTTGCGATAATGTGTCCATATTGTGCACACATGTGTATCATGGGATGGTGAACAATGTTGCAGGAGGAACTTTTCCTTTTTGTCGCACCGAAAAGCCATTTTTTATTTTCCGTGTGCAAAAAACGGGGTGTTTTTATGAAGCAACCACCAAATGAAAGTTTCAAAATGATAATACCACATTTTAAAAAAATACTAGACCATATTTTATGGACAATATCCCAACCGGGGTATCTCAAACCTTTCCGTTCACCTCTCGTGAAAAAGACAAATTCCTGCTGAATCGGTAGGAAATGAGTTAGATTTGAACTACAGGTACATGATATATTGCTCATACTTTTTTGCAAAAATCATTTTTAGGTTCAAAATATGCTATTTTATCAGAGATCTAATGCAAGTTTAGTGAGGCTCAGCCCCGATCTAAGAATTTTCATGCCCCTCGATTTAGAAAGTTTGACTATAGTTTGAAACGGGCATGAAAAATTCAAAAACGATCGAAACAATGCAAAACCTTCGCGTGGTGTCATATTATGTGACATAGTTGCATGGAAAAAATATAAAACTTGATATATTGATCGTGTCGCAAAAAACCTTCACAAAATGACCTATCTCAATCGAGGTTTTCTGGATTTCAGGTCAAATGACTAATGTTATTGGTAGAATCGCGATATAGTTTGTGATAATGTGCCCATATTATACACTCGTGTATATCATGGGATGGATAACAATGTTGTAGGAGGAAGTTTTCCTTTTCGTCGCACCAAAAAGCCATTTTTTATTTTTCGAGTGCCAAAAACGGGGTGTTTCATGAATCTTGACATAGTTTCAGTTGGTCTAATATTTAAAATTTATGATATATAATTAAATAGATGATAGGGATGTCATATTTGGATTCCTCTTATTTTTCTGATCGATTTGGATATATTATTTATCGAATTGTGATTTACAGATTTGTAGATATGAATTATTCAAATTTATATAAAAAAGCAAAATATATAAAATTTATTTTATTTTTATTTGAATTCAAGATTATTATTACTTATTTATTGTTGTTTACTCAAAAAATATATGGAATGTAAAAAAACAAATATGTCTAACATTATAGTGTAATGGTTAATAGGTTTGATATGATAATATTCACAACAAGTTCTAGTTTCTTTGTCGGAAGCTCATGTGAAAGGAACGAAGAAGTTAAGCGTGCTGGGGCTGGAGTAGTATTAGGATTGGTGACCGGTTGGGAAGTTTGACTAATTGTGCAATTTGACTTGAGACTAAGTATACTTAGAATTAAAAATGTCCATGTGAGATTAACAAGTTAAACAATACAAAAATATTAAAAAAATTGAAAAAAAAAATTGAAAAAAAAAATTGAAAAAAAAAATTGAAAAAAAAATTGGAAAAAAAATTTAAAAAAATCTAGGCCGACGGTAAAGCCGTCGGCGTAGTCAAACTGCCGTTAGTCATCTAGGTGGGCCCCATATAGTCTACGCCGACGGCCAGCGTAGCTATATCTGTAAACGGCTTTTCTCGCCGACGGGAGAAGAGGCTACGCCCGGGTCGTCGGCCATACGCCATCACGCCGGCAGCCGTCGGGCCAGCCTACGCCGACGGCATTTAGGGCCTACGCCGACGGGACCCGGTCGTCGGCGTATTCAGCTTCTCCTGTAGTGCACCATCTGCTCTAGTCCTCCACCCGCCGCCATCCCGGCCACCTCATAGATCCGGCCACCGAGATCCCGAAATCGTCGGTTCGTCCCCGTCCTTCCTCTCCATCAGCAGCTAGCTCATGTCGTGCTTCCACAACCTCCTAATCGAACAACAACACCGGCCAGTTGGCGCTTCGATCCTCAGGTATCCCGGTTCCTATTCCTCCTCAGCAGGGGCTCCATCATTCGCCACGACCTCCCACCCAGCTCGCCACTACGGCCAGCGCCCGTACCAGCCCAGGTCCACTGGAGACCACAACCGAATAAGGCATCTGGCCTAAGTCAACCCAAAAGACTAGCGTGATAGGTGAGGTTTGCCCCACCTTATAAGTTGGGTTCCCTCACATCCACCTGATAGGTGAGGTTTGTCTCGACGATCGAGCAATGCATTGATCTCAAGACTCTCACGATGGATAATCTAGTTGGACGGTTCAAGGCTCACGACGAGTGGATGAAGATCATCTACAGCGACGCAAAAGTGGATTAGCATCTCATGCTTATGGCTCGACCATTGTTCGCCTAAGAGAAGGGCGATAAAGCATCCGACAACATGAGTGATTAAGAAGCTTCTCGCCCAGCAAAAAGTATATCGCAGGGGAGGCTGAAGACGAGGCTCCACCGTGGAGGAAGTTTGACATAAAGAAAGTAAGATGTCATAATTGCGGTAAGCTCAATCACTTCAAGAAGGATTGGAAAAAATCGTCGAAGGAGAGGGCTCTCATCGCCCGGGAAGGAGATGATGGATTATGATGCTGATGCTCGAAGTAACTCAGTTGAAGGATGAGGACAATCCTCCATCACCGGCTATGGAGATTTTGACGCTAGTAGATCATGTTCTACCATGTGTGGATCATGTGGAGAAGCAACGGAGAGCCCCATTCCCATGGGAAGCCATGATTAAGGAAGTGAAGCTTTAGAATTTGTTCATAGCGATCTATGTGTTGAAATTTCACCCGCGACTCCGTCCGGCAATAAGTTTTTCATGCTTGTGGCACATGATCATAGTAAATACATATGGACCGTGTTGCTAAAAAGTAAGGATCAAGCTCAACAAGCATCCGAGAAGATCAAGGAAGCCAGAGAGTTCAAGGTGGAGGCGAAGATAAGAGCCCTATGCGTTGATTAGGAGGATGAGCTGCATCAAACCGTGTTGACCATGGCGCGGGGCATGATGAAGAGTAAAGGCTTGCCAGGAAAATTCTGGGGTGAGGCAGTCAATACGGCTGTGTATTTGCTGAACATGGTGCCAACTAAGAGTGGAGTTGGTATAACACCATACGAAGCATGGTATGGATGAAATCCCTCGGTTGATCATCTTCGTACTTTTGGATGTGTGGCGCATGTAAAGATGATGTCCCGTCATAAGAGAAAATTGGCGGAATAGAGTATTCCAATGATCATGACATGATATGAAGGCTCGAAGGAATACCGTGTGCAATCTCTATACAAATAAGGTGGTTGTCATGGACGACATAGTCTTTGAGAAAGAGAAGTCATGAAATTGATGCTCCAAAGAACCGGGATATCCAACTTTTCACGTCACGTGGGATATTGAGTATGAAGAAAATACGGATAAACGAAGCTTATCCTTGTCAGCAAGTTCCGCACCAGAAGACGTTGAAGGCCTAGGAGGTGTTACGGAAGTGGACACCAGGCCATAAACACAAGGATTCTCCTAGAAGAAAAAGTGTATGAAGAAAAGGCTAATCTGTGACGAGAAAACAGGCCAAAAAAGAGTCTAGGGGTGGCCAGTCCAGAAAACAGGCTAGAAAATAAGTAGTACAAATAAGTACATTCAGGAAACACTGCTAGCGAGACAAGGGGACATGTGTGGTGTTCCAGCTCCTGGTGCAGTAGACGTGCTGGCAAAATTTCTAGCGAGAAACAAAAACAAAGAGCAAGCAATACGTCTAGTTGATCGATTGATGATTGATCAAGCTACACGTGAGTTGCTTTGCATGTGGGTACATGATGGCCAAAAGAATCGGCTAGAGTTGTATCGATCGGGCAAGGAGCTAGGCAGCTTTGCCAGCAGGTGTTACCCCAATCCCGGCGATAAAGTATTTCGGCGAGATCACATCGACAAGTCGTGAGAGAGCGACATAAGACCTCAGCCAGCAAATAGAGGTTCCGCAAACGAAGAGACAAACGTGATGTGAGGACGTAAAAGACTATGTCGTGACAATCTAAGTGTAGAGCTAAGTCGACTACGACCCACATGAGCACACATGATACACGTGTAGGACTACTATCCGAAGAATGAATTTCGGATGGTGAATTATCCGGTGAAGATCGAAGGCACGTTCATGGACGACATCGACAAGAAGGACATGGAAAAGAAGGACGCGAACAAGAAGGGTCGACATGAAGCCATGGATAAGCCGACAAAAGCAAAACCGGTGACATGGGTGCCGTGGAAGTGAGCGGAAAAAGCAATGCCGAAGAAGACACCTGTGAGGAGCAGCTGGCGCATTTCGAACCCAGGTCGACGTGGAGATGGACAGAGTAGCTGGCGCATTTGGGACCCAGGACGACACATCATGCTTAGGGAATTGTGAAAATGGTAATAACTCTAGCGCCATGATTACTGCCCAGATCACTGTAGAGCTTCATTGGGAGACCCCAAGAGGAAGGTGTGATGAGTACAACAATAAGTTCTTCCCTCAGTAGAAACCAAGGTTATCGAACTAGTAGGAGGAAGGAAACGACTCAAAGGTGTTGCTAGCAACTTGGAAACCTGCACAACACAAACTCAAGACTTTTCCCCAACGAACAGTGAGGTTGTCAATCTCACCAGTTTGCTGAAAACAAAGGATTAACTGTATGGTGTGAAAGGTGATGGTGGCTTGCAGAAAGTAAACAGTAACAGGGGAAGATGTATCAATGGTAAAGATTGGACCGGAGTCCACAGTTCACTAGAGGTGTTCTCCTTAAGATAAACAACATAACATGCTGGATAAACAAATTACAGCGGGGCAATTGTCAGGATAGAGCAAGGCATAACAATGCAATACTAGACATTCATGATCCTATAAGATTTGATTGGTCATTACAACAATATACATAGACCTCCATCCAACTACATCTATGACTAGTAATCCACCTTCAGGTTATCATCCGAACCCCCTCCAGTATTAAGTTGCAAGCAATGGATAACTGCTTTAAGCAAGGTGTGTAAAGTAAATAATACAATTATTCCATGAACAAGAGATTGTTGTTTTCTCCCTACTAGCAACAACACATCTACAATCTTAGAGATTTCTGTCACTTCCCCAAATTCAATAGAGGCATGAACCCACTATCAAGCATAAATACCCCCTCTTGGAGTCACTAGCATCTACTTGGACAAGATAGCTACTAGAAACAAAGAGCATGCAAGATCTCAAACAACACAGACATGATAGAATCAATAAGATAGAATCATTAACCAATCTGACATAGTAATCTCAATATCCATCAGATCCCTGGAAATACAACATGCATGATTACAAATAGATGATCTCGATCATGAACGGAGCTCATAAGATCTAAACATGGTAGCACAAAGGAGGAGAAACAACCATCTAGCTACTATATGGACCCATAGTCCAAGGTGGAACTACTCACGCATCATACCGAAGGCTGGCATGGTGATGAAGAAGGCCTCCGGGATGATCTCCCCCCTCCGGCATGGTGCCGGGAAGAGCTTCAGATCCCACCGATCTAGGGACGATGGTGGCGGCGGCTACAGACTGTTTCGTGAAAGATTGATCGGGTACTTGGGGTTTAGGTATAGGGGGCTTCTTATAGGCGAAGAGGGAGGCCGAGTGGGTGCCCTAGGCATCTGCACCCCCCAGGCGCGGGCCAGGCTAGGCCGCGCGGCCAGGGGTGTGGCCGCCTCGAGACCCTCCCCCGTCTCGTCTTCTGGCTCCGTGTTCTCCTCGGTGAAATATTCACTTTGGCTTTTGTCCCATCCAATTACGAGAATATTCATTTTCTGACTTTTCTAGAACCAAAAACAACAGAAAACAGGCAACTGACACTGTGGCATCTTGTGAATAGGTTAGTCCCAGAAAACGAATAAAAATATCTCAAAGTGTAGACAAAGCAAAGTAGATACTAAACAAGCATGGAACATAAAAAATTATAGATACGTTTACGAGATATCACGAACCCGAGAACCATGACTTTGCTCTTGTCGAAGTTGATCTTGAGCCATGACATGGACTCGAAGAAGAGCAGCAGGAATTTCAGATTAATGATGTCGAGATCCGATCCCTGCACCATGATCATGGTATCATCCGCATATTGGAGATGGGATATACCACCTCCCGAGATAAGATGCCCTACCACACCAGTGATGTGGCCAGCGAGTTTGGCTCTATCCAAAATCTCAGCCAGGGCGTCCACCATGGAGTTAAACAGGAGGGGGAGATCGAGTCCCCTTGTCTAACCCCGCGGGAGGGCCTAAAGTAGGGTCCAATATCACCATTGATGTTGATCGCCGTCCTACCACTCATCACAAATTGCATGATCCAGCAGATAATGCGATCATCAAACCCCCTTCTTTCCAAAAATAGCCTCAAGAAAGCCCAATCCAAGCGTTCATAGGCTTTCTGGAAGTCTAGTTTGAGGAACACACCTTTCTAACAGCGTGACTTGACCTCATGAATAATCTCATGAAGAGCAAGGAAATCATCATGAATGAGGCGTCCCTTCAGGAAAGCGAACTGGAGCGGGTTTGCGAGCCTCTCTAGGACAGGGGCTAGACGGAGGGCACAAACCTTTGCAAAAAGCCGTTGGATGACGTTAATCAGAGTGATCGGGAGGAATTAACAGATATCTGTAGCCCCTACCACCTTGGGTATCAGAGTAATCACACCAAAGTTCTGACGAGACATATCCAGGGTCCCGGTGTAGAGCTCCTGAAACATCTGCAAGACCACCGGCTGCAACTGGGCCCAAAAATTCTGGAGAAAGCTCACAGGCAGCCCATCAGGTCCTGGAGGCGACCTAGTCTTCATGGATTTCAGGTCCGCTGCCACCTCCTTCGTGAGAAACTGGCTGGTAAGGTCCGCGTTCTCAGCCGGGTGACCAGCGCCCCTGCCAACTAGAAGTCTAGAGAAAGAGAGAGGCCCGAGGGGGGAGACATCGAGAAGAGGTCCTTGTAGAAGGCATAAATATGGGAGGAGAGAGCCTGCGGGGATTCCAACAGAGAGTACCCCTCCTAGAGGCAGGGGATCGAACACTTCCTACTCCTCCCATTCGCAATGACATGGAAGTAGGCCGTGTTTGACTCCCCCTAGATAGTCCAGTTCTGACGACTCCGTTGTCGCCAGAACGCCTCCTCACCCCTGTAGATCTCCATAATGGAGGTCTACAGGGAATACCTATGGGACCAGGCCTCCGCCGAGAGGCCACGAAGATCGGCCTGCCGATCTAGGGCCTGGATTTCCCGCAGAATGGCACCCTTTTGGTCCCTGAGAGCCACTCCTAAGTTGGCACCCCATCCCCTCATGAACTGACGGGATACCTTGGCACAGTGGTGCCAGATATCAACCATGGAGTAGACCCGAGGGGGCGAGGCGGACGCCGACAGCCACCTGGCCCAAACTACCTCCACGAATCTCTGCTTCTGGAGCTAGAAGGATTCGAAGTGGAAGCGGTTCAGCCGCGGTGGGTTGCCCCCTCCAAAGGAGAGGATGAGGGGAGTGTGATCGGAGCCAATCCGGGTGACCGCCCTCAGAGAGAAAAGTGGGAACGCCACCTCCCAGTCGACGGACACAAAGACACGGTCGAGGACACTGCGAATCGGGACTAGCTGCTTATTGGTCCATGCATATCTAGCACCCACCCGCGCAATCTCGCGGAGAGCAAGATCAGCGATGCAGTCATTAAACACACGCATCCTAGGGAGGTCCACATTCGTCGAGATCTTTCCTCAGCCGAATAGATCAGGTTGAAATCACCGGCCACCACAACCAGAATTTCAGCCTGTTCCACTTTCAGCTTGAGCTCGAGCAGGAAATCAGCGGACCTCCTATGGTCTGCAGTGACATAGACAATGATCACTTCCCAGTTGAAGCGAGATTTTCTATGGGTAAGCGGCATGCTCACGAATAACTCCCCGCGGTCCATATCATCAACCTCGAAGGTATCCTCCTTTGCCCCGAGGAGGATCGCCCTAGAGTGGCCAATAGCAGGAAGCCAACTCCAGGAGAATTTGGAGCGGCCGAGGACTTCCAACTCAGAGATGGAGAAGTCCTGGCGAATCGTCTCCTGAAGGACAACAATATACGATGCTTCCAAGAGAATGTACTCCTTGATCTGGTGGCAGCGGCCCTCATGCTCGAACCCCCGGATGTTCCAAATGAACGCCTGTATGGCCCGAAGGAGATACATCAAGGGATCTCAAGCCTCGGGGGTCCCCTTAGCAGGGACCGAGTGAGCACGATAGGTTAGGGGGTGGGAGGCAGCAGCCTTGGGAGGTCTCCCATGTGGCCTACCCAGGGGGAAGGCTTTAGGGTAACCTCCCGGTCATCAGGTGCAGGGGGGCTCCTCACTAGGGCCAGGTCCTACGGACCTAGCCTCTACAAGAAGCTGGGCGGATTCCCGCTCCCGGGCGTCGCGCGCCCGGGCAGCAGCAATCGCACCGGCATACCCCTCCCGCGCCTTAATGGTGGCAATCTGCTCAATCCGGGGCCCCTTCTCGTCACGGAAAATAATGCCACAGTCATCAGCAACCTCACCCAGGTGGGAGAGCGACACGTCGGACAACACACAAAACAGAGAACCAGGAAGGCTGGAGGGACCGAGGTCAGAAGGAACAATTGGAGGGGCAGAGGTGGTACCTAGGAGCTCGTCACGAGTCGCAACCCGGCGGGAAGCCCGCTTCGCTACCATCGGCTTCGGACCGGACAGGCCCACTCTCGCGCCCGCGAGACGGACGCTGTGATTGGAGGGGGGCGGGGGCGGTGGCCTGGAGGCATCCACGGGGGAGTCAGAGTCGGTAGCACCAAAAGCCGATGCCGATGGTTCAGGGGTGTCCGAGGCGAGGGAGTAGCATACCACCCCGAGGGAACGCGACGACTAGGGAGAGCACACCACCAACGCCACACTCCCTGAGGTCTCCTCCTCGAAGGACAGCAAAGCGACAGGAGGGGAACCAGGGCACGTAAAGGGCCCTAGGGCGAGGTTGGGCCGTACTGGCGATGTCGAGGGCAATAGTCACAGGAGGATCGGGGCGGTAGCAGCAAGGGATGTCCATCTTGGCCGAAACGCTCATCGCCAGGGGGCGCCTCCTAGGGAAGGGGCCGCCTCCCGAGAGACCATTGATGACCCACAGGTATAGGGGATCGCAACAGTCTTCGAGGGTAGTATAACCCGATTTATTGATTCAACACAAGGGGAGCCAAAGAATACTTATAAGCCTTAACAACTGAGTTGTCAATTCAGCTGCACCTGGAAATAGTCTTGCTCATAGTAGTTTATCAGCAGCAACAGTTTTGTAGTAACAATAGCAAAGTAACCTTGATAAAACAAAGGCAGTAGTAACAATAGTAGCAAACAACAGGTTTTGAGTGCGGTAGGCATAGGGATGGATGGACGAGCGTTGCATGGACACGACTATTCATGTAATATCAAGATCTAGGGCAGTTGCAGATAAATAAGGTAAAGCATCCAAGTACTAAACAATCATAGACATGTGTTCCATATATAGTCATACGTGCTCGCAATGAGAACTTGCACAACATCTTTTGTCCTGCCTGCCCGTTGTAGCGATCCTATGGTGCATATATTTCTTTTCTCTTCTTTTTTCTATATATTTTTTCTGGGGATGCTTCATAGATTGCTCACTATGGTTATGCTGCAAGTTCCCACCATGATTAGACATGGCTTAGGCGAGCGGCACAGGAGTTTCTCTAACACATATACATAACTCCATGGACTTACAATCTCCCCTTTTATTTCATACAACCGACATCCGTAAACAAAAGAGCATGATATCAACTGATAATATTTACACGTGTTGAAAGCGTTCCCCATGACAACACGGTTCTGCTAACTCCCAACCTATAATTTGCAAGCATATAACTTTCATGGACAGTCACAATGGTTCAGGTTTATTTAGTGCAAGAAAATAAAGTGTTCCATCAAGTTCGTGAGAGCTTTACTAACTAACTTTCTCATGACAAGCAAACATTTTATTTGGAAAAAAACAAGGCATAATAGGTAGATATGGTGGACACTTTTTGACAATTTTGGTTTTCGGGAATTGGAAGCACGAGTAGAGCTCATACTCAGTGTAAGTGAAGGCTAGTAATAGAAAGGGAGCGACAAACTAGAGAGCAATAACTGCCATACTCATGCTTGCAACAAAACAGAATTAATTATGGCATAAGTGATACAAGAACTCCGAGGCAAAATAAATCATCGAGTCTTAACTGACTTTTTGCTTAGTCATATGCATGTGTGAGCATGTGCCAATTCGATTCAAATGAAACATTCAGAGGAGGATACCACAATGTCATACCAAGTTATGAATAGACAATGCAAGCAAACATTCATGTGACATGCTACAAACTATTAGCAAGCTGGAGCTAATCATAAGAGCGCAAGAACTACTATGCATCCATAAATAACATACACCTTACATGAACCTACTAAGCATCTTGTCGTCGGAAGCGTATCTATAATTTTTGATGTTCGATGCTTGTTTAGTATCTACTTTGTGTTGCTTTGTTTACACTTTGAGGTGTTTTTATATGTTTTATGGTACTAACCTATTAACAAGATGCCACAGTGCGAGTTGCCTGTTTTCTTCTGTTTTTGGTTCTAGAAAAGCTAGTGAGGAAATATTCTCGGAATTGGACGGGACAAAAGCCAAAGTCAATATTTCACCGAGGAGAACACGAAGTCCAGAGGAGAGACGGAGAGGAGCCACCGGGCGGTCGCACCCCGTAGGCGTGGGCCCACCCTAGGCCATGCCTAGGAAGGGTGTGGCCCCCCTGGCCACCCTCCTGCCTTGCCTCTTCGCCTATAAGAAGCCCCCAATGCCTAAACCCTAAGTACCTGATCAATATTCCACGAAACCGTCTGTAGCCGCCGCCACCATCGTCCCTAGATCAGGGGGATCTGAAGCTCTTCCTGGCACCGTGCCGGAGGGGAGATCATCCCGGAGGCCTTCTTCTTCATCATGCCAGCCTCCGGTATGAAGCGTGAGTAGTTCCACCTTGGACTACGGGTCCATGTAGTAGCTAGATGGTTGTATCTCCTCCTTTGTGCTTTCATGTCTAGATCTCGTGAGCTTCGTTCATGATCAAGATCTCATCTATTTGTAATCATGCATGTTGTGTTTGCGGGGATCTGATGGATATTAAGATTACTATGTCAGATTGATTAATGATTTTTTCTTATTGATTCTATCATCTCTGTGTTGTTTGTGATCTTGCATGCTCTCCGTTGTTAGTAGCTATCTTGGACAAGTAGTTGCTAGTGACTCCAAGAGGGGGTATTTATGCTCGATAGTGGGTTCATGCCTCTATTTAATCTAAGGGAAGTGAAATAAATCTCTAAGGTTGTAGATGTGCTGTTGCCACTAGGGAGAAAACAATGGTCTCTTGTTCATGGAACAAGTGGATTGTTTACCTTACACACTTTGCTTAAAGCAGTTGTCTATTGCTTGCAACTTAATAATGGAGGGGGTTCAGATGATAACCCAAAGGTGGACTTCTAGTCATTGATGCAGTTGAATGGCGGTCTATGTATCTGTTTGTATTGCCCAATCGAATCTCATAGGATCATGATGTCTAGTATTGCATTGTTATGCCTTGCTCAGTCCTGTCAATTACCCTGCTGTAATTTGTTTACCCAGCATGCTATGTTTGTTTATCTAAGGATAACACCTTTAGTAAACTATGCACCCCGGTCCAATCTTTACCATCGATACATCATCCACTGTTACTGTTTACTTTCCGCAAACCACTATCACCTTCCACATCATATAGTTAATCCTTTGTTACAGCAACCGGTGAGATTGACAACCTCACTGTTCATTGGGGCAAAGTCTTGAGTTTGTGGTGTGCAGGTTTCCAAGTTGCTTGCAATAACTTTGAGACGTTTCCTTCCTCCTACTAGTTCGATAACCTCGGTTTCATACTGAGGGAAGACTTGCTGTTGTGTTGCATCACACCTTGCTCTTGGGATTTCCAGACGAAGCGCTCCCACATCAACGAAGAGCCATCACATTCCCATAATGATGAGTATATGTACAAAAATGAAGACAAATAGAGTTCGTTATCGGCCTCTTACCACACCTCGAGTTGTCACCAATCATCATTATTGCCTTTCACTTGTGTGGCTTGAATAATATCATGAAACCAAACTCCAAAGGAGTCACTGAGAACTGCTGAACCCTGCAACGAACTTAACAAAACCAAAGAAGAACAACAAATATTTTTGGGTTTTCAATTTTTAAAGCAAGCACTCAAAGCAAAAGCAAACAAAGCAAAATATTTTTGGATTTTTCTTATAACAAACCAAAGCCAAAAGAAAAGAAAACCGAAGCTAAAAGACAAAGAAAGAAATAAAGAGAAACAAATAAAATATTGTTGGTCTTTTTGTGTTTTGGAAAGCAGAAACAAAAACTAAAAATAAAGTGAAACATGGATATACAAAGTACCGGCAGAACATGGTATGTATATGAATGTGGCGTCAGTGTACCTCCCCCCAAGCTTAGGCTTTTGGCCTAAGTGGAGATCAATCAAAACACGGGTAGTAACCCCAAGCCGGTGGATCATCGTAGGAATGATCATAATCAGGCCCTCGCGATGAAGAAGAAGAAGCGCCCCAATCATAAGAGGGATGCTGGTATGAAGACTCCCCCATGTTGGAGGGCTGAACCGAATTATCCTCGGCATCCTCTCCAACATTCTCCTCTTGCTGGGAGAGCTCTGCCATGTATGTGTCAAGTTCTTCCTCCGTGAGTGACCATCCTTGCCTAGTATCAGGGATAAATAAAGCAGGTGCAGGCAAAGGGACTACTTTCTCAGACTTACCCCCTCTCCAACCACTCTTGACAAAGGTTATTTCATAAGGTAACTCGCTCAAACTAGTCCAAGAAGAAACAAATTTATATTGTACCATGGAATTGAGATCTGGCCTCTCTATGGGAAACTGAAAGTCTGAATGATGAAGCGCTAAACCATGCAAAGCTAATAAACGAGATGCAATGAGACATCCGCAAATTCCTCCTTTCTCGCGGTTAGCAGCAAGATAGAAGGCTATCAAAGTACCCAATTTATAAGTTCTATCCCTTTTCAAAGCAGCTGAGATAAAAGCTAGATCAAATGAAGACAACTTACTAGCAGTCTTTCTAGCAAGAACACACTTGGCAATGAAATAGGCAAAATAACGAATGGATGGGAGATGAATATTACGAGTTTTACCACTCTCCTTTGAGAAGGAGCATCCTTGGAAAATCTCCACATATAAGTCCATGAGTGGCGTAGGCCTCTCTCTAATCTTCTAACATGAACCCCACTATGGCACTCTGATAGCTGCAAGAAAATCATCAAAAGGGAGGTTGACAACTATATTGTAAATTTTGTAGTGAACCATGGGGTTAGGCGAGGACCAACTAAATCAAAAATCCTGCACCACAGACATAGTTAGTTTCACATATTGGTAAGATTCTTCTCCAACAAAATTCTCCAACCCTGCATTAGAAATTAGAGTTTGGAAATCCTGAATATCCCTGCAGCTCTCATGAATTCTGGGCATGGATAAATGGAGGAGAAGACTTCCTCCTCTCGGTGGACTTTCATAATCTTCGGTACCCTTAATTCATGTTGATTCAGCTGGTAATCACTCATCTTCTTTTCTGAAATTTTTAGACAAACATCAAACCAAGTGATTTGCAAGTTGATAAATGATGAGGAACTACAATAGGAACTTGCTAGAGGGATAAAAATGCATCAAAATGAAATTTCTAAGCATAGAACAACCAAGCAAGATCACAAGACCTGTCACCTACAGTAGCAAAATACTCAAGATACAATCCACCAATTACAAATCTAATTGGACAAGCGGAGGAGGCACATACCAGAGAGAAATCCCTCCAAAAATCAGCAGCAAAGATGGGGTGAGCAAGGAGATCGAAATTCAGGAGCAAGAACAACAGGAACTAGAGATTTGGGAAGTTTTCCGGTGTTTTTCGGGAGAGAGAAAGAAGTGGCTGGAAGGAGGCTAAGTGGGAGGCCAAGGGTGTCCCACACCTGGGCCAGGCACACCCTAGGGCTGGCCACGCCACCAGGGGTGTGCTGGCCAGGTGGTTCCCTGATACGTCCAAAACGTATCTACTTTCCCGAACACTTTTGCTATTGTTTCTCCACTAAATTGTGTGATTTGGATACAACTAACACGGACAAACGCTGTTTTCAGCAGAATTACCTTGGTGTCTAGTTTTTGTGCAGAAAATCAACTATCAGGAAAAATCCCGGAAAAATATGCCAAAAATCCTATTTCACGAGAAGATCCACGGAGCCAGAATACGAGACGGAGGGGAGCCCTGGGTGGCCCACACCCCCAGCCGTTCGACTCTCTCTTTGCCTATAAGATGCCTTCTGACCTAAAAACTGAGGGGGGTTTGACGTTTTTTTAGAAAGAGTTCC
Organism: Avena insularis; assembly: GCA_023614405.1. NCBI lineage: Eukaryota > Viridiplantae > Streptophyta > Magnoliopsida > Poales > Poaceae > Avena > Avena insularis. The sequence goes on from CM042684.1 coordinate 536,812,948, forward strand.
TCTACGCCTCCACCAACAGAAACCATGATTCGGATCCAGAAACTCCGTTCTGGCACCCTGCCGGGACGGGGAATTTGGGGAGGATCATTGCCATCGTCATCGCCAACGCCTCTCCATCAACCATCAATGTTTCCCTCATCCATGAATGAGTAATCCCCCGTTATAGGCTATGGGGATGGTAGGGATTGGATGAGTTCTATCATGTAATCGAATAAGATTATTAGGGAATGGTGCCTAGTATCTCTATTAGTGTTGTTTGACTTTGTTGCAAATTGTTGTGCTTAATGCTTGTCACTCGGGCCCGAGTGCCATGATCTCATATCTTAACTTATTATTGAATCATTATGATAGTATTGTTTGTGATCTTATCTGCAAGTTGTATACACATATCATTGTCCGGATCCAAAGGCCTCGAAGTGAAATAAATTGGGACAGCCGGAGGGGATGGCTGTGATCTAAGGATCACACGTGTTTACGGAGTGTTAATGATTTGCTCTGGTGCTCTATTAAAAGGAGCACATTAATTGCCAGTAGTTTTCTAGAGGCCCCGCTGCCACGGGCTGGCAAGACAAAAGATGTCGTGGAAGTTCTCATTGCGAGCACGTATGACTATATATGGAGCACATGCCTATGATTGTTTACTATTTGGATGCTTATTCTTATTTATCTGCAATTTCCCTAGGTCTTGAAGTTACATGTTTAGACTCGTCCATGCAACGCCCGTCCATCCGTCCCTATGCCTACCGCGCTCATATCCTACTGTTTGCTAATACTGTTACTATTGCTCCTGTTTTGCTGCTTCTGTTGCTTTGCTATTTGTACTACAAGTTGTTGCCACTAATAAACTTCTGTGAGCACGAACTATTGCCAGGTGTAGCTGAATTGACAACTCAGTTGTTAAGGCTTGCAAGTATTCTTTGGCTCCCCTTGTGTCGAATCAATAAATTGGGTAATACTACCATCGAAGACTGGTGCGATCCCCTATACTTGTGGGTCATCAAGACTATTTCCTGGCGCTGTTTCCAGGGAGCATAGCTTTATTTGTAAGTTCAGTTTGATCTATTATTGTTCACTGCTACTCCTTTCATCATTGGGAAGTCTCGTGATGGAAAGTTTCCTATTTTACCATCCACTACAAGAAGAGGTACAGTCCTAGACACCTCTGCTGCTCTTGATTCACCGTCTGTTATAAGTAAGCTTGTTACACCACCACCACATACTCATGCTACACACACTGCTACTACTGCTGAATCTGAAACTGCCTTTGATAGTCATGATGTTACTTCTACTGTTCTTGATGCGAGTGGTTCATTAGGTCCTTTCCTAGATGCTACTATGGCTGGTCTAGGAAATATTGAAACTCCTAGTGAAGATACTGTTACACCTGTTAGCTCACTTGAGTCTAGAGAGAGATATGATATTAATGATGGTTACATTCAGTTTACTGATGAATTTGTTGAAGAGTGCCGAAACATACATGGTGCTAGTGCTATTAAGAGTCTCCTTGCAAGACGTACCATTATTCCTAAACTATCCTCTAATCCTAAGTTTGCCACCTCTCCCATAGATATTAAAGATAAAGATTATGATTTCTCTCTTGATTTATCCTATTTAGACATTGTTGAGAAAGAACCTTTTTGTGGGACTGAAAATGGAAGTGTTGTAGCTTATATGAATGAGCTTTCCACTATGAGTGCTTTATTCTCTGATGATTTTAAGATGCGCAAGTACTTTGTTACTAAGATCTTCCCTTTTTCACTAAAAAGAGAAGCTAAGGCTTGTTTTAATAGACTGCCTCCTTGTTCCATTGATATCCCTGATTGCTTGATTGCTTCTTTCTTCCAGAAATATTTTCCTCCCAGTGCTAGACATACTGCTTTGCAGATACTTTTTGATTTTAAACAGGGAGAAGAAGAGAAATTGCCTGAGTCATGGACAAGGTTCTGTGTCTTGATTCATGCACATCCTGGATGTCCATTACCTAAAAATGAGCTTCTTTATATTTATTATAATGGACTAACTGATGAGTCTAGGACATACCTAGATAGCTTTGCTGATTGTGTTTTCAGGAAAAAAACTCCTCTGAGATCTTTGAAGAATTAATGGCTAAGATAAGCAAGAATTATGATGATTGGACTTGGTGAGCTAAATGCACCGAGCCTATTACTCCCGAACCGGGTTGTGAACTAGTTCCAACACCAACACCAAGGAAGAGGGGAGTACTTGCATTAAATGATGAAGTGATGAACGAAGCTAAGAAATGTCTAAAGGAGAAATGTATTAGAGCTAAAGATGTGAAGAACCTACCTCCTATAGAAGAATTATGTAAGCAAATTCCCCACTCATCTACTATTGAGGTACACTCTCTCCACTTTGATGAAGGGGATATTCCCTATGGTAAGCCTCCTGATCAATTCTTAGAGGAACTTGACACATTTATTGTTAAACAAGGTAATTTTAATAAACAAGTTCAGAATCATTTATTGGAAAACTCTAGAGATATTAATGAGTTGAAAGATATTCTGGAAAGAACTTCTAATGATATTAAAATGCTTTGTAAACACTTTCAAATGGTTCAATGCAAAATTTATCAACTTGCTAAGGTACAAAAACATATGCTAGTTAATGCCTCATGAGATAAACATGCTTATGGAATTAGAACTAGGAGTGGGATAGCTACTCAAGATCCTTTATATCCTAAAGGACACCCTAAAAGAATTGAGAAGGATTCTCAACTAGGTGAGAGTCATGGTAGTCCTCGTAAGAGAAATAAAAAGAAACATAAAATAGTGGAGGAACCACTTGAACCTACTATAGATCCTAATAGTATATCTGTCTCTGATGCTGAAACTGAGAGTGGTAATGATAAAACTGATGCTCCTGATAAGGAGGAAGTTGAGGAAGAACTTGAGAAGCACACTAAGAACACTAGGTACACTAAGGATGATTTTATTGCTAATAAACATGGTAGTGAGAGAGAACCTTGGGTGAAGAAACCTATGCCTTTTCCAGGTAAGAAACACAAGTCAAAGGAGGAAGAACACTAAAAAAGTTTTGTGAGTGGATGAAGCCTTTATTTTTGCAGATTCCTTTGACTGATGCTATTAAGTTTCCTCCTTATTCAAAGTATATGAAGTATATTGTCTCTAATAACAGGAAGATTCCTAATGAGGAGATTTCTACTTTGCTTGCTAATTATTCCTTCAATGTAAGGTTCCAAAGAAACTTGGTGATCCAGGTATACCAACCATTCCTTGCTCTATTAAGAACAATTATGTTCGAACTGCTTTATGGATTTGGGATCTGGAGTTAGTGTTATGCCTTTTTCTCTGTACAAGAGACTCCAGCTAGAAAAGTTGATACCAACTGATATATCTTTGCAAATGGATGATATGTCTATACTACTATTGATGTTGGTATATGTGAGGATGTTCCTGTTTAGGTGGCTCATAATTGCTTGGTTTTAACTGATTTTGTTGTGCTTGAAATGCCTGAAGATGATAATATGTCTATTATTCTTTGGAGACCTTTTCTTAATACTGTAGGTGCTGTCATCAATTGTAATCAAGGAAAAGTAACATTCAATATTAATGACAAAGAGCATACTATCTATTTCCCTAAGAAGGTTGCTAAGAGCTATTGCCTGAATTCCATTGAAAATATTGATAGCATCAAGGTTGGAGAAATATATTGTCCCATTCCACAAGAAAATTCTGAAACTGTTATGATTGGGACTATAGCTATCAAGTTTGAGGTAACATAATCACCTTGTGGAATGCAAATTTTTGTTTCATATAAGATTATTTTGGTAACAAGACTTGATCAACCTTGTTAACAAAAGGATTTTAATGAACAAAACAATGTTTTCACTATGGTTATACTTGCTCACTTTTACTTTTCTCACTACTAGAGAAAAGCCTATCCGAGGCGCACCTAAAAGCCTATCCGAGGCGCATATCATATGCGCCTCTAGCTTCAAGCCTCGGGTATTTTTATGATATGATATCGCCTCCTATACTTCACATATGCGAGGCGCATATCGATATGCGCCTCGCATATGTGAAGTATAGGAGGCGCATATCATATGCGCCTCGCATATGTTTTACAATGCGCCTCGTATATTTATAGTATATGCGCCTCCTATAGTATCCTATATGCGCCTCCGGTAATATTTTTGAAATTCAAGTTTTACAGACCACTATAAATAATAATATACAGATATTCAAATATACAATATAGTCCAGAATACAGTATAAAGAGCACATAATTTTTCAGAAACTTGCAATTTGCCAAAGCATAATAGAACCAACATGAATACAATACATTACACATCAATCATGACATAAAAGTTCATACATCAAGTGTTTGTGCCACAAGTTCACACCTCCGAGTACAAGTTCACAATCACATTACACCTCCGAGTACAAGTTCACAATCACATTACAACTCCAACGACGTAGCTCTACCTAGATGAAGTAAAACACATAACCTACCATGAAGAGCAACAAGGTGGTGATCACGAGGAAGTTCCTCCACTTCTTCCTTCCATGCCTCCTCCACTTCTCTTCCGCCACCTCTCTACTCTCATAGCCTTGGTAGCTGTTGCCCGAGAAGTTGTTCACTTGCTTCTGGCAGTCTTTCCACTCCTCGTACACACCTGGAACCCGACCGATGTACACGACATAACACCTCCTCGCCATCTCCTACACATAATAAAGATGATATTTGTCAGTGGAAAGCAATAGCTAGCGGTTCACAAGATTTACTGACTTTTCACGCCTTGATACCAACCCCTCTCTTTGAACTCGCGCATATCTAGGATCAGTATCATATGGGAGTGGTCTAGAAACAAGGTGAAAAGTTTCAGACAACAAACTGTCAGCAACATTAGTACTTGGATTAGTGGGTGGCAATGGAGCAGCTCCTTGAGCTGGGTTGCTTGGCCTAGAGTCAAGCCTCTGGAATGTTGTGGTATACTACATAGATTACAGAAAAGACTAGAGTTAGAATAAACATTCAGTAATGAAAATAAATGTATCATATCATGAAAATTCAGTGAAACTACAATAGCCAAGACATGTTCCAAATTTGTTTGAGCTTTCTCTCTAATATGAATATGTCCAGAAAATGCCCATACATCTCGCATGTAAATTTGTAGAACGCAATCAAAAGATCAATACTTATGCAAGACCGAGGGCGGATCAATGGTTTATCTACCATCTTTTGCCTCCTCGTACATGTTTAGTACCCAGCATCTGTGTACAGTTCACCACTGATGTTGCTATCCAACAAACATCAGTGATGCCAAACTGCCGTGTAAAAAGCTTACATATATATAAGGTAGCATTGTGCTATTTACCATAAAATAGCATGCAATCAATATAGCAGTGGCATGTAAATATGTATGAGTTAGCAGGTCAATTTACGCAGCTTTTACCAGCAGTAATTAGTCGAGAAGAATAGTCACTAGACCAACATGCTATAATAAGATGTATGGTAAATTGGAAATCAGAAGATTAAATGTACAGATATCATCATATAAGTGATTGCAATTCGGATATTGGAAAATGTCATATATTAACTGGTAACATTACCCCACCAAACATGTTGTGGACAAAATTGCAAGACAGGAACCACAATTGCACCCAAAAGCTGAACTAAGTTAGTACTGCACATCATCGTAAATGTGCATAATTGAGGAAAGTAGAGAATGAAGAGAACAGTTGCTCGACGGATGCCAAGACCCGGAAGGATAACTGAATCAACACAATAAATGTAAAATAAGGGCATAAGTCCTGGATGCCAGTCAAGGCATGAGTCCTAGATGCCAGCCAAATGCTTTGGCGTGGCACTGTGGCTACATAGAGAAGAAGGTTACCATCTACGACACGCTTGGGAGCATCGCTGAGGCTGTCCCATTCCGGCGAATTCCTGATGGCGTTGAAGGCCTGGTATATGGGCTTGCTCTGCCCCAGCCTCAGATAGAACTTCACCTTCTCGGGCTGTTAAGATTCAAGATCGAGGCAGGTCAGGTGGTGTGGTGGCATAGCATATGAAACAGATTTTTATTAAACACGTAAAACAACAGATAGCCATGTTATCAGTCTACCATGTTAATATTTGACAAACTTCCTTCCTGGTGCCATGTTATCAGTCTACCATGAGTTTGGAAGTACAGTAAGTTCCTGAACAGAAGTATGCTAGCTCACAAATGATGAATTAAAATCAAAACCCAACTGGTCTGCCCTTGTTTTGCCAACAGAAAAAGAGGGTTACAATCTAGCAAGTTATGATTCTGGCTTTAGTAACAGCCCTCAATCTTCTAAAGTATCTCAGAACATGACATGACCCTAGTAGTATTGGCTAGTAATTTTCCAAATATACAGCCAGATCTTTGAGTAAATTTATTTCAAAGGGGTCTCAGGGAACTTATCTGACAGGAAATGTTCACGTCTTTTAGACTTTTACATGTCTACACAGAATTTGCTTATACCTACTGGTAAGCAAAAAAGTGGACAGCTAATACAATTGTTCAACCAAGTAAATTTGCAGATACCTACTGGTAAGCAAAAGAAGTGGACAACTAATACAATTGTTCAACCAAGTAATACTATTATTTTGAACAAACATCCTAGTACTGCTCAACAAGCACTCAAATCATTTGACAGAAAGAACGAAACCTGCTAGATAGTTACACAGACAGTTTGCATGACTCACAGCCATTGTCATTGTGATCGTCTAACAGAAAATAAACACAAGAGTCTCATAGAAGATTCGTGGAACGAGATGCATAAAGATGGTCAGACCCGACAGCAGGATTAAATTGGAACCAGGGGCGCGGCAGGAGGGCATGAGAGTAAGAGGAGGAGAGCGGGTACCTGGACGTCCTCGACGGCTGCGCGGAGGTCAGCGGAGTCCTTGACGGCCTTGAGGTGGTCGACGACGTTCCAGACGACGTCGAGCCTGTCGGTGATGCACTCGAGCGGGACGACGAGCTTGCTCCACGCCCTTCTCGAGCGCCACCAGCTCGCCCTCCTGCGGCAGCCAAAACCAGTCAGATCCAGACGACCGAGTGTATCAGGCCAGTGTCGGTCAGGGAAGGCACAGCTTACGAGGCGGGCGAGGAGGGCGCGGATCCCGGGGCGGACGTGGGCGGGCTGGACGGCGTCGAAGGGCGGGAATTCGAAGTCGGCGAGGAGCGGGTTGTCGGCGACGAGGGTGGCGTCCGCCATGGCAGCAGCGGAGGAGCAGGTGGCGCGGGAGGAGGGGCAGAAGGCGCGGAGCGGGGAGGAGGAGGGAGAGGAGGAGGAGGCGGTTAGGGTTTCGGGCGGCGAGAGGGAGAGCCGGGGCGAGGCGGGCGGAGAGGAGGTGGGAGACGGAGGAGGAGAGGATGGGGAGCATGGCCGCGAGGAAGAGGAGGACGATGGTGCGCTGACGTGGTGGGCCCATCGCTCCGTCTGACCCGTGCCGTGTGGGAAAAAGTGGTGCCAGGTTATGCGAGGCGCATATTGCACAATATGCGCCTCCTATAATTCAAACTATAGGAGGCGCATATAGCAATATGCGCCTCGCATATGCGGCCACCTACCACCGCCCGGGCCCGCAGGAGTTATTTGAGGCGCATATGGCCATATGCGCCTCGCATATTATCAAATATAGGAGGCGCATATAGCCATATGCGCCTCGCATATTCGTGCACCTACCAACACGCGGGCCCACACAGATTATGCGAGGCGCATTCTGTCCATATGCGCCTCGCCTATCTGATATATAGGAGGCGCGTATGACTAGAATGCGCCTCGCATAATATGGGGCTGCTAGATTCCGTCCGTACAGGGATTATAGGAGGCGCATTCTTATCATATGCGCCTCGCATATTTTTATACTAGAGGCGCATGGAGAAGGAGTGTGCCTCGCCTATTATATAGGAGGCGCATATGGTCTAAATGTGCCTCGCATAAGCATGTATCCTATAGCCTTTTCTCTAGTAGTGTCTCCTTCCTAGTCTTTGCCTTTTCTCTTGTTATCTTTGGTTTTGCTAGTTGTTTGCTTCTTAGAGTGTCTTAGAGCTTCTGTAGTTTGGGTTTGGTTTGCTTTTGCTTCTTCTAAAAAAAAATTCTGCGAGAAAATCAATTTTCATACCCTGAAAATTGGCCAAAAATAAAGTTTCGCGAAAAATTCCAGAAAATTCAAAATAAAATTTTCCTCAAAAAAGTGGCACGGGGACACCTGGAGTGACCCAGGGGGCCACCCCAGGCCAGCACACCCCTGGGTGGCACGGCCAGCCCCTAGGTGGCGCCTGGCAGGGGTGTGGCCCACCTGTTGCCCTCCAAGATGCCTCCTCCCAGCCATCTTCTTTCTCTCTCCCGAAAAACATCGGAAAACTTTCTCAAGCTCGAGTTCCTGCTGTTCTTGCTCCCGATTTTCGATCTCCCTGCTCAGCCCATCTTTGTTGCTGATTTTTGGAGGGATTGCTCCTTGGTATGTGCCTCCTCTGCTTGTCCAATTAGATTTGTGATTGGTAGATTGTATCTTGACTATTTTGCTGCTATAGGTGACAGGTTGTGTGAGCTTGCATGCTTGTTCTATGCTTAGAGATTCCATTTTGATGCATGTGTAGCCCTCTAGCAAGTTCCTATAGTAGTTTCTCATCATTTATCAACTTGGAAATCACTTGGTTTGATGCTTGTCTAAAAATTTCAGAAAGGAAGATGAGTGAATACCCACTGAATCAATATGATTTGATGGTACTTGAGCCAATGAAAGTTCATCGTGAGTAAGGAGTCTTCCCTTCCATATATCCATGCCATGAATTTATGAGAGCCGCGGGAATCCTCTAGGATTTCCAAACTATGATTACCAATGCAGGGTTGGAACACTTTGTTGAAGGTGAACCTTTTCAATATGTTAAGCTAACCATGGCTGTGGTGCAAGACTTCCGGTTTATTTGGTCTTCATCTAATCCCATGGTCCATTATAGAATATACAATCTAGCTGTCGACCTGCCTTTTGCTGATTTACGTGCGAGAATTAGAGTACCTCATTAGGGATCTTGTGAGAAGATCAAGGAGATGCCTAAGTCACTTATGGATTTGTATGCATAAATTTTCCAAGGTTTCGACTTCTCGAAGGAAAGTGGTAAAATTCGGAACATTCAGCTCCCGTCCATAAGATATTTTTCCTATTTCATTACCAGGCATGTTCTTGCTAGAAATATTGCTAGAAAGCTTTCTTCTTTTGATCTAGCTTTTATCTCACCTACTTTGAATAGGGATAGATCTTATAACCTGGGTGCTTTGATAGCTTACTGTCTTACCACTAACCGCGAGAAGGGTGGAATTTGTGGAGGTCTTACTGCCTCTAGGTTGCTAGCTTTCCATTGTTTAGAGCCTCACCATTCAGATTATCGGTTCCCCATAGAAGTGCGTCTTTGGGGTTCCAGCCGGCAAATTGTTGGGTTTCATCGTTTCCCAACGAGGAATCGAGGTCAACCCGGAGAAAATCAAGGCCATCTTAAACATAAACCGTCCGACATGCCTAAAGGACATTCAACGACTAACAGGTTGTGTTGCAGCAGTTAGTCGGTTTGTCAGCCGACTTGGAGAGAAGGCTCTGCCGCTGTACAAGTTGCTGAAGAAGGCGGACAAATTCACGTGGACAGACGAAGTAGATGCAACATTTAATAAGCTCAAGGAGATTCTTTCCTCAGCGCCCATCCTTGTAGCACCCGAGCCTAGAGAGCCCTTGTTAATCTACATGGCGGCAACCAACCGGGTAATCAGCATCGTTGTCGTGGTAGAGCGGAATGAACCAGGCTATGAGCACGGAGTTCAACGACCAGTTTACTATGTGAGCGAGGTCTTCACGGAGTCCAAACAGCGTTACCCGCACTACCAGAAGATAGCTTATGGAGTATTCCTTGCTTCTCGGAAGCTGAGGCATTACTTTCAGGAGCACCCAATCACAGTGGTGAGCAAGACTCCACTGTCCCACATTATCAATAATAGCGACGCTACGGGAAGGGTCGCGAAGTGGGGCATTGAACTTGCCGCCTTCGAGATCACCTATAAGAGATGCGACGCTATCAAGTCACAAGCCTTGGCGGATTTTGTTGCAGATTGGACGGAGATGCCAGATGCTACTCCGTTGCCGGAACCAGAGTACTGGGTGATGCACTTTGGCGGATCAAAGTCGCTCAACGGCTCGGGGGCTGGTGTATTGCTACAGTCACCAACAGGAGACAAGCTACACTACGTTCTGCAGATCCACTTCGAGGCTACAAACAACATGGCGGAGTATGAAGCACTCATTCATGGACTACGTGTAGCCAAGGATATTGGCATCAAGCGCATAGTTTGCTGTGGAGATTCCGACTTGGTTGCCCAGCAGGTGGCTAACACCTGGAATGCGCGAAACCCTATGATGGCGACATATCGAGACGAAGTGGACGAGATAGCCAAAAGCTTTTGGGCTACGAAGTCAATTATGTACCTAGGGAGCAAAACGAGGCATCTGATCTGTTGTCTAAGCTTGGATCAGGGCGCAAGCAAATTCCGCCAGGAGTTTTGCTAGAGCATCTGCGCACACCATCTGTGAAGGGAGCCGACATCGACAACCCGAATAGAGCTGACTCTTTCGTCAACATGGTGACTAAGGTCCCTCCGGCTTGGACAAAACCGTTCATGGAATATCCCAAACACGGAACTTTGCCTGACGACAAAGTCGAAAGACGGCAAATACTATGACGAGCAAAGGGTTATACCATAATCAATGGGCAACTCTACAAAAGGAGCACTACTGGTGTATACCTAGAGTTTGTTTCCCAGCAAGAAGGTATGGAAATCCAACGCGAAATCCATCTCGGAGATTGCGGGCATCACGCCGCTCCTCGATCGTTGGTTGCGAAAGCCTTCCGGCAAGGATTCTACTGGCTGACCACGAAGGCGGACGCCGACAAGCTGGTTGAGACATGCATGGAATGCTAGTATTATGCCCGACAACCACATGTTCCTGCAGAAGAATTGCGAACAATACCAATAACTTGGTCGTTTGCAGTCTAGGGGCTAGACATGGTGGGACCATTACATACGGCACCTTGTGGGTTTACACATTTCCTTGTAGCAGTTGATAAATTCACTAAATGGATAGAAGCTAAACCCATTAGAAAGCTTGATGGGGAAACTGCCCTTAGGTTTGTCAGGGATTTAGTGGTGAGATTTGGTCTCCCACATTGCATTATCTCCGACAACGGAAACAATTTGTCACTCGGAGAAGTGGAGGCTTATTGTTGGGATAAAGGCATCCGACTTGACCTTGCATCTGTGGCACATCCACAATCCAGTGGTCAGGTTGAGCGAGCCAATGGATTAATTCTGCGGGGAATCAAGCCACGTCTTGAGGTACCGCTACATAGAGCAGCTGGAGCCTGGGCGGAAGAATTTCCATCTGTACTGTGGAGTTTACGAACTACACCCAACAGATCCACCAGCTACACCCCTTATTTCATAGTATATGGAGCAGAAGCCATCCTGCCTTCCGACATCCTTCACGATGCACCAAGAGTTGCCGCCTACGACGAAGATGACGCTGAAGAATCCAGACGCCTAGATGTGGACCTTCTCGAGGAGGAGATCATTTTGGCATGCCAAAGATCCGCCATCTACCAGCAGAAGCTACGCAGATACCATAGTCAATGCGTTCGGCATCGCTCGTTTAAAGAGGGGGGTCTAGTGTTCCGACTTAAGCAGAAGAAGTCGCACAAATTATCCTCGCCATGGGAAGGACCGTTCATCATAAGCAAGGCGCTAGTCAATGGGTCTTACTACCTTGTTGACAATCGTGAACTGAAGGATAGACCCAACAAGGATCATAAGCGTAAGCGACGTGACCCGGATGATGACTACCCGGAGCTTGATCGGCCATAGAACGTAGCACAACTACGTCCTTTTTACACTTAGCATTTTTTATCTAATTGTGTACCTCTTATATGATCAATGAAATAAAGCTCTTTGGTTCACTCATATTACTGAGTCTTTTACCTCCTTTAGTGTTTATTTTTGGATCATGTAAAACCTTTATGCACAAGCTTTGCGATTGCACTTGTGAAAATTCCGCCTACGGGCGTTAGCTTAAGTCTTCTGGTCTACACGTTCTTTGTCGTTTTTATGTGGATTCTGGAGTAGTGACTTTCGACACTCATTGTCGGCGATTTTGTGCTCAGGTTATTGACGGTGACATTGGGCATCATCACCTAAGTGCATGGTTCCGACAACGAGTCTTACGACTCACGAAAAGTCAAGCATAAGAACCAAAGTAATGGATAAGCCAGCACTTGCTTAAAAATATATACATGCTGGAAACTAGTTCTTGAGTAGCAGGAAATAACAACGATTGTTTTCCGCCTTAAGTTACATAAACAAAGTTTTTTCCGCATATACACCAAGGGTGAAACAAATATTATAGAATTGTTTTTCACTCCTTTGGCGCAGGTGACTTGGAAACAGCATCGTCATCAGCCGGAGAGCCACCCTCGAAGTCGGCGCTATGGTGGGACTCAGAGGAATCTTGGTTGCCGCTGTCGATGGTGTTCATGGGCACGAAGACGTCGATGTCCACCAACTCGGCAACTCTGGTGTCATAGCCCGCGAGTGACGACAAGATGGCTTCATGATTAATCTCTTTGCCATCATCGTCGACGTCGAGGATGCTAGAGGTCAATGTCGGCATCTTCATAGTGTGCCTTGACCATTGACAGTGCCATCCTTGCGCCAGCCCGTGCACATGAAGCTTTCCAGCTTATGATATGCTCGGGGGCTCGGCGCAAAATCTCCGAGTACTTCGCCACGGAGTCTGATGCCTTGTTGTTTATCTGGAGGGGCTTGGCTTTCTCCTTGGCTTGCGTGATGGCGGTGTTGATGAAGTTGCCATCAAGAACCATGCATTCCTTGTCTAGAGGAGGCGATCAGGTTAAACCCATAGGAGCTGCAAATTCCGACAAGGAGTGCATGAGTTCAACAAATCAAAGTATCTAGACTGCAGAAATCAAAGACGGAGAAAACTTACTGAAGATGCTGGCCTCAGCTTGCCAGAGGGTGTCCGCCAAGGATTGTTTCTCTTGTTGGAGGATCTTGTACGCCTCGCTATGGCGATGATTCTGCTCATCGGCAGCTCGATTCTGATCTTTTAAGATCGCAATCTCCTCCTTCAAGCGGTTGATTTCCTCATTTGCAGAGTCCTGCAAGGCTTTCATCGACTCCTCATGCATTTTCAGCATGTCCTTCCTCTCCTGCTTAAGAATCTTGTTTTCACTATCCAGCTCTTGAATGTGCTTGGATTGCTCAACAATATTCTTGGCCTTGGCGATGGTTTCTGCAAGTCGGAGAAAGTAACGTACACAGTGAGTACTCGGATAATATGGGTACAAAACCAAGTCGGAATGCACATTAGAAAACAGACGCTTGCTCTTGGTGATCTGTTCCTTCAAGAAGGCAGTTTTACCCTTTTCGGCTTCCAAGTCTGCACGCATCTTCTAGTACTTGTCATTGGACATGCCCCTCCGAGCATTCTCGTTCTATGGAAAAAAGGAAAAAAGTTAAACGTTGTTTAGTCTGCTTGGAGCATCTAGCCGGAAATTTTCCACCTAGACTCTCGGGGGCTACAGCGAGAGTTTTTGACTTAACAATATGCTTAGCTTTCTTTAAGCATCTAGTCGGAACTAATTCAGTTACAACTAGAAGCTTGGGGGCTATAGTATAAAGTTTTTTAACTCGGACATATGCTTAGCTTTCTTTAAGCATCTAGTCGGAACTAATTCAGTCGGAAACTAGAAGCTTGGGGGCTATAGTATTGAAATTTATAAACACTGCATATTGGGGACAACCGGAGGGGATGACTGTGATGTGAGGATCACATGTGTTCATGGAGTGTTAATTCTTTGCTCCGGTGCTCTATTAAAAGGAGCACCTTAATTGATAGTAGTTCCCTAGAGGCCCCGCTGCCACGGGCTGCCAGGACAAAAGATGTTGTGCAAGTTCTCATTGCGAGCACGCATGACTATGTATGGAGCACATGCCTATGATTGTTTAGTACTTGGATGCTTATTCTTATTTATCTGCAATTGCCCTAGGTCTTGAATTTATATGTTTAGACTCGTCCATGCAACGCCCGTCCATCCGTCCCTATGCCTACCGCGCTCATATCCTAATATTTTCTACTACTGTTACTATTGCTCCTGTTTTGTTGCTGTTGTTGCTTTGTTGTTGCTACTACAAGTTGTTGCTACTGATAAACTTTTGTGAGCAAAAACTATTTCCAGGTGCAGCTGAATTGACAACTCAGTTGTTAGTCCCCCTGGGTCACTCCAGGTGCCCCTCTTCTCCTTTTTTTCATGAAAAAATTTAAATTTTCTAGAATTTTTCGGGAAACTTTATGTTTGGACAGTTTTCAGGTTACGAAAATTGATTTTCTCACAGAAAAAGAGTTTTGAAAGACACAAAAGAAAACCAAAACTAAAACTATAGAAGTTCTAAGACACTCTAAAAAGCAAGCAACTAGCAAAACTAAGAAGAACAAGGCAAAAAGCAAAGATTGGAGTGAAGAAAAATAAAAGTGAGCAAGGATAATCATTGTGAAAGCATTGTTTTGTCCATTAAAATCCCTTTGTTAACAAGGTCGATCAAGTCTTGTTACCAAAACAATCTTATGTGAAACAAGAAACAAAACTTTGCATTTCACTAAACGATTATGTTACCTCAATCCTGATAGCAATAGTCGCAATCATAATAGCTTCAAAAATTTCTTGTGGAATGGGACAATATATTTCTCCAAATTTGATGCTCTCAATATTTTCTATTGAATTTAGGCCATAACTCTTATCAATCTTCTTGGGGAAATAGACAGTATGATCCTTCTCATTAATATTAAAAATTACTTTTGCTCGATTACAATTGATGACAGCACCCGCAGTATTAAGAAAAGGTCTCCCAAGAATAATAGACATATTATCATCTTCAGGTATCTCAAGCACAACAAAATCAGTTAATACCAAGTAATTATGAGCCACTTGAACAGGAACATCCTCACATATTCCAACAGGAATAGTGCTAGACTTATCAGCTATTTGCAAAGATATATCAGTTGGTATCAATTTGTAGGGGTTCGTAGCATGGAAAACAAAAAATTTCTATGGTGTGAACACACACAAGCCAATATCTATCTACTAGATTATAGCAACGATTCAATAGAGTACTAACCCTCGAAGATCCAAAGCGGTTAACGAGAGCAGATTCTAGTGGGTGATGTAGTCGTTTACTTGCCGATCTTAAGATCGCATAGACGATCCTTCCGGTGCCGCATTCCAGCAGCGCTCCCGCAATTGGTCACACGTACGGTACTCGATGAAGACCTGCCTCTCCCTTGTTCCAGTAGGCAGCAGAGGTTGTAGGTCTCTCCTCACGATTCCGGCAACACGACGGTGTGGTGTCAGAAGTAGAGGGGAGATCCCGCAGGGCTTCACCTAAGCTGGAGCGAGTATGGTGGAGTAGAAGTGGGCCTCGGAAATCTAGGTTTTAGATGGCGAGGGAAGAGGGCAGTCGGTGGCTAGGGTTTAGGCTAGACGGCAGCGGCGGTTTATAGGGGATCTAGGCGCCATGCTTGGGGCAGCGACGGCCTAGGGATTGGGTCTTGGGCACCTAGGGCAAGGGGGATACTTTATGTTGAGACTCCACCCCTCCTTATATAGGTGGGGTCATCCAAGGGTGTTCCCAACCTAGGTGGAAACCCTCCCTAACTCAGAAACCCTCCCTAACTCGGAAAGCATGATGGGATTTGACTTTTTCAAACTGCCTTTTTGAATTTCAAATTAGAGTTTGATTTCTCTCTTCCAAGTGTCCAGCGAAGTGACCTAGGACATGATGCAACAATTCCAATTTGTCACGATACATCCATGTACGCTTCCCCTTCCAGTTCAGTGGACCTTCTAGACCCTTCTAGAACATTCCGGTGAAAACACCGAAATCATTCCCGAACTCCGGAATTGGACTTTCCTTATATGAATCTTATTGTCTGGACCATTCTGAATCTCCTCGTGACATCACAGATCCCATACGAGACTCTGAACTACATTCGGTCTCTTTACAAACATTCCATATCTACTAAGCAACATCGAATCCTTAAGTGTGTCTCCCTATGGTTCGTGCATTATGCAGACATGATCGAGACTCTTCTCAGATCAATAACGAATAGAGGAATCTGGAAATTCATATGGTTCCCACATATTTCTACGATTACTTCGTGATCGAATTAACCATTTACATACGATACCGATTTCCCTTTGTCTCGCGATACTTTACTTATCCGATGTTTGATCGTCGGTATCTCTCCATACATAGTTCAACATCGTTACCGACAAGTACTCTTTTCTCGTTCATGTGATATGTGATCCCTTGTGAGCCAGTCACATGCTTGTAAGCCAATTGGATGACATTCCATCGAGAGGGCCTAGATTATATCTATCCGTCATATGGATGGACCAATCCCACTTTTGATTCATGTGCCTCAACACATACTTTCCGAACACTCTCAATGCCACCTTTATAGACAGCCAGTTACGCAATGGTGTTTGATGTCATCAAAGAATCCATATGGTGATGGTGATTAGGATGATCTCATGGTCGAAGGAATTAGGTTACTATGTATCTTGAAGCTTATAGAAAACAAACTATTGAAATGACTTGATCTTTATGCTACGCTTAACTATAGGAGTATGTCCATCACATTATTCTCCTAATGATATGACCTTGTTGTTAATAACATCTCAGTTTTCATGATCAGGAAACCATGATCATATATTAACCAACAAGCTAGTTTAACAATAGGCTTTTAGGGACTCTTTTATGTTTACAAACCACACAAGTATTAATGTTTCCGATTAATAAAATTATAGAATGGGATGCAAACATTTATCATAAGCATGAAGATATTATAATAACCACTTTATTATTGCCTCTTAGGCATATCTCCAACAGTCTCCCACTTGCACTAGTGTCAGTAATCTAGTTTCAAACCTTTGTGTATTCAACACCTATGGCTTTCTGGTGTTATATGTACACGATTGCAAGTGGTCTACCGATTCTTTGGATCCGACACTTTCAGGTCCATGTGTAATTGCATGTCTTTGCGTCTCTACGCATCACACATTTTCTAATGGGATGGCTTTGTATAATTTTGGTCCTTTGGTGAGACCTTTAGTTCCTTGGGGTTAAAACATGTTGACAATATTGTCGTACAATATATCTTCATAATACTATCCTGCTGTGAACTACACATAGTTTGATAACAAACTACTTGACACAAATGCCCTCCTCTTTTGCTGCTATAATATCAGTCATATACTTAGCCTTTTGTTGTAGTATCTGTCATAATGTTTTAACTTTGGAACTCATCCAAATCCATTATGGAACTTACTTTCTATTATATTGTGCCACCCTTAGTTTGTATTGAGATAAACATAATCTCTACTTTATGACAAAACTAGTATCAATGTAGTACTTTTACAATGAACTAACCATCTATTTGTCACCTCTACAAAAATAATATATTCTTAGTTCTTCCAAAAGATCATAAGAATATCCTTACTATCGTCCAATGATCATCTTATGAATCATTCTGTTATTTGATCATAACATTTAGAGTATAGGACATATCTGGATGTGTACATATCACAGTTTGATTGATAAACTCTCTTTGTGATTTCAATCATCAAGTATCAAAATACTTGAACTTTGTTACACTTATGCCAAGTGTCGTCTGATTGAATTTTGATTTAAAACTTTCTGTGTGGCAAGACATTTCTTGACATTTCCATATTGAACTCTTTCAATATCTCATCTATGTACATTTGGCACAACCATATTAGCGTCTCAATCTATCCATATAGATATTTTTACCAAATATTCGGGTTTTGCCTAAGTCTTCCATCGAGATGAAATTCTTATCTTGTGTTAATATAAGATACATCATTTCCAATCAACAATATGTGTTCCACATAATGTATTAGAAATATGTATTAGCACTCCCACTTAATTTCTTGCAAATGCAAGCATCTTCATCGTCTCCTATGAAATTAAATCCTTTAACAATTTCATCATGGTGAAGATTCCAACTCCTCGATGCTTATTTCAACCATTGAAGTTTGCATACACTTTTAGCATCCTTTGAATTTAACAAAACCCTTTGGATCGTGTTATGCACATGTCCTAGGTAACAATTCTATTAGAAGAACTTTGTTTTGTTTATTCAACTATCATATACCAATATATGTAGTGGTTGCTACATTAATCCGTCTAGACTAAATATCGCTATGAAAGATCAAATCTTGTCATAGTCAACTGCTTGAACATTGTCATGAACTCTTTCCCAACATATCGACTATTTCATAGATGTGAAACATCCATGTCTAAGTCTTTATAGATCCAAACACGACTATAAGGTCTTACACCTTTCCAGAGGGTCTTTTAAGTTTAAAGCTTGATTTCTTGTGTAAGGAACTATCACGGATTCTATGGCTTAAAGCCATCTGGCGGAGTCTGGGCCCATCATTTCTTCTTTGCATATAGTCGGTTCATCATTGTTAAATAACAATGATCTACTTTCAAATCCTAGTATTTGATTGTTTACCTGACCTACTTGTTTCAATAGGAACTTAGACCTCCGTAACCACAACCTTTGAGGCACGTGAGGCATGAGCATTGTTGACAAACACTTTTGTCTTCGGTGTTATGGAGGAATAGCCAACAGTTATTCGAAATAACATACAAAGACATGTTCATCCGACTTTGTTGGAAACGTCTAACTTATGCATAGCATTCCAATGTTTAAGAAAGGACAATTTGGGTTTTATCCCAAACCATAACTTTATATGGTGTCATTTCAATGGATCATGATGGATCTCTTTTAAGTGAAAAAGCGATAGTCTCTAAAGCTTAATCTTTAAAATATAATGACAGTTTTATGAATTACACCTTTGATCTTACCATGTCAAACAAGGTTTCATTGCATATCTCGATTATTCCATACTCATATGGTGTCTCGGGAAACGCAAATCCACGGAACGATTCCTCAAATCTTACGTGTTATGCTAAAATTGTAACTCAAATATCTTCCTTTATGATCATATCATAAATTCTTTATTTTCTTATTACATTGATTTTGTACTTCATCTTGAAAGTCTTCAAACTTTTCAAATGTTTCACAGATTAAGTAAATATTCATAATTCACTAAATTTTTTGGAGAAAGCATATGAAGTTGAAATCCATCGCTCTCGACTACACGTAATGGACTTCATACATCAAATATGTACAAATTCCAATAAGCTAGTCATTCGTTCCCTTTTGGCCTATGAACGGAGTTTTAGTTATCTCTAGGAAAGTTTCACAAGCTTCATTTGATCAAAAATCAAAAGACTCCAAAATTCCATCAAGTATGGGGTTTCTTCATGTTTTCTTTCCACTATAATTTAAACGGCGATGCCACTTCTTAAGTGATCTTTCTATAGGGTTCGCAGCATAGAAAACAAATTTTTTCCTACGATGGGAACAACTATGTACCGAGATCTATCTACTAGATACAAACAATGGGCGGATGTATATCCATAGAGAACATACCCTTGAAGACCGACAAAGCTTAACGAGTTAAACCCGTGGTTGATGTAGACGATCTCTTGCCGATCTCAAGATCGCGAGGAAGTCCTAGCGCCGCAAATCAGCAGCGCATCCGTGCTCGCACACACATCCGAGGCATCGAGCAACCTCCACCTCCTCGCTCTAGTGATGCAGCGGAAGCACAACTCTTTCTTGCCAAATAGCCACCGGGAACATGTATCTCACTAGTCCGAGACCATGGGGGATAAATTCTAGAGGGGGAGAGAGATCCTTCACGAGGAGGTGTGAGTGAGAGAGAGAGACGGGTGCCTTTTATAGGAGGAGGGGGGCACCCAAGGGGGTGGCCGCCGGCAATGGGGGATGCCCCCTCCCCTCCTTCATTCATGTGGGTGGACACTCCACTCACAAAAACCTCTTGATTTCCCTCCACTCAAATCCTACTCAAACTTGCAATGAAATTTCCACCAAATTTAATGCAAACTCTTGTTGGGGATATGCTATATGGGTCCTCATAGCATGTCACTTATCCGGATAACCCGGGTGGCCCATAGTCGGTAGAATGGCCTATGGCCTGCTGGGCGGCCCAGTTAGATGGATCTAGAAGGGAGGCCCATGCCGGATAAAGGAAGGCTACGGTGGAGTCACCAACATACCCGGAGCCTTGGAGTGCAAGATACACAAGACTGGTAATAGACGGTGTAGGACTCTGTAACCTGTCCGGCTAGGACATTTCCCTATAACCCTAGGACCTGATGACTATATAATTCGGGCCTATGGGAGCCTTTAGGGCACAATCTCAGACGATCATAGACAACTTCACACAACCTCGCACAGCGAACATATCCGTGTAACTCGGCGTATTGCCCTTATAGTGATTTATAGCAGGAGTAGGATTCTGCCACCGTTGTGGGATCTGAACCTGGGTAAGCTGTGTTACCTCGTACCCGTCAACCGTCCGCCTTACCCCACGTCTCTAAACATGCATTGCGAGGAACCCTCCATGGCGTACTCGTCGGCAATACCACGACAGTTGGCGCCCACCGTGGGGCAAGACGCACTTCAGGCTCTTCAGCGGGCGAGGACCAAGATCTTCGCGGGAATCGGCAAAACCGTAGCCATCGGCCGTATTCTCTTCGCCGGCGACGTTCCGATCATCCCTCCCGACGAGTTCTGGATCCCGGAGAAGACGAACCCTACGCGGTGTTCAATCGTTCCTATCGGATACATCCACCTCTTAATCGGCGAAACCGACTCGGGCACTAGTTCCCTGGGAGTCGGAAGAGCATCAAGACCCGCACGGACCGCCTACGGGTAGGATACGTTCGCAGAAGGATCGATGTCGGATCTCTCTTTGGAGTTTGCCGGCAAAGATCGGAAAGCATCAAGACCCGCACGGACCGCCTACGGGCAGGATATGTTCGCGGAAGGATCAATGTCGGATCTCTCTTCGGAGTTTGCCGGCAAAGATCGGAAAAATTCAAGGCCCACCCAAACCGCCCTTGTGCAGGATATAAAGGTGGAAGATCACTGCAAATCCGCCGGCTTCGTCCGTGCGTCTGGACAGCAGAGATACAAGTTCGTCGACGTGGTTACCATCTTCGATCTGGCGCGCTGCATTCAGAGAGAGGGCAAAAACCCCCGCGATTACCTGGCCAGGTGGCTCCGTATACGAGTCGATCTATCCCACTACCCCGATGATAACGCTTTGTATCACTTCGTGGAAGGACTGGACCGCGGCACGCTTCTCCGACATTCTTTAAGACGGCAGCAGGCAACAGGAAGCCTTACCCTCGAAGAGATGGTGAGCACCGAACAGCTAAGCGGAACCTGACGCAGCAGCCCAGTTGGAGCTTGCGCTCAGAGACGGAGAACCTCCGATTCAACAGCCGCCGCCACCGCCTCCCGCCGCCATCGTCGCAGCTACACCACCACCTCCAGTCATCGTCGAGGCCGTTGCACCTCCACCGCCCATCATCGAGAAAGTCCTAGAACCCTCCGACTCTGTCATTGACGCGCTTTATGCTGACTTCAGTGCAGATTCAGAGGAGATAGACTTCAGTCCATAAGAGCTAGACTCCGCTATGCAGGAGATGTAGGAGGAGTACTCGCGCGATGAACAAGACAACAACGCCATCACGTCTCGAGGGGTGTTCTTCACCATTGGGACGGCGATGGATGAAGATCAACCCGGACGAGCTCCGCCTACGGCACTGGAAAAGGGGAAGGGGCCACTTGTTGCTGCTGACAATGATCGCACAAAAGTCATGCCTCCTCCGCCTAACCCAGTGCAGCAGGCGCAGGAACTAGGCACCGGCCCGAGCAACAACAACACCGCAAACTTGCCGCCTCCAGCATCTACGTCTGCAGCAGCCCAAGTTACTCTAGCTGATAGAGTGATGTACGGCAATCTCCTCATTGAGACACTAACCGTTGCTCATATCCAGAACGTGACCCAGCTTGACGAGAAGCGCCAACGGCTGCTGGAGGAAGCGCATGCCATCGCGGAGCAAGGCGCTAAACTAGATCGAGATCTGGTCAACGCGCAGAAGTCCATATAGAAAGCTAGAGCATTGGAGGCCGAGTACAAGACTTTACTGCAGCAGCAGAAGGCTAAGAAAGCTCCGGCTCGCGTCATCAATGATCCTGGTGTACGGCGCAATCTAGGATGGGCTCCCTCAAAGCCGGCACAGGCCAAGCCATACATTGACAGTGAAGGAAAGCAGGTGATACCCACCCCACTCCTTAACATCGCTGTCGCCAAGACCCTTCTGGAGCAGGATAGATCGCCTGAGGAAGTGGAACAGGTCTATGACCTAGTGGCCAAGGCAGTGAAGCAGCAGGAAAAGGCCACCTCTCAGAGGCTTGAGTCTGACCCAGCGCTCTGCCAATCTAGCCAGTACAAGCCGCCAAGGGACATACCTCCTCTTGATGTCGGGTCCCAGACGGGTTCATCAGAACAAAGACGGAGGGATGCGCGCAACAGGAAGGATGCCATCCCCATATCCTCTGATCATGGAGAAAAGGCCCGACCTCATCGCCCGTCGCCACCACCCCGATCTCCCCGACATCGCGAAGATGACAAAGCTCACCATCATACGGATATGCCCCCACCAAGGCATTGTCATCCACGACAACACGGAGCAGACCCGTCATGACGGAGAGCGCAACCAAGGACACAAGAGCAGGTCATGCCATGACCCTCCGCGTCCGACAAGCAACCGTGATAGGCGTGAGGCATCGCAGGAGGGTAACAGCAAGAAGGCTAACCCACCACCACCTCCGCCTCCGTCACCACCAAGAAGTGACCATGGGGGAGAAAATCAAGGCCATCTTAAACATAAACCGTCCGACATGCCTAAAGGACATTCAACGACTAACGGGTTGTGTTGCAGCAGTTAGTCGGTTCGTCAGCCGACTTGGAGAGAAGGCTCTGCCGCTGTACAAGTTGATGAAGAAGGCGGACAAATTCACATGGACGGACGAAGCAGATGCAACATTGAAGCAGCTTAAGGAGATTCTTTCCTCAGCGCCTATCCTTGCAACACCCAAGCCTAGAGAGCCCCTGTTAATTTACATGGCGGCAACCAACCTGGTTATCAGCATTGTCGTCGTGGTAGAGCGGAAGGAACCAGGCTATGAGCACGGAGTTCAACGACCAGTTTACTATGTGAGCGAGGTCTTGACGGAGTCCAAGCAGCGTTACCCGCACTACCAAAAGATAGCTTATGGAGTATTCCTTGCTTCTAGGAAGCTGAGGCATTACTTTCAGGAGCACCCAATCACAGTGGTGAGCAAGACTCCACTGTCCGACATTATCAATAACAGCGATGCTACAGGAAGGGTCGCGAAGTGGGGCATTGAACTCGCCGCCTTCGAGATCACCTACAAGAGACGCGACGCTATCAAGTCACAAGCCTTGGCGGATTTTGTTGCAGATTGGACGGAGATGCCAGACGCTACTCCGTTGCCAGAACCAGAGTACTGGGTGATGCACTTTGACGGATCAAAGCTGCTCAACGGCTCGGGGGCTGGTGTATTGCTACAGTCACCAACAGGAGACAAGCTACACTCCGTTCTGCAAATCCACTTCGAGGCTACAAACAACATGGCGGAGTATGAAGCACTTATTCATGGACTGCGTGTAGCCAAGGATATTGGCATCAAGCGCATAGTTTGCTGTGGAGATTCCGACTTGGTTGCCCAACAGGTGGCTGGCACCTGGAATGTGCGGAACCCTATGATGGCGGCATATCGAGACGAAGTGGACGAGATAGCCAAAAGCTTCTTGGGCTACGATGTCAAGTATGTGTCTAGGGAGCAAAATGAGGCGGCTGATCTGCTGTCTAAGCTTTGGCCAGGTCGCAAAAGAATTCCGCCAGGAGTTTTCCTAGAGCATCTGCGCACACCATCTGTGAAGGGGGCCGACATCGACAACCCGAATAGAGCTGAATCTTTCGTCAACATGGTGACTAAGGTCCCTCCGGCGTTGACAAAAGCGTTCATGGAATATCTCGAACACGAAACTTTGCCCGACGACGAAGTGGAAAGACGACAAATAGTACGACGAGCAAAGGGTTATACCATAATCAATGGGCAAATCTACAAAAGGAGCACTACTGGTGTATACCTAAAGTGTGTTTCCCAGCTAGAAGGTATGGAAATCCTACGCAAAATCCATGTCGGAGATTGCGGGCATCACGTAGCTCCTCGGTCATTGGTCGCGAAAGCCTTCCGGCAAGGATTCTATTGGCTGACCGCAAAGGAGGACACCGACAAGCTGGTTGAGACGTGCACATGATGCCAGTATTATGTCCGGCAACCACATGTTCCTGCTGAAGAATTGCGAACAATACCAATAACTTGGCCGTTTGAAGTCTGGGGGCTAGACATGGTGGGACCGTTACAACGGCACCTTGTGGGTTTACGCATCTTCTTTTAGTAGTTGATAAATTCACTAAATGGATAGAAGCTAAACCCATTAGAAAGCTTGATGGGGCAACTGCCCTTAGGTTTGTCCGGGATCTAGTGGTGAGATTTGGTCTCGCGCATAGCATTATCACCGACAACGGCAGCAACTTGTCACTCAGAGAAGTGGAGGATTATTGCTGGGAGAAAGGCATCCGACTTGACCTTGCATCTGTGGCACACCTACAATCCAATGGTCAGGTTGAGCGGGCCAATGGATTAATTCTGCAGGGAATCAAGCCACGACTTGAGGCACCGCTACATAGAGCAGCTGGAGCCTGGGCGGAAGAGTTACCATCTGTGCTGTGGAGTTTACGGACTACACCCAACAGATCCACCGGCTACACCCCTTATTTCATGGTATATGGAGCAGAAGCCATCCTACCTTCCGACATTCTTCACGATTCACCAAGAGTTGCCGCCTACGACGAGGATGGCTCTGAAGAATCCAGGCGCCTAGATGTGGACCTTCTCGAGGAGGAGCGCGTTTTGGCATGCCAAAGATCCGCCATCTACCAGCAGAATCTACGTAGCTACCATAGTCGCCGCGTTCGGCATCGCTCGTTTAAAGAGGGGGATTTGGTGCTCCGACTTAAGCAGAAGAAGTCGCACAAACTATCCCCGCCATGGGAAGGACACTACAAGGAATCTGGCTATATATGACCCTCCATTTTCGTCACAGAATCGTCATAGCAGTCCATTTATGACGATTCTATGACGATTTTGAGATCGTCAAAAGGTGGGCGTCGCAAATGAACTATTACAATGTTTTTGGTAAAATCGTCATAACCGTCTATGACGATATTGGATCGTCATAACGTATATGACGATCCAATATCGTCACGTGCCATCTAGGCTAGCCAAGTCAGATCCTACGTGGCTGATCCTACGTGGCAAATTTGTGACGAAATTAAATTGTCTTAAATCAAAATCAGCCCAGCCCATTTCTAGGTTCCACATGGGCTCGGCCCAACTATTCTGGATTGTTTTTCTTTGCATTGGTCTTTTTTATGGACATATTCTTACTTTGGGCTTTCTTATTTTGGGCTGGTCACACCAGTAAATAGCCATTATACTGTCCATTTTATTTTGGGCTGATCCGTTTAGAAAATGCGAGTCCAAATTGTCAGAACTGATAGACAGTGGGTCCCAGTAATAAGATTATTTTGGACAGGGGGTCACATTAATAATAAATCACACAAGATTAATAGCAAAAATGTACCAATAAGGAGAAAATGCATGAAAATCTTCAAACAACATCATAACAAAGATGAGTTTATTACAATATTCTGGTCAGAATAGATGGAACACATGAAATTCGACTCATTCAAATTACAACTAGTTTAGAAATCAAATCTTCGATGACCTGGTACCTATAAATCAACAACTAAAGCTTTGAGCAAGTGTAAAAACTAGCTACAATTTGATCCTCTCGAACTTATGCATGCTTCCAGATCAGCCCGTAGCTCCTGTAAACAATAAGGTATCTGCAACAGTCCCAACAAAATAATTACAAATGGAATCAAAAGGGTAGATAAATGGAATGCAAGAAGTTCAGTGTTTAACAAAAATAAGTGCAATTTTCATTGTTTAAGCATAACATCTTCACTGACAGGAGAGTGCAACAATTAAATGTGATATTGCAAACACACAGCATTGAGAGAAATAGAAACAATGTACACCGAATATCAAGTATTTACAGGATAAATGGTAGTACAAGAACGAAGCATATTTTATACATCGACATATTTGAATTACTGCATTCTTTGAGAGTGCTTTACCTTTTCATGGGCCTTGAGAAATAACTCAGGTTAACCTGCAGAAATAGCATGCACCAGCATTAAAAAAAATCATGGTCCTTGAGAAATAACTCAGGTTAACCTGCAGAAATAGCAGGCACCAGCATGAAAAATAACTTCGGTAACTGAAAGGACATGCTTGTGCAGGAAAAGTAATTCAAAGTAGCATAGATAGCATTAAACATCACATGCTATAAGACTCAGAACATCACGCTAGAATCAACATGGCATCATGGCACATCAACCAAGTAACAGAAGAAACTAATGGTTTAGGGCAAAGAATTGTCTGATCCAGAGATTGAGAATGCGATGCCATGGCTAGGGTTTATGGGTTCCAGCACACATGTAAGAATCATAGCTCCATCGGGTCTGCAAGAACAACCAAGCGAGTTGGGGTCAGCAAGCATGGAGTGTTTATCAATGCTGGACCATTAAACTTGCAAATAAAAACATCTGTGTGTAAAGCCACTTTCGTTGCACATGTATTTTCAATTATTCAACTACAACATGTAGAAAGATATCACAGTATATTTCAAGTACGGGCAAGCAAATAATGTAAGTACCACAAGCCACGTGTCAGGTTGTAAGTGGGCATGCCGACAGCGGCCCACCAAGTGACTGCTTGTATCCTTTTAAATTAAAGGGAAAGGGCACATGAGAAACTATCTACAAATTGAGGAAGAGCAATACATGAACATGCATCAGCACACACTACAAAGACTGACGCCTAAAGAATGGGTTTACAAAATAAACTAGAAAGTTTAGAATATTAGACTAGGATTGTTACAAATCCTAATACAGTAGAAACTAGACAGTAGTACACACTACAGAGCCTAATGCAGGCCACTCCTCACAGACAATGTCAGACGACGCTGCTCCTCAAGGAGCTCACCGGATGCTGGAATGTAGCTCTACTAAACAGCTGAACTGGTAGACTACCTACAATTGTGTGGCTAAGACGACACAATATGTGCGGCTAACAGTACTAACCATGGATCAACGTGAAATAATAGTACTACTAAACATCTTAACCTGAACACAGTGTCATCTTTAAGAAATTTTAATAATGTGCTAACACTATGTGCAAGCTTAAAGAATAATGAAAGATGCACACGAGGGAATAATCAACTCAAAAAGGTGCTGGTTCAATGCTTATAAGTTTGGGAGTTCATGCCATCTCATATCATCACATAGGTTCCAGTTTAGTTTTTTAATCCAATAAATATAACTTGCATAACATATTAACTATATGCCTCTGGCTCAACACATATGCACAGTTCACAATGAGTGTTTTATAGACTATAGATACATAACTACACGTGAGCACACATTATTCATATAGCTTATCACCTGAAAGATAGATTTGGCATATTTTGTTGTTTCAGCTGTCCTTGACACTAAATTCTGAAGCTTCGTTGTGCCATCAGATAGGTTCACTGCAGTGGGCCATCTGACAAAGATTTAAAAATAATTGATCAAGTACAGCCAATTCCACAAGGCATTAGTCAAGTACAAGAAGCACAACAGCAAACAATATAGCATACCATTATGTAGTGTGTAGACATTCACCAGGATACATCACTAGGAAAACATGGAAGAACATCAAATATAATGAATGAGAAGAGCACATCACATCACTATTATTCTCCACAACTATATTCTTATGTTCATTGATCAAGTACACCTATATTCTTATGTTCATCACAAAGCAATTACTCTCCACAACTAACAAAGTGGCAGACATGTCTAGATATTCCGTACAGTGCTATATGATTAAAAGTATATTTCATACAAACAGTAGCTCATATTTTCATGGCAGACCTAGAAACACATGCTGAATGCACTGTTACTGGAATCAACAGATATCAAAGCATAGTAAATTCATCGAAAAAACCCTCCATATTTTATATGAATATTGTGGGAATGTCAAGTAGAATCACCTGAAATAGTTCTATATGTGTAATATGGACTAGACTACAGAAATTACAAACTAGCTATTGGAGAAACTCCCATCTAGTTAAATCTATATCCTATGTATGATATTATATCTCATATAAGCATATACAAAAGCAAAGCCAAAGTCAGCCTTGACGCCACCTATATGAATTATGAGCCACTATTTTATTACTATGCCACTGGCCTAGCTGGCTCCGCTCCTCAATGCCGCCTTGACTCAGTGCTGCCTACTCCTATGCATCCATAATAGGTTTGACCACTTTCCTGCATAAAAGAGGCGTCAACATTTTCATTTGCAAGAGCAACTAGTCTATATCAAGTACATCCTAGTCTATCAAGTAACATGAGAAAATCCTAGTCAACAGAGGGCCCATGGAGAATACTATCATATAATGATAACCTACAAAAGCAAAAGGTAATATTAAACATCTCCAGACTATATCAAGGCAATGCAGTAAAGTACAATCAATAAAAATCTACACTCCAAGTAGAAGTTCCAGAGGACCTCCAAGTAGAAGATATCTCAAGTTACATAACAACAATGTATTAACAATCTCAAGTATATAGTTAAGCATGCCTATGAGACTCACCGGGCTAGCAGAACATACACACAAGTTGTCCTGAATCAAAGGAAACCTAGATATCAGAACAAAACATCATGGTAGGGTCGTTCCATCTTGCCATTCTTTGTGGCTCCTCCCACAGTTACTTGCTCCGCAGAGCCATCTCCCATATATACACAATAAAGATATTCAATTAAGGCAAGAAAAATAAGTTGTAGGATTTATGCTTGTACACAAAAAGAATAGGAATGAAACTACATCAATTAATGTCAGGATGTTGCACTACTAATATTAAAACTGAATCACGATGCGCAGTATGAGAGAGCAACCGGTGCGGCGCCTCTTGTTATCTTTTCCCAATTATCTTAGCATATGTGAATAAGCCCTACATATGTGAATAAAACCATCTATGATCGAGTAATAGCATCATAACATAAATTCATGGTACTCTACTGTTTCATAACATACCATCTGCATAATATGGCATATATGTAGTCATGTAGGCAGTGACCACCAAATATGAGGGAGTTCTAGAACATGAAAACCTTAACATGGCCGAGAGAATAACATGGAATAACCTGCTGACACGTCAAACATGTCGACAGTTTTTGGCAAAGCATTCAAGCCCTACATAAATTCCAGTGGGAACAGGTCAATTTAGTATTTAGCTATAGCCACATACTTTTGACCCACAAATTCAATTCAAATACGTATCTTGCAAACCAAAGAATCACAAGATATGTGCCATATCTAAAATTTTCCCATCTTAATATCGAGTGACTATGTATCAAGCATGCCTAGATTTGTAGAACCAATCAATTACTTGTCAATAAAACAATGTGGATATCAGCATTGTGTCAAACCATAAATTGATATTTGTCTAGGATTTCAAACTAAGTAATTGCCTCATTAACACAACACAACCACCAAACATATGAGGGAAAGCTAGCTAGAACATATAGAAACCATCATACTGCAGAAAGAAGAGCATGGAATAACCTGCATACACGTTGTAGGTACCTTATTGAGCCCGGTGATTCGGCTGAATCCAGCAGAGAGCTCCTGATGAACCCTGAATATTATTGTGATAAGGTTGGAACAACTCTGATGCTCCATTGGTTATGGGTAGAAATATGTCAAAGCACAAAAGGTCCTGGGGTGGGGGACCTTGGTCACTGGCACGGCCAGGAGTGGCCGGCGGACGACCATCTCCGCCCATGCCATCGTCCTCGGGTCGGGGAAACAGAGGAGTGGCATGAGGGCGAAGGGAGAATGGTGCTGCAGAGGATCCAGGGGCCTAGCCACCGGTTGGAGTCCCTAAAGGTGAGTCGTAGGTCCTCCTTGATGGAGGCGGCGTCACCGTCGACGGTAGCATCGAGCGCCGCGAACCTCCTTCTCCTATCTGCAGATCTGGGGCCTAGGCTAGGGTTTCAGTCGGACTAGGGGTTTGGTGGTTCCATGCGGTGGAATGGAGGGAGGTGGAGGAGGGGATTCGGGGGAGGTGGTCGGCGGGGCAGTGAGTGGCCAGAACTGTCCAGGATTTAGGCCGGCGGCCGGAGGTTGGGGAGGGGCGGCGGGGGAGGAGAGAATGTGGTGATGGGTGGCCAAGAGGGTGGGGTTCGCTGGATTTGGGTTCTTGTTGCGCATGTTGCCAGGTCATTCGATCGGTGGTGTGCCAGGTCATCGATCCACTGCTGGTCTTCCACATATCACAATCTCAACCGTCTATCATGTTTACATCCAACGGCTGGTATTGCCTTCCTCTTATATCTTATCTTTGTTAACACTATGACGATTTTATCTTATGAAATTACGACGTTTTGGAAAAATATCGTCATAATTTTGCTAAGTTTCGACCCTTCCAAACAGCTCATGACCATCTGGTCCGGAGTCGTCATAAATTTATGATGATTTTCGACACAGTCACTACCGAAAGGTCATAGTTTGACACATTGCTTGTAGTGGGACCGTTCATCATAAGCAAGGCGCTACTCAATGGGTCTTACTACCTTGTTGACAATAGTGAACTGAAGGATAGACCCAACGAGGATCATAAGCGTAAGCGACGTGACCCGGATGATGACTACCCGGAGCTTGATCGGCCATGGAACATAGCACAGCTACGTCCTTTCTACACTTAGCATTTTTTATCTAATTGTGTACCTCTTATATGATCAATGAAATAAAGCTCTCTGGTTCACTCATATTTCTGAGTCTTTTACCTCCTTTATTGTTCATTTTTGGATCATGTAAAACCTTTATGCACAAGATTTGTGTTTGCACTTGTGAAAATTCCGCCTACGGGGCGTTAGCTTAAGTTTTTTGGTCTACACGTTCTTTGTCGTTTTTATGTGGATTCTGGAGTAGTGACTTTTGGCACTTATTGTCGGTGATTTTTTTCCCAGGTTATTAACGGTGCCATTGGGCATCATCACCTAAGCGTATGGTTCCGACAACGAGTCTTCCGACTCACGAAAAGTCAAGCATAAGAACCAAAGTAATGGATAATCCAGCACTTGCTTAAAAAATATATACATGCTGGAAACTAGTTCTTAAGCAGCATGAAATAAACAACCATTGTTTTCCGCCTTAAGTTACACCAACAAGTTTTTTCCGCATATAACCAAAGGTAAAACAAATATTACAAAGTTGTTTTTCATTCCTTTGGTGCAGGAGACTTGGAGGCAGCATCGTCACCAGCCGGAGAATCACCCTCAACCTCGGCACTGTGGTGAGACTCGGAGGAATCTTGGTTGCCGCTGTCGATGATGTTCATGGGCACGAAGACGTCGACGTCCACCAACTCGGTAACTCTGGTGTCATAACCCGCGAGTGATGACAAGATGGCTTCATGATCAATTTCTTTGCCGTCATCGTCGACGTCGGGGATACCAGAGGTCACCATGTCGATGTCGGCACCTTCATAGTGTGCTTTCACCATTGACAACGCCATCCTTGCGCCATCCCATGCACATGAAGCTTTCCAGCTTGTGATACGGTCGGGGGCTCGGCGCAGAATCTCCGAGTACTTCGCCACGGAGTCCGATGCTTTGATGTTTATCTGGAGGGGCCTAGCAATCTCTTTGGCTTGGGTGATGGCGGTGTTGATGAAGTTGCCGGCAAGAACCATGCATTCCTTGGCTGGAGCAGGCGATCTGGTTAAACCCATAGGAGCTGCAAATTCCGACAAGGAGCACATGAGTTCAGCAATTCAAAGTATCCAGACTACAGAAATACAAGGCGGAGAAAACATACTGAAGATGCTAGCCTCATCTTGCCAGAGGGTGTCCGCCAAGGATTGTTTCTCTTGTTGGAGGAGCTTGTACGCCTCGTCATGGCGGTGATTCTGCTCTTCGGCAGCTCTCATTTGATCTTTCAAGATCACGATCTCCTCCTTCAAGCCGTTGATTTCCTCGACGGCGGAGTCCTGCAAGGCCTTCATTGATTCTTCATGCATTTTCAGCATGTCTTCTCTCTCCTTTTTAAGGATCTTGCTCTCGCTATCCAGCTGCTGAATGTGCTTGGATTGCTCGACAATGTCCTTAGCCTTGGCAACATGTTCTTCAAGTCGGAGAAAGCACAGTACACAGTAAGTACTCGGAGAATATGGGCACAAAACCAAGATGGAATGCGCAAAAAGAAAACAGACTCTTGTTTTTGATGATATGTTCCTTCAAGATGGCAGTTTTACCCTTTTCGGCTTCAATATCTGCGCACATCTTCTGGTACTTGTCATTGGCCATACCCCTCCGAGCATTCTCGTTATGTGGAACAAAGGACAAAGTTAACCGTTGTTTAGTCTGCTTGTAGCATCTAGTCGGAAATTTTCCACCTAGACGCTCGGGGGCTACAGCGAGAGTTTTTAACTTAGCAATATGCTTAGATTTTCTTTAAGCATTTAGTCGGAGCTCATTTAGTTCTTGATTAGAAGCTTGGGGTTACAGTATAAAGTTTTTTATCTCAGATATCTATTTAGCTTTTTTTAAGTATCTAGTCGGAACTAATTCAGTTACAGCTAGAGGCTTGGGAGCTACAGTATTGAAATTTATAAACACTGCGTATGCTACTCTTAAAGCATCTAGTCGGAATAGTTCATTCCATCTAAATGCTTGGGGGATACAGTGAGAGTTTTTCTTTCTTAGTCACTCTTAGAGCATATAGATGTAAAAACCTATGGTTTTTCCGTCTACATCCTCGGGGGCTACATTGGGATACTCATATGAAAAGCAAAAGGCAAATAAAACTTACAAGTGTGATGATCTTGAGGTTTGTAGCGCTCTTGGCCAGCAGCTTGCCAAAGGAGATGTTGTTTCCTTGCAATATGTCTGCTTGGCGGAGGAGTTCCTCAAGACCGCACGTCAGAGATGTCGGTGCTGCTCCAGGAACCAGAGTTGTGGTACTCGGCATAAGCATCGGGTGGACTATCTTTGGAAACTCAAATGGTTTCTGGGGAGCAAGGGCGTCGCCTTCAGCAGAAGTACCAGCTTCCACCACCGCCTTGCCGCCACCAATGGCATCCTTAGCCGGAGCTTCAGCCATTTGTTGAGCGGTGCTCTCCTGCGTTGCCTGCTCCCTGACAACAGCGAGTTCGGTAGAGGCACCTGAATCCACTTCCATGGCGGAAGGGCCTGATGCCTCCTTAGCTTGTGAGCTTGTCGGGGCAGACGAGGGCTTGACGGAAGGAGTAGCAGGGGCGATGGCGGGGGAGGCATCGCGATGCAGCATGTCTTTGATATTTCGAGAAGACCCCAAAGTTTTGGCGGTCTTCTTGAGGCTGGTCGTGGCTTTCTTCCTGAAACGTACGAAATGCATAAGTACAGGAGCAAGAAAGATAAGTAGACAATGTTGGAGAATGAGAAGTTTACACTAATGGGTGTGCTTTAGCAAAAATCCCGGTGGTTCTTCTCTTTTCCGCCTCCAGGGCGGCGGTAGTCTTTTTGGAGGCTCCACCATCCGTCTTCTTCTTCTTGCCTCCATCGGCAGTGTCAGAGGTGGAGCTCTTCCGCTTTCGCGCCAACGGAACCTCGTCATCGGACACGACCGTGACTTCCTTCATCTTTGGATCATAGATTTGAGGAGCCATGCTCATCTCATCTATGTCACTAAGCTGTTAAGTAAGAAATCACCCTATTAGATAAGATGATATTTGCAAGATGGAAGAACTAGAGTATATGTCATACACGGAAAATAAAAACCTACCTTTGGGCACTTGCCATCTACGAACATGTCGTAGGTGATGGTGAAGTCGCGCTTCTTATCCTTCACCTTGACAATGTCCTTAACGCGGATCTTGACGGAGTCGCTCGAGAAGTTGTCCATGGAGATGCGGAGACTATCCCTTCTGTCGCTGGTATACTAGTGCATGAGCTTCGCGCGGTGCTGCAGAGGTTAGATTCGCCTGATGAACCAGCACATGGCTAGGTCCAAGCCGGTCAAACCCGTCTCTACAAACCACTCTATCCGCCTTATGGCGCGAGAGGCTTCAATGTCGGAGGGAAGGGAGGCCTGGGATCTCCATGACGAGGCTTCAATGTCGGAGGGAAGGGAGGCCTGGGATCTCCATGACGAGGCTTCAGCGGTGTCTCCATCAACGAAGTCCGGGTACGTGACTTGTCGGCCAGACAGCGGGATGTCTGGGCCGTAAAAGTACGTCCGTTGCCAATTCTTGCAGGACTCGTGGCCGACGGTGTCGGGGAACCGCCGGCCAGGTCGAATCTTGAAGCTTATGGTGCCACAGTTCCTAAGCTCTTCCTTGCTATGTCCGGCTTCACGTTTGATGGTGAAGAAGTACACAAAAAGGTCTAACCTAGGCTTTATCCCTAAGTATCCCTCGCAAAGTGCCGCATAGTTGCTAAGCACTAAGATGCTATTGGGGGAAAGGTTCTGGGGCTGGAGAGGAAGAAGTTGGAGATGGGCAGGGAGACGCCACGTACCAGCTGAGCTTTTAGGTACACCTTTTCTCCGGCTTGGGGAGAAGGTGTCACCTCGCTGGCCGGCGCCGCCCGCCAGGCAAGTCCCTCCATCGCGGGGAGGTAGCCTTCGGCGACCATCTCTTGGATGTCGTGGTCGGTGATGTCCGAGCCGCGCCAGTCGCCCTTGTGCGAGTCTGGCTCCTCCTCCAGTGGCTCTAGCGCCGCCAAATTTGGGTCACCGCCGATGGACTCGATCACCGCCGATGCGGAGATGACCAAACCCTCTGGGGGCACGACGACGGAGCTCGCCGGCTTTGCCGCGGCTTCGCTCGATGTCGCCATTGATGGAGAGGTGCTGCTACTAGCCATGGAGTGGAGATTGGGTGCGATTGGTGCAGATGAGAGCTAGGGTTTTTTTGAGGTTTCTCGCGGAGAGCTCGAGGAGACGCGCGGCTGGAGGAAGAAGATGATGCGAGGAGAATGAGGTAAAAAGTGAAAATTTCCCCATGGGTACTATTTATCATCCCCGGCATCAAGATTCATGCAGCTTGATCGAATGGTTGCCGTGTAGACGACGTGTTCGCGAACATGCACAGAAATTTTGCCACGCCTCCAACCGTCGCCGCCAATGGTTCGTATCGCTCGTGCAGGAAAATCAGACATGATTGCGTTCTCTGCATGTGTGAGTTACGAGGCGTCGCTGACCTAAGCCTACGTCGTCCTAGCTGACATGGGCAGATGAGCCATCACATCGAAGACTCCGACATAGACGGATTCAATCTGACTATGGAAGAGTATTATGGAAGATTCAGCATTTCTCCGAGGGCTACTATTGGGGATATGCTATATGGGTACACTAGTGCAGAACACTACCTCTAACACCGGTTCAGAACACCCTCTAACAACGGTTGTAGAACCGCTGTTGAGGGTTCGGTGTTAGAGGCCCCCCTCTTTAACACCGGTTCTTATACGAACCGGTGTTAAAGGGTGGCGCACGTGGGGCTACCGCAACGCTCAGGCCCCCCTTTAACACCGGTTCATAACACGAACCGGTGTTAAAGGTTCTGTGCCGCGGCAGGAAAAAGAGATAAATCTCTGCCGTGGCAGGAAAACGGCCTAAATCTACGCCATGGTAGAGTTACCTGCCCGTTAAGGCGTATTTCTACGTGGCGGGGGCGGGGGGGGAGGGGGAATCGATCGGGAGCGGTATACACATACATCGTCATCGGTACATACGAGTACATGAATAATTAAGCAACTATTATTATACACAACATCGTCATTGTGTGGTATTCTCCGTAAACGTTGAAGCATCAAATACAAGACAAACACGTTCAAGCATATATACAACGTTCATTTTGGTGGATATCTAAAGAGTTCTCCGCCAGGCGTGACGACCTCATCAAGTATGAACCCCGCCAATTCCTCTTGAATGGCTCGTATGCGGTCAAATGATAGGAGTTGGTCCCGCATCCGTTCGATCTGAATATATATGAAGAATGGGGTCAATATATATATAAGAATAAAACTCAACACAATTGATGGTAATAAAATAATGTTGTGTACTTTGTTTAATTACTCTAAGTTGTTCTAGTGTGGCTTGGCCCGTCGCACATATCGTGTTGCGAATGAACTCGCAAACATAGTACCCACATAAGTTATTGTCGTGTCCCTGATGCGCGCACTTTACGAGAATAGAGAGTTCAATCAAAATAATAATCAATAAAGCATGATATAATGGAATTGGAAGCAGAATCAAGGAGATATGTAGACCTAGCTAGCTAGTATTACTTACATTTTGGTGTACAAATTTTAGTTCTTCTGACCATTCACCCACGGCCCTGCCCGTGAACCTTTTCCAAACCCTGTCCGGCAAAGAAAATGGATAAAAGAGTAATTAATTACTTGTTGTCACGAAAGTTGCCGATCTAGTGCGATAATATGATTGAAATTACATCTGGAGCATCTCTCTAAAGTCTGCTCATAGCTCTTTTTCTTTTCGTAACGAGTCCATGACAAGGAGTTTTCCTGAGTCAGGTTGAATGACTAGCAGAATAAAGTGGAACCTACGCACACATAACTCATCATCAGTTAAACTTAACATCGAGTAAGCCAAAACAGAATGTGTACAAGAGAGGGTAACAGTACTCACGAGAAGTTGTAAGGCAATAGTATTTCCCTTTTGGTTTGTTGTCTCAGTAAAGACCTTAGCAAGAAATCATCTGTTTGCCCGGGTTTGTCTCTTACCACTTGTTCATGAACTATTAGGGTCAACGAACCCAATGTCAAAAGGGCCTCCTTTCATGCATTCCATAACCTTTTTCCTGCATAATAGTATATATATAAATATATGGTGAGCATATATATATACATGCAATTAATGAATTGAATGAGATGAGATAGAAATTAAAGAAATAGTACTTACACACAATAAAGGCTCATGGCAGCTTTGTCGAGTTCCTTCTGATTGAATAGAAAATGCAAGTCTTGAATGTTGAAGGTGATGGCGTCGTCTCCGCACAAGAAAATCTGATCTCTTATATGCGTCATGATCCATTCTTCCTTTCTCGTCTTGCAGAAATCAAGGTACCACTTGTGCAATCTTCGCATCTTTGTTGGTAGATTCTTGAGCTCCTCTTTCTTGATGAGATTCTTCCCATACTTCCATGGCTGTATGGGGTTGGCATCGCCTTTGGGCAAGTTGTCTCCCATGATGTTCAAGTATGCAATGTAAGTCATCCCCATCTCATTGGCCTTTCTTTGTAGATCTTCCTCGTAATCATTTACGGGAGGAGCGTCCCGTGTGTCGAACACTTGGAGCGGGGTGCATGATTGGTTTTCCTGCTCTGCGAGCATGGGAACTATTTTCTGGGGTGCCGCACGACTGCTACTTTCAGTCTCCCTACGACGCCTTGCACCCCCCTTCAAAATCTGGCGCTCGTAGTCCGGCACAAGTGGGGTTTCAGGTTTCAAAAGATTTTTGTAAAACTTCTCCAGCACCGCCGGATCTATTTTCTCCTTTGGCTCGGCCCGTCTAGGTGCAAAGAATTTCTTGACCTCTTCTTCCGAGATCCTATTGGTCTCCTCGTCGCTGTGATTCCATGGTAAAACCGGCAATGGCTTGGCGGAAGGCTGCTGGACATAGTTTTTTGAACTCTTTGGCATGCGGTTTCCTGCGGATTTCTTTGTGGAAGTGCTAGTGATGCTCTTCGTGGCAGTGCTCTTCCGCTTACGCTGAGGAGATGGATGAAGCACCGGAGATGGCTGACGGGCAGGAGATGGCTGGCGCGCCGGAGATGGCTGCCGCGCAGGAGATGGCTGACGTGCTGGAGATGGCTACCACGCAGGAGATGGCTGAAGCGGCTAAGACTGCTGACGCTGCGGAGACGGCGGGGGTGCCAGTGGCCTCCAATTTGGAAGCACGATGTGTTCCTTCTTCCAAAGAATGGTTGTTTTCACTGCAAATTTGATTTGAGTTTCCCCTTCACCTGTAGCATGGTCAAGCTATGCTTCCTCATATTCCTTCACAACCTCATCCACCCCGACAATAGCATAGCCATCTGGAATCGGTCGGCAGTGGTAAGTTCCACCAGCTACAGGAGGTAAGGCATAGCCGACAGCCACCTTAATGGATAAGCCCATTAAGCTCACATGCAGCTCAGCGTGTTCGCTCTCCGTGATCTCATCCACGGGGTATCGAGGACCCGCCATTTCAAGCGTGGGCTGCACGTTCTCCGTGGAAGCTTCTTTTCCGCGCAGAGTCTGGGCCGCCGGCAGCTTCCAATGCAGGCTCTTCGTGCCGCTGAGATGGGCCGGTAGCTTGATGGCTCTGTTGTGCATTCACTTGCGCCTGCAGCGCCACAAGTGCATGTTCTATCTGTGTCATCCGCTCTGTACGCTCTTTTTCTTTTCTGCTGCGCCATCTATAAGAGTCGCTCCACTCGGCAAACTCATCCTTCCACGTCATACCCCCTGTGCCTCGTGCATGTCCAGGGTGTTCTTTTTTACCGATGGCGCGTGTGAGCTGGTCATTCTCTCTGTCGGGATGGAAGGTCCTGGCGGCTGTTTCCTCGTATGCCGTGATGAGTTTAGTGACGGGTTTGGCAAGGAGGGTTGGGAAGATACACAATCCTGTTTCTGGGTCCAACCTTGCCCTGATTCCGTAGAACCAAGTCTTTGCACGTAGGTCCCACCCATGTGTCTAGGGTGTGATCCCTCTGTCGCGCAGGGCCTTCTCAGCTTCCTCCCACTTAGGACCCTAAGATATGTAGCCACCTGACCCCGTCCTCTGGTGATATTCCTTCTTCTGGCATTTAGCGTATTGGTTTCTGACCTCTTTTTAGCTATAGCACCTTTTTTATATGCCACAAATTCGGGCCAGTGAGGTCTTATCTTCGCATAATACGCATCTTCGAAATCTGGAGTCTCGCGATCTTTGACAAATTTGTTCAATTTTGTCTTCCAGTTGCGGAAAGCGTCAGCCATCTTCTTTAAAGTCCACTCTTTGACCTTTTCCTTTATAACATGTTTGTTTTCATCCTCCTCTGGCGGAAGGGTGAAATTTACCAACAGCGAATTCCAAAGCGTTTCTTTGGATCTTTCATCGATAAAGGTACTGTCGCCCTTCTTTGGCTTATTTCAATATTCAATTATGATTGGGATTTGGTCCCTAACAAGAACTCCAGCCTGACATACAAATTTGTATGCGGCCTTCTTGGGCTCCATCGGCCTGCCATCAACACGGACTGCTTCGATCGTGAACTTTGCACGATCTTTCAACCGATGGCTCGTGCCTCGCTTGCTCTTTTTCGTAGAAGAAGATTTTTGCTGGCTGGTCGATCCAGAGAGCTAAAAGAAGAAAGAAGTGTTAATTAATACATTTACATATATACAAATCAATCGGTGCAAGTCAGTAGAGGCTTAATCCATGCATATACCTCGACAGACTTTGTAATCACTAAAGTGCGTTCACCTGAGTCGTCATCTTCTCCATGACTACTTGAGCTGTCATCATGTCCCTCCAAGTTCTGATATTGTGAGGTGTCCTCGTGGATCATGTTCTCCATTATTTCTTCATCTTCAAGGTTTCTACTGAGTGGATCCATAGTTTCTAAAACAAAATATGATCACACAAATATCAGTAATACATCTATTGAAATGCTCAAGCAAAGATAATAGTATGACAGGTTAAAAGTATTGAAATGTAACCCTAATACATGCTTGGTCATTCCAAACCCTAATTCGGAGAAACCCCCGATTCATATGAGAGGGTACATTTACTTCTTCTAATTAACTTGTCATGAAAGTTGATTAACATAGCATGGTTATTATAATGCTATATTGACAACGAGAGGTGGCGGCGCTAGGTCGAGAGCGGGGCCGGGATGCGTGGGGGTGTGCGTTCGAACCAGCACGACGTGGGCTCGGCGAGGACAGAGGAGGTCAGGGTCGACGGCATAATATTATCTAGAGTAAGAGAGTAAACATTCAAGTGGACTTGGATTCATACACAAATATACATATTATTCATACAAAAATACACAAATGAAATTAAAACCCTAAGGATGCTTGATCATTTTAAATGAGTTCCAAGGGGTCCAAACCCTAATTCGAAGAAATCCTGGATGCATATGAGAGGGGTCCAAACCCTAGAGCGCGCGAGGTAGCGGGTTCGCCTTAGCGTGGTGTGGCCAACCTAAAATGGGCGGCGCCACTACCTAGGGGTCACCGGAGCGACGTTAACGACAATGGCCAGCGGCGACGCTTGCAGAGCAGCGAGGTGACGACCCTAATCTAATACTAACTATAAAATACACTAAATAACCCTAAACTAAATACACTAAACTACACTAAATAAATAACCCTAAACTAAATAACCCTAAACTAAATAACCTTAAACTAATAACCCTAAACTAAATAAACCCTAAACTAATAACCCTAAACTAAATAAACCCTAAACTAATACTAGCACTAAACTACTAATAATACAATAACAAGTAGAAATCTATTGTGAATCCACATATAATAACCCTAAACTAATACTAACCCTAAACTTAATACAATAACAAAATTCTAATAATAACTACAATATAACTAATTATAACAAAATTCCAATAACAAACTTAATAATAATACAATATACACACTTAATTATAACTAATTAATAACTACCGACGGTAGTCGGCCATGGGGTGAGGAGTGGCCTTGCAGACCCAGGCGAGGAGGTCGGCCAGCAGTGGTGGCCTTGCCGGCCAAGGCTCGCCATGAGTGGATCGGAGGCACCGCTCGAGAGTTCTTGGCGTGGCGTGCAGTGGTGGCTCATGAGTGGAAGGGGGGGCGGCGACGACACGGACGCGGTGGCGGGCGGCGGACGAGGTGACGAAGGTCATGCTCTGCTCCTCCGCCGCGGCTCTCCTCTCTGCGCACTCGATCAATCTGGCTAGGGGAGGGAGGAAGAGGAATGCGCTCGCATTTATACCCCCCCTTTAACACTGGTTTCAGCCAGAAACCGGTGTTAAAGGGGGGGAATTCGTTTCGCGCTCGCCCCCCCTCCCGCTTTAACACCAGTTCCAGCCACGAACCGGTGTTAAAGGGGGCGTGTGCGCACGCGAAATGAAATAAATGCGCCCCCCCTTTAACACCGGTTCGTGGCTAGAACCCGTGTTAAAGGGGGGCATTTATTTCATGCATTAAAGGGGTGGGGGCATTTGTAATTCAAAAAATAGGATATGAATTTAGAAAATTCATATCTTATTCATTTTAACTCAGAAAAATATGAATAATATATCATAATTTTCAGAAAAATAATATCTATCCATTCATGTAAAAACATTTTATATTTACTTTATATGAAAATTTTCAAAATGATTAAAACACTTACATATAAATTTTGATTATTCAATTCAAACAAAAAAAAATTGTCAAATCCTAAAACTTTGAGCATAAGAAATATTAAGCATCTAAAAAGGAATCTAACCCTATTTTATTAGAGCAAATCATATTTTATTTTGTATTAACATTTTTGAATTGTTTGGATATTTAAATGCCGCATCTTTTGTATACACTTGAATCTAACCAAGCCTCGCTCAACTTGCATTGGATTTTTGATAAAATAGCATATTGTGAACCTAAAAATGATTTTTGTAAAAAATTATGAGCATCGTATCATGTACCTGTAGTTCATATCTGACCCACTTCCTGCCGATTCGGCAGGAATTTGTCTTTTCACCAGAGGTGGACGGAAAGGTTTTAGATCCCCCTGTTGGTACATTGTCCATATAAGGTGGTCTAGTATTTTTGTAAAATGTGGTGGTGGTTTTTTGAATTAGCCATTTGGTGGTTGCTTCACAAAACCATCCGTTTTTTATGCTCGGAAAATGGAAAATGCCTTTTTGGTGCGACAAAAAGGAAAACTTCCTCTTGCAACATTGTTTTCCATGCCATGATGCACATGTATGCACAATATGGCCACATTATCACAAAATATGCCTTGATTCTAGCCATAACATTGGTCATTTGACCCGAAAGCCAAGAAACCTCGAATGAGATAGGTCATTTTGTGAAGGTTTTTTTGAGACATAATCAATATACCAAGTTTGAGATTTTTCCTTCTAACTATGTCACATAATATAACACCACGCGAAGGTTTCGCACTGTTTCAATTTTTTTCCCCGTTTTAAACTATCGTCAAACTTTGTCGAACAACGGGCATGAAGATTCTTAGCTCGGGGCCAAGCCTCGCTCAACTTGCATTGGATTTTTGATAAAATAGCATATTGTGAACCTAAAAATGATTTTTGTAAGCCCATACACTCCTAGGAAGCCTAGTAGGTTCACGCAAACATTCTTCGTCACGTGCATCACGTCGATTGAAGAGCGGACCTCTAAGACTTTCCAATAGGGTAGGTCCCAAAATATAGATTGCTTCTTCCACATGGGCGCGTGTCCGGCATTGTCATTCGGAACAGATAGACTGCCAGGACCTTTTCCAAAGATTACTTCTTGGTCCTTGACCATACCAAATACCTCCTCACCGGTACGGAGGACAGGCTTCCTCCGGGGTTCTGCCAGACATTTGAAATGCTTGCCTTTCTTTCTTACTGGATGCAGGTTCGGAAGAAATCGACGATACCCTAGGTACACAGCCTTCTTACATTTATCCAAATATACACTTTCGG
Organism: Avena insularis; assembly: GCA_023614405.1. Lineage (NCBI taxonomy): Eukaryota > Viridiplantae > Streptophyta > Magnoliopsida > Poales > Poaceae > Avena > Avena insularis. Next base: position 536,855,979 of record CM042684.1, read on the forward strand.
TCTCATCTAAAAAGTGTGTGCATGCATTGTATCCCTTGTTTGTCTGCCCTAAAATGTTACTAAGAGCAGGCCAATCATTGATGGTTATGAAAAGCAATGCTCGTAGGTCAAATGGCTCCCCTTTGTGCTCATCCCACATACATACACCTGGTTTGGCCCACAGTTGTAAAAGTTCTTCAACTAATGGCCTTAGGTACACATCAATGTCGTTTCCGGGTTGCCTCGGGCCTTGGATGAGCACTGGCATCATAATGAACTTCCTCTTCATACACAACCAAGGAGGAAGGTTATAGATACATAGAGTCACATGCCAGGTGATGTGACTGTAGCTCTGCTCACCAAAAGGATTCATGCCATCTGTACTTAGACCAAACCTTAAGTTCCTTGCATCACGTGCGAAGTCCGGGTACTCTCGCTCGACTTTTCTCCACTATGACCCATCGGCGGGGTGTCTCAACATCGCGTCTTTCTTACGGTCTTCCATGTGCCATCGCAACAACTTGGCATGCTCTTTATTTCTGAAGAGACGTTTTAACCGTGGTATTATAGGAGCATACCACATAACCTTGGCGGGAACCTTCTTCCTAGGGGCCTCGCCCTCAACATCGCCAGGATCGTCTCGTCTGATCTTATACCGCAGTGCAGTGTATACCGGGCGTGCATCCAAATTCTCGTACTTCTCACCGCGGTAGAGGATGCAGTCATTAATGCAGGCATGTATCTTCTGCACGTCTAATCCTAGAGGGCAGACAACCTTCTTTGCTTGGTATGTACTGTCGGGCAACTCATTATTTCTTGGAAGAAGATTCTTCATTTTTACCAACAACTTTGAAAATGCGCTGTCAGTCACACCATTCTCTGCCTTCCATTGCAGCAAATCTAGTGTGGTACCTAGATTTTTGTGGCCATCTTCGCAAGTTGGATACAACAATCTTTTGTGATCCTTTAACATCTGCTCCAGCTTCTCCTTCTCCTTTTCAGTTTCATATTCTTCCTTTGCATCAGTAATGGCCTGACCAAGATCGTCATCAGCGGGCCCATCTGCTGCCTCTTGATCTTCATTATCTACCCCCGTTGCAGTATCATCATATTCAGGATACATATTATGATAGTTGTCATCATCCTCTTCTTCTTCGTTGTCTTCCATCACAACCCCTTTTTCTCCGTGCTTGGTCCAACAATTATAGCTGGGCATGAAACTGGATCGAAGCAGGTGGGCGTGAATGGTTCTGGTATTTGAGTAGTCTTTCTTGTTCTGACAGTGAACACACAGACAACACATAAAACCATTGTGACCATGGTTTGCATTAGCCACAACGATGAAATTTTGGAGGCCCGTAATGTACTCGGAAGTGCAGCGGTCACCGTACATCCATTGCCGGTACATTTGCATTAATATATAGTATATATCAAAAATTAATAGGGATATGCCCATTTATATATATAGTACATCAATGACACATGAAAGGATAGTTGCCGACCTCGACCGAGAAGGAAAGAGCAACGAGAAAACTTAGTTTGAGCTCTCGGGCTTTTCACCGAACACCTCTTATGCATACAAAAAAAACACAAACTAGCACACTTCACACCCTCTTGCTAGGCTCCAAAATGAGATAATGAAAAAATGGAAGAGTGGGGTGTGGGCTGCGGTGTCTTATATAGCCTCCCCCCTTTAACACCGGTTCAAGCCACGAACCGGTGTTAAAGGGGGGCTGCGTGGGCCACTGGTGCAGGGGCCTTTAACACTAGTTCGTGCCACGAACCGGTGTTAAAGGGGGGCTCCTTTTTGCTGCACGGGCCATGCTGGTACGACCCCCCCTTTAACACCGGTTCGTAGAAGAACATATCCCTATAACTCGGCGTATTGCCCTTATAGTGATTTATAGCAGGAGTAGGATTCCGCCACCATTGTGGGATCTGACCTGGGTAAGCTGTGTTACCTCGTACCCGTCAACCGTCCGCCTTACCCCACATCTCTAAACACGCACTGCGAGGACCCCTCCATGGCGTACTCGTCGGCAATACCACGACAACTCTCATTAAATAAAACTCTTTTATTTATTTAGAATTTTGTCAACTACTTTAATGACAAACATTCACATATAACCCCTTGATAGAATTCTATTTCACATGCATAACCACTTTATGCACTTTCACCCGAAAACCTGTTTCGGTACCTAGTGAAATAAATTCCTCCTCTTGTTATTCTTTCCGGCATGAAACTTTTGCTCCAATTGGATGTCGGTGTCTCTTAAGTGTGTCACCCTACGGTTCTTGAATAATGCGGGCATGATCGAGACTCCTCTCGGATCAATACTCAGAAGCGGGATCTGGAGACCCATACCTACTCCCACACATTCAACAATGACTTTCTTGTGATCGTCGGAACCTTTTTACGCTAGTATCTTGATCCCTTTGTTTCACGATATATTACATGTCCGAGATTCGATCATCGGTATCTCCATACCTAGTTTGATCTCGTTACTAACATGCACTCTTTTCTCGTTCCCGTGATATAACATTCTAGTGATCAAATCACTTGCTTGCAAGCTAATCAATGTGATATCACCGAGAGGGCCAGAGTATATCTATCCGTCATCGGGATGAACAAATTCCACTCTCGATCCATGGGCCTCAACATAACACTTTATTAGTTCTGAACCCATCTTTATAATCACCCTGTTACGGTGTGATGTTTGATGTTATCAAGAAACTCTTACGGTGTTAGTGATTTACATGATCTCATGGTCTAAGGATTAGGATTACTTCGTAAGTTGTTATAGCAATATAAACTCAATGACTTTGATCGTAATGCTATACTTTGGATGAATGTTCATCACACCATTACATTAATGTTGTGATCCCGTTATTAACAACATCCAATGTCCATGATCAGGAAACCTTGATCATCTTGTTAATCAACGAGCTAGTTTATGAGAGAGGCATAACTAGGAAATTTCTATTTGTTTATTAAACACACATGTATTAACGTTTCTGTATTAATACAATTATAGCATGCAAAATAAACATCTATCATATACTTGGAATATACATAATAAACACTTTATTATTGCCTCTTAGGGCATATTCCCTTCAGTCTCCCACTTGCACTAGAGACAATAATCTAGTTACATAGTGATGAATCTAACACCCATGGAGTTCTAGTGTTGATCATGTTTTGCTCTAGGGAGAGTTTTAGTCAACGGATCTGCTACATTGAGATCCGTGTGTACTTTACAAATCTTTATATCTCCATCCTTGACATGATCATGGATGGAGTGAAAACGACGCTTAATATGCTTGGAATTCTTGTTAGACCTTGGTTCTTTGGCATTGGACATGGAACCATTGTTGTCACAATAGATCACCATTGGGTACAACACGCTTGCAACCACACCTAGTTCGGATATGAACTCCTTCATCCAAACCGCTTCCTGAGCCGCTTCCGATGCAGTAACATATTCGGCCTCCGTTGTTGATCCCGCCACCACATGTTGTTTGGAACTCCTCCAACTAACCGCTCCGCCATTCATGAGAAATACGTATCCGGATTGAGACTTAGAGTCATCCGGGTCAGTGTCAAAGCTGGTGTCGACATAACACTTAGAGACGAGCTCTTCTTCACCTCCCTACACAAGAAACCTATCCTTAGTTCTTCGTAAGTACTTAAGGATATTCTTGACCGCTATCCAGTGTTCCGTACCTGGATCCGATTGGTACCTACTAGTCAAACTAATAGCATGTGCCACATCCGGTCTTGTACATAGCATGGCGTACATTATAGAGCCTATGGCTGAAGCATAGGGTACTTTGTCCATTATCTCTCTTTCTTCCGCCGTAGCCGGACTTTGAGTCTTACTCAATGTCTTGCCTTGCAACATAGGTAAGAACCCCTTCTTACTTCCGTCCATTTTAAACTTCTTTAAAATCTTATCAAGGTATGTACTTTGCGATAGCCCTATTAGACGCCTAGATCTATCTCTATAGATCTTTATGGCTAATATGTATGACGCTTCACCTAGGTCCTTCATTGAAAATTTGCTATTTAGATAACTTTTAACACCTTTTAAAAGATCTATATCATTTCTGATCAAAAATATGTCATCCACATATAATATCAGAAATGCCACATTGCTCCCACTCACTTTCTTGTAAATACAAGCTTCTCCATAAGTTTGGACAAATCCAAACTCTTTGATCACCTCATCAAAGCGGAGATTCCAACTTCGTGATGCTTGTTTCAATCCATAGATGGATCGCTGAAGCTTGCACACCTTGTTAGCATCCTTAGGATCGACAAAACCTTTTAGTTGTATCATATACAACTCTTCTTCAATATTACCATTGAGAAACGCGGTTTGACATCCATCTGCCATATCTCATAATCGAAATATGAAGCAATTGCTAACATAATCCTAACTGACTTTACATCGCTACGGGAGAGAATGTCTCATCGTAGTCAACTCCTTGAATTTGTCGAAACCCCTTTGCGACAAGTCGAGATTTATAGACGGTCACATTACCATCAGCATCAGTTTTCCTTTTGAAAATCCATTTGTTCTCCACGGCCTTTCGGTCATGAGGTAATTCCACCAAGTTCCAAACTTGATTTTCATACATGGATTCCATCTCGGATTTCATGGCTTTTAACCATTTGTTGGAATCCGGGATCATCATTGCTTGTTCATACGTCGCAGGGTCATCAATTTCATTAACCATGAAATTCATAACAGGGTTTCCGTACAGCTCGGGAGCTGCACGCACCCTTCTAGACCTCCGAGGTTCGGTAGTACTCTCTTTCGGAGTTTCATGATCATTATCATTAGTTCCCTCTTCAACAGGTGAAGCCAACTCCGGAACAACTTCCGGCGCTGTGCTACTCGCCATATTTTGAAGAGAAGGTTCAATAACCTCTTCGAGTTATACCTTCCGACTACTCACACCTTTTGCGAGAAACTCTTTCTCTAGAAAGGATCCATTCTTGGCAATAAAAACCTTGCCCTCGGATTTGTGATAGAAGGAATACCCAATAGTTTCCTTACGGTATCCTATGAAGATGCATTTTTCCGCTTTGGCTTCGAGTTTATCCGGTTGAAGTTTCTTCACATAAACATCGCATCCCCAAACTTTAAGAAATGACAGCTTAGGTTTGTTTCCAAACCACAATTCATACGGTGTCTTTTCAACGGATTTAGATGGTGCCCGATTTAAAGTGAATGCAGCAGTTTCTAGTGCATAACCCCAAAATGACAACGGCAAGTCCGTCAGAGACATCATAGATTGAACCATATCCAATAAAGTACGATTACGACATTCCAACACACCATTTCGCTATGGTGTTCCGGCAGGTGTGAGTTGTGAAACAATTCCACACTCTTTCATGTGAGTGCTAAACTCGTAACTTAGATACTCACCTCCACGGTCGGACCGTAGAAATTTGATATTTGTATTACGATGATTTTCCACTTCATTCTGAAATTCCTTGAACTTTTCAAAGGTTTCAGACTTGTGTTTCATCAAGTAGATATAACCGTATCTACTCAAATCATCCGTGAAAGTAACAAAATAACGATATCCACCTCGCGCCGACACACTCATTGGACCACATACATCAGAATGTATGATTTCCAATAAATCTGTCGCCCGTTCCATTGAACCGAAAAATGGCGTTCTAGTCATCTTGCCCATAAGGCATGGCTCACATGTATCAAATGATTCAAAATCAAGTGATTCCAAAATTCCATCCGAATGGAGCTTCTTCATGCGTTTAACGCCAATATGACCTAGACGGCAATGCCACATATATGCGGATATATCATCATTAAGTTTAATCCTTTTAGCATCAACATTATGAATATGTGTAAGATCAAATAGAAATAAACCATTCAGCATCGGTCGATGACCATAAAAGATTTCATTCATATAAATAGAACAACCATTGTTCTCATATTTAAATGAATAACCACTTCGCATCAAACACGATCCAGATACAATGTTCATGCTTAGTGCAGGCACCAGATAACAATTATTCAAGTTTATAACTAATCTCGACGACAAATGGAGAGGTAGCGTTCCGACGGTGATCACATCAACGCTTGATCCATTGCTGACACGCATCTTGACCTCACCCCTTGCTAGCGGTCGCTTGTTCCGCAGCCCCTGATTCGATTTACAAATATTAGCAACTGAACCGGTATCAAATACCCAGGTGCTACTGCGAGCACTAGTAAAGTACACATCAATGACATGTATATCATATATACCTTTGTTTGCCTTGCCGGCCTTCTTGTCTGCCAAAGACTTGGGGAAGTTGCGCTTCCAGTGGCCAGTCCCCTTACAATAGTAGCACTCGGTATCAGACTTAGGTCCAACTCAGGGTTTCTTTTCAGGCACGGCAACCGACTTGCTGCCCTTACTTCCCTTCCGTTTTACCTTCTTGTCTTTCTTGAAAGCAGTGTTCCTATTGATCATTAACACTTGATGTTCCTTTTTGATCTCCACTTCTGCAGTTTTAAGCATTGACAGAAGCTGTTGGAGAGACTTCTTCATGCCTTGCATATTATAGTTCATCACAAAGCTCTTATAGCTAGGTGGCAGAGACTGCAGAACACGATGGATGCCTAAGTCAATGGGAATCGATATTCCCAAAGACACAAGCTTATCGGCGTAACCCGACATCGTGAGTACATGCTCACTTACGTAGCTGTGCTCTTCCATCATGCAGCTAAAGAACTTTTCTGAAGCATTGTAGCTCTCTACAGCAGCATGTCTATCAAAAATCATTTTCAACTTACCCGTTGTATCAAATGCATTGCCGTTTTCGAAACGCTTTCGAAGTTCTGTCTCTAGCCCATACAATATGCCGCAATGAACTAAGTTGTGGTCCTCCTGATGAGTCTGATAGACATTCTTCTCCTCGTCAAGGGCATCCTCAAAAGGTGGGGGGCCTAGCGGCGCTTCTAGCACAAATTGCCTTTGTGCAGCAGAGAGGAGAATCCTCAAATTCATGGCCCATTTGGTAAAGTTGCTACCGTTTGTTGCAAGTTTCTCTGTCTCCATGAACACATTGAAATTAAAAGCAGGTGGTGCCATATACAATAGGATTTGTAAAGTTTAGACTAAGTTTATGATAGATTGAGTTCAACTAATCCACATTACGAATGAAATCCCACTCAAAAACGACATCCCTCGTGTCTTTTTGGTGATTACATGAACCAAATCCACTACACCAAGTCCGATCATCACGTGAGTCGGTGTAGTTTCAAAGGCGAGCATCAAATGGGCATCGTATCTACTATATGACTCATGCTTAACCTTTCGGTCCGTGTTCTGAGGCCATGTCTGTACATGCTAGGATCGCCAAGTAAGAACCTTAGTATTCGCGTGTGTAACTGTCTTACACCCGAAATATGGTCGTGGATCGAAGAACACCCGATCATCACGTGATGTCTTAGAGCGACGAAAACATAATCGGTGCATACTAAAGGAAGAACAAATTCTTATCTTGATATTTAAATGAGGGATCATCTTATTATGCTAATAAAACGCCAAACAAGCAATATAAGATGCTATCAAACATCACATGTTTATTAGTGGAATGATGTGCTTCCCGCATATGATCTCTATCATGTGCATCGTTGTATGATCACTATCATACCTTTATGTGCAAGGCCAAGGTCTATGGAACTTACACGTTATGTTTGTTGTAAGAGTATCATCTCATACTTCTACTTACAACATCACCATATCATAACACTAGCCCAGCAACAATCTAAACTAGACGCCTCTAATTTATCCATTGCAAATTTTACGTGGCTTAGGGCTTTCGAAGATAGAACCGTTCATACCTACGAACATGAACCACAACGAGGATAACCAAATTGTTGACAACTCGTTGCAAAATAGATATTGACTATAGTAGGAGAGACAGATACCCGCTAGCCACTTATGCAAACTAGTTGCATGTCAAGCGTGGAACATGTCTCATGTGCTAGGACATGTAAAGTTTGTCCGGGCCGCTTCATCCCACTATGCCACCAATATCCAAAATTACAACTAAGGAGCAACAACATGATCATCATCGCCCACATAATCATATGTGTACTACCCGTGTAAAGCATCCATGCATAGATCTGGCTCTGATACCACTGTAGGGTTCGCAACATAGAAAACAAAAAATTTCCTACGATGGGAACAACTATGTACCAAGATCTATCTACTAAATACAAACAACGGGCGGATGTATATCCGTAGAGAACATACCCTTGAAGACCGACAAAGCTTAACGAGTTAAACTCGTGGTTGATGTAGACGATCTCTTGCCGATCTCAAGATCGAGAGAAAGTCCTAGCGCCGCAAATCAGCAGCGCATCCGTGCTCGCACACACGTCCGAGGCACCGAGCAACCTCCGCCTCCTCGCTCCAGCGATGCAGCGGAAGCACAACTCTTTCTTGCCGAATAGCCACTGGGAACATGTATCTCGCTAGTCCGAGACCATGGGGGATAAATTCTAGATGGGGAGAGAGATCCTTCACGAGGAGGTGTGAGTGAGAGAGAGGGAGAGGGGTGCCTTTTATAGGAGGAGGGGGGCACCCAAGGGGGTGGCCGCTGGCCATGGGGGCTTCCCCCTCCCCTCCTTCATTCAAGTGGGTGGACACTCCACTCACAAAAACCTCTTCATTTCCCTCCACTCAAAATCCCACTCAAACATGCAATTAAATTTCCACCAAATTTAATGCAAACTCTAATTAAATAAAACTCTTTTATTTATTCAAAATTTTGTCAATTACTTTAATGAAAAATATTCACATATAACCCCTTCCTAGAATTCTATTTCACGTGCATAACCACTTTATGCAATTTCACCTGAAAACTTGTTTCGGTATCTAGTGAAATAAATTCCTGCACTTGTTATTCTTCCCGGTATGAAACTTTTGATCCAATTGGATGTCGGTGTCTCTTAAGTGTGTCACCCTAAGGTTCGTGAATAATGCGGACATGATTGAGACTCCTCTCGGATCAATAATCAGAAGCGGGATCTAGAGACCCATACTGACTCCCACACATTCAATGATGACTTTCTTGTGATCGTCGGAACCTTTTTAGGCTAGTATCTTAATCCCTTTGTTTCGCGATATATTACATGTCCGAGATTCGATCATCGGTATCTCCATAACTAGTTTGATCTCTTTACAGACATGCACTCTTTTCTCGTTCCTGTGATATAACATTCTAGTGATCAAATCACTTGCTTGCAAGCTAATCAATGTGATATCACCTAGAGGGCCCAGAGTATATCTATCCGTCATCGGGATGAAAAAATTCCACTCTCGATCCATGGGCCTCAACATAACACTTTATTAGTACTGAATCCATCTTTATAATCACCCTGTTACGGTGTGACATTTGATGTTATCAAGAAACTCTTCCGATGTTAGTGATTGACATGATCTCATGGTCTAAGGATTAGGATTACTTCGTAAGTTGTTATAGCAATATAAACTCAATGACTTTGATCGTAATGCTATACTTCGGATGAATGTTCATCACACCATTACACTAATGTTGTGATCCCGTTATTAACAACATCCAATGTCCATGATCAGGAAACCTTGATCATCTTGTTAATCAACGAGCTAGTTTATGAGAGAGACATAACTAAGAACTCTCTGTTTGTTTATTAAACACACATGTATTAACGTTTCCGTATTAATAAAATTATATCATGCAAAATAAACATCTATCATATACTTGGAATATAATAATAAACACTATTATTGCCTCTCAGGGCATATTCCCTTCACTTTCAATCAATTTTCTTTCGACATTTTTTTAGCATTATCTTTATGGATGTGATTTCTCCAACTAGACTTGTATATCATCCATCTCTCATGGAATATGGAAATTATTTGAACAACCCTTTTATTCTCATAATACCTGATAAAACAAATCTTGAAGGCAAGCTTTGATATTACCGAGCAACATAACAACCCTTTATTTGTTCTCGATGAACATCAACACTTATTCTTTTGATAGTTACTTAGGCCATTATAGTTCATGAATTTTGTTGTTTCGTATGACAATTCACACCAAAAAATTCAGTATCCAATACTTAAGAACCACATTGTTTAACAAGCAAAGAATATAGCCGTAACATGTATATCTTCTATATAACTAAGTTGAACAATTCTAGTCTTTTCTCTTCTACCAAATATTTCTTAGATTTCTCTTTCAGTATTTCTTTATCCTTTCAACATAATCTATCAATATCAACAGTGGTGCCATACTCATGACACATAGTCCAAAGTGTGTATTATATTTAAATACCAATGTCTTTGGACTTGAACTTTAAAGTAGATCACCATCATCAAATGTTTGGTGTTCTTTTAAAATTCCATTCTTTAGTAATATTTTAGTGTAGTAAACATTTTACCTACATCAAATATTCATCCTTATCATGGAACTATTCATGATCAAGCTAATTTATCTTATAACGATGAATTGCGAGTATAATGTTGCTCTCCAGAACCTTTTTGGAGGATTAGGACAACCAGCGTCTCCAACCTTTTGCAAATTCTCATCAAATATGAGAACATAAACTTTGCTATATTATAATCTATCATGTTGTAATCAAAACATTGTTTCAGATATCACAATATCTTTCACATATGATGGTTTCTGAAACAATTCTTTCAGCTCCTAGATAACCTTGATATTAAAACAATCTTTTGAATATCAACACTCATGGAGACAAAACATGTGACTTATATAATAACTCTGGAATTGTTACTCTTGATTTAATACTAATTATTAAATTTGACGGAGTAATCGGAACTTTATTGAAAGTTTGCAATAGGACTTTTAAACTTTAGATTAACACATCAAAACAATACGATAGCAGTTCGTAAAGTAACGAACCAGAATTCTATAGTTCTATTATATCAATTATAACTAAGCGCAAGGTGATAAACGGATGCCAATGACTACAACAACTATGAAAATTCAATTTGAGTTAATTTATGATAAATAGTGTTCAACTTTTAATCATATTGTTGTTGAACTCCCACTCAAAGCAATATCCCTCACATTGCTTTAGTGATTACATGAACCAAGTCCGATCATCATGTGACATGATGTAGTTTCAAAGGCGAACAATCATCATGTTCATCATATCATCTATATTACTCATGCTTTACCTTTCGGTATTCCGTGTTCTGAGACCATGTCAATACATGCTAGGCTCGTCAAGATTTTTCCTTAGTTTTCGCATGAGAAAATCTGGCTTTCTCTCGTTGTATACACTCGCAGAATCTAACACACCCGATCATCACGTGGTGCTTCGAAACAACGAGTCTTGGCAATGGTGCCTACTAAGGATGAACACTTTACAACTTGATATTTTGTGAGAGGGATCATCTTATAATGCTACCATCGCGATCTAAGCAATACAAGATCCATAAAAGGATTAACATCACATGCAATTCATAATATGTGATATTATATGGCCTTTATTTCTTGTGATTCTGATCTCGATCTTCAAGCACGAACATGATCTCCATCATCACCGGCGTGGCGTCAAGGTCAATGGCACCGCTCCATGGTTATCTTCCACCAGCATCAACTATTACAACTAATTTGAATAATAGAGACACATGTCTTAATGAAATTAAAAGAAAACCATAAGGCTCCTGCCGGTTGTCGACTTAAAATAAGGATCATTGCATACATCATATATAATCACAATCATGGCCATATCACATCACATCATACCCCTGCAAAACAAAGTTAGACGCCTCTAATTTTCTTTGCATATTTTATGTGGTTTTGGGCTTTCAATAAGTACCGTTCTAACTTACGGACAAGAATCACAACATTGATGCTTGAACTATCAAGTGCCTGTTGTAAATTGAATCTTTACTATGATGGGAGAGACAGACACCCGCAAAGCCACTTATACAATACAAGTTGCACGTTGAGCGTGGAGCAAGTCTTATGAACGATGTAATGTAAGGTTAGCCTGGGCCGCTTCATCCCACCATACCGCAAGATGCAAAGTACACAAGAAGCAATTGATATGTAAGCACCACCCAAAATGACCATTGTGTTCTACTCATGCAACTGATCTACATATGGACATGGCTCTGATACGTAGCATGGAAAACAAAAAATTCTATCACGTGAACACACACAAGCCAAGATCTATCTACTAGATTGTAGCAACGAGTCAATAGAGTACTAACCCTCGAAGATCCAAAGCATTTAACGAGAGAATATTCTCGTGGGTGATGTAGTAGTTCACTTGCCGATCTCAAGATTGCATAGATGATCCTTCCGGCGCCACGTTCCGGCAGCGCTCCCGTAGTCGGTCACACGTACGGTACTTGATGAAGAAATTCCTCTCCCTTTTTCCAGCAGGAAGTGGGAGGTTGTAGCTCTCTCCTCGCGATTCCGGCAACACGACGACGTGGTGTCGGAAGTAGAGGGGAGATCCCGCAGGGCTTCGCCTAAGCCAGAGCGAGTATGGAGGAGTAGAAGAGGGCCTCGGCGATCTAGGTTTTAGATGCCGAGGGAAGAGGGAAACCGGCGGCTAGGGTTTAGGCGAGACGGCAGCGGCGGTTTAGAGGGGATCTAGGGCGCCGGCGGCTTCGGGGGGCAGCGGCGGCCTAGGGATTGGTCTTGGGCGCCTAGGGAAAGGGGGATATCTTGGGGTGCGCTGCCACCCCTTCTTATATATGTGGGGGCGTCCAAGGGTGTTCCCGGCCCAGGTGGAAACCCTCCCTAACTCAGAAACCCTCCCTAACTCGAAAACCATGTTGGGATTTGACTTTTTCAAACTGCCTTTTTGAATTTCAAATTAGAGTTTGATTTCTCTCTTCCAAGTGTCCAGCGAAGTGACCTAGGACATGATGCAACAATTCCACTTTGTCATGACACATCCATGTACGCTTCCCCTTCCAGTTCAGTGGACCTTCTAGACCCTTCTAGAACATTCCGGTGAAAACACCGAAATCATTCCCGAACTCCGAAATTGGACTTTCCTTATATGAATGTTATTCTCCGGACCATTCCGAATCTCCTCGTGACATCACGGATCCAATACGAGACTCTGAACTACATTCGGTCTCTTTACTCACATTCCATATCGACTAAACAACATCGAATCCTTAAGTGTGTCTCCCAATGGTTCGTGCAGTATGCAGACATGATCGAGACTCTTCTCAGAATAATAACCAATAGAGGAATCTGGAAATTCATATGGTTCCCACATATTTCTACGATTACTTCGTGATCGAATGAACCATTTACATACGATACCAATTTCCCTTTGTCTCATGATACTTATCCGATGTTTGATCGTCGGTATCTCTCCATACCTAGTTCAACCTCGTTACCGACAAGTACAATTTTCTCGTTCCTGTGATATGTGATCCCTTGTGAGCCAGTCACATGCTTGTAAGCCAATTGGATGACATTCCACCGAGAGGTCCTAGAGTATATCTATCCGTCATATGGATGGACCAATCCCACTCTTGATTCATGTGCCTCAACACATACTTTCCGAACACTCTCAATGCCACCTTTATAGACACCCAGTTATGGAGTGGTGTTTGATGTCATCAAATAAGCCATATGGTGATGCTGATTAGCATGATCTCATGGTCGAAGGAATTAGGTTACTATGTATCTTGAAGCTTATAGAAAAGAAACTATTGAAATGACTTGATCTTTATGCTACGCTTAACTATAGGAGTATGTCCATCACATCATTCTCCTAATGATATGACCTTGTTGTTAATAACATCTCAATGTTCATGATCAGGAAACCATGATCATATATTAACCAACAAGCTAGTTTAACAATAGGCTTTACTAGGGACTCTTTTATGTTTACAAACCACACAAGTATTAATGTTTCCGGTTAATAAAATTATAGAATGAGATGCAAACATTTATCATAAGCATGAAGATATTATAATAACCACTTTATTATTGCCTCTTAGGCATATCTCCAACACAATCTTTCTAGTTGGAGTCTCTTATAGAGAGAAAAAGGCATAACACTAACTCTAGCTCCCAAATCACACAAAGCAGTTCTAACATAGTTATTTTTAATAGAGGAAGGAATAGTTGGAATACCTGGATCTCCAAGTTTCTTTGGAACCTTACCATTGAAGGAATAATTAGCAAGCAAAGTATAAATTTCCTCATTAGGAATCTTCCTTTTATTAGAGACAATATCCTTCATATACTTTGAATAAGGAGGCAACTTAATAGCATTAGTCAAAGGAATTTGCAAAATAAAGGTTTCATCCACTCACAAAACTTGTTATAGTGTTCTTCCTCCTTTGACTTGTGTTTCTTATTAGGAAAAGGCATTGGTTTTTGCACCCCAAGGATCTCTTTCACTACCATGTTTATTAGCAATAAAATCTTCCTTAGTGTACTTAGTGTTCTCATTGTGTTTCTCAGGTTCTTCTTCAATTTCTTCCTTATCAGGAGCATCATTGTTATCATTACCACTTTTAGTTTCAGCATCAGAGACAGATATACTATCAGGATATATAGCAGGTTCAGGAGATTCTACAACTATTTTATGTTTATTTTTATTTCTCTTAGAAGAAGTACCACTATTTTCAGCTTGTTGAGTGATGACCAACAAGTGTAGGGGATCGCAATAGTCTTCGCGGGTAGTATTATCCAATTTATTGATTCGACACAAGGGGAGCCAAAGAATACTTGCAAGCCTTAACAACTGAGTTGTCAGTTCAGCTGCACCTGGAAATAGTTCTTGCTCATAGAAGTTTATCAGTAGCAACAGTTTGGTAGTAGAAACAGCAAAGCAATAGCAGCGATAGTAACAAAGAATGAACAGAGAAATAGTAGCGATAATGAATGATGGGATTCAAGTGCGGTAGGCATAGGGATGGATGGACGGGCGTTGCATGGACGAGTCTAAACATGTAACTTCAAGATCTAGGGCATTGTAGATAAATAATAACAAGCATCCAAGTACTAAACAATCCTAGGCATGTGCTCCATCTATAGTCATACGTTCTCGCAATGAGAACTTGCACAACATCTTCTGTCCAGCCAGGCCGTGGCTGTCACATCCCAAAATTTTCCAAATTTTGAAATGTGAAAAATAAATAAACAAAATAAATAATTGTTGAAATTTAGTGTGAAAAGAAACTTTTTGTTTCTAAATGGAAACATTAGAACCCATCTTGAACAAACTTTGAATAAAAAGGAATCCAACAAAATTCAAATCAAGTGAAATGCATTCATCAATAAATGTAACCTTGAAATTTTAACTTGGGAAAATAAACCAAAACCCTAATGGAAGAAATCATTTCCAAGATCTCTCTAAGACTATGGATTTGATCCATATAAAAATTTGTCAAACAAAACATATATAAATGATAAAAAATGATAAACAAAAATATTATAAACCCATAGAAAGTGGTTTCATTTAATTTGGAGCAATAGATAAAAACTTATGAAGTATTAAGATAGAAGGAAATAATTTCCAAAGCTAATAAATATCCTATCTAAAATCCATACCAAATTGTGAGCAAAATAATCCTAAAAGGATTTAAAAAGATAAACAAATATTAAATAAAATTATACAAATTGGAATCACTAATTTTGGATCTATAAATAAAAAGATGTGGATTTTATAAGACAAAGAAAGAAATAAATAAATAAGGAATATTTAAAATCCAAATTAAATCTTGGCCAAACAAATGAAATCAAAGATTATGGAATAATAAAAAGGAATAAAAGATTATTTAAATAAAATCATAAGGATTGAACAATATCCAATTTTATTTAAATAAAGATAATATGCATAAACTAAATAGTAAGTCCTAATAAAATTATTTAGGAGGCAATTTAAACCTTGAACTAAATCCATAAGCAAATGGAACAAAGATAATCCAAGTCCAAGTGAAATAAAGGGATAAAGAATATTCAAATAAAATTATATGGCATTGATCAAATTCAATTCTATTTGAATAAACACAAATCCCCTAATGAAAATGATTAATTAAATCATGCTAAAATAATAATTGGAATTTGCCCAAGTAGAATAAAAGTTATTTAATTAACTTAAATGGAATAAAAGAATTATTTGAATAAAATTTATATGGAATTAAAACCATATTTGATTTTTTTTGAATAAAGACAAATGCTCAATTTAAATGATTAATAAATCATATTTAAAATATTTCAAATAATTCAAAGTGAATTATTTGACAGACTAATAAATAAATAAAACCTACTAAAAATGATTTGGTAAAATTTTGATTTCAAATAGAAGTTGAAAACATATTTGAAATCTCAATTAAATAAAGACAAGTGTCTAAATTAATTAATTAATAAGCCATAAATGAATAAAATAATTATTCTAAAATAGATTTTAAATACATGTTTAAAACAGTATAGAAAACTTACTGAAAAGTTTGAAAAGTTTTGAAATGAAAAAGGGTTTGAAATCAGTTGAACAAATTCAAAACAGAGAAATAGAAAAGAAAAAGGAAAAAGAAACAGTAAAGGAAAAAATAAGACAAATCAGCCTAGCCTAACCAGCCCACCATGCCCAGCAAACCCACTCTCTTTCTCCCCCGCAGAAAACAATTCGCACTCAGCAACGAACCCACGCAGATGCTGACGACGTGACCCCACCGCACCCCCTCTCTCTCTCGCTGCCGCTAGTCCCCACTGCCCGTCATCGTCGTTCTCACCCGCGCTGGCCCCGCCCCCAATTCCTCCTCCGCTGTTTCTACTTAATTTAATCCTCTTAAATTCATGTTAATGCCGTGGTTAATACTCCCCGTGATCACGCTCGTTTAACCTCCTCCCTCTCCTCTCTCTTTCCCCTCAACCCCCACGCCACTGGAGCCCCCAAGCTACTCTAATTCTTACTCGAACGACCGCTGTCTCCGGCGAGCTCCAACTCCAATTCTGGTGAGTACCACATCCCCCTCTGCCTATGGTTCAGACTAGCTTGTTTTCCATCGCCGTACGCACCTACTGACAACCTCCGCTTGCTCGCGCATGCCCCAGAAGCTCGACTCCGACCTCGCTTGCTCGCCATAGTGGTCTGCCTCGTCTCCGGCGAGCGATAGCCGTCGTCCCCATGCGTCCCTTGCTCTCTGGTGAGTTTTCCCGCACTCCTCAAACCCGCGCGCACCTCGCTGACGCGTTTCTTTGCTCGCTTTCGTTCCAGAGACTCGCCTCCGACGAAGCCGTGTGTGACCCGGCGACAGCAACCTCTCCGACGAGCAATCCTTGACGCTACCGTGTGCCCCCTGCTCAACTACCAGCACCTTCAGCACCACCGCGCCTCTGCCATCTCAGTAAGCATCTTCCCCACCCCTTACCCTCTAGAGTCACAGTTACGCCACCGCCAGAGCGTCTCCGCCACCGCCAGCGGCCGTGGTATGGTCAAATCGTTTTAGGCCGTTAGATTTAAATCGTAAGGACACGTTAGATCCACTTAAGCAAGGGGTTTATTAGATCCAAACCGTGCGATCTCACTTAAATCCTACGGTCTGTATCGATCGATCCGCACGAAACGTTTTCGGCCAATAGGAATATGACGCGTGGCCAGTGTGTTGTTTTAAAAATAGAAATGGATCTATTAGATGTATGATTTTGCAAAATTCATAACTTTAAATCTACACGTCCAAATTTTACAAATTTCATATCAATGGAATCAGCAAAAAGAATACTTTCCAACCATGCACTTTGTTTAGTATTTTGCTTCTGTAAAATTAGTTGTTTTTGCAGAAACATGTGTAGGCATATTTTGAGCATAAAACTTATTCTAAAAATGTTTTTAGGGTAAATATTTTGTAAGTGGATTGTTTTGAACCTAATGACCATAGAAACCAACTTTTGCATTTAAAAATATATTTTGTGACACTTAGGAATTATTCCTTTGAATTAATGCATTTCTAGTTAAATAAAAATGTTGAATATGTTTTAAGAATGCATTTTGAGTAAAACCTTTGGAAAATGATTTGAATAAAACTCTCTGACCCTAAACACCATGTTTTGGATTTAAAAATGTATTTGATTAATCCTAGAGAATTATTACCTTGCTTAAAGGCATTTCCAACATAATAAAATATTGCTTGGATTTAAAAATGGTTTATAGGTAAAACCTTTTGCAAATGGTTTTAATATTAAACACTTGACCTTAAAAACACTAAAATTTGTGTTTAAAAATATATTTGTCAAACACTAGAAATTATTACTTTGATTTAAATCATTTCTAACAAAACAAAAATGATTTAAAGTGGCCATTTTCACTAACTTAATATCAAATGATTTTTCCACTTTTACAAATGACCAATAGGTGTTTTGGAATGTTTATAACTTATTATAAAATACCTTTCCAAATAAAACAATATTTTGCATGCTTGCATGCATTGCCTTGTTTATTCATTTTATGTGATGAATTGTTCGAATGCTAGATTGAATTTGTACCTTGAATGAATTGTAGTGAAATTTGAAGAGTGTGACTATTGCAAGATCAAGGAGTGAACTTATATTCTCTACCAAAAAGGCAAGTGGTGCTTCATACTGTTGTCCTATTATTTTTACTATGCATTAGTGATGTTTTGAGTAGGACTTGAGTGGAATTTTACTAAGTATGCTATGCCATGGGAAATCCTAGTAGATGATGCCTTAGTAGAATTTTCCCTAAGTTAAGACTCTTGCTACTATTATGCTTAGCCTAGCTTGTAGAAAACAAGGGTGGATTATACTCATGCTATGAAATATTTCTAAGTCTATGACTTGTGTTTTGTTTAATAAAACAACTATGTGAATGAATCACCTGGGTGGAATGGTATTGCTTGGATGGATTTTTGTTGAGTGGTTACACAAGGCCAGGGGACTGGTGAACCTTGTGTATCAAACTTGTGGAATTCCACCCAGGAACAAAGAGATTTGAGATGTCAAATGTTGAGAAGCTTCAAGTGCAGCCACTTGGCATTATGGGCTCTGCCTGGATCATATAGGTTGCAATAACTTAGCCAAATGGACAGTTGGTGGTAGGGGATGATAGGTTTGGAACGCGTCCATTTTGGTCTAAGGGAATGCTTCTGAAAGATCTTGTATCGATGCATGTCGAGTCTTGTGGGGAAAGTGCGCCACCTCTCGAGAGAGTAAAATCTAAGTACTTATCCGTGTCCTCGGCAATGGATAATTTGAGCATGAAGACATGGAAGCTATCAAGAATCTCCTCATCCCAATTTCTAAGTTAAAACTTGTGGTTGAACAAGGGTTCAAGGATCTTCAATCAATGATTGGTAGATGCCTTGGGTGATTTTGACAAACAAAAACTTAGTTTTTTCAACTTATAAGGAAAATCTATTTTGAGCAAAGCAAGCCTAAGATCCACTTATCCAAATGCATATAGATGATAGTTACCACTATACTACCATAGTATCACTTGCCAATACAATTCAAATGTATTGACCCTTGTGTCTGTAACTTATTATGTTGCAGGTTTGTTTGATGTTAGTGAAGTGTGTTGAATAGGATTACAACATGATTGGCTGTGGCACTTTGAAGATGAAGGACTCCATGCTATATAGTTATTTCTGCTGCATTGTAATGAGATAGCCAAATGAGCTATGTAAGATGTAATGAATTATTTTATTCTTGGTTATAAAGTTGTATTATGACCTTTGTTTCTTGATATTACATCTTAACTGTGGATGCTAGCTATTGATCCTGGGACTAGCATTGTAAACACAGGGATCTCTACCTTATTAAAGGTTGGGACCTCTACAGTGGCAGCGGGGCCTCTAGGGAACTACTGGCAATTAAGGTGCTTCTTTTAATAGAGCACCGGAGCAAAGCATTAACAATCCGTGAACACATGTGATCCTCACACCACAGCCATCCCCTCCGGTTGTCCCAATTATTGTAACTTTGGGGCCTTTGGATCCAGATAATGATATGTGTACACAACTTGCAGATAAGATCACAAACAATACTATCATAATGATTCAATAATAAGTTCAGATCTAAGATCATGGCACTGGGGCCCTAGTGACAAGCATTAAGCATCACAAGTTGTAACAAAGTCAAATAGAACAAGAGATACTAGGCACTATGCCCTAACAATCATATTCGATTACATGATAGAACTCATCCAAACCCTACCATCCCCAAGCCTACAACGGGGAATTACTCACTCATGGATGAGGGAAACATCGGTGGTTGATGGAGATGCGTTGGTGATGACGATGGCGATGATCCTCTCCAAATTCCCCGTCTCGGCAAGGTGCTAGAATGGAGTTTCTGGATCTGAATCTTGGTTTCTGGTCGCGGCGACAGAGCGGAACTCTTTCTGGAAAACTATCGAACCCCCCTTGTTTTTAGTTCAAAAGGAAAATTATAGGTGCAGAGGGAGGCCGAGGGGCTGTTTGGGGAGGCTGCACCCCCTCCAGGCGCGGCCAGTGGTGGGCCCGCGCCTGGGGTGGGTCTGGCCCCCTAGGCCCCCTCTTCGTTTCTCCTTCTGGCTCCGTGGATCTTCTGGTGAAATATTATTTTGGCATATTTTCCGGGATTTTTCCTGATAGTTGATTTTCTACACAAAAACAAGACACCAAAGTAATTCTGCTTAAAACATCGTCAGTCCGTGTTAGTTGCATCCAAATCACACAAGTTTAGAGGAGAAACAATAGCAAAGTGTTCGAAAAAGTAGATAGGTTTTGGACGTATCAACTCCCCCCAAGCTTAGCTTATTGCTTGTCCTCAAGCAATTCAGTTGAAAACTAAGTGCGATAAAAGAACTTTCACGAACACATTGCTTCATATGATGTAAATATTCTCAGCACAGGAGTAGATGCCTAGACAATTCCTAATAAGAAGTATGCAACTAAGTCTACTCAATATTCATTGCAAGCTATGAAGAGAAACCAACTCAAGAATAATAAGTAGCCTGAAACATAAACATAGGCAACATTGCAATGCTCATAATAAGGTATGATAGAGTGGTATCTTGCTTGCCTTTGTTTGAAGAGCACAATATAAATGCCAAGGCACCTCTGAAGTTCACATGAAGACTAGAGATAAAGATATTAGAGATACAAGCATCAAAGTCATGACATAATTAACCATGTTTTGAGACAAACACAAGAATGAAAACTAAGCTCTCAAGGAGGTGCTCATAGAATAGGTGGTGACTCAACAAGGTGGTGAAAATGGTTTTGGAAAGTTTGAAAGGCTTCCAAATGCTGAAAGGAAGGTACTCATTATCTTTGAGCTCTCATTGCCCCTATCATAAGCATCTTTATGTGGTTAAGGTGAAAGTGAGGTCCAGTTTGAATTATATGCTTGACAGACCATAGACTGGAAATCCCAAGTCCCTTGAGCGTGAGGGCCACTCCGCATACTACTCAACTTTGGGTCCAGGCAAGTTCTTGTCATTGTAAGTATTTGCATATCACGGGGTACCCCTTGCACATGGTACATGAGCTTTCCCATAACCAAAATGACAAGGAAAGCAGACAATGAGCATCTCAGCAATCTTTTTATTTACTATATGCATAGTTTTTTATTGAGGATGCTTCATAGATTACTCACTATGGTGATGCTGCAAGTTTCCACCATGATTAGGCATGGCTTAGTCTAGCGGCCCAAGCGTTTCTCTAACACAGAATACAAACTCCATGGACTCACAAGTCCCCCTTTCATTTCACACCGTTGGCATCCGCAAACAAAAGAGCAAAGTATCAACTAGTTATGAATATATCTAAAAGGTGTTGAAAGCGTTCCCCGTGACAGCACGGTTCTGCTGACTCCCAGCATATAATTTGCAAGCATATCACTTTCATGGACTAGTAATGGTTCAGGATTATTAAGTGCACAAAATAAAGTGTGCCATCAAGTTTGTGAGAGCTTTACTAACTAACTTTCTCAACACAGAAAAACATTTTATTTTGAAAGAAAACACGGCATATAGAATATGCACTGAAATATAAAATGATGCTAATAGGTAGGTATGGTGGACACAGCTGGCAATATTGGTTTTGGGGAGTTGGAAGCACAGGTAAAGCACATACTCAGTGCAAGTGAACGCTAGCAATAGAAAGGGAGCGACAAACGAGAGAGCAATAGCTGTCATAACCATGCTTGCAACAAAACCGGACTAATTATGGCATGAAAGTGATACAAGAACTCTGAGGCAAAATAAATCATCGAGGCTTACTAACTATTGATTAGACATATGCATGCGTGAGCATGTGCCAAGTCGATTCACATGAACAGTCAGAGGAGGATACCAAAGTATCATACTAAAGTATGAATAAAACAATGCAAGCAAACATTCATATGACATGCTACAAACTATTAGCAAGCTAGAGCTAATCATAGACAAGCAAGAACTACTAAGCATCCATAATGACATACACCATACACAAACAGGCTAAGCCTGCTCACAATGATGAGTATATGTACAAAAATGAAACAAATAGAGTCCGTTACCAGCCTCTTACCACTCCTCGAGTTGTCTTAATCTTCATTATTGCTCTTCACTTGTGTGACTTGAATGATAACATGAAACCAAAATCCACTGAGAGCGGATGATCCCTACAAAGAACTCACAAAACCGAAGAAGAACCACAAATATTTTTGGTGTTTTCGATTTTTTAGAAACAAGCAAACAAAGAAAAACAAACCAAAAAAGAAGCAAACAAAGCAAAATATTTTTGGATTTTTTTTTTCTTTTAAGGCAAACAAAAGCAAAGAAACAAACCAAGTGAAACAACGAAAATATTTTTGGTATTTTGGTGTTTTTGAGAAAGAGGCAACAAGAACCAAAAAGAAAGCGAAACAATGGATATACAAAGAACCGACCGAACATGATATATATATGAGTGTGATGTCGGTATACCTCCCCCAAGCTTAGGCTTTTGGCCTAAGTGGGGCTCAATAGCGTGGGTAGTAACCCCAAGCTGGTGGGTCATCATAGGAATGATCATAGTCAGGCGCTTGTGTAGAAGAAGATGACGCGCCCCAATCAAATGAGGGCTGCTGGTATGAAGACTCTCCCAAGTTGGAGGGCTGAACCGAATTGTCTTCGGCATCCTCTTCAACATTCTCTTCTTGCTGGGAGAGTTCCCCCACATATGTGTCAACCTCCTCCTCCGTAAGCGATCGTCCTTGCCTGTTATCAAAATTAAACAAAGCAGGTATAGGCAAATAAACTATTTTCTTAGTCCTACCCTTTCTCCGTCCTTGTTGGGCAAAAGACAATTCATACGGTAGACTTATTATGTTAGCCCCCAAAGAAACAAAACCATGATGAACCATGGATTCAATATCAAGCCTCTCTATGGGAAAACAAAAATCCGAATAGTGAGGCTCTAAACCATGGAAAGCTAGCAACCTAGAAGAAATGAGACCTCCACAAATTCCACCCTTCTCATGGTTAGTGGTGAGACGGTGAGCTATCAGAGCACCCAGGCTATAAGATCTATTCCTATTTAGAGCAGCTGCAATAAAAGCTAGATCAAAAGAAGACAACTTCCTAGCAATCTTTCTAGCAAGAACACACTTGGTAATGAAATAGAAAAAGTATCTAATAGCTGGGAGCTGAATGTTCTGAATTTTACCACTTTGCTTTGAGAATTCGAAACCTTGGAAAATCTCAGCATATAAATCAATAAGTGACTTGGGCCTTTCCTTGATCTTCTCACAAGATCCCCACTAAGGTACTCTAATGGCTGCACAGAAATCAGCAAGAGGCAGGTCGACAGATATATTATATATTTTGTAATGGACCATGGGGTTAGGAGTAGACCAAGTGAATCGGAAGTCCTGCACAAAATCCATGGTTAGTTTAACATATTGGAATGGTTCACCTTCAACAAATTGTTCCAACCCTGCATTTGTAACCATAGTTTGGAAATCTTGGAGAATCCCCGCAGTTCTCATAAATTCATGGCATGGATATATGGAAGGAAAAACTACCTCCTCGCGATGAACCTTCATTGGCTCATGCACCATCAAGTCATATTGGTTTAGTAGATAGTCACTCATCTTCCTTGCAAGGAGCAATCCCTCCAAAAATCAGCACTTTAGATGGGTTGAACAAGGAGATCGAAAATCGCGAGGAAGAATAGCAAGAACTCGAGCTTGAGAAAGTTTTCCGGTGTCTTTCGGGAGGGAGAAAGAAGGTGGCTTTGAGGAGGCAACCTGGAGGGGCCCAGGTGGTCCAGACCCTCCCATGCGCCACCTCCTGGCAGGTCGCGCCTACCATGGGTGCGGGGCCCTGGGGTGGCCCCCTGGGTCACTTCAGGTACCTCTCTGCCCCTTTTTTCGAGGAAAATTTATTTTGAATTTTCTGGGATTTTTCGGGAAACTTTATTTTTGGCCAATTTTCAGGGTATGAAAATTGATTTTCTCGCAGAAACATTTTTTTTCCAGAAGAAGCGAAAGCAAACCAATAGCCAAACTATAGCAGCTCTAAGAAACTCTAACAAGCAAACAACTAACAAAACTAAAGCTAAAGCAAAGACTAGGAAGGAGAAGAGTAAAACAAAGAAAGAATAACCATAGTGAAAACATTTTTTGTTCATTAAAATCCTTTTGTTAACAAGGTTGATCAAGTCTTGTTACCAAAACAATCTTATATGAAGCAAAACTTTGTATTCCACCAAGTGATTATGTTACCTCAAGCTTGATAGCAATGGTACCAATCATAATAGTTTCAAAATTTTCTTGTGGAATGAGACAATATATTTCTCCAACCTAGATGCTCTCAATATTTTCAGTGGAATTCAGGCAATAGCTTTTAGCAACCTTCTTGGGGAAATAGACAGTGTGCTCTTTGTCATTAATATTGAATGTTACTTTCCCTTGATTGCAATTGATGAAAGCACCTGTAGTATTAAGAAAAGGTCTCCCAAGAATAATAGACATATTATCATCTTCAGGCATTTCAAGCACAACAAAATCAGTTAAAACCATGAAATTATGAGCTACTTGAACAGGAACATCCTCACATATACCAACATGAATATTAGTTGACTTATCAGCCAATTGCAAAGATATATCAGTTGGTATTAACTTTTCTAGTTGGAGTCTCTCATAGAGAGAAAAAGGCATAACACTAACTCCAGCTCCCAGATCACATAAAGAAGATCTAACATAATTATTCTTAATAGAGCAAAGAATAGTTGGTATACCTGGATCACCAAGTTTCTTTGGAACCTTACCATTGAAGGAGTAATTATCAAGCAAAGTAGAAATCTCCTCATTAGGAATCTTCCTTTTATTAGAGACAATATCCTTCATGTACTTTGAATAAGGAGGCAACTTAATAGCATCAACAAGGAATTTGCAATAATAAAGGTTTCATCCACTCACAAAACTTGTTGTAGTGTTCTTCCTCCTTTGACTTGTGTTTCTTACCTGGAAAAGGCATTGTTTTTTGCACCCAAGGTTCTCTCTCTTTCCCATGTATATTAGCAATAAAATCTTCCTTAGTGTACCCAGTGTTCTTAGTGTGTTTCTTGGGTTGTTCCTCAACTTCTCCCTCAGGAGTATCATTTTTATCATTACCATTCTCAGTTTCAGCATCAGAGCCACATATACTATTAGGATCTACAGCAGGTTCAAGTGGTTCCTCAACTATCTTATGTTTATTTTTCTTTCTCTTACAAGGACTACCATTGTCTACTTGTTGGGAATCATGTTCTATTCTTTTAGGGTGTCCTACAGGATATAAAGGATCTTGAGTAGCCATACCACTCCTAGTTCTAATTCCATAAGCATGTTTATCTCCTGAAGCATTAACTAGCATATCCTTTTGTACCTTAGCAAGTTGATCAAGTTGGGTTTGAACCATATGAAAGTGTTTACAAAGCATTTTAATATCATTAGAAGTTCCTTCCACAATATCTTTCAACTCATTGATAGCTCTAGAGTTTTCCAATAAATGATTCTGAACTTGTTTATTAAAATTACCTTGCTTAACAATAAAAATGTCAAGTTCCTCTAAGCATTGATCAGGTGGCTTACTATAGGGAATATCACCTTCATCAAAGTGTTGGAGAGAGTATACCTCAATAGTAGATGAGTGGGGAATTGGCTTACATAATTCTTCTATAGGAGGTAGATTCTTCACATCTTCAGCTCTAATACCTTTCTCCTTAAGACACTTTTTAGCTTCCTTCATCACTTCATCATTTAATGCAATAATTCCTCTCTTCTTTGGTGTTGGTGTTGGTGTTGCAATTGGTTCAGGAACATCTGGTTCAGGAGTAATAGGCTCAGGTGTATTCAGCTCAGTTGAAGTCCAATGATCATAATTCTTGCTTATTTTAGCCATTAATTCTTCAGCATCTGTAGGAGTTCTTTTCCTAAAAACACAATCATTAGTTAGTCCATTATAATAAATATCAAGTAACTCATTCTTAGGTAATGGACATCTAGGATATGCATGAATCAAGGCACAAAACCTTGTCCATGACTCAGGAAATTTCTCTTCTTCTCCCTGTTTAAAATCAAAAAGTCTCTGCAAAGCAGCATGTCTAGCACTAGGAGGAAAATATTTATGGAAGAAAGAAGCAATCAAACAATCAGGGCTATCAATGGAACCAGGAGGTAATCTATTAAAACAAGCCCTAGCTTCTCCTTTTAGTGAAAAGGGAAGATCTTAGTAACAAAGTACTTGCGCATCTTAAAATCATCAGAGAATAAAGCACTCATAGTAGAAAGCTCATTCATATGAGCCACATCACTCTCATTTTTAGTCCCACAGAAAGGTTCTTTCTCAACAATATCTAGATAAGATAAATCAAGAGAGAAATCTTTATCTTTAATGTTTATGGGAGAAGTAGCAAACTTAGGATCAGAGGAAAACTTAGGAATAATAGTAAGTCTAGCAAGGAGACTCTTAATAGCACTAGTACCATGTGTGTTTCGGCACTCTTCAACAAAATCATCAGTGAGCTCAATGTAACCATCATTAATATCATAACTTTCACTAGCCTCAGGTGAGCTAACAGGTGTAACAGTGTCTTCACTTGGAGTTTTGGTATTTCCTAGACTAGCCATAGTAGCATTTAGAAAAGGACCTAATGAACCAGTCGCATCAAGCACAGTAGAAGTAACATCATGAGTATCAAAAGCAGTTTCAGATTTAGCAGTAGTAGCAGTGTGTGTAGCATGAGCATGTGGTGGTGGTGTGACAAGCTTACTTATAACAGACGGTGAATCAAGAGCAGCTGAGGTGTTTAGGACTGTACCTATTATTGTAGTGGATGGTAAAATAGGGAACTTTCCATCACGAGTCTTCCCCATGATGAAAGGAGTAGCAGTGAACAATAATAGATCCAAGTGAACTTACAAATAAAGTTATGCTCCCCGTTAACGGCGCCAGAAAATAGACTTGATGACCCACAAGTGTAGGGGATCGCAACAGTCTTCGCGGGTAGTATTACCCAATTTATTGATTCGACACAAGGGGAGACAAAGAATAATTGCAAGCCTTAACAACTGATTTGTCAGCTCAGCTGCACCTGGAAATAGTTCTTGCTCATAGAACTTTATCAGTAGCAACGGTTTGGTAGTAGAAACACCAAAGCAACAACAGCAGTAACAGCAACAATGAATAGTAGCAATAGTAAGAGTAACGGTAACAGTAGGATTCGAGTGCGGTAGGCATAGGGATGGATGGACGGGCGTTGCATGGACGAGTATAAACATGTAACTTCAAGATCTAGGGCATTGAAGATAAGTAATAACAAGCATCCAAGTACTAAACAATCCTAGGCATGTGCTCTCTATATAGTCATACATGCTCGCAATGAGAACTTGCACAGCATCTTCTGTCCAGCCAGCCCGTGGCAGCGGGGCCTCTAGGGAACTACTGGAAATTAAGGTGCTCCTTTTAATAGAGAATCGGAGCAAATCATTAACACTCTGTGAACACCTGTGATCCTCACACCACCGCCACCCCCTCCGGTTGTCCCAATTATTGTCACTTTGGGCCCTTTGGATCCGGACAATGATATGTGTACACAACTTGCAGATAAGTGTAAGGTTCCCAACCTTTAATAAGGTAGGGATCCCTATGATTGCAATGATAGTCCCTGGATCAATAGCTAGCATCCACAGTTAAGATGTAATATCAAGAAACAAAGGTCATAATACAACTTTATAACCAGGAATAAAATAATTTATTACATCTTACATAGCTCATTTGGCCATCCCATTACAATGCAGCAGAATATAACAATAGCATGGGGTCCTTCATCTTCAAAGTGCCACAGGCAGTCATGTTGGTTGTAGACTTGTAATCCTAATCAATAAACTTCACTAACATCAAACAAACCTACAACATAATAAGTTACAGCCACAAGGGTCAATACATTTGAATTGTATTGGCAAGTGATACTATGGTAATATTTTGGAGTCTATCATCTATATGCATTTGGCTAAGTGGAGCTTAGGATTGCTTTGCTCAAAATAGATTTTCCTTATCATTTGAAAACACTAAGTTTTTGCTTGACAAAATCTTTCCCAAGGCATCTCCCAATAGAAATTGGTGATCCTTCAACCCTTGTTCAACCACAAGTTTTAACTTAGAAATTGGGATGAGGAGATTCTTGATAGCTTCCATGTCTTGATGCTCAAATTGTCCTTTACCAGGGACATGGCTAAGTACTTAGATTTTACACTCTGCAGAGGTGGTGCACTTTCCCCACAAGACTTGGTTTCACCAAGACAAGATCTTTCAGAAGCCTTCCCTTAGACCAGAATGGACGCGCTCCAACCTATCATTCACCTACCACCAACTGTCCATTTGGCTAGGTTATTGCAACCTATATGATCCAGGCAGAGCTCATAATGCCAAGTGGCTGCACTTGAAGCTTCTCAACATTTGACATCTCAAATCTCTTTGTTCCTGGGTGGCCATCCACAAGTGAGATACCAAGTTTTCCCCAGCATACTGGACTTGGTGATGCCCAAGTTTTCCCCAGCATACTGGACTTGCATAACCACTCAACATAAACCATTCTTTCCATTCCACCCAGGTGATTCATTCACTTAGTTGTTTTATTAAACAAAACACAAGTCCTTGACTTAGAAATATTCCATAGCATGAAATATAATCCACCCTTGTTTTCTACTAGCTAGGCTAAGCATGATAGTAGTAGGAATCTTAACTTTGGTAATTTCTACTAAGGTTTCATCTACTAGGATTTTCCATGGCATAGTTTACACTTAGCAAAATTCCATGCAAGTCCTACTTTAGAAATTTCACTAATGCATAGTGAAAATAATGGGACAAAAGTATGAAGCATCACTTGCCTTTTTGGTAGAGAATATAAGTTCATGATCTTTGCAATATTCACACTCTTCAAATCACTACAATTCAATCAAGCAAGCAATATTTCAATCTACCATTCAAGCAACATTACATAAAATAATAGAAACAAAACAATGCATGCAAGCATGCCAAACTTTGTTTTATTTACAAAAGTGGTTTATAATAGGTTATAAACATTCTACAACACCTATTGGTCATTTTATAAAGTGGCAAAACCATTTGTAAAAGATTTTACTCTAAAAACCATTTTTAGACCAAATCAATATTTTATGTAATTGAAAATGTCTTTAGCAAAGCAATAATCTTTATAAGGTTCACCAAATACATTTTTAAATCATAAAACTTGGTGTTTGGGTCAGAGAGTTTAAATCAAAACATTTCCCAAAGGTTTTCCTCCAAAAATCATTTTTAATAAATAAACTTTATTTTTATTTGACTAGAAATGCTTTAAATCAAAGATTTACTCTTTAGCTTTACCAAATACATTTTTGAAACCACAAATTGATTTCTATGCTCAGTAGGTTCAAAACAATCCATTTGCCAAAGATTATATCACTAAAATAATTTTAGAATGAATTTTATATTCCAAACATGCCTACACAAGTTTCTGCACAAACAATCATTTTATCAGACGCAAATCACTAAACAAAGGGAATGGTCAGAAATTACTTGTCTTGCTGATTCCATTGATATAAAATTTGCAAAATTTGGACGTGTGGTTTGAAAGTTATGGATTTTTAAAATTGGAACATCTAATAGAACAAAATTTCTGTTTTAAAACAAACCCTGGACATGCGGCGCTTTCCTACTGGCGTGTCTGATGATCAGCAGATATGGGCCGTTAGATCTAGTTACATCGCACGGCTTAGTTCGCAGGATACCTCTTCGTTTAAGTTTCTATCGCGTGCGTTGGATCTAAATCCTACGATGCTCAGCACGCTAGCCATCGAGTGGCGGCACTGGCGGCGGCAGGTGGCGGCGCGCGCTCAGCTACTGGCCGGGCAGTGATATAGGAAGCAGCAGGGGTAGAGGAAAGGCTCACCGGGTTTGCAGCTTGCTGCTGATGCTCAAGGTGCTTGCCGCTTGTCGAGGGGCGCATGGTAGCGTCGAGGATTACTTGCCGGAGATGCTGCTGTTGTCGGGTCACGCACAACTTCGTCGGAGGCGAGTCTCTAGAATGCAAGCGAGCAAAACAACGCATCAGGAAGATGCACACGGGTTCAAGGACCGCGGGAACACTCACCAGTGAGCAAGGGGCGCACGAGGTCGTCGGCTATGGCTCGCCGGAGTCGAGCTCATCATCGGTGGCGCTCGGACATGGACAGAGTCGAGGCTGCGGGGCACGCGCGGGTGAGTGTGAGGCACTGGCAGGTGCGCCTGGTTCTGGCAAACTAGATCGTGTGAAGTAGGATCAGTGGGGAGGTTCGTGCTCGTCGGAATCGACCGGAAAGGTCGTCGGAGCCAGTGGTGGCGCGAGCGAAAATTAACGCAGCCTGGTGGCGTAGAGGATCTGGCGAGTGAGGTGAAAGATAGAGGGGGCGAAGGCGCTTTAGTACGCGTGATTGCGGGGCCGTTTCATGGCGTGGTTAACGCGTATTCACGCCGGCATTCAAACGGCTGCAACAGCCGGCGAGGCGTGGTCAGCGGGGCGGGTGAAGGAGACGCTGAGGTGGCGATGGGGTCCGTTGGTCAGTGAAAGGAAGAGAGAGGAGGTGGGGTCCAGTGATCAGTGACTGAGTGGGTTTTGTCTATGGTGAGAAAACGTTTCGGGGGAGAGAGGGAGAGGTGGGCTATTGGGCCTGGACTGGGCTTAGCTGGGCTGCTCCTTTTCATTTTTTTTGTTCAGATTGTTTTTCCTTTTCTAATTCTTTAATCTGTTTTGTTTTTGTTTAATTATTTCAAACATCAATTTGATTTCAAACCTCCAAAATTTGTGTAGGTTCAAATACCGATTAATAGTTCATTTTAGATTCAACACTAGAATATTTCTTTTATTCTTTTAGGGTCTTTTAATTATTTAAAAGTAGGCCCATGCATTTAAATTCAATTAATATCAAATATATTTTAAACCCTTATTTAATTTCAATGCTCACAAAACCTTTTCAGTAGGTTTATTTATTTAATAGGGTGTCAAATTATTCACCATGAATTATTTGGAAAATATTTAATATGATTTATAAATCATTTGAATTGGGTATTTGTTTTAATTCCAATGAAATTAAAGTTTTGTTTCCATAAATTTTATTTGGAAGATTTCTTTGATCTTATTTAATTGAACCACTTTTATTCCACTTGGGTAAATTCCAAATATCATCTCCCATGATTTAATTAATCACTTCTAATAGGGATTTTGTCTTTATTCAAACGGAAATGAAATTTGGTTAATGCCACTTTATTTTTATTTCAGAAAATTCTTTATCAATTTATT
Source organism: Avena insularis (assembly GCA_023614405.1). Lineage (NCBI taxonomy): Eukaryota > Viridiplantae > Streptophyta > Magnoliopsida > Poales > Poaceae > Avena > Avena insularis. Next base: position 536,887,770 of record CM042684.1, read on the forward strand.
TTATTTGGATTTTGGATTATATTCATTCCATTTGCTTATGGATTTGGCCAATTTCTTTCTTTATCTTTATAAAATCCATATCTTTTTATTTATAGATCCAAACTTGGTGATTCCAATTTGTAAAATCTTATTTAATATTTATTTATCCTTTTAAATATATTTAGGATTATTTGCTCACCATTTGGTATGGATTTATAGATAGATGCTTTATTAGCTTTGAAAATTTAATTTCCTTATCTTATTAAATTCATAAGATTTTATCCATGGCTCCAAATTAAGTGAATCCAATTCATATGGTTTTATAATATTTCTATTTGTCATTCTTGATCATTTTGAAATGTTTGTTTGACAAATTTTTATATGGATCAAATCCATAGGTTTAGAGATAGCTTGGAAATGTTTTCTTCCATTAGGGTTTTAGGGTTTTGGTTTATTCTCCAAGTGTTTAAATTTCCAGATGCATTTATGAAGAATGCATTCCACTTGATTTGAATTTAGTTGGATTCAAACATTAACCAAAGTTTGTTCAAGTTGGGATTTTAAGTTTCCATTTAGAACAAAAGTTTATTCTCACCCTAATTTTCAACAATTGTTTATTTTGTTTATTTATTTTTCACATTACAAAATTTGGAAAAATTTGGGATGTGACAGGCTACCACCCTTAAAATAAATCTCGTCCCGAGATTTGGGGAAGATAGGGTTACAAGTTGGCTCAAAGCAACTAGGGTACCACCACCCTTAAATTTTCTTTCAACTAGATTACATCTTGGCTTGCTTGGAATCTTGTTGAAACTTCTCTGGGCAAACATCTGCATAGTTGTAACATCCCAAAAATTTAAATTCCAAAACTCATTCATATCATCCTTGCATCTTTCATCATTTAGGGTTTTTCTCAAAATCATTTCAAAAACAGAAGCTTGTGCTATGATTTCATGTGAGCAAATTTAACTCAAATGGCCATCACCCTTTGAGACTTGAATGTTTAGGAACTTGTTTGCTTGCCTCCATTGTTGGAAAGTTTAGGTGTAAAGGTTTGACCAAAGTTTTCAATTTAGAAATAATTTCAAAACCCCTATTCCAAACATTTGCAAAATAGAAGCATAGTCTCTGTTTGTTTGAAATCCAAGCTTGACCAAGCCCTTGCAAAGTAGCCCCATGAGTTTTGACCCATTTCTGAGACCAATTCACCACTGCAAAACCTCAGGAAGATTTGAATTCAAATCTATTTTGAAACCATTTGAAAACCCATTCAGAAAATCGAATTAGAAAAGAAAAAGAGTTAAACAAAGGAAAAGGGCCGAGCGCTAGATATCTGGCCCAGCAGTGAAGCAAGCCCAACTAGCCCACCCGGGGGTTTTCTTTTCCCTCTCTCACGCGCGAGCACACACACCAAGTCGCTGACAGCCAGACCCCACCACCCCTCTACTCTATTCGCTGACAGGTAGACCCCCTGCCACGTCAGGCTCGTCGTCAATCTCGCGCGGAAGAACTGCTCGCCGTGGCCGTTTCCTCCCCGACGCAAATGCGCTTAATTGGCGTTGAGTGCTCGCGAGATTCTCGCACCTGCTCCGCCTACTTAACCCCCACCTCTCTGCGACCATTTCCCCTCACTTAGCATCACCTCTCCGCCACCAGGCTGCACACAATCATCCTCGCACCGCCGCAGACAGAGCCCACTCCGGCGATCAATTCCGGTGAGCCTCGTGTTCCCCTCTGCCTCTCATTCTTGCTATCTGATTCAGTGAGTCTTTGCGCACCTCCTGACCCCACTAGTTCATCCTGTACTGCCCCAGGTCGCTGTTTCCGCTCAACACCGCAAGCACCGACGACCACCTCGACTCCGGCGACCAAATTCCGTAAGTCCCGTGCGCCCCTTCACTTCTGACTCACACGTGATTATTCGCCACGGTCTTGCGCATCTCCTAAACCCTCTGGCTCGTGTTAGGGCGACGTGGAACCTCGGCAACGACTCCGACAACAACCACCCGACGCCGTGCACGACTCCGACGAGCTCTCTCAGCCACATCCGAGCGCCCCTTCGCAAACCGACGCTACCTTGAGCTTCAGCAGCCTCTTGCGAACCTGGTATGACCCTTCTCCCTCTCGCGGACGACCTGGAACGCAAGCGCCGCCGTAGACCGAGCGCTCCGCCGCTCGCTGACGCCGCGCGCCGCCAGGACTTGGTTGTTTGAACGAGCACCGTTAGATCCAGATCCGAGCGCTAGGATAGATTCATTTAACTGCGAAGCGGTACGCGATCTGGAGCGTGCGATCTATTTAGATCCTGCGGCTGTAGAGCTCGATCCGGGCGAATCGGTACGCGCCAATCACAACACGACGCGTGGCTAGGGTTAGATCTAAAAACAGATTTAAAATCAGATTTTGATCCAAATTCAAATGCCCATAACTTTTGAATGCCACGTTGGTTTTTTGCAAACTTTATACCGTTGGATTGAGTGAAACCAGACCTTTCTGAATATCCAATGTGTTTAACAAATAGTAACCATTAGAATGACTTTGTTTGAAGAAACATGTTTAAGGCTAATTTGAGAATAGATTTGTTTAGTAAAATTGTTTTGGTGCCAAATAAGTTTGTTTTGGCAAAGTTTTGTGTCTTGTTATGTTTCTGTAAACTTGCACATGCTTGGTAAAATTTTCAAAATCCCCACTTAGTAAATTCATGCATGCATGCATTCATATTATTTTTGATTGTATATAAATTGTGTGTAATTGTATGTTATGAATTTTGTGTAGATTTTGCTAGTGATTGTGACTGTGAAGAGTGCTACTCTCCTCATTACCAAGGCAAGTGATGCTTCATATCTTTTGTCCCATTACTTTCACTATGCATTAGTGTTTTTGCTAAGTAATTCTTGCATGGATTTTATTTTGCTAAGTATAGACTATGCTATGGGAAAACCTAGTAGATGAAACCTTAGTAGCAATTTCCTAAGTTAAGATCCCTATTACTTTCATGCTTAGCTTAGCTAATAGAAAACAAGGGTGGAATATATATTCATGCTATGGAAAATTTCTAAGTCTGTGGACTTATGTTTTGTTTAATAAAACAACTAAGTGAATGAATCACCTGGGTGGAATGGAAGGAATGGCTTGTGTTGAGTGGTTCACAAGGCCAAGGACTTGGCTTGTGTATCTCACTTGTGGATGGCCACCCAGGAACAAAGAGATTTGAGATGTCAAATGTTGAGAAGCTTCAAGTGCAGCCACTTGGCAATATGGGCTCTGCCTGGATCATAGGTTGCAATAACTTAGCCAAATGGACAGTTGGTGGTAGGGGAATGATAGGTTGGAACGCGTCCATGTTGGTCTAAGGGAAGGCTTCTGAAAGATCTTGTCTTGGTGAAACCAAGTCTAGTGGGGAAAGTGCACCACCTCTGCAGAGTGTAAAATCTAAGTACTTAGCCATGTCCCTGGTAAAGGACAATTTGAGCATCAAGACATGGAAGCTATCAAGAATCTCCTCATCCCAATTTCTAAGTAAAAACTTGAGGGTGAACAAGGGTTAAAAGGATCTTCAGTCTTTGATTGGTAGATGCCCTGAGTGGATCTTCAGTCTTTGATTGGTAGATGCCTTGGGTGTTTTGTGCCAAACAAAAACTTAGCGTTTTCAAATGATAAGGAAAAATCTATTTTGAGCAATGCAAGCCTAAGCCCCACTTAGCCAAATGCATATAGCATTATAGTCCACTTTAAATAAGCTAAGGTATCACTTGCCAATACTTTTCCAAAGTATTGACCCTCTGTGGCTGTAACTTGTAATGTTGCAGGTTACTCCGATGATGAATAGGAGTCATGAGTCTACACTCAACATGCTTGCCTGTGGCACATGAAGATGAAGACTTATGTTTATTTACTTATTCCATAAACTCTTGTATTAGGCCTTTGGCCCTGAGTTGTAAAAGACTATGTTTTATCTCTGGAATGAATGTAATAAACAACCTTTGTATCTGTGTACTTCATCTTGAACTGTGGATGCTAGCATTGATCCAGGGACTAGCATTGCAATCACAGGGATCCTTTTCCTTTACAAAGGAGGGGTCTTACAGATGGTATCAGAGCACTGTGTTGCCTGTAGGATTATGACCCTAGGATTGGAAACCACTAAGGAAAATTTTAACTACTTCTACACTTGTCTATTCTTCTCGTAAACTTTTCTAATCTTCTCATTCTCATCTCTATTTGTAGATGAACTCCATCAACGAAGCCATGAAGAGAGGACCACTCATGACCATGACCTTGGAGTGTGAAACTGAGTTTCCCAAGATTCTCAAGGACCTCATGGAGGCAATGGAAGCACATGGTGCAGCTGTGTACAAGGGCTTTCCAGTGATGGAGGAAGGAGTGAAGTATTGGTGGGTGCAACTTCACTTGTACAAAAACAAGGAAGACAACCACAAGGAAAGAGGTTTCTGCATGTACACCAACACTGTGATGCACACCACATTCTTTGAGTCAGCAAGAGAAGCAGCTTGGAAGACTATCAAAGAACTCAGTGCTAGAGTTAAGTGCAAAATGCTCAACCTCCAAAAAGACTTAGAGAAAGGAAAGGAACTTACCCAAGAGTTGGAAGCCACCAACCAAACCTTAAGGGGAGATATTATAGACTTAGTGATAGAAGCATGTGAACAAGATAGGCTGATTGCCTCTAGGAACATTGTGTTAGCTACCAGATCCAGTGAGATAGGTTTGTAAACGCACTTCGTTAGTTGGACCACCACCTATCACCTTATTTTTCAAATGTTACCTTAAATAGGTTTGAACCTTGGTTGATGTAATGGATTCATGTATGCATGACTTGTGTGATTTTTGTGTTCCATGGATATGTATGAATGTTTGTCTTGTTTATTTTAAATTGTGTTGTTCTAACTTTTTCAATCTTATAAATAGATGCATATCGCCATCAGCACTGTTGAGGAGTTCCAGGTTACCCGTTTTGGTCCTCGTATCGTAGAGCTTACTACCTTGATCGATCTCCCTCTTCCCACCATTACGGTGCACCCACTCACCAAGTTTGAGAGGAAGGACCTCTGGGGTTTCAAGGTGAACCAGCCGGGGCCTTGAGCAGGCCTACTACGGAGGCCATCGTCTTCAAGCTTATGCACGATGACAGGAGAGAGGCATGGAGGTTGTCATGCAGGACTGATAGGGCGATGTTAGGTCGTCACTCCGACAAGTTAGAGGCACTCACTTCCACACCTTGAAAGGCGTGATGATGACGGAGAGTCCATCGACTCTGAGGACGACTCGAGGGTCGCAGCCGATACGCCTGCATTCTCCAGGACTTAGAGACTCTTATTAGGCATGTGGATCTTGACAGACCAACGTCATGCTTAGCAATGACGAGCTCAGTGCAACTTGAGAAGGACAAGCTCTTCGCGCAGCAGGGCGAGATTGTCAGGGAGATGGAGGCGAAGTTCGAGACCCAGGACCGTAAGTTCAAGAGTCAAGAGAAACGTGTCCAGGATATGAACAAGAAGATTCGGGATATGACCGAGGAACTGCAGTCCAAGGACTTCGAGTTAGAGCAGCAGCAGACAGTGATTGAGAGACTTCGTTCCCAGAAGAGGGCTCTCAAGGCCAAGATCGACTCCTTGACCACTACCATCGAGGAGAACAAGACCGCAATGGAGAACGCAGGTCTTACCTTTGTCGAGGAGGAGATTGATGCTGACGAGGAGACTTGACTACTCAGTTATCTTTATTTACCGTACTTGTTATTTGTGAACTTATTATTGGACCATCCGACATGTGGATGGCTTGCCACTTGTGTGTTTTTACTTTGAGACTTTTTGTTATCTTGTTATTGAGCTTTTTGTGTTGCATGCTATGTGTTTGCTTACGTGATGTATTGTGCATGAATCATGTAAGGGTATCTCATTCTTATCTCTATATGAACAAACCACAGATGCCTTCCCGTCGCGCAAACCCCAACCCCAACAGCATTACCCCAGAAATGCAACAGATGATGAATCTTGCGGAACCGACTTATGCAAATGATGACGACATTCATCCAAAACCAGAACAACAACAACCCCAATAACAATAACAACAACAACAACAACCCTCCGGGTTTTGATATGCTCACCAGATTTCTGCGTCTGAGGCCAGCTAAGTTTTCGGGGACGACTGATCCCATGGTGGCCAATGACTGGCTACGTTCTGTGAACAAAGACTTAGTGACCGTGGGCTGCACGGATGCTGAAAAAGTCAGGTTCGCAGCACATTTGTTGGAAGGACCAGCCGCCGCATGGTGGGACAACTTCCAGATCACCACTCCTATCGATGAGGTGACTTGGGCTATCTTTGAAGATGGCTTTCGCACTACTCATATCTCACCAGTAATGATGAGCCTGAAAAAGAAGGAGTTTCACAACCTGAAGCAGCGCCACCACAGCGTGGCTGAATATATTGAGGAGGTCAACAATCTGGCGCGCTATGCACCGGATGAGGTTGACACAGATGCCAAAAGGAAGGAAAAGTTTCTGGAAGGCTTAAATGATGAGCTGAATCTGCAGCTGTCTGTGGCATATGTTCCAACTTATCAGTCGCTGTATGATAAGGCTGTTATTGTGGAGAATAAAATGAAGCAAGTCGAGAGTAGAAAGAGGAAACACTCCGACAAGCACAACTCGGGATCGTCTCATAAACGATCTCACTATGATGATAGTGTCAGCTCAGGATCCCACAAGCATGGGAAATTTAACAAGCACCACAACCACAACCGTCATGACAACAAGCATCATCGCAGTCATGACAATGATAAGTACAAGAATCACAAGAGTGGACATAAGAGCCATCATAGTGGAAGTGGAAGTAGAAACCAGCCTAAAACGGACATCAGTCAGGTCGAGTGCTACAAATGCAAGAAGCTGGGCATTATGCTAATGAGTGCCCTGAAAAGAAAGTTGAAGGACCTAACAAGCCCAATCCTTTTCAGAAAGGACAGGTTAACCACATCAATGTGGAGGAGGTCTATGAAGAGCCTGATGCCGTTGCTGGTAAGTTCAGACTCAATTCCATCTCAGCATTTGTACTCTTTGACACTGGTGCATCTCATTCATTCATATCAAAAGCTTTTGTCAAAAGAAATGAACTACCGGTAGAAACCATTGGGTGTCCTATAAGAGTAAGTTCTCCTGGTGGAGAAATGATAGTAAACTCAGGATGTCATGACTTAGTCATAGAGTTTGGAAAACATAAGTTTCTAGTGAACCTAATAATCCTAAATTCCCAAGGATTGGATGTGATTTTGGGAATGGATTGGATGGCTAAGTATGAGGGAGTACTAGATTGTGCCAATCGTACAGTTGCACTCACAACCCCTGAAGGTAAGAGGATAAAATTCAAGTCCAATTTTAAATCTAAAGGATGTAAGCTGAATTCTCTTAAGGGGGTTAGCATGGACACTGTGCCAATTGTGTGTGAATATCCGGATGTGTTTCCGGAAGAGTTGCCGGGAATGCCACCAGATAGAGATGTAGAGTTTATAATAGATTTGGTACCAGGTTCTGGACCAAGAGAAAAGAGGCCATATAAAATGTCAGTTGACGAACTTAAGGAACTCAAGAAACAGCTTGGAGAACAATTGCAGAAAGGATTCATCCAGCCGAGTTCTTCATCTTGGGGAGCTCCAGTTTTATTCGTGGAAAAGAGAGATAGAACTCAAAGATTATGCATAGATTACCGTTCTCTCAACGAGGTAACCATCAAGAACAAATATCCTTTGCCAAGAATCAACAATTTGTTTGATCAGCTAGAAGGAGCATGTGTGTTCTCGAAGATTGATCTTCGGTCAGGCTATTTTCAACTCAAGATAAGAGAGCAAGACATACCTAAAACCGCATTCACCACAAGGTATGGATTGTATGAGTACACTGTGATGCCTTTTGGGTTAACCAACGCTCCAGCATACTTCATGAATATGATGAACAAAGTGTTCATGGAATTTCTCGACAAGTTCGTTGTCGTTTTCATCGATGACATCTTAGTCTACTCCAAGAGCAAGGAAGAGCATGAAAGACATTTACGCTTGATACTTGAGAAACTGAGGGAACATAAGCTTTATGCCAAATTCAGCAAGTGTGAGTTTTGGTTAGAGGAAGTTGGATTTCTTGGTCACGTTATGACAAAGGATGGTGTAGCAGTCGATCCTGCTAAAGTTTCAGCTGTGACAGAATGGGAATCTCCTAAGAACGTAAAAGAGGTTCGTAGTTTCCTTGGTTTAGCAGGTTACTACAGAAGATTCATTGAAAAAATTTCAAAGGTTGCTAAACCAATGACAGAATTGTTGAAGAAAGATAAGAAATTTGCTTGGTCTGAAGGTTGTGAGCTCAGCTTTCAAGAATTAAAGAAGAGGCTTGTGTCAGCACCAGTTCTGTGCCCACCAGACTTGGAAAAGGATTTCCAAGTGTATTGTGATGCTTCTCATCAAGGATTAGGTGCCGTACTTATGCAAGGCGGAAAAGTTGTGGCTTATGCCTCGAGACAACTCAAAACTCATGAAGTAAATTATCCTACTCATGATTTAGAGTTAGCCGCTGTTGTCCATGCACTGAAAACATGGAGACACTACCTTTTGGGAAAACATTGTGAAGTATTCACCGATCATAAGAGTTTGAAGTATATCTTCACCCAGAAGGAAATCAACATGAGACAAAGGAGATGGCTAGAACTTATCAAGGATTACGACTTGAGTTTGCAATACCATCCTGGTAAAGCAAATGTAGTAGCAGATGCTCTAAGTCGTAAGGCGTTTGTAAATGGCCTTACCAAAGGTGAATTGCCAGATGACTTGTGTAAGCAATTCAAGGAACTCCGGTTGGAGATTGTGCCAGAAGGACATCTCATGTCTTTGGATGTTCAACCCACTCTGATGGATAAGATTAAAGAATCCCAAAAGACGGATAAAGAAATCGTAGAGATCAAGGAAAGGATTAGCCAAGGGAAAGCTAAAAGTTTCCATATAGACGAACAAGGTACTTTATGGCACGGGAAATGTATTTGCGTTCCACAAGATCCGGAATTGCGGAAACTGATTCTACAAGAATCCCATAACTCCACGTATTCTATTCACCCGGGAAACACCAAAATGTACATGGATATGAAAGAAAGATTTTGGTGGAACAATCTCAAAAGGGACATCGCCGAACACATTGCTTTGTGTGATGTGTGTAGTAGAGTGAAAGTGGAGCATCAGAAACCAGCATGTTTGCTTCAACCAATGCCTATTCCTGAATGGAAGTGGGAAAATATTGGTATGGATTTCATTACCGGATTACCAAGGACCAGGTCAGGGTATGATTCCATATGGGTAGTAGTGGATCGCCTAACCAAAGTGGCTCATTTTATACCCATAAAGACAACTTATACCAGTGCCAAGTTAGCCAAAATCTACATGAGCAGAATTGTATGCCTTCACGGTGTGCCTAAGAGTATTGTGTCTGATAGAGGAACTCAGTTCACATATCACTTTTGGAGACAGCTTCATGAATCTCTAGGAACGAGATTGGAATTCAGCACTGCTTTTCATCCTCAAACTGATGGACAAACAGAAAGGACTAATCAAATTCTTGAAGACATGTTGAGGGCATGTGCCCTAGACTATGGAGCAAGTTGGGATGAAAGTCTGCCTTACGCAGAGTTCTCTTACAATAACAGTTACCAATCTAGTATTGGGATGGCACCATTTGAGTTTCTCTACGGAAGGAAGTGTACCACCCCATTACTATGGAATGGTGTGGGAGAAAGAAGTTTGTTTGGACCATATCTTATCAAAGACGCCGAAGAAAAGGTCAAATTGGTTAGGGACAGGTTGAAGATAGCACAGTCTAGACAGAAAAGCTACTCAGATTCTAAGCGCAGAGAAGTCACCTACGAAGTTGGGGATAAAGCTTATCTTAGAGTATCACCACTTCGTGGAGTGAAAAGATTTGGAGTCAAAGGGAAGTTGGCACCAAGATATGTTGGACCATTCAACATTCTAAGTCACAAGGGAGAAGTTGCATATGAAATCGAACTGCCAGCCTCTTTATTAGCAGTCCATAATGTTTTCCATGTGAGCCAGCTCAAGAAATGTCACCCAGAAATGGAAGAATCTTCTTTGAAGGATACCATATATTTGGAAGAAGTTCAACTAGAAAGTGATCTCACCTATGAAGAAAAGCCTGTCAAGATTCTTGAGACCGCAGAAAGAGTCACAAGGACAAAAACTATCAAGTTTTGCAAAGTACAGTGGAATCATCATTCCAAAGAGGTAGCAACATGGGAAAGAGAAGATGATCTTCGGAAAGACCACCCTCACCTATTTGCTAGCCAATCCGAATCTCGAGGGCGAGATTCATCTTAAGGGGGTTAGATTTGTAACATCCCAAAAATTTAAATTCCAAAACTCATTCATATCATCCTTGCATCTTTCATCATTTAGGGTTTTTCTCAAAGTCATTTCAAAAACAGAAGCTTGTGCTATGATTTCATGTGAGCAAATTTAACTCAAATGGCCATCAGCCTTTGAGACTTGAATGTTTAGGAACTTGTTTGCTTGCCTCCATTGTTGGAAAGTTTAGGTGTAAAGGTTTGACCAAAGTTTTCAATTTAGAAATAATTTCAAAACCCCTATTCCAAACATTTGCAAAATAGAAGCATAGTCTCTGTTTGTTTGAAATCCAAGCTTGACCAAGCCCTTGCAAAGTAGCCCCATGAGTTTTGACCCATTTCTGAGACCAATTCACCACTGCAAAACCTCAGGAAGATTTGAATTCAAATCTATTTTGAAACCATTTGAAAACCCATTCAGAATATCGAATTAGAAAAGAAAAAGAGTTAAACAAAGGAAAAGGGCCGAGCGCAAGATATCTGGCCCAGCAGTGAAGCAAGCCCAACTAGCCCACCCGGGGGTTTTCTTTTCCCTCTCTCACGCGCGAGCACACGCACCCAGTCGCTGACAGCCAGACCCACCACCCCTCTACTCTATTCGCTGACAGGTAGACCCCCTGCCACGTCAGGCTCGTCGTCAATCTCACGCGGAAGAACTGCTCGCCGTGGCCGTTTCCTCCCCGATGCAAATGCGCTTAATTGGCGTTGAATGCTCGCGAGATTCTCGCACCTGCTCCGCCTACTTAACCCCCACCTCTCTGCGACAATTTCCCCTCACTTAGCATCACCTCTCCGCCACCAGGCTGCACACAATCATCCTCGCATCGCCGCAGACAGAGCCCACTCCAGCGATCAATTCCGGTGAGCCTCGTGTTCCCCTCTGCCTCTCATTCTTGCTATCTGATTCAGTGAGTCTTTATGCACCTCCTGACCCCACTAGTTCATCTCAGTCTGCCCAGTCGCCGTTTCGCCGACACATAAGCACCGATGACCACCTCGACTCCGGCGACCAAATTCCGTAAGTCCCGTGCGCCCCTTCACTTCTGACTCACACGTGATTATTCGCCACGGTCTTGCGCATCTCCTAAACCCTCTGGCTCGTGTTAGGGCGACGTGGAACCTCGGCAACGACTCCGACAACAACCACCCGACGCCGTGCACGACTCCGACGAGCTCTCTCAGCCATATCCGAGCGCCCCTTCGCAAACCGACGCTACCTTGAGCTTCAGCAGCCTCTTGCGAACCTGGTATGACCCTTCTCCCTCTCGCGGACGACCTGGAACACAAGCGCCGCCGTAGACCGAGCGCTCCGCTTCGGCGCCAGCAGCGCCAAGACTTGGTTGTTTGAACGAGCACCGTTAGATCCAGATCCGAGCGCTAGGATAGATTCATTTAACTATGAAGCGGTACGCGATCTGGAGCGTGCGATCTATGTAGATCCTGCGGCTGCAGAGCTCGATCCGGGCGAATCGGTACGCGCCAATCACAACACGACGCGTGGCTAGGGTTAGATCTAAAAACAGATTTAAAATCAGATTTTGATCCAAATTCAAATGCCCATAACTTTTGAATGCCACGTTGGTTTTTTGCAAACTTTATACCGTTGGATTCAGTGAAACCAGACCTTTCTGAATATCCAATGTGTTTAACAAATAGTAACCATTAGAATGACTTTGTTTGAAGAAACATGTTTAAGGCTAATTTGAGAATAGATTTGTTTAGTAAAATTGTTTTGGTGCCAAATAAGTTTGTTTTGGCAAAGTTTTGTGTCTTGTTATGTTTCTGTAAACTTGCACATGCTTGGTAAAATTTTCAAAATCCCCACTTAGTAAATTCATGCATGCATGCATTCATATTATTTTTGATTGTATATAAATTGTGTGTAATTGTATGTTATGAATTTTGTGTAGATTTTGCTAGTGATTGTGACTGTGAAGAGTGCTACTCTCCTCATTACCAAGGCAAGTGATGCTTCATATCTTTTGTCCCATTACTTTCACTATGCATTAGTGTTTTTGCTAAGTAATTCTTGCATGGATTTTATTTTGCTAAGTATAGACTATGCTATGGGAAAACCTAGTAGATGAAACCTTAGTAGCAATTTCCTAAGTTAAGATCCCTATTACTTTCATGCTTAGCTTAGCTAATAGAAAACAAGGGTGGAATATATATTCATGCTATGGAAAATTTCTAAGTCTGTGGACTTATGTTTTGTTTAATAAAACAACTAAGTGAATGAATCACCTGGGTGGAATGGAAGGAATGGCTTGTGTTGAGTGGTTCACAAGGCCAAGGACTTGGCTTGTGTATCTCACTTGTGGATGGCCACCCAGGAACAAAGAGATTTGAGATGTCAAATGTTGAGAAGCTTCAAGTGCAGCCACTTGGCAATATGGGCTCTGCCTGGATCATAGGTTGCAAGAACTTAGCCAAATGGACAGTTGGTGGTAGGGGAATGATAGGTTGGAACGCGTCCATGTTGGTCTAAGGGAAGGCTTCTGACAGATCTTGTCTTGGTGAAACCAAGTCTAGTGGGGAAAGTGCACCACCTCTGCAGAGTGTAAAATCTAAGTACTTAGCCATGTCCCTGGTAAAGGACAATTTGAGCATCAAGACATGGAAGCTATCAAGAATCTCCTCATCCCAATTTCTAAGTAAAAACTTGAGGGTGAACAAGGGTTAAAAGGATCTTCAGTCTTTGATTGGTAGATGCCCTGAGTGGATCTTCAGTCTTTGATTGGTAGATGCCTTGGGTGTTTTGTGCCAAACAAAAACTTAGCGTTTTCAAATGATAAGGAAAAATCTATTTTGAGCAATGCAAGCCTAAGCCCCACTTAGCCAAATGCATATAGCATTATAGTCCACTTTAAATAAGCTAAGGTATCACTTGCCAATACTTTTCCAAAGTATTGACCCTCTGTGGCTGTAACTTGTAATGTTGCAGGTTACTCCGATGATGAATAGGAGTCATGAGTATACACTCAACATGCTTGCCTGTGGCACATGAAGATGAAGACTTATGTTTATTTACTTATTCCATAAACTCTTGTATTAGGCCTTTGGCCCTGAGTTGTAAAAGACTATGTTTTATCTCTGGAATGAATGTAATAAACGACCTTTGTATCTGTGTACTTCATCTTGAACTGTGGATGCTAGCATTGATCCAGGGACTAGCATTGCAATCACAGGGATCCTTTTCCTTTATAAAGGAGGGGTCTTACAATAGTGTCCTTTGTTTCCACACTTGAAACATGTGACAAGGCTGAGATCCTTCATAGGCTTTATCTTGTGCTTCATCTTTTCTGGACAATTGCTTGCATAATGTCCTTGGTTACCACAAAGTTCTTCACGTATCTTATGTGGACAAGTTGACACATAATGGCCTAGCTCTTTGCAGTTGTTGCACCACACTTGGTTAATCTCCTTGTACTTCTTCTTCTTCTCTGGACATTCATTTGCATAGTGTCCCATCTCTTTGAAGTGGCAACACTGCACTTGGCTTTTGTCTTTCTTCTTCTTGGGTTTCTCCAAAGATAAGAGGGCTTCTAGTTCATGCTCTTCATATCTTATCGCAAAGGTGGGAAATTGTCCTGGTCTCCTTGACCTTTTCCTTGGATAATACATATGCCTCCTCTTTGGTCCTTCAAATTGAGTTATATTGCATGGAGGTGCAAGCTGGGATTTTCCTTTGTCTTCACCCTTCTTGGTAGAAGTTGTTTTCTCATGGTAGTCTGCAATCAGTTGTTGCACTCCACCTTGTTTCCTTTGTTGAACTATGGAATAGATGGGGCATTGGATAGGGACATGATTATTTCCTTCACATAGGAAACAAGTAGCTTGGGTTGTGGGGCATTGATTAGCTGGATGTTTCTCTTCACAATTGGGGCATTGATCTTCATGCTCTTTGGAAGTGTGATCCTTGTCTCCACAAATATTGCAAGCTTGGGTTCCTTCTAGAATATCATCCTTGACATCTTTGGTGTCACAAACTCCTTGGGAAGAGTTGTTTCCCATGTTGATCATTTGATCTGTCACCTTATGCAACAATTGGGTTTGGGTTTCCAAAAACCTCTGCATGGTTGGATCTAACTCACTGGTGTTGGCTAAAAATTGAGCTGTCACTTGGTTCAACTGGGTTTGGGTTACTATGAGTTCCCTCATGTTGATCTCTTGGTTGTTGTTGTTGTCACCATCCTTGATGTTGCAATTTCTTGGAGTAGTCATCTGTTTGCACTAGTGCAGGGCCCCCCCTTTAACTCCGGTTGGGAGGGCCCTCTAACAGCGGTTCCCCAACCGCTGTTGAGGGTTCGCTGTTAGAGGGGGGGCCCTTTAACACCGGTTCTTATACGAACCGGTGTTAAAGGTGGCGCACGATGGGGCTGCAGATCAGCCCCTTTAACACCGGTTCATATCTGGAACCGGTGTTAAAATCTTCTGCCGAGATTTAGACCGTTTTTTCGCCGCGAGAACTCTGCTTGCGGAAAAAAAAGAAAATCTCTCTGCCCGTTAGGTGTATTTACGTGGGAGGGGGCGAGGGGAAGCGATCGGGTGAGGTATACACATAAATCGTCATCGGTACATACGAGTACATGAATAATTAAGCAACTATTATTATACACAAACATCGTCATCGGCACATACATCGTCATCGGCACATACATCGTCATCGTTCATTTTGGTGGATATCTAAAGAGTTCTCCGCCAGGCGTGACGACCTCATCAAGTATGAACCCCGCCAATTCCTCTTGAATGGCTCGTATGTGTTCAAATGGTAGGAGTTGGTCCCGCATCCGTTCGATCTGAATATATATGAAGAATGGGCCGTCAATATATATAAGAATAAAACTCAACACAATTGATGGTAATAAAATAATGTTGTGGACTTTGTTTACTTACTCTAAGTTGTTCTAGTGCGGCTTGGCCCGTCGCACATATCGTGTTGTGAATGAACTCGCAAACATAGTACCCACATAAGTTATTGCCGTGTCCCTGATGCGCGCACTTTACGAGAATAGAGAGTTCAATCAAAATAATAATCAATAAATCATGATATAATGGAATTGGAAGCTAGCTAGTATTACTTACATTTTGGTCTACAAATTTTAGTTCTTCTGACCATTCACCCATGGCCCTGCCCGTGAACCTTTTCCAAACCCTGTCCGGCAAAGAAAATGGATAAAGGAGTAATTAATTACTTATTGTCACGAAAGTTGCCGATCTAGTGCGATAATATGATTGAAATTACCTCTGGAGCATCTCTCTAAAGTTTGCCCATATCTCTTTTTCTTTTCGTAACGAGTCCATGACAAGGACTTTTCCTGAGTCGGGTTGAATGACTAGCAGAATAAAGTGGAACCTATGCACGCATAACTCATCATCAGTTACACTTAATATCGAGTAAGATGAAATAGAATGTGTACAAGAGTGAGGGTAACAGTACTCACGAGAAGTTGTAAGGCAATAGTATTTCCCTTTTGGTTTGTTGTCTCAGTAAAGACGTTAGCAAGTAATCTTCATTTGCGGGTTTGGTTTCTACCACTCCTTCATGAACTCTATTTGGGTCAACAAACCCAATGTCAAAAGGGCCTCCTTTCCTGCATTCCATAACCTTTTTCCTGCATAATAGTATATACATATATGGTGAGCATATATATATACATGCAATTAATAAAGTGAATGAGATGAGATATAAATTATAGAAATAGTACTTACACACAATAAAGGCTGATGGCAGCTTTGTCGAGTTCCTTCTGATTGAATAAAAAATGCAAGTCTTGAATGTTGAAGTCGATCGCGTCATCTCCGCGGAAGAAAATATCATCTCTTATATGCGCCGTGATCCATTCTACCTTGCTCGTCTTGCAGAAATGAAGGTACCACTTGTGCAATTTTCGCATCTTTGTTGGTAGAGTCTTGAGCTCCTCTTTCTTGACGAGATTCTTCCCATACTTCCATGGCTGTATGGGGTTGGCATCGCATTTGGGCAAGTTGTCTCCCATGACGTTCAAGTATGCAATGTAAGTCATCCCCATTTCATTGGCCTTTCTTTGTAGCTCTGCCTCGTAATCATTTACGGGAGGAGCGTCCCGTGTGTCGAACATTTGGAGCGGGGCACATGATTGGTTTTCCTGCTCTCCGAGCATGGGAACTGTTTTCTGGGGTGCCTCACGACTGCTACTTTCAGTCTCCCTACGGCGCCTTGCATCCGCCTTCAAAATCTGGCGCTCGTAGTCCGGCACAAGTGGGGTTTCAGGTTTCGAAAGATTTTTGTAAAACTTCTCCACCACCGCCGGATCTATTTTCTCCTTTGGCTCGGCCCGTCTAGGTGCAAAGAATTTCTTGACCTATTCGTCGGAGATCCTATTGGTCTCCTCGTCGCTGCGATTCCACGGTAAAACCGGCAATGGCTTGGCGGAAGGCTGCGGGACGTAGTTTTTTGAACTCTTTGGCGTACGGTTTCCTGCGGATTTCTTTGTGGCAGTGCTACTGATGCTCCTCGTGGCAGTGCTCTTCCTCTTACGCTGAGGAGATGGCTGAAGCACCGGAGATGGCTGACGGGCCAGAGATGGCTGCGCCTTGAGAGATGGCTGAAGCGCCGGAGATGGCTGCCGCGCAGGAGATAGCTGAAGCGACTCAGACTGCTGACGCTGCGGAGACGGCGGGGGTGCCAGTGACCTCCAATTTGGAAGCACAATGTGTTCCTTCTTCCAAAGAATGGTTGTTTTCACTGCAAATTTGAGTTGAGTTTCCCCTTCACCTGTAGCATGGTCAAGCTGTGCTTCCTCATATTCCTTCACAACCTCATCCACCCCGACAATAGCATAGCCATCTGGAATCGGTCGGCAGTGGTAAGTTCCACCAGCTACAGGAGGTAAGGCATAGCCGACAGCCACCTTAATGGATAAGCCCATTAATCTCACATGCAGCTCAGCATGCTCGCTCTCCGTGATCTCATCCACGGGGTATCGAGGACCCGCCATTTCAAGCGTGGGTTGCATGTTCTCTGTGGAAGCCACGCTACTTTTCATGTGATGCAGCGCGGCAGCTTCCAATGCAGGCTCTTCGTGCCGCTGAGATGGGCCGGTAGCTTGATGGCTCTGTTGTGCATTCACTTGCGCCTGCAGCGCCGCAAGTGCATGTTCTATCTGTGTCATCCGCTCTATACGCTCTTTTTTTTTCTGCCGCGCCATCTGTAAGAGTCGCTCCAGTCGGCAAACCCATCCTTCCACGTCATACCCCCTGTGCCTCGTGCATGTCCAGCGTGTTCTTTTTTACCGATGGCGCGTGTGAGCTGGTCATTCTCTCTGTCGGGATGGAAGGTCCTGGCGGCTGTTTCCTCGTATGCCGTGATGAGTTCAGTGACGGGTTTGGCAAGGAGTGTTGGGAAGATACACAATCCTGTTTACGGGTCCAACCTTGCCCGATTCCGTAGAACCAAGTCTTTGCACGTAGGTCCCACCCATCTGCTGGGTGTGATCCCTCTCATGCAGGGCCTTCTCAGCTTCCTCCCACTTAGGCCTCTAAGATATGTAGCCACCTGACCCCGTCCTCTGGTGATATTCCTTCTTCAGGGCATTAAGCTTATTGGTTTCTGACCTCTTTTTAGCTATAGCACTTTTTTATATGTCTCAAATTCGGGCCAGTGAGGTCTTATCTTCGCATAATATCGTCTTGAAATTTGGAGTCTTGCAGTTGACAAATTTGTTCAATTTTGTCTTCCGATTCTGAGCGTCACCCATCTTCTTTAGAGTCCACTCTTTGACCTTTTCCTTTATAACTGGTTGTTTTCATCCTCCTCTGGCGGAAGGATGAAATTTACCAACTCAATTCAAAGCGTTTCTTTGGATCTGTCATCGACAAAGGTACCGTCGCCCTTCTTTGGCTTATTCCAATTTTCAATTATGATTGGGATTTGGTCCCTAACAAGAACTCCAGCCTGACGTACAAATTTGTCTGTGGCCTTTTTGGGCTCCATCGGCCTGCCATCAACACGGACTGCTTCGATCGTGAACTTGACACGATCTTTCAACCGCTGGCTCGCGCCTCGCTTGCTCTTTTTCGTAGAAGAAGATGGTTGCTGGCTGGTCGATCCAGAGGGCTAAAAGAAGAAAGAAGCGTTAATTAATACATGTAGAAGAAGATTGTTGGTGGAAGTCAGCAGAGGCTTAATCAATGCATATACCTCGCCGGACTTTGTAACCATTAAATTGCGTTCACCGGAGTTTCATCTTCTCCATGACTAGTACTTGAGCTGTCGTCATCATGTCCCTCCAAGTTCAGATATTGTGAGGTGTCCTCATCAATAATGTTCTCCATTATTTCTTCTTCTTCAAGGTTTCTACTAAGTGGATCCATAGTTTCTAAAACAATAATATTATCTAGAGTAAGAGTGTAAACATTCTAGTGGACTTGGATTCATACACAAATATACATATTATTCATACAAAAATACACAAATAAATACAAAAATGAGTCAGAGGTCCAATTTGTATACAATTTTTAATCTATGCATGTAGTACAATTTATCGAGCAAACAAGTTTTAATCAGGATGAGTCAGCAATCACACGTGGCGATACCGTGGCGCTCACCGGTGGGGTGACGTTGGTCTCGTCGGTGGGTGCTCGTCGGCGGCGGTGCTCGTCAGACGGATCTGCGGTCTCGTCGGCGCGGCTAGCGGCGGCTCGTCGGGCGGCGGCGTCGGCATTGAGGCGTGGCCCTCTGAGCTCAAGCGGCGAGACGCTCCTGCACGGGGAAGAGAGCGAGGTGGTCAGGGCTCCTTGAAATAGGCTTGCGCCCCGCTATATTAATATAGCAATCACAAGATACAACGACAATGTTGGAGCAACAGAAAAGCAACAGCACAATCTAACCCAAAAGAAAATAAAGAGAAAAATAAAAGAAACAAATGCCGACATCAAGCAAATCGACGAACGAAAACGACCCGTGACCGCTGCGCCCTCCGGAGTTTCCCCCGATACCCCGACATCGATGGCATACTATACCGCCATGGCCACCACCGGAGCTCGCACCACCTAGGCCGCCCCTGCAGCCGAGAGGGGAGGTCGTCCCCGTACACTAAACTACACTAAATAACCCTAAAATAATACTAACTAATTAACTAAATAAAATACTAACTAATAATACTAATAATTAACACTAAACTAACCCCAAAAAAGATACTAAACTAATACTAACTAATTAACTACTAAAAAAGATACTAACTAATACACTAAACTGCTAATAATTAACTAATACTAACTAATTAACACTAAACTAACACAAAAACTAACAAAATAAAATACTAATAAACTAGCTAGTACTAATTACCTCTGAGGCGGGCAGTGGCGCGGCTGGTGAGGAAGGGCAGGCAGTGTGGCAGAGGCGTGGCGACAGGCAGTGGCGCGAGCGGCATGTGGCCTTGTGGTGGGAAGCCTTGGTGGACTGACGGATGGCGGCGAGCGACGCCAAGCGGCCTTGCGAGGAGCGACGGACGCGGATGGCGATAAGGCAGGGCGGCGATGGACACAGCAGGGCGGCGACGGAGGCGACGGCGCGCGCGCGAGCTCCTCTGCTTCGAACCGGTTCGTGGGGGAAGAGAGAGGAAGGGGAGAAGGCGGGCATTTAATACCCCCCCTTTAACACCGGTTCCAGCCACGAACCGGTGTTAAAGGGGGGATCCCTTTCCCGCGCGCATTTATTACCCCCCCTTTAACACCGGTTCCAGCCACGAACCGGTGTTAAAGAAATGTCTCAGGGAAGCGAATAAATGCTCAATTTAACACGGTTCTGTCTGGAACCGGTGTTAAAGAAACATTTATTTCCTGCATTAAAGGGCATTTTAATTCAAAAATATGATATGAATTTAGAAAATTCATATCTTTTCATTCAACTCAGAAAAATATGAATAATATATCATAATTTTCAGAAAAATAATATCTATCCATTCATGTAAATCATTTTATATTTACTTTACATGAAATTTTTCAAAATAATTAAAACACTTACATATAAATTTTGATTATTCAATTCAAACAAAAATAAATTGCTAAATCCTAAAACTTTGAACATAAGAAATATTAAGCATTAAAAAAGATTTTTATTAGATCAAATCATATTTTAATGCCGCATCTTTTGTATTAACATTTTTGAATTGATTGGATATTTAAATGTCGCATCTTTTGTATACACTTGAATCTCACCAAGCCTCGCTCAACTTGCATTGTTTTTGATAAAATAGCATATTGTGAACCTAAAAATGATTTTTGTAAAAAATCATGAGCATCGTATCATGTACTTGTAGTTCATATCTGACCCACTTCCTACCGATTCGGTAGGAATTTGTCTTTTTCACCAGAGTTGGACGGAAAGGTTTCAGATTCCCCTGTTGGTACATTGTGCATATAAGGTGGTCTAGTATTTTTGTAAAATGTGTTGGTGGTTTTTTCAATTAGCCATTTGGTGGTTGCTTCACAAAACCGTCCGTTTTTTCTGCTCGGAAAATGGAAAATGCCTTTTTGGTGCGATAAAAAGGAAAACTTCCTCTTGCAACATTGTTTGCCATGCCATGATGCACATGTATGCACAATATGGCCATATTATCACAAACTATGCCTTGATTCTAGCCATAACATTGGTCATTTGACCCGAAAGCCAAGAAACCTCGAATGAGATAGGTCATTTTGTGAAGGTTTTTTCGAGACATAATCAATATACCAGATAAAGCCGAACTAATAGCCAACTAATAGTAAGTTACATAAAGCCGAACTGGAACTGAAAATTAAGATACATAAAAGAACTGAAAATTAAGATACATGGCCAGATTAAGTAACAATCGACCGAACTTGTTTCGGAATGTTGGAGTGATTCAGTCATGCTCCTGCCTACACCTGTAATACTCGCCACTGTAGTCGTCGTACTCTCCGCCGCCGTCATCACTGTCGTCGTCGGGGTCGCTGTAATTGAACCTCTGGAGAGTACGCGTGGGCTGGACTTGAGGGTAGCGCGTGGGCTAGACTTGAGGGTAGTGCAGACGGGGGTTAGAGTCGGCGGCAGTGTCATAGGCCATGACGCTCTGGAGAGTCTGACCGCGCCACCATAGCTGATGGCCGGCCTCGTTGAAGTTAGGAGGAGGTGGGCCGTCCTCCTCGTGCCTGGCGAGCGCCCTCTCACGCCGATCCACGAAGAAGGCTTCCCAAGTAGGGAAATAGTCGGGATGCCATCTGGGATTCCTCTGCTGCTCCGGTGTGAGCTCGAAGTAGTAGTGGTTCGTGATGGCCATCCGACGTGCCACACCTAGAGGAACAGGAGGAACCGGCACGCCTCCGATGCTCGACATCCAAATGATGGCCAGCAAGATGGCGAGGGGTAGTTCGAGGCGCAAAGCGCCTTCGCCTTCCTGGGGGTTAGTGCTACGGTGGAAGCCATGGGAAAGAGAGTGATGAGGTTGCAGATATGAGTCTAGAGATGTGCAATGACAATGGAGGCCAACCCTACATATATATATATAGTGATCTAGCGGGAAGAAGAACTGGCGGGAAGAAAAATGGCGGGAAGAAGAACTGGCGGGAAGAAAAATGGCGGGATGAACCTTTAGTCCCGGTTGGAGACACCAACCGGGACTAAAGATGAACCTTTAGTCCCGGTTGGAGACACCAACCGGGACTAAAGATGACACCAACCGGGACAAAAAACACGAGTCAGCACTAATAATAGGGGTGAGTGTCGACATTATGTCGTGCGGCGTGTACCTTGTCCCGGATGGTGTCACCAACCGGGACTAAAGATGAACCTTTAGTCCCGGTTGGAGACACCAACCGGGACTAAAGATGAGTGTCGACATTATTTCGTAAGTGTCGACACTATGTCGAGCTGCTTGTACTATAAATAGGCATCCTTGTGAGTCCAGTCCTCCAGCCAGTTTGAGGCTATGCCTTACCTCCTTTCGAGAGCAGGGATACCACTACGGCCAGTTTCAGGGAGATGCCGACGGAGCCCAGTCCTCCGGCATCTCCAAGAAACTGGTCATAGAGGCACTCCCTAATATGTGAAATTAGTTAGCTCCCAGGTGTATTGATCTAGTTAGGGAAGTTACAAAGCTGCAAGATGGTTTTCGAGAGCAGGGACACCACAACGGCCAGTTTCAAGGAGATGCCGACGGAGCCTAGTCCTCCGGCATCTCCGAGAAACTGGTCATAGAGGCACTCCCTAATATGTGACCGCTGCTTGGAGATCAGATCTTAATGGTAAGTACGAATCGGGACAACTTCTTCTCATAGTCCCGGTCCATCCACAAAACATGACTAACACTCAAGACATGTATTAATATTAAAAACATGAACTAGAGTTACATAATATGAGCATGAACTTCTTGGCATATGTCCTTCCTTATGATCGCTTCAGACGTAACCATGGAGCATCTTCTTTACTTAACGGAATGCTTGGGTCAGTTTTCACTGTGAAGGGCGGAATTTCATCAAACTTATTATAATCTTCTGACATGTCGGTCTTGTCCTCGATTCCCACGATGTTTCTTTTCCCTGAAAGAACTATGTGACGCTTTGGCTCATCATATGATGTATTCGTTTGCATATTTTTTCTTTTTTTTGGTCTGGAGGACATGTCCTTCACATAGAAAACCTGAGCCACATCATTGGCTAGGACGAATGGTTCGTCTAAGTTCTTCATAAGATTGTTGAGATCCACCGTTGTCATTCCGTACTTCTTGTCTACCTCAACCCCTCCTCCTGTTAGCTTGACCCATTTGCATCGAAACAAGGTGACCTTAAAATTAGGTCCATAGTCAAGTTCCCATATCTCCTCTATGAACCCATAATACGTGGTCTTTTGCCCATTGTCTTCTGCTGCATCGGCGGACACCACTGCTTTTGGTTGGTGCTCTTTTATCTTGGCCTATCGTGTAAAATGTATTCCCATTTATCTCGCCCTTGGAAAGTACATAGAGTCGAAGAAGGTGTCCCGCCAACAAGTACAAGCTGATCCCCAACAGTGGTGTTATTCGTGAGAAGTCTTTGTAGCCAGCCGCCAAAACTCGCCATGTGTTCACTTATAATCCATTCATCGACCGCCCTGGTGTTTGAGGCGTATTAAATTCTTGTGTTCATTGATATACGGGCAACCAAGATAGATCTTTGTAAAACCGTGTAGTGTGCTTGATTGAGAGAATGCCCGTCCCTACATATCATTGCTTTACATCCTAGGGTGCCTTTTCCACGCATCTTCCCTCATGTCGTGATTCGAACACCAATCGCCTTAAGGTCAGGAATAAAATCAACACGTAACTTAATGACCTCCTCTCTACATAGCCCTTGGAGATGCTTCCTTCGGCCTAGCACGGTTATGAACATATTTCTTTAAGACTCCCATGTACCTCTCAAAGGGGAACATATTGTGTAGAAATACAGACCGAGAATGGCAATCTCTTCTACTAGGTGAACCAGAGATGCGTCATAATATTGAAGAAGGATGGTGGGAACACCAACTCAAAGTGACAAGACATTGGGCCACATCTGCTTGTAACCTGGTAGGCTTTCGGATCGATTACCTTGAGATATTGCATTGAGGAATGCACATAGCTTCACAATGGGTACTCGAACATTTTCGTAGAAGCCCCCTCAATGCAATCGGAAGCAATTGTGTCATAATCACGTGGCGATCATGAGACTTCAGGTTTTGGATTTTTTCTCGCCATATTTATTATTCCCTTTATATTCGATGAGAAGCCGACGGACCTTGATACCGCTTTCACATTCAAAAAGATTTCCTTCTCGCTTTGGTAAGAGCGTAGCTGGCAGGAGTTAAGTGGCATCGTTTACCCTTCTCGTTCTCAGGATGCATAGGCTCTTCAGGGGCCTTCAGACGTTGCTGGTCCTGCCGTGCTTCCGGTGTATCTTTTGTCTTCCCATACACTCCTAGAAAGCCTAGCAGGTTCACGCAAACATTCTTCGTCACGTGCATCACGTCGATTGAAGAGCGGACCTCTAAGACTTTCCAATAGGGTAGGTCCCAAAATATAGATTGCTTCTTCCACATGGGCGCGTGTCCAGCATCGTCATTCGGAACAGATAGACTGCCAGGACCTTTTCCAAAGAGTACTTCTAGGTCCTTGACCATACCAAATACCTCCTCACCGGTACGGAGGACAGGCTTCCTCCGGGGTTCTGCCAGACGTTTGAAATGCTTGCCTTTCTTTCTTCATTGGATGCGAGTTCTAAGAAATCGGCGATACCCTAGGTACACAACCTTCTTACATTTATCCAAATATACACTTTCAGTATCATCTAAACGATGTGCATGCATTGTATCCCTTGTTTGTCTGCCCTGAAATGTTACTAAGAGCAGGCCAATCATTGATGGTTACGAAAAGCAATGCTCGTAGGTCAAATGGCTCCCCTTTGTGCTCATCCCACATACGTACACCTGGTTTGGCCCACAGCTGTAACAGTTCTTCAACTAATGGCCTTAGGTACACATCAATGTCCTTGTCGGGTTGCCTCGGGCCTTGGATGAGCACTGGCATCATAATGAACTTCCTCTTCATACACAACCAAGGAGGAAGGTTATAGATACATAGGGTCACAGGCCGTGTCTGTGGATTGCAGCTCTGCTCACCAAAAGGATTCATGCCGTCTGTACTTAGACCAAACCTTAAGTTCCTTGCGTCACGTGCGAACTCCGGGTACTCTCGCTCGACTTTTGTCCACTATGACCCATCAGCGGGGTGTCTCAACATCGCATCTTTCTTACGGTCTTCCATGTGCCATCGCAACAACTTGGCATGCTCTTTATTTCTGAAGAGACGTTTTAACCGTGGTATTATAGGAGCATACCACATAACCTTGGCGGGAACCTTCTTCCTAGGGGCCTCGCCCTCAACATCGCCAGGATCTCGTCGATCTTATACTGAGCAGTGCATACCGGGCATGCATCCAAATTCTCGTACTTCTCACCGCGGTAGAGGATGCAGTCATTAATGCAGGCATGTATCTTCTGCACGTCTAATCCTAGAGGGCATACAACCTTCTTTGCTTGGTATGTACTGTCGGGCAACTCATTATTTCTTGGAAGAAGATTCTTCATTTTTATCAACAACTTTGAAAATGCGCTGTCAGTCACACCATTCTCTGCCTTCCATTGCAGCAAATCCAGTGTGGCACCTAGCTTTTTGTGGCCATCTTCGCAAGTTGGATACAACAATGTTTTGTGATCCTTTAACATCTGCTCCTGCTTATCCTTCTCCTTTTCAGTTTCACATTCTTCCTTTGCATCAGTAATGGCCCGACCAAGATCGTCATCAGCGGGCCCATCTGCTCCCTCTTGATCTTCATTATCTACCTCCGTTGCATTATCATCATATTCAGGATACATATTATGATAGTTGTCATCATCCTCTTCTTCTTCGTTGTCTTCCATCACAACCCCTTTTTCTTCGTGCTTGGTCCAACAATTATAGCTAGGCATGAAACCGGATCGAAGCAGGTGGGCGTGAATGGTTCTGGTATTTGAGTAGTCTTTCTTGTTCTGACAGTGAACACACGGATAACACATAAAACCATTGTGACCATGGTTTGCATTAGCCACAACAATGAAATTTTGGAGGCCCGTAATGTACTCGGAAGTGCGGCGGTCACCGTACATCCATTGCCGATTCATCTGCATTAATATGGAGTATATATCAAAAAATAATAGGGAGATGACCATTTATATATATAGTACATCAATGACACATGAAACTATATTTTCCGACCTCGACCGAGACGGAAAGAGCAACAAGAAAGCTTATTTTGAGCTCTCGGGCATTTCACCGAACACCTCTAGTGCATATGAAAAAAACACAAACTAGCACTCTTCACACCCTCTTGCTAGGCTCCAAAAATGTGAAAGAATGGAAGAGTGGGGTGTGTGTGGGCTCGGGTGGTGTCTTATATACCCCCCCCCCCCTTTAACACCGGTTCATGCCACGAACTAGTGTTAAAGGGAAGTCTTGCCATCTTGAGGGACCTTTAACACCGGTTCGTGTGGCACGAACCGGTGTTAAAGGGGCTCCTTGCATAGGGCCACGCTGAGTTTCTTTTAACACCGGTTCGTGGAAGAACCGGTGTTAAAGCCCTTTTTCGGGATCAACAAAAGACCTCGTTTCCACTAGTGTTGGGCTGGATTGGGATTAGAATAGGCAAAATATTTCTAAGGGAAATTTTTTAATCACACACATCACAATTCACACAAGCAATGTGCAAGCAAACACAAGCAAACATTCCACTCAAACAACCAGTTTCAAGCACATTTTTAGGCAATAAAAATATTTTTGCTACACCACATAAGTTGGTGAGTTTGATTTAATCTAAATATGGTGGTCCAACTATATAGTTCACTTGAGATCTTTCCATCCTTCTTAGTTGGTTCTTCTTGAATGAGGTCATGGTTTCCTTGGAAAAATTCTTGTTTCTTGGTCACAAAATTTCAAAGGTGATGATGATTCCTAACTTGTGTTTCCTTAGTCTTCAGGCCTTGAGCAATATTTCTTGTCTCACTTGTAGTCCTTAGTGATATACAAGTTGAAGTCCTTGTTGAGAATATGGTTGAAATCACTTGAGTTGGTGAAGTCCTTTGCTCATGTTGAAGTCTTTGGCCATGGGGTAGTCTTTTTCCATTAAGTTGAAGTAGAAGAGGTGTAGAATCAAAACCAAAAAGGCTAAGGAAAGAGTATACAAGATTGTTTGTAAATAAGTTTTGGAACAAATACAACTCCTATTTTTCTAAGGGGTTTGTCCAATCCTAGGGTTACAATCTTACAGACAACACAATGCTCTGATACCATCTGTAAGGTCCCCAACCTTTAATAAGGCCGGTAGGGATCCCTGTGATTGCAATGCTAGTCCCTGGATCAATAGCTAGCATCCACAGTTAAGATGTAATATCAAGAAACAAAGGTCATAATACAACTTTATAACCAGGAATAAAATAATTTATTACATCTTACATAGCTCATTTGGCTATCCCATTACAATGCAGCAGAATATAACAATAGCATGGGGTCCTTCATCTTCAAAGTGCCACAGGCAGTCATGTTGGTTGTAGACTTGTAATCCTAATCAATAAACTTCACTAACATCAAACAAACCTGCAACATAATAAGTTATAGCCACAAGGGTCAATACATTTGAATTGTATTGGCAAGTGATACTATGGTAATATTGTGGAGTCTATCATCTATATGCATTTGGCTAAGTGGAGCTTAGGCTTGCTTTGCTCAAAATAGATTTTCCTTATCATTTGAAAACACTAAGTTTTTTCTTGACAAAATCTTTCCCAAGGCATCTCGCAACAGAAATTGGTGATCCTTCAACCCTTGTTCAACCACAAGTTTTTAACTTAGAAATTGGGATGAGGAGATTCTTGATAGCTTCCATGTCTTGATGCTCAAATTATCCTTTATCAGGGACATGGCTAAGTACTTAGATTTTACACTCTGCAGAGGTGGTGCACTTTCCCCACAAGACTAGGTTTCACCAAGACAAGATCTTTTAGAAGCCTTCCCTTAGACCAGAATGGACGCGCTCCAACCTATCATTCCCCTACCACCAACTGTCCATTTGGCTAAGTTATTGCAACCTATATGATCCAGGAAGAGCCCATAAAGCCAAGTGGCTGCACTTGAAGCTTCTCAACATTTGACATCTCAAATCTCTTTGTTCTTGGGAGGCCATCCACAAGTGAGATACCAAGTTTTCCCCAGCATACTGGACTTGCATAACCACTCAACACAAACCATTCTTTCCATTCCACCCAGGTGATTCATTCACTTAGTTGTTTTATTAAACAAAACACAAGTCCTTGACTTAGAAATATTCCATAGCATGAAATATAATCCACCCTTGTTTTCTACTAGCTAGGCTAAGCATGATAGTAGTAGGAATCTTAACTTAGGTAATTTCTACTAAGGTTTCATCTACTAGGATTTCCCATGGCATAGTTTACACTTAGCAAAATTCCCATGGCATAACTTGCCTTTTTGGTAGAGAATATAAGTTCACTCCTTGATCTTTTCAATATTCACACTCTTCAAATCACTACAATTCAATCAATCAAGCAATATTTCAATCTACCATTCAAGCAACATTACATAAAATAATAGAAACAAAACAATGCATGCAAGCATGCCAAACTTTGTTTTATTTACAGAATTGGTTTATAATAGGTTATAAACATTCTAAAATACCTATTGGTCATTTTATAAAGTGGCAAAACCATTTGTAAAAGATTTTACTCTAAAAACCATTTTTAAACCAAATCAATATTTTATGTAGTTGAAAATGTCTTTAGCAAAGCAATAATCTTTATAAGGTTCACCAAATATATTTTTAAATCATAAAACTTGGTGTTTGGGTCAGAGAGTTTAAATCAAAACATTTCCCAAAGGTTTTCCTCCAAAATTCATTTTTAATAAATAAACATTATTTTTATTTGACTAGAAATGCTTTAAATCAAAGATTTACTCTTTAGCTTTAGCAAATACATTTTTGAAACCACAAATTGATTTCTATGGTCAGTAGGTTCAAAACAATCCATTTGCCAAAGATTTTATCCCTAAAATAATTTTAGAATGAATTTTATATTCCAAACATGCCTACACAAGTTTCTGCAAAACCAATAATTTTATAAGAAGAAATTCACTAAACAAAGGGCATGGTCAGAAAGTACTTGTCTTGATGATTCCATTGATATAAAATTTGCAAAATTTGGACGTGTGGTTTGAAAGTTATGGATTTTTCAAATTGGAACATCTAATAGAACAAAATTTCTGTTTTAAAACAAACCCTGGACACGCGGCGCTTTCCTACTGGCGTGTACCGTTTCGCGCGGATCAGCAGATACGGGCCGTTAGATCTAGTTACATCGCATGGCTCAGTTCGCAGGATACCTCTTCGTTTAAGTTTCTATCGCGTGCGTTGGATCTAAATCCTACGATGCTCAGCACGCTAGCCATCGAGTGGCGGCGCTGGTGGCGGCAGGTGGCGGCGCGCGCTCTCGCTACGGCGGAGCTGGTGATATAGGAAGCAGCAGGGGTAGAGGAAAGGCTCACCGGGTTCGCAGCTTGCGGCTGATGCTCAAGGTGCTTGCCGCTTGTCGAGGGGCACACGGTATCCTCGAGGATTGCTCGCCGGAGATGCTGCTGTCGTCGGGTCACGCACAACTTCGTCGGAGGTGAGTCTCTGGAATGCAAGCGAGCAAAAAAAACGTGTCAGGAAGATGCACACGGGTTCAAGGACCGCGGGAACACTCACCAGTGAGCAAGGGCGCACGAGGTCGTCGGCTATGGCTCGCCGGAGTCGAGCTCATCATCGGTGGCGCTCGGACATGGACAGAGCCGAGGCTGTGGGGCACGCGCGGGTGAGTGCGCGGCACTGGCGGGTGCGCCTGGTTCTGGCAAACTAGATCGTGTGAAGCAGGGACAGTGGGGAGGTTCGTGCTCGTCATAATCGACCGGAAAGGTCGTCGGAGCCAGTGGTGGCGCGAGCGAAAATTAGCGCAGAGGATCTATCGAGTGAGGGGAAAGAGAGAGGGGGCAAAGGCGCTTTAGTACGCGTGATTGTGGGGCCGTTTCATGGCGTGGTTCACGCGTATTCATGCCGGCATTCAAATGGCTGCAACGCCGGCGAGGCGTGGTCAGCGGGGCGGGTGAAGGAGACGCTGAGGTGGCGACGGGGTCCGTTGGTCAGTGAAAGGAAGAGAGAGGAGGTGGGGGCCAGTGATCAGTGACTGAGTGGGTTCTGTCTGCGGTGAGAAAACGTTTCGGGGGAGAGAGGGAGAGGTGGGCTCCTGGGCCTGGACTAGGCTTAGCTGGGCTGCTCCTTTTCTTTTTTTTTGTTCAGATTGTTTTTCCTTTTCTAATTCTATTAATCTGTTTTGTTTTTGTTTAATTATTTCAAACATCAATTTGATTTCAAACCTCCAAAATTTGTGTAGATTCAAATACTGATTAATAGTTCATTTTAGAGTCAACACTAGAATATTTCTTTTATTCTTTTAGGGTCTTTTAATTATTTAAAAGTAGGCCCATGGATTTAAATTCAATTAATATCAAATATATTTTAAACCCTTATTTAATTTCAATTCTCACAAAAACTTTTCAGTAGGTTTATTTATTTAATAGGGTGTCAAATTATTCACCATGAATTATTTGGAAAATATTTAATATGATTTATAAATGATTTGAATTGGGTATTTGTTTTAATTCCAATGAAATTAAAGTTTTGTTTCCATAAATTTTATTTGGAAGATTTCTTTGATCTTATTTAATTGAACCACTTTTATTCCACTTGGGTAAATTCCAAATATCATCTCCCATGATTTAATTAATCACTTCTAATAGAGATTTTGTCTTTATTCAAATGGAAATGAAATTTGGTTAATGCCACTTTATTTTTATTTTGGAAAATTCTTTAACCATTTATTTTATTTGGATTTTGGATTATAATCATTCCATTTGCTTATGGATTTGGCCAATTTCTTTCTTTATCTTTATAAAATCCATATCTTTTTATTTATAGATCCAAACTTGGTGATTCCAATTTGTAAAATCTTATTTAATATTTATTTATCCTTTTAAATATATTTAGGATTATTTTCTCACCATTTGGTATGGATTTATAGATAGATGCTTTATTAGCTTTGAAAATTTAATTTCCTTATCTTATTAAATTCATAAGATTTTATCCATGGCTCCAAATTAAGTGAATCCAATTCATATGGTTTTATAATATTTCTATTTGTCATTCTTGATCATTTTGAAATGTTTTTTTGACAAATTTTTATATGGATCAAATCCATAGGTTTAGAGATAGCTTGGAAATGTTTTCTTCCATTAGGGTTTTAGGGTTTTGGTTTATTCTCCAAGTGTTTAAATTTCCAGATGCATTTATGAAGAATGCATTCCACTTGATTTGAATTTAGTTGGATTCAAACATTAACCAAAGTTTGTTCAAGTTGGGATTTTAAGTTTCCATTTAGAACAAAAGTTTCTTCTCACCCTAATTTTCAACAATTGTTTATTTTGTTTATTTATTTTTCACATTACAAAATTTGGAAAATTTTGGGATGTGACAATAAGATAACAAACAATACTATCATAATGATTCAATAATAATTTCAGATCTGAGATCATGGAACTCGGGCCCTAGTGACAAGCATTAAGCATAACAAGTTGCAAAAAAGTCAAATAGCACAAGATATACTAGGCACTATGCCCTAATAATCAT
Source organism: Avena insularis (assembly GCA_023614405.1). Lineage (NCBI taxonomy): Eukaryota > Viridiplantae > Streptophyta > Magnoliopsida > Poales > Poaceae > Avena > Avena insularis. The sequence goes on from CM042684.1 coordinate 536,919,438, forward strand.
ATTCGATTAAATGATAGAACTCATCCAAACCCTACCATCTCCAAGCCTACAGCAAGGGATTACTCACTCATGGATGAGGGAAACATCGGTGGTTGATGGTGATGCGTTGGTGATGATGATGGCGATAATCCTCTCCAAATTCCCCGTCCCGGTAGGGTGCCAGAACAGAGTTTCTGGATCCGAATCTTGGTTTCTGGTGGTGGCGGCGGAGTGGAACTCTTTCTAGAAAACTATACAACCCCCCTTGTTTTTGGTCAAAAGGCAACTTATAGGCGCAGAGGGAGGCCGAGGGGCTACCTAGGGAGGTTGCACCCCCTCGAGGCACGGGCAGTGGTGGGCCCGCGCCTGGGGTGGGTCTGGGGCCCCAGGTCCCCTCTCCGTTTCTCCTTCTGTCTCCGTGGATCTTCTGGTGAAATATTATTTTTGGCATATTTTTCGGGATTTTTCCTGATAGTTGATTTTCTGCACAAAAACAAGACACCAAAGTAATTCTGCTGAAAATAGCGTCAGTCCGTGTTAGTTGCATCGAAATCACACAAGTTTAGAGGATAAACAATAGCAAACTGTTCGAGAAAGTAGATACGTTTTGGACGTATCATTGAGAATATTGTTCAATTCTTTTAGGATGTCCCTCAGGATATAGAGGATCCTGAGTGGTAGCACCACTCCTAGTCCTAATTTCATAAGCATGTTTATCTCTAGAAGCATTAACTAGCATATATTTTTGCACTTTACCAAGTTGATCAATTTTAGTTTGAACCATTTGAAAATGTTTAACAAGAATTTTAACATAATTAGAAGTTCTTTCCACAATATCTTTCAACTCATTAATAGCTCTAGAGTTTTCCAATAAATGATTCTGAACTTGTTTATTAAAATTACCTTGTTTAACAATAAAAATGTCAAGTTCCTCTAAACATTGATCAGGAGGTTTACCATAAGGACTATCACCTTAATCAAAATGTTGGAGTGTACCTCAATAGTGGATGAGTGGGAGATTGGCTTACATAATTCTTCACATCTTCAGATCTAAAACCCTTCTCCTTAAGACATTTCTTAGCTTCTTTCATCACTTCATCATTTAATTCAATCACTCCCCTCTTGTTTGGTGTTGGTGTTGGGGTTGGTTCAGGAACAATTGGTTCAGGTGTAGTTGTCTCGGGTGTAATTGGCTCAGTTGTAGTCCAATCATCATAATTCTTGCTTATTCTAGCCATTAATTCATCAACTTCTTCTGGAGTTCTTTTCCTAAAAAAACACAATCATCAAAACTATCCAGGTATGTCCTAGATTCATCAGTTAGTCCATTATACTATATATCAAGAAGCTCATTTTTAGGTAATGGACATTTAGGATGTGCATGAATCAAGGCATAGAAACTTGTCCATGACTCAGGCAATTTCTCCTCTTCTCCCTGTTTAAAATCAAAAAGTTTCTGCAAAACAGCATGTCTAGCATTAGGAGGGAAATATTTCTGAAAGAAAGTAGCAATCAAGCAATCAGGACTATTAATGGATCCAGGAGGTAAACTATTAAACGAAGATTTAGCTTCTCCTTTTAGTGAAAAAAGGGAAAATTTTAGCAACAAAGTAGGTGCGCATCTTAACATCATTAGAGAATAAGGCACTCATAGTAGAAAGCTCAGTCATATGTGCCACATCCCTTTCATTCTCAGTCCCACAAAAAGGTTCTTTCTCAATAATTTTTATATAGGATAAATCAAGAGAGAAGTCATAATCTTTATCTTTAATATTTATGGGAGATGTGGCAAACTTAGCATCAGGAAAAAGTTTAGGTATAATGGTATGTTTCTCAAGAAGACTCTTAATAGCACTAGCACCACGTGTGTTTCGATATTCTTCAATTTTATCAGGCATTTCAATATAACCATCATTAATATCATATCTCTCTCTAGACTCAGGCGAGCTAAGATGTGTAATAGTGTCTTCACTAGGAGTTTTAGTGTTTCCCAATATATTTCTAGCAATAGTAGCATCTAGGGAAGGACCTAATGAACCACTCTCATCAAGCATAGTAGAAGTAATATCATGAGCATCAGAAGCAATTTCAGATTCAGCAGTAGTAGCGGTGTGTGTAGCAGGTGTATGTGGTGGTGGTGTAACAAGCTTGCTTATAACAGATGGTGATTCAAGAGAAGCATAGGTATTTAGGACTGTACCTATTCTTGTAGTGGATGGTAATATAGGAAACTTTCCATAACGAGTTTTCCCCATGATGAAAAGAATAGCAGCGAACTGATGACCCACAAGTATAGGGGGTGTATCGTAGTACTTTCGATAAATAAGAGTGTCGATCCCAACAAGGAGAAGAAGGTGTTGACTACTGGTTTGGAGCAGGAAATCTCTGTAAATACTTAGCAAACGGATTTTTATTGGTTTTTTATAACACAAAGAAATAAAGTGCAAGTAAAGAAAGACAACGAATAATAGCAGCAAGTGGCCCAATCCTTTCTTAGCAAAGGACAAGACGGTTGTAATGAGGACCAAACGTTCTCGAGGACACATGGGTATACTGTCAAGTAATTTCGCTTCATATAGTTGATTAAGCTTCTTTGGTTTGATAAGTGTTGTGTGGGTGAACCTGTGCTAATGTACTGACCTTACTTGGACTAACACATACTTGTGATTAAACCCCTTGCAAGCATCCGCAACTACAAGAATGTAATTAAGATAAAAACCTAACCACAACATTAAACTCTGAGATCCTACACTCCCTTGTGCAAAGGTTTCCTAACAGGGGTTCAGGTTTCTGTCACTCCGGCAACCCCACAATTAGTATCCAAATACACAGTGTATTCCCCTAGGCCCATAAATGGTGAAGTATCATGTAGTTGACGTTCACATGACACCACTAGAAGAATAGCACCAAAACTTAAATATCAAACCATTGAATAATACCTCAACACAATTCCACTACTAATGTAAGGTTCCCAACCTTTAATAAGGTAGAGATCCCTGTGTTTACAATGCTAGTCCCTGGATCAATAGCTAGCATCCACAGTTAAGATGTAATATCAAGAAACAAAGGTCATAATACAACTTTATAACCAGGAATAAAATAATTTATTACATCTTACATAGCTCATTTGGCTGTTACGTTACATTGCAGCAGAATATCTATAAGCATGGGGTCCTTCATCTTCAAAGTACCACAGGCAAACATGTTGGTTGTAGACTTGTAATCCTACTTCACTAATATCAAATAAACCTGCAACATAACAAGTTACAGCCACAAGGGTCAATACATTTGAATTGTATTGGCAAGTGATACTATGGTAGTATAGTGGAGTCTATCATCTATATGCTTTTGGCTAAGTGGAGCTTAGGCTTGCTTTGCTCAAAATAGATTTTCCTTATCATTTGAAAATACTAAGTTTTTGCTTTGACAAAAATCACCCAAGGCATCTACCAATCAAAGATTGAAGATCCTTAAACCCTTGTTCAACCACAAGTTTTTACTTAGAAATTGGGATGAGGAGATTCTTGATAGCTTCCATGTCTTGATGCTCAAATTGTCCTTTGCCAGGGACATGGCTATGTACTTAGATTTTACACTCTGCAGAGGTGGTGCACTTTCCCCACAAGACTTGGTTTCACCAAGACAAGATCTTTCAGAAGCCTTCCCTTAGACCAGAATGGACGCGTTCCAACCTATCATCCCCTACCACCAACTGTCCATTTGGCTAAGTTATTGCAACCTATATGATCCAGGCAGAGCCCATAATGCCAAGTGGCTGCACTAGAAGCTTCTCAACATTTGACATCTCAAATCTCTTTGTTCCTGGGTGGCCATCCACAAGTGAGATACACAAGGTAAACCATAAAATGGGCCTTGTGAACCACTCAACATAAACCATTCAAGTCCCTTTCCACCCAGGTGATTCATTGACTTAGTTGTTTTATTAAACAAAACACAAGTCCTCAGACTTAGAAATTTTTCCATAGTGTGAATATATATTCCACCCTTGTTTTCTACTAGCTAAGCTAAGCATGTTAGTAGTAGGGATCTCAACTTAGGAAATTTCTACTAAGGTTTCATCTACTAGGATTTCCCATAGCATGGTTTATACTTAGCAAAAATTCCATGCAAGTCCTACTTAGAAATATCACTAATGCATAGTGAAAATAATGGGACAAAAGTATGAAGCATCACTTGCCTTTTTGGTTGAGAGTATAAACTCACCCTTGATCTTTGCAATGTTCACACACTTCAAGTCACTACAATTCAATCAAGCAAACAATATTTCAATCTACCATTCAAGCAAAACAACACATAAAATGATAAAGTCAAAGTAATGCATGCAAGCATGCCAAGCTTTGTTTTATTTGAAAAAGTGGTTCCTAATGGGTCATAAACATTTGAAAACCTCTAATGGTCATTTTATAAAGTGGAAAAGTCATTTGCAAAAGATTTCACTTCAATAAACCATTTTCAAAACAAGGTATCATTTTATGTGGTGTAGAAATGTTTTTACTAAGGCATTAATCTATAGGGTTCACGAAATATGTTTTCAAACCATAAAACTTTGTTTTTAGGGTCATAGAGTTTATTTCCAAAACATTTCTCAAAGGTTTTCCTTCAAAAACATTTTTAATAAATAACCCTATTTTTATTTGACTAGTATTGGTTTTAAATGAAAGAATCATTCTTTTTCTTCACCAAATATATTTTTGAAACCACAAAGTGATTCCTAGGGTCAGTAGGTTCAAAACACACCATTTGCAAAAGATTTTATCCTCAAAATCATTTTAGAATAATTTTTATAACCTAAACAAGCATACAAATGATTCTGCAAAAACAAACATTTTACCAGAATCTTTTTACTAAAAAAATTGCATGGTTGGCTAGGGCTTGTTTTTATGAATCCATTGATATAAAATTTGCAAAATTTGGACGTGTGGTTTGAAAGTTATGAATTTTTCAAATTGGAACAACACATAGATCATTTCTGGTTTTTAAAACAGACTCTGGGCAACGTGTCATGTTCTTATTCGCTTGTGCAGATTAAATGCGGATCACGCGCTGTGAGACGTTAGATCAAGTTACATCGCACGGATCAGATTAGTCCATAACGCTTCGTTTAATGATTCTATCGTGGCCGTGGGATCCAGATCTAACGGTGCTAAGCACACTAGTCAAAGATGGGCGGTGCCGCTCTTGGGCGGAGGCCTTTGGCGGTAACGTTGCCGGTGATGCAGGAAACGGGAGAGGGAAAGGAGATTCTCACCGTGTTCGCAACGTCGTGCTGAAGCTCGAGGTGGTCGTCGTAGCTGAAGGGGCGCACAGAGCTGCTGCCAATCGCTCACCGGAGTCTGCACAGCGTCGGGCACGCTCTGGTCGACGTTGGGGGCGGGGCTAGAAGGCCTAGGAGAGCGAGATAAGGGGTCCGTTAGACGCGCGAGGGAGAGTGGAACCTGCGTGTGTCAATGAGAGGGGAAGGGGCGGACGGAAGCTACCTGGGGCACTCGCCGGAGTTGAAACAGACGGTGGCGGCGCTTGGAGTCGTCGTTGCCGAGGCTCGGTATGCGGCGAAAGCTGCGGATGCAGAAAGATGCGCCAGGGCCTGGGGAACTTTCCTGTGTGCTCGGGGAGGCAAGGGGTGGCGCGAGGCTGCCGGAATTCGGTAGCGAGCTCGTCGGAGCAAGGCAGGGTCTAGGCGCTAATTGGAGCGGCCTGGGAGCGTATAGGTTCTGGCGACAGAGGGGAAATGGAGAGGGGGAGTGGGCGCTTAAGTGAGCGAGGTTACCGTGAAGAATCAATGCTGCAATTATGTGAATTTACTCGGGGATTTGATTAACAGAGAACGGCAGCGAGGAGGAAGAACGAGTCCGCGGTTGAAGACGCTGACGAGGCAGGTGGGGTCGTCTGGCAGCGAGAGAGAGGAGGGGTGCGATGAGGTCCATCTGTCAGCGGCCTCATGGGTTCAAATGCGGGTGTGAATCGTTTTCTGCGGGAGAGGGGAAGTGGGCTAACTGGGCTTAGTTGGGCCAGGCTTAGTTGTGTCGAGTCCATTTCATCATTTTTTTATTCTGTTTCTTTTTCTTTTTCCTTTTCTTTTATTCTGTTTTGATTTTGTTTATTTAATTCAAACACTCATTTGAATTCAAAACTTTACCAAAATTTGTGTAGCTTTAAATATGGATTAATAAAACATTTTGAACTCATTTTTAGAATAAAATATTATTCCTTTTTGGGTCTTTTAATTATTCAAAATAGGCTCAAATTTTAAATCAAATAAGGTTTATTAATAATTTCAAATACCATTTAAATTCTTCAAACCTTTCAAATCTTTTCAGTAGGTTTTTATTTGCTTAATAGGGTGTCAAAATATTCATTTTAAATTATTTGGAAAGTATTTAATATGATTCAAAATTCATTTGAATTGGTAATTGTTTTAATTCCAATGGAATTTATTATAGTTTTAATTCCCTAAATTTTATTTGGAAGTTTTCTTTAATCTTAGTTAAGTTGAATTAAACAACTTTTATTTCATTTGGGTATATTCCAAAATACTATTTTCTCATGAATTATATAATTATTCTTATTAGAGATTTGTCTTTATTAAAAATAGGGATAGAATGGTTAATGTCATTTTATTTTATTTTTATTTTGGAAATTCTTCATCCTTTTATTTTATTTGTATTTGGATTATAATTCATTCCATTTGCTTATGGATTTGGCCAAGATTTGATTTGGTCTTTAAATATTCCTTATTTAATATTTCTTTCTTTATCTTATAAAATTCATATATTTTTTTGTTTATAGATCCAAACTTGGTGATTCCAATTTGTAAAATCTTATTTGATATTTATTTATCCTTTTAAATATCTTTAGGATCATTTGCTCATCATTTGGTATGGATTTCTAGATAGGTGCTTTATTAGCTTTGGAAATTACTTTTCCTTATCTTATTAAATTCATAAGATTTTATTTATGGCTCCAAATTGAATGAAATCAATTTATATGGTTTTATAATATTTCCATTTGTCATTCTTGATCATTTTGAAATGTTTGTTTGACCAATTTTTATATGGATCAAATCCATAGGCTTGGAGATAACTTTGAAATGATTTTATTCCATTAGGGTTTGGATTTATTTTCCAAGTGTTTAAATTTCCAGATGCATTTTATGAGGAATGCATTTCTCTTGATTTGGATTTTGTTGAATTCAAACTTTAACCAAAGTTTGTTCAAGATGGGATTTTAGGTTTCCTTTTAGAAACAAAAGTTTCTTTTCACCCTGATTTTCAACAAAAAATTATTTTGTTTATTTATTTTTCACATTACAAGATTTGGAAAATCTTGGGATGTGACAACTAACAACATGACTTCTCCCATGTCCTCAAGAACTAAACGAACTACTCACGAGACATCATATGGATCAAGATCAGAGATGATATGATGATGAATAAAAATCTAAACATAGACAGTAATTCAATGGTTCCACTCACAAGCATCAACTACAAAAGTAATTAACATCGGGAAAGTTTCCCCTAAGAATTATGCAAGATTCAACACAATTGTTACAGCAGGATGGACTGGTGATGATGGTGCTGGTGGAGATGGTGGTGAGGATGATGATGATGATCTTGATGAAGTCTAGCTTGATGACGGTGTTGATGGCGATGATCTCCCCTCTGCGGAAAGGAATTTCCCCGGCAGAAATCTGTCTGCCAAAGAGCTCTTTCTCTCTCTATAGTTTTCGCCCCGCAGAGGCGGCATAATCTTTCTATGGTCGCCCCCAGTGTATTAGTGTTTCGAGAGGAAGATATTGGCGAAGGGGCGAAGCAGGAGGTAGGCCAGGGTGGCCACACCCCTGGTGGCCCGGACCAGGGTGGCCCGCACATGGGGGGCGTGGGCCCCCTGTGGTCCATCTCATCCTCCCCTTCGGGCTTCCTTTGTCTTCTGGAAAAATAGAATTTTCCGTGTATTTTCTGGAATTTTCTGATTTTCGCGAATATTGCATCAAAACACCGCCTTTTCCATCAAAATCCTGACTCCGGCATTTCATCCTCCAAAAGGCATCCAACATGCAAAAATAGATGAAACAACATAAGTATCACCTCTTAATACGAAATATATCAATGAATAACAGCAAATTATGATATAGAATAGTGATGCGAATTGGACGTATCAACTCTCCCCAAGCTTAGACCTCGCTTGTCCCCAAGCAAAAACTAAGCTCAGTAAACATGTCGACAGGTTTACGGAGTGAAGTGTCGATAAAAAGAGTATGGACAAGAAGCATCACACTTACCAATACATAACTCATAATAGAAAGCAACTAACCATTATATAACTTAACTTGCAATGAGTATGGGAGTCACAATAAAGATGCATAAAGATAAATCATAATTGGTAATGGCAAACTTTGTTCTTGGTCAGAGAACAGACGACAAATTATACTTGGTTTTCAAGGAAAGCTTTTGTAAATAAGTTTATAACAGGAGTCCCTTTTGCTCAAACATAAAAGGCTTTTCACAATGATAGCTTTCAAATTAATACTCATTCAGATAAGAACAATGTGGAAAACAAGGAAGATAAGAAACATGATTGAATAAATCACCATATGAATGACTGAAACACAACAACTCAAATGCTTGTTAGAGATAGAAAGGAATAGGTTTACTGAATCATCTAAGAAGTAAAAGAATGGCCCTTCGCAGAGGGAAACAGGGATTTCAAGTTTGATAAATAGCTCTCAAAAGATTATGGTACTTACTAGCTTTGAGCTCTCATTGCCCCTATCATAATCATCTTGAGGTGATTAAGGTTAAAGTGAATAAAGAGTGGAGTGTATTCTTGACAAAATATAAGCTGGCAATCTCATGTCCCTTCATTACGAGGGTCGTTCCTCATGCTACTCAACTTTAGTTACCTGTAAGTGTCACATCCCAAAATTTTCCAAATTTTGAAATGTGAAAAATAAATAAACAAAATAAATAATTGTTGAAATTTAGGGTGAAAAGAAACTTTTTGATTCCAAATGGAAACATCAAAACCTATTTTGATCAAATAGAATCCTAAAAGGGATTTAAAAAGATAAACAAATAATAAATAAAGTTATAAAAGTTGGAATCACCATTTTTGAATCTTTAAATAAAAATATATGGTTTTTATAAGCAAAGGAAGAAATAATAAATAAGGACTATTTTAAAAAAAGCCAAATTAAAACTTGGCCAAGCAAATAAAATAAAATATTTTTGTTTAATAAAAAGCGTAAAGGATTATTTAAATAAAATCATGAGGTTTTATTAATATCCATTTTTATTTGAGTGAAGACTTTTCCCAATTTAAATAAATATTAAAGTATTTTAAATAATAATTCAAACTGAATTATATTTAAATAAAACCTACTGAAAAGGTTTGGTAAAAATTTAGATTTCAAATAGAGTTTTAAAACATATTAAATCCTATTTGAAATAAATTATTTATTTTTAAAATAAATAATAGACCCTAAAAAGAATAAAAGAATTATTCTAAATTTGACTTTAGGATATGTTAAATAACACTATTAAAATCTACACAAAGTTTGGTAGAAGTTTGAATTCAAATAGTGTTTGAATTGTTTGAATAAAAACCAAATCAGATAAATAGAAAAGGAAATAGAAAAACATTCTGTACAAAAAAAAGAGAAACGAACCCAGCCCAGGAGTCTGGCCCAGTCCAGCCCAACTCGCAGCCCATCTCCTTCCCCCTCTCGCGAATCGTTTTTCACTCAGAAACACACCCACAAAGTCGCTGAGCTACGCCCCTCTCTCTCGCAGACAACCAGGACCCACCTGCCAGTCCTTCTTCTTCACCCGCCGCGACCTTTTCTCCCGCAACCCCGTCGCCGTTTCTGGTTTTGAAACCACCGCTTAATTTGCCATAATGCTGCAATAATCCCTCGCTGCAACGACCCCATCTTAAACGCCTGGTCCCTATCTCCCGTTTCCCCCATACGTTGCCCACCCTCTGCCTCCCGGCTGCACAAATCACAACCTCGAACCCCTCTGCTCCGACGAGCCACCGTGCAAAATTCTAGCATGCACGAACCTCCCCACTTCCCCCAGAGCACACGGGTGTGATCCCCATCGCCCCCTGCATCTCCCAGTGCCGCTCTCTAGCTCGCGCGTTCACTAGAGGCTCGGCAACATCAACATCAGAGCGTCGCCGCCTCCTGCCTCGACTCCGGCGAGTCCCCCCGGTGAGTATTGACCGCCCCTGTACTTCTCGATGATGATCCTGTGATCCCCAACACTGTACGCATATAACCCCATGCTCTATTTGCCTTAGCTCTCCCTCAAACTTCGCCTCCGACGACGACCAGAGGAACCCGACGTAGACAAGAACTCCGGCAAGCAATCCACTCCGTTCCCGTGTGCCCCCTGCCCAACGGTGACCACCTTGAGCATCTACTCGCCACGGCGATTCTGGTGAGCTACTCCTCTATCCCCCTTGCTTCCTAAATCACCGGCGATTACACCGTCGACCCGTGCTCAGCTCACTGCCGCTCAGTGATTGTTTTGATCAACGATCGTAGGATCTTGATCCATTGGTTACGATAGAACATAACTCGAACGGGTATGATTGAACCTGAGCCACACGATTTCATTTTAATCCAACGCACCGCATAGGACGATCCGTGTGAAGCGGTACCAGCCAGTAAGAACACGACGCGTGGCCTGTGATTTGTTTTAAAAACAGAATTTGTTCTATTAGATGTTCAAATTTGTAAATTGCATAACTTTTAATCTACACGTCCAAATTTTGTAAATTTTATATCAATGTAATCAGAAGAACAATTACTTTCTAACCATGCACTTTGTTTAATGAATTGCATCTGGAAACTTAGTTGTTTTTGCAGAAACTTGTGTAGGCATAATTAGAATATAAAAATTGTTCTAGAAATATTTTTAAGGTGAAATCTTTGCTAAGTGGTTTGTTTTGAACCTACTGAGCATAGAAACCAACCTATGGATTTAAAAATGTATTTTGTGAAGTTAAAGAATAAATCTTTGAATAAGAGCATTTCTAGTAAAATAAAAATATTGTTTATGTGTTAAAAATACTTTTTGAGTAAAATCTTTGGAAAATGATTTGAATTAAACTCTCTGACCCTAAACACCAAGTTTTGAGATTAAAAAAATATATTTTATGAACCCTATAAAAATATTACTTTGCTAAAAGGCATTTCCAACAACATAAATTATCACTTTGGTATAAAATTGGTTTATGGGATGAAACCTTTTGCAAATGGTTTTAATATTAAACACTTGACCTTAAAAACACTAACATGTTGTGCTTAAGAATATTTTACAACTCTAGGAGTTATCATTTTGATTTAAATCATTCCTAGAAAAACAAAAATGATTTAAGTGGCCATTTTCACCAACTTGAATTTAAATGGTTTTACCACTTTTGTAAATGACCAATATGAGCTTTAAAATGTTTAGAGCCTAATAGAAACCACTTTTCCAAATAAACCATCTTTTGCATGCTTGCATGCATTACCATGTTTTTGTTATTTTATGTGGTGAATTGTTTGAATGGTAGTTGAATATATGTTTGCTTGATTGAATTGTAGTGAAGTTAGAAGAGTGTGATATTTGCAAGATCAAGGAGTGAACCAGTATTCTCTACTAAAAAGGCAAGTGACACTATCATCCATGTCCTACTATTTTCATTACACTTAGTGGATTTTTGTAACATGCATGAAAGGACTACTATTTTTCTATGCTATGCTGTATCCTATTAGGATATCCTTATATCTTCCTTAGTGAAAACATTGTAGTTTTAGTATGCTTAGCCCTGCTATATATTTGGGATGGTATACATGACATGATTATATGAAGTGTTGGAAAAACATATGTTTTATATAATAAAACAAGTACTCAATGAACCACCTGGGTGGAAAGAGGATACTTAAGTTTTGGACAAGGTGCCAACAAAGGGAACCATGTTTATATGGCTATCTTTTTGTATGTGCACTATAAGAAAACCACCCAGGGACTTAGATATTGAACATGTTTCTCGTACAGTGGCTTCCGTGTACAGCCACATGCTAAATGGGCTCTGGCTTAGTCAACTACATAGTGGAAGACCCATGCATTGGCATCTTCAGGTTAACTAGAATTTTGTATGGAAATATATACCTACATTGGTGCCTGGTAGACAAGCTAGCATTGTGTATTGGGAGGACTTCTATGGAAAGACTTTGTCACATTCTCGATCTGCCGGTACTCCATTGGGTGAGTACTTATCCAGCGGACACTGGTGGCATCAAGACGAGATTGTGTCATGTGGATAAAGTGTACAACTTCTACAGAAGATCAAATTCTAAGTACTTAGCTGTGTCCCCGGTTATGGACAACTCTGAGCAACTAAGGCATGAAGCTATGGAAGATCTCGACATTCCAATTTCTCAAAGTACAACTTGATGGTGACAATAAGGGATTTGAAGCACTTGGAGTTTTCCAAGGAGTTCAGAAAGATTTTCAAAAGATCAAAACTATTTTGAAAAGATAGGATAAAACTATATTGCTTTCTTCAAATGAGCCTAAACCCTACTTAGCCAAATATGCATGTAATGATAGGATCCACTTATATCTACATATTAGTGAAACTTGCCAATACAATTGAAATGTATTGACCCTTGTGGCTGCAACTTATTATGTTGCAGGTTTGTTTGATGTTATTTAAGTGTGTTGATTATGATTACAAGTCTACAACCAACATGATTTCCTGTGGCACTTTGAAGATGAATGACTCCATGCTATAGTTATTTGTGCTGCATTGTAATGAGATAGCCAAATGAGCTATGTAAGATGTAATAAATTATTTTACTCCTGGTTATAAAGATGTATTATGACCTTTGTTTCTTGATATTACATCTTAACTGTGGATGCTAGCTATTGATCCATGGATTAGCATTGTAAACATAGAGATCTCTACCTTACTAAAGGTTGGGACCTCTACAGTAAGTTCTTGTCATAGTAAGTATATGTGTATCATAGAGAACCGCCAACGGGGTACCCCTTGCCCCATGACACAGGAGATATCCCATATCAAAATGACAAGGCAACGGACAATGAGCATCTCAGCAATCTTCTTATTTACCATGGGAAAACGGTGATTTTTCTCTTCTTTCCTCTTTTTCTCTTTTTCTCTTTTTTCTATCTCTCTCTTTTTTTATAAGAAGAATGCTTCATAGATTGCTCACTATGGTGACGCTGCAATTTTCCACCATGATTAGGCATGGTTTAGGCTAGCAGCCCAGGCGTTTCTCTAACACATATACATAACTCCATGGACTTACAAGCTCCCCTTTTATTTCACACCGCCGACATCCGCAAACAAAAGATCCTGATATCAACGGGGTAGATATATTCAGGTGTTGAAAGTGTTCCCAGTGACAACACGGTTCTGCTAATTCCAAACTTATAGGTGCAAGCATACACAACATAGATGACACAATGGTTCAAGTTTATTAGGGGCAAGAAAATAAGGTGTGCCATCAAGTTCATGAGAGCTTTACTAACTAGTTTTCACATAACAAAAGAGTTTTTAATTTGAAAGGTATATGAAACTCGAGAAGTTACTTGGAATAGCAATGATGCTAATAGGTAGATATGGTGGAAACAAATGGCATAGGTTTAAGTTTAAAGGATTGGATGCACGAGAAGCATTCCCTCTCAGTATAGGTTTTTGGCTAGCAAGGCTGGGTAGTGATAACCCACAAGTATAGGGGTGTACCATAGTACTTTCGATAAATAGGAGTGTCGATCCCAACAAGGAGCAGAAGGTGCTGAATAGTAGAATGGAGCAGGAAATCCCAGTGAATACTTAGCAAACAGATTTTTAGTGGTTTTGTGACAAAGCAACAAAGCACGGAGCAAGTAACGGACGTAACTAACAAACGGAGCAAGTGGCCCAATCCTTTCTTAGCAAAGGTGTAAGGTTCCCAACCTTTAATAAGGTAGAGATCCCTGTGTTTACAATGCTAGTCCCTGGATCAATAACTAGCATCCAGAGTTAAGATGTAATATCAAGAAACAAAGGTCATAATACAACTTTATAACCAGGAATAAAATAATTTATTAAATCTTACATAGCTCATTTGGCTATCTCATTACAATAAAGCAGAATATAACAATAGCATGGGGTCCTTCATCTTCAAAGTGCCACAGGCAGACATGTTGGTTGTAGACTTGTAATCCTAATCAATAAACTTCACTAACCTCAAACAAACCTACAACATAAGAAGTTAGAGCCACAAGGGTCAATACATTTTAATTTTATTGGCAAGTGATACTATGGTAGTATAGTGGAGTCTATCATCTATATGCATTTGGCTAAGTGGAGCTTAGGCTTGCTTTGCTCAAAATAGATTTTCCTTATCATTTGAAACCACTAAGTTTTTGCCTGACAAAAATCACCCAAGGCATCTCCCAATAGAAATTGGTGATCCTTTCAAACCTTGTTCAACCTCAAATTTTTAACATAGAAATTGGGATGAGGAGATTCTTGATAGCTTCCATGTCTTGATGCTCAAATTGTCCTTTACCAGGGACATGGCTAAGTACTTAGATTTTACACTCTGCAGAGGTGGTGCACTTTCCCCACAAGACTTGGTTTCCCAAGACAAGATCTTTCAGAAGCGTTCCCTTAGACCAGAATGGACGCGTTCCAACCTATCAATCCCCTACCACCAACTGTCCATTTGGCTAAGTTATTGCAACCTATATGATCCAGGCAGAGCCCATAATGCCAAGTGGCTGCACTTGAAGCTTCTCAACATTTGACATCTCAAATCTGTTTGTTCCTGGGTGGCCATCCACAAGTGAGATACACAAGGTAAACCATAGAAATGGGCCTTGTGAACCACTCAACACAAACCATTCCTTTCATTCCACCCTGGTGATTCATTCACTTAGTTGTTTTATTAAATAAAACACAAGTCCTTGACTTAGAAATATTCCATAGTATGATTATATATTCCACCCTTGTTTTCCACTAGCTAAGCTAAGCATGATAGTAGTAGGAATCTTAACTTAGGAAATTTCTACTAAGGTTTCATCTACTAGGATTTCCCATGGCATAGTTTATCCTTAGCAAAAATTCCATGCAAGTCCTACTTAGAAATATCACTAATGCATAGTGAAAATAATGGGACAAAAGTATGAAGCATCACTTGCCTTTTTGGTAGAGAATAATATTTCACTCCTTGTCTTTGCTATGATCACACTCTTCAAATCACTACAATTCAATCAAGCAAGGCAAAATCTCAATCTACCATTCAAGCAAACATCACATAAAATAATAGAAACAAAACATTGCATGCAAGCATGTCAAACTTTGTTTTATTTACAAAAGTGGTGTATAATAGGTTATAAACATTCTAAAACACTTATTGGTTATTTTATAAAGTGGCAAAACTATTTGCAAAAGATTTTACCTATAAACCATTTTCAAACCAAATCATTATTTTATGTGGTTGAAAATGCCTTTATCAAAGTAGCAATCTTTATAGGGTTTATCAAATACATTTTTAAATCATAAAACTTGGTGCTTGGGGTCAGATAGTTTATTCCAAAACATTTCCCAAAGTTTTCTTCAAAAAGCTTTTTTTAACAAATAAACAATATTTTTATTTGACTAGAAATGGTTTAAATCAAAGGTTTATTCTTTTGTTTCACCAAATATATTTTTGAAACCACAAATTGATTTCTATGGTCAGTAGGTTCAAAACAATCTATTTGCCAAAGGTTTTATCTCAAAAATCATTTTAGAACAATTTTTATATTCTAAACATGCATACACAAGTTTCTGCAAAAACAATCAATTTAACAGAAGCATTTTACTAAACAAAGTGCATGGTCAGAAAGTACTTGTCTTGCTGATTCCATTGATATAAAATTTGCAAAATTTGGACGTGTGTTTTGAAAGTTATGAATTTTACAAATTTAAACATCAAATAGATCATTTCTGATTTTATTCAAACAAACAGGGCCACGTGGCGTGTTCTTATTCGTCTGTACCGCTTCGTGCAGATCGTGCAACGAGAGGCGTTGGATATTAAACAGATCGTGTGGCTCAGAACCAAGCGTGCCCCTTCGATCAGGTTCTATCGTGGCCACGCGATCAAGATCCTACGGTGCTCAGCACGCTAGCCATCGAGTGGCGGCGCTGGCGGCGGCAGGTGACAGCGCGCGGTCATACGGTGGCGGTGTCAACGCTACAGGAAGCTAGAGAGCCAAGGGAGATGCTCACCAGAATCGCGGGGTCATGGCGATGCTCAAGGTGGTTGTAGCTCGTCGAGGGGCGCACGGTGGTGACGGTGATTGCTTACCGGAGACGTGTCTGGCGACGGGTACGCACTATCGTTGTCGGGGACGTCGCTACTTAGCACGGGAGAGGGAACAGAGGGTGTTTTTAGACGCGTGGAAGAGTAGGGAGTATGGGAGCATCAAAGAGAGGGGGCAGCGCGGTCAGAGACTACCTGTAGAGCTCGTCGGAGTTGGAGTAGATGGTGGTGCGGTCAGTCGAGGTGGTTGCCGACGATAGGGGGCATGCGCGAGCGAGCTGAGGCCACTGGGAGATGCGTATGGAAGAGGGGAGCAGGCTCACTTGGTCGAGGAGACAAGGGGCAGCGAGGTGTGGCCGGAATCGTCGCCGGAAGACGTCGGAGACAGCAGGGTTCGGGTGAGAAATTTGTGCAGCCTGGTGGCGAGGAGGGCGTGGCGACGGAGGGGAAAGAGAGAGGGGGCGAAGGCGCTTAAGATGGCATGGTCGCGGGGTGGTTTTACTGCAGCGTTAACGTGAATTAATTCAGGTCTTAATCGACTGCAACGGCCGGCGCGGAGAGGGGCGAGGTCAGCGGGGCGAGGAAGATGATGACGCGGCCGAGTGGGGTCCGTTTGGTAGCGAAGGAGAGAGAGGGGAGGTGGGGTCCACTGCTCAGTGACCTTGCGGGTTCTATTCTGAGTGAAAACGTTTCACTGCGGGGGTGAGCAGGTGGGCTGCTGATGGGCTTATTGGGCTGGGCTGGCTAGATCATATTTTTTTTGTACTGTTCTGTTTTTCTTTTTCTATTCTTATTATTTTGTTTTGATTTTGATTAAACAATTTAAACATCCATTTGAATTCAAACTTCTCTCAACCCTTGAGTAGATTTTAATACTGATTAATAATACATTCTGAAATCATTTTTAGAATAAATATCTTATTCTTTTTAGGGTTTTTTTAATCATTTAAAATTGGCCCTAGTATTAATTAAATAAGATTTATTAATATTTTTCAATCTCCATTTGAATTCAAATCACCACCAACTTTGGGTGAATTTTAATTCTGTTTATCAACATATTTCAAAGTCCAAAATAAAATAATTCTTTTATTCATTTAGGATCTATTAATAATTAAATAAATAGACCATAGTCTTTAATTCAAATAGGTTTTAATTTATTTTAAAACTCTTTTTGAAATCTAAATGATATCAAAATCTTTTCACTAGGTTTCATTTGAAAACCTAAAACACTTGGAATTCTTATTTTAAAGTCTTTAATAAATTTTTAATGTTTATTTGAAAGGAAAAAGCCTTTACTTAAATAAAATTGGATATTAATAAATCCTTATTATTTTATTTAAATAAACCTTTACTCTTTTTAACAAATAGAAATAATTTATTTCATTTGCTTGGCCAAGATTTAATTTGGATCTTTAAAATAATCCTTATTTATATTTCTACCTTTGCTTTTGAAAACCATATCTTTTTATTTAAAGAACCAAAATAGTGATTCCAACTATTATAACTTTATTTATTATTTGTTTATCTTTTTAAATCCTTTTAGGATTAATTTCTCACCATTTGGTATGGATTTTAGATAAATGCTTTATTAGCTTTGGAAATTACTTTTCCTTATCTTATTAAATTCATAAGATTTTATTCATGGCTCCAATTTAAGTGAAACCAAATTCTATGGTTTTATAATATTTCTATTTGTCATTCTTGACCATTTATAAATGTTTGTTGACAAATTTTTATATGGATCAAATCCATAGGCTTGGAGATAACTTGAAAATGATTTTCTTCCATTAGGGTTTTAGGGTTTTGGTTTATTTCTCAAGTGTTTAAATTTCCAGATGCATTTAAAGAGAAATGCATTCCACTTGATTTGAATTTAGTTGGATTCAAACATTAACCAAAGTTTGTTCAAGATGGTATTTTAAGTTTCCAATTAGAAACAAAAGTTTCTTTTCACTCTAATTTTCAACAATTATTTATTTTGTTTGTTTATTTTTCAAATTACAAGATTTGGAAAATCTTGGTATGTGACAAAAGGACAAGCCGGTGGAAATACTTATCAGGACCAAACGCTCTCGAGGACACATGGGAATCGCGTCAAGTGCTTTCGCTGCAAATAGCTGAGTACTCTTCTTTGGTGTTCATAAGTGTTGTGTGGGTGAACCTGTGCTAACATACCGCCCTTCCTAGGACTAATACATACTTGTGATTAAACCCCCTGCAAACATCTGTAACTACATGAAAGTAATTAAGATATAAATCTAACCACAGCCTTAAACTCCGAGATCCTACACTCCATTATGCAAAGGTGTTCTAACGGGGGTTCAGGTTTCTGTCACTCCGATAACCCCGCCATTAGTATCCAAATACACAATGCATCCCCATAGGCCCATAAACGGTGACGTGTCATGTAGTCGACGTTCACATGACACCACTATAAGAATAGCACCACAACTTAAATACTAAACCATTGAATAATAACTCATTACAGACTCACTACTAACAACAGACTTCTCCCATGTCCTCAAGAAGACAACGAACTACTCACAAGACATCATATGGATCATGATCAAAGATGATATGGTAATAGATAACAATCTGAACATAAACAATAATCCAATGGTTCCACTCACAAGCATCAACTACAATAGTAATTAACACCATGAAAGTTTCCCCTAATGAACTAAGCAATATCCAACACAATTGTTACAGCGGGACGGAGTGGTGATGATGGTGCTGGTGGACATGATGGTGTGGATGATGATGATGATGATGATCCCGATGAAACCTAGATTGATGATGGTGTTGATGGCGATGGTCTCCCCTCTCCGGGAAGGAATTCCCTCGGCAGAAATCTGCCTGCCAGAGAGATCTTTCTCTCTTGGTGTTTTCTGCCCCCCAGAGGCAGTGGAAATCTATCTATGGTCGCTCCCCCTGTATTAGGGTTCCGAGGGGAAGTTATAGGCGAAGGGGAAGAGTCGGAGGCCGAGCAGGTGGGCCAAACCCACCCAGGTGCGGCATTAGGTGAGCCCGCGCCTAGGGGGGTTTGGGCCCCCTGCAGCCCCCCTTCACTCCTCCTTCTGGCTTCCTTCATCCTCAGGTAAAATAATATGTTTCCATATTTTTCTGGTATTTTCTGATCTTCGTGAAATTGCACCGAAATGCCTTCTTTTCCATTAGAATCCAGATTCCGGCAGTCCAAGAATCATCCAACATGCGTAAATAGATGAAAAGCCATAAGTAATACCTCATAATGAGACAAATATCAATGAATAGAGGTAAATTATGATATAGAATGGTGATGCAAATTGGGCGTATCAACTCCCCCAAGCTTAGACTTCGCATGCCCCAAGCGAATACTTAGCTCAGTAAACATTTCCACAGGTTTATGGAGTGAAGTGTCGATAAAAGAATACGAACAAGAAGCAACACACTTACCTTTGCATAACTCATAGAAGAAAGCAACTCACCATTATATAACTTAGCTTGCAACCAAGCACAATAGTCACAATAGAGATGCATAAAGATAAATCATAATTGGAATTGGCAAACTTGTTCTTGGTCAGAGAACACCTGGCAAACAGTTTCACAACAAGCTTTTTGTATAAGTTTCAAAACAGGAGCACTCTTTGCTCAAAAAGGTTTTTCACGAGTGAAGGCTTTCAAAGTAATACTCAATAGATAAGATTTTTGTGAAAACAAGGAAGATAAAGAACATGATTGAATAAATCACCATATGAATGCTTGCAACACAACAACTCAAATGCTTGCTTCAGATAGAGAGGAAATAGGTTTACTGACTCAACTTGGAAGTGGGATAAAGGTCCCTTCATAGAGGGAAGCAGGGATTACAAGTCATAAAGAGCTTCCAAAATATTATGGTACTCACTAGCTTTGAGCCCTCATTGCCCCTATCATAAACATCTTGAGATGATTAAGGTTAAAGTGAACAAACATGAAGTATATGCTTAATGAAATATAAGTTGGTAATCTCATGTCCCTTCAATATGAGGGCCACTCCTCATGCTACATCAACTTTGGGCCCAAGCAAGTTCTTGTCATTGTAAGTACTTTCATATCATTGAGAACCACCAACGGGGTACCCCTTGCACATGGTACATGAGCTTTCCCATAACCAAAATGACAAGGCAAGCAGACAGTGAGCATCTCAGCAATCTTTTTATTTACTATGTGCATAGTTTTTTTATTGAGGATGCTTCACAGAGTGCTCACTATGGTGGTGATACAAGTTTCCACCATGATTAGGCATGGCTTAGGCTAGCGGCCCAGGCGTTTCTCTAACACAAAGTACAAACTCCATGGACTCACAAGTTCCCCTTTTATTTCACACCGTTGATCTCCATAGACAAAAGAGAACAATATCAACGATGTACAGAGTACAAGTGCTATGTTGAAAACGTAACCCGTGACAACACGATTCTGCTAATTCCAACGTATAGATGCAAGCATATAACACTTCGATGTCCACAATGGTTCAAGTCTATTAGGGGCAAGAAAATAAGGTGTGCCATCAAGTTCGTGAGAGCTTTACTAACTAGTTTTCACATAACAAAATACTTTTAAATTCAGAAGGTAGACGAAGCTTGAGAATTTTCTTGGAATAGCAAAAGCTACTAGGTAGATATGGTGGACACAAGTGGCAAAAGTTTTGGTTCAAAGTGATTTGGAAACATGAGATCTTAAATAAAGAATACTAAGATTATGAGCCAACAAGAAAGAAAACAAATGATACCAAATACCTGTAAGCCTTTTCTTTCTCTTTTTCTTTCAAACCTCAAAAATTGTTGCTACTGAACAGAACTCGGTTTGACAAAACCAATTTAGATCCACTTGATGCACCCAAAGTGGTACCAATACTGATCAACAAGATCCATCATATAATAGAGATTGCAAACTAAAATAAGAAGTGCAAAAAGTAAAAGATGAGACTTCTCATTAATATTCAATAAAGGCACTCACACCAAGGGATACATAGATAATCAACTACAGGAGAGATACTTCCACATGCAAACCAAACTATAAGATAACTTCTCTACCACAGATATGAATCCACTAGAAAGGTAACATATCAAAGATAGTGGTGGTGATACCGCGGCACTCCCCCAAGCTTGGAACAAGCCAAGGGGATGCCAAACCTGATGACGAATTACTCCTTTGGTGGTGGTGATGTTCTCTTGATAAGCTCTTCAATAAGTTTCTTCAATTCCTTCCATATCGAAGGTGGTCACGAATTAACTCTGAATTATGCTCAATGCAGCTCATGATCAACTCGGACCGAGTATCCCAGTACTTTTTATTCTTTCTTCATTCTTCCAAATTAGAATGTTTCTTCCCTGCATGGTTAGAACAAGGGGTACTAGGAGGAAGTGTGCGTGGAGCGAGAATATGTCGCAGAGTTCTCCCTCCTGTAGACACCCGTGCTGTCCTCCTAAGCTTGGTAGGTCGTGCCACCAAACCAATGCTTGCGATGGTAGCGCGGGTGTACGGATGCTTGTCCTCCTCCATGTCACCTTCATACCCTACCAAAATCTCCTCCTCCTTTGGGACTTGAGGTTCTTCTTCCTCGGGCTTCTTGCCTTTGTCGTCGGCGGAGGCCATGGTGCTCTAAACTTGAGAAGATTTCCTGACAGAAACAGATCGAAACGAAAATACGACGAGAACACTATGCACGAACCTCAGGGGATCCGGGGGGTTATATATTACGAAGTTTCAAGGCATAAGGAAGGTTTTGACACGGAAACAAAGCGGAGACGGAGTTCGAGGGTGGCAAACCCTCTCCAGGCGCGGCCAGGCTGGTCCCACCCCTAGGGTGGGTTTGTCCACCTCGGGCTCCGTTTCCTCTTCAGTTTCATCCCGTAACTTCCCTTATGTATTAAAAACATCAAAAATATAAAAAGATTAGGGTTTCACGAACCTTTTGTTTTCACCACTTTTACCTATTCAAAGGCGAACTCTACAGATTCCTTTCCTCTTTCTCCTAAGAACTTCCTTCAAAAAAAACCTTTGCACAAACTCAATGACAACATTATTATAAGCAAAAACAATAAACCTTTGGTACATACTTCAACTGAAAACCCATCAACACAAAAGCTTCTATAAGAGGAAAATGCAAATGATGGCAGAAATCTGTCAAAACACACCAGCAGGTAAATATTGATTTTTTTAAGACCTTTTGTTGCTCAAATCCAAAAGTGCAGAACAAATGAAAGTTTGGTAAATACCTAGAGAACAACCACAGAAAAATGCAGCTCAATCCGAAGTACTGAGATCCCTCACGAATTTTTACAATACAACACAAAATTCTATCCCAGGACAGCCACTTTTCACAACTCCTCTATTTCACAAAAGTAGTTGAACTTGACACAAAAACCAAAACAAAAAGGATAAGGAGCGGTTATTACAGAGGTAATAACTTCCAAGACTTGGCAAAACACTTGGGTTATCTCCCAACAAGTACTTTTCTTTAATGCCTTTAAGTTAGGCTTGAAACTTTCAAAGATGCTCACATAGGACATATATATTTGAAGTGAAAGAGAGCATCAAGGAGAAAATAACCAACACACTTGAGTCTAACCCACTTCCTATGCATGGGGGTATCATGAGAAAATGAATTGTTGAAACAAAAAGCCACAAGCAGAGGAAGACAAAACAAATACAACTTTAAAGCCTTCAACATAAAACGGGGAAACTTAACATCATTGAGATGCGTAAAACCATGTTTCCCTCTCTCAAAATAACTTTCAGTAGAACTTTGAATAAAGTTGACAATATAACTGTCACTGGAAACAACTTTATCATCAGAATAAGCATACTTACAGTCATCAAAAAGAGGTCCAAGGTCATACACTAGATATATAGAAGCAAGTTGTTCCATCCTAAAATCTTTATTAGGCAAGCTATTTTCACAAGGAGCTTTAGCAAATTTGGAAAAGTTAAACTAATAAGAATTTCCATAAAACTTAGTTAAAACTTTTTCCTTCTTACAATCAATAATAGCTCCACAAGTGTTCAAGAAAGGTCTACCAAAGATGATAGGACAAGTTTTGCTAGCTGCTGAATTAAGCACTAGAAAATCAGCAGGATATTTAATCTTACTGCAGAGAACCTCCACATCTCTTACAATGTCAATGGGGCAAATAGTTTCCTTATTAGAAAGCTGAATAACCAGATCAATGTCCTCAAGCTCACAAGGACCAATCTCATGCATAATTTCCATGTAAAGCTCATAAGGAATAGCACTAGAACTAGCACCAATATCACATAAACCATAGTAGCAATGACCACCAATTTTAACAGAAAGCACAGGAACACTAGCTTTTCTAGTCTTACTAGGATGAGAGATAATATTAGAAGCGTCTTCATAGAATACAATGTGCTCATCTTCCATATTTCTAGTGACAAGATCTTTCACAATAGCTACCACAGGTTCATCACTCAAATGCTTACCAGGCTCCATAGTTTTCATTGTACCTTTACTATTTGCATTAATAATCATAGAATACTCCTTTACCTTAGTTGGGAAAGGCATTTTCTCAACATGAGGCTCAGGCACAATATGATTAGTAATACAAACTTGGGTACTTCTAACAGGAACATGATTAACAACATATTTATAAGGAGCATGGTACTTATTCCACTTCTTCTTGGGAATTTCAATGTAAGAGGCAAAGGCCTTAAAATAGCTGGCAATACTTTGGGAATCAAGACCAAATTTATTGCGAATATCATGGAAGCTATCAGTTCCCATAAAAGATTTAATGAACTCATAATCATAGTTTATACCTGACTTTCTTCCTTTGTCATTTTCCCAAGCCTCGGTATTATCTTGAATACGGTCTAAGAGATCCCATTTAGCTTCTTCCTTCATACTTGTGAATGATCCAGCACAAGAAGCATCTAGTAAATCTTTATCATGAAGAGACAGCCTAGCATAAAAGTTATTGAGAATAATATTGTTAGGGAGTTCATGAATAGGACATTTAAGCATTAGTAACTTCAATCTCCCCCAAGATTGAGTTGTACTCTCTCCATCAAGAGGCCAAAAGTTATAAATAAGACTTCTATCCTTATGGATTTCACTGAGAGGATAAAATTTAGAGTAAAAGAGAGATGTCATCTCCTCCCATTTCATGGATTGTCCATTCTTTACCATCTTATACCATGCCTCAGCTCTCCCTTTCAAGGATATGGAGAGTAACTTCTTCTTCACCTGTTCAGTTGTGATACCTGCACACTTAAACAACCCGCATAATTCATGGATATAAAGAAAGTGATCACCAGAATGGACAGTTCCATCCCGAAAATAATAATTATCCATGACACGATTAACAATACTCGTAGGTATCTTAAAAGGATCTATCTCAACAGGTGGTGGTTCATCTACTACCATAGAAGTGGTAGTAGTTTTCCCAAACAGAAAACCAAGTGGGTTATTCATATTGGAAACAAAGTAACAAGCAGTAACAAAAGCAATACTCATAGTAAAAGTTTCCTTTACCAGTTCCACTCTTCAATAGCGCTTCAATCCCCGGCAACGGCGCCAGAAAATAGTCTTGATAACCCACAAGTATAGGGGGTGAAACGTAGTACTTTCGATAAATAGGAGTGTCGGTCCCCACGAGGAGCAGAAGGTGTTGAACAGTGGTATGGAGCAGGAAATCCCTGTGAATACTTAGCAAACGGATTTTTAGTGGTCTTCTGACAAAGCAACAAAACAAGGAGCAAGTAACGGACGTAACGAACAAACGGAGCAAGTGGCCCAATCCTTTCTTAGCAAAGGACAAGCCGGTGGAAATACTTATAAGGACCAAACGCTCTCGAGGACACATGGGAATTACGTCAACTGCTTTCACTTCAATAGCTGAGTACTCTTCTTTGGTGTTCATAAGTGTTGTGTGGGTGAACCTGTGCTAACATACCACCCTTCCTAGGACTAATACATACTTGTGATTAAACCCCCTGCAAACATCTGTAACTACAGGAAAGTAATTAAGATATAAATCTAACCACAGCCTTAAACTCTGAGATCCTACACTCCCTTGAGCAAAGGTGTTCTAACGGGGGTTCAGGTTTCACACTCCCAAGCAACGATTAGTAGCCAAATACACAATGCATCCCCCTAGTCCCATAAATGGTGAAGTGTCATGTAGTCGATGTTCACATGACACCACTAGAAGAATAGCACCACAACTTAAGTACTAAACCGTTGAATAATAACTCATCACAGCTTCACTACTAACAACATGACTTCTCCCATGTCCTCAAGAACACAACGAACTACTCACAAGACATCATATGGATCAAGATCAAAGATGATATGGTAATAGATAACAATCTGAACATAAATAATAATCCAATGGTTACACTCACAAGCATCAACTACAATAGTAATTAACACTGGGAAAGTTTCCCCTAATGAACTAAGCAATATCCAACACAATTGTTACAGCGGGACGGCGTGGTGATGATGGTGCTGGTGGAGATGATGGTGTGGATGATGATGATCCTGATGAAGCCTAGCTTGATGATGGTGTTGATGGAGACGGTCTCCCCTCTCCGGGAAGGAATTCCCCCGGCAGAAATCTGTCAGCCGGAGAGATCTTTCTCTCTCGGCGTTTTCCACCCCCAGAGGCGGCGAAAATCTGTATTAGGGTTCCGAGGGGAAGTTATAGGCGAACGGGGAAAGTCGGAGGCCGAGCAGGTGGGCCAAACCCACCCCAGGCACGGCCTCAGGTGGGCCCGCGCCTAGGGGGTTTGGGCCCCCTGCAGCCCCCTTCGCTCCTCCTTCTGGCTTCCTTCGTCCTCAGGTAAAATAATATGTTTCCATATTTTTCTGGTATTTTTCTGATCTTGAAATGCCTTCTTTTCCATCGTAATCCAGACTCCGTGATCCATCCTCCAAGAATCATCCCACATGCATAAACAGATGAAAAGCCATAAGTAATACCTCATAATGAGACAAATATCAATGAATAGAGGTAAATTATGATATGGAATTGGGCGTATCAGGTAGCAAGCAAAAGAGTTGAAGGAAATAAGCAAACATACAAGTGATAAAGTCAAACATGCAATCTTTCTTGAAAACACAAAAGATGTTAACTAAAGAATACTAAGCTTATGAGCCATTCAAGAAAGAAGGAAAATGATAAAAAATACCTCTAATTGCTTTTCTCTTTTCCTTTCAAACCTCAAAAAGTGTTACTACTGACCAAAGCTCGGTTTGCCAAAACCAATTTAGATTTACTTGATTCTCGCAAAGTGATACCAATACTAATCAACAAGATCAATCATATAATAGAGATTGCAGACTAAAAGAAGATGTGCAAAAAGTAAAAGATGAAACTTCTCATTAATATTCCATAAAGGCACTCACACCAAGGGATACATAGATAACCAACTAGAGGAGAGATACTTCCACAATGCAAACCATCCTATATGATAACTTCTCTATTCAAGATATGACTCTAATAAAAAGGTAAAAAAGATGAAAGGTAATGATGTGATACTACGGCACTCCCCCAAGCTTGGAACAAACCAAGGGGATGGCAAAACCTGATGACGAATCACTCCCTCGATGGTGGTGGTGTTCCCTTGTCATCGTCATACTTCCAAGGTAAAAGGCTCCCCGTCCACAAACGATGTCTTGGTTTCAAATATCCTGAAACTAGCAGCAGAACTTATGCATTTAAACTTGTCCTCATACTCACAGTTTTGATTTTGCATGTCGTAGAGTTGTGCTTGTAATTAGTTGGTGGTCTAATGGAGTGAGTGTTGGGGGGATAACCCCCGGTAGGGTCACAAGGGGTAAAACTTAGTACGACTTGGCTTACTCCGAGTAAGGAAAGAGCCCGACCGAGTAAGTACGGCCGGGAAGGAGAGAATCGTGTGTGGCCGACATAAGAACTATGTCGGCCCGCATAAGACAAAGTTGTTAATCTTGCAGGAACCAACGAGCCGAGTCCTCAGAGGAATGGCCGAGTCAGATAGGACGCGTGGCACCTTTCCGAGTAAGGTTCTGGAGGGACCATGGTAAAGCATGGTCAAAAGAGAAGGGTGATGCCGGGTGACATAAAAGGAGTCGGGTGACGCCCAAAGCAAGGGCTGACGTACAAAGTTACTGCGTGACCTCAAAAGGAACAGGAGGCAACGTACCAGAAGACCGTTAGCTGTCAAGATTTGTGGACTGGGCCATTGGTGTTAGGGCAAGCCCATGACCCGGCCCACACTGTAGGGACCAAGATCCAAACAGTAAACCCTAGAACCCAAAGCGGTATAAGCTAGCTAGTGTTGCCTATAAAAGGGGAGAGATAGCAGTAGTAGAAGGGGGTGGACCAAGTAGGGAACTAGTGCATAGAACACTAGTTCGTACAGCTCAAGGAGCACTTGTAATCTGCCGTGCCACCACCACAACAGTTGGCGCCCATCGTGGGGCAGAAGCAGGTGCTTAATGGAGTCTTCATCCGGACGAGCAACATCATCGCCAAGACCGGCGAGCATGTCTACTCCGGCCTCATCCAGAGGTTTGGAGGGCTCAACTTCGTCAGCGACAACGCGGGGTGTTTCGGAACCAAGCCGTTCCCTAGGGGCGGTTGCTTCATCAAGTTCGGCGAGCACCAGGTCTACGTCGCCGTGCGTGTGGAGCGCACATATCCGAAGCGTGTCGTCCTGGCACCGGATCCCGCAGCGATTCCTGTCGCTGGAAAGCTTCACCAACTCGTCTCCGTCGAGGTAATGATGATAGCTCCTAACCCAGCAGCTCCACTGATACTTCCAGTAGTGAATGAGAATGCTGAGGGAGGAAATCATGAAGAAACACCAAAGACTGCGAGAACAACAAAGGCACCGCTGGAAAAGCCAGAAAACATAGCTAGGAGTAAAAGGCCTAAGGAGCTGCAAGATGCGATAGATAAGTTGGCAGAACTAGTAGCGCAAGCAACTGGAGGAAGCCAGGATAAAAGTTCTGGAGAAAGCCAAGGAATTAGCACAGTTACAACAAGATGTGGATATCACAATCCGAGGGCTCAACTCGGCAAACCGAGTCAAGGGCGCAAAGACCCGGCTTGATGCAAAAAGATTAAGAGGAAGAAACCTCAATGAGGAGCTAGCG
Source organism: Avena insularis (assembly GCA_023614405.1). Classification (NCBI taxonomy): domain Eukaryota; kingdom Viridiplantae; phylum Streptophyta; class Magnoliopsida; order Poales; family Poaceae; genus Avena; species Avena insularis. The sequence continues at coordinate 536,947,871 of CM042684.1, forward strand.
GATGCAACGTCAAAAATAACGCCAGAGAACAACAACAAAACAGCCATGCGGCCAACATACAACACAGCCACAGCTAACCTGCGAGCCGCAGAAGCAGCAATGGTAGAATTACCCCACTTAGAGGGAGAAGCAAAGAAAAGACAACAAGAACGAGTCAATGAATTGGTAAGAGAAGCTAGTATGCTAAATGAAGCATACTACAGAGCGAATCCGGGTATAGTAGGGAGGTCATAGCTGGTTCACTCGGCATCTCCTATCCCGGCGAGATCGGTAGGGCACACGGCATCCTCACTCGGAGCGGCACCGAGACCGAGAAAATAAAAAAGTGTGGATTCAGGGAGAAACAAGCAGATGATCACTTATGACCCGGCAGTGGCCCATGGAAACCCGGCGCATGCACAAGGAACAAGAAGGAATAATGCCCAAGGAAATGAAAACCAGGAAAATGCAGGCCGAGAAAGGCAAGCAGGGCAAAGAAACGATAATGGAGGGCAAAATTTTGCGCCTCAACCTAGGCGTGGAACTCACTCGGCAGGAGGAGGAAATCCAGCGCCAAATAACGCACCAGCTCAACCCGAAAGAAGACAGCAAAGCGCTGGAAAGGAAGCTCAACAGCCCGCTGACCCGAAAGCTAATAAGTACAATGATGGTTACTTGGCAATGGTGAATGATGGATATGAACTGCCGGATCACGCGTATCAGGCGATGGGAGCTAGACTCGAAGGTAGAAACCTTCAGCCGGATGATGCAAGGCTGAAGCTTGACCGAAAAAAGATGGCAGAACTGATCGAATCGCAAGGTCCGCAGGGTCCACCATGCTTTAGCCCAAGGATCATGAAGGAGCCACCTATACCAAATTTCCAGCTGGCCAGAGGAACAAAAACGTATTATGGAAGCACAAAGCCAGAGGATTGGCTTATAGAATATGGAACTGCTATGAAAATTGCGCAGGGAAATTTGAGATGGGCAGTACGGTATGTGTCACAAATGCTAGAAGGGCCAGCTCGGGTGTGGCTGAATAATTTGCCACCCGGTAGCATCAACAAATGGGTCGGTTTTCAAGACGCTATTGTGAGCAATTTCACAAGCACCTACAAGAGGCTGAATCACCCACAACAAATAGCAATGTGCAAGCAAAGGCCGAATGAGACAGACAGAGAATTCCTCACAAGATGGTACTCAGATCTATGATGCAGCCGGGTCGCAAAGGCGCCAGGAAATATCCAAATACAGAAGCAAGAGGAGAGACGAAAGGCCAGACTACAGATATGGTTCGACTCAGGTTGTGGCCGTGAGTCAGGATCATCCAGATGCTGGAGGTAGCCAGCGTCAAAGGACAAGTGGACAACAACAGTGGGTGCCAAAGAATGATGGAAAAAAGCCATATGAACAAAGGAAGCGATGTCGGGACCGGTAAGTATACCTATGAGATGATGTTGGACCAGCTGTGTAAGTTTCACATGCCTAGTCCGAGTAAGCCAGCAAATCAGACAACAAGGCAATGCACTTGGTTTCAGAAAGGAGATAGAATGGATTCGCCGAATAAGCAGTTACCACCACCTCCCCCTCCACCACTTACAGGAGGAAATGCTCAAGCCGTGGGAACATATAACAGATACGAAAATAGGCAGCCAAGGTATCATAATCAAGAAAGAAGAGAAACTATGCACCATGTGCATAATCTAAGAGGTGACGACGCTCATGTCGGCCACAGAACTAGAAATGAGTATAGAGAACATCACCAGAGCTATATCGTCTTCATCACAGAGCCAAATAACAAAAAGAGTCATCAACGACAGATGATGGAAGTGAATGCCACAATGCCGGCAATTCCCAAGTACATGCATTGGTCTGAGCAAGAGATAACTTGGAGGATAAAGGATCACCCCAAGATCATGCCAACCCCAGGAGGATACGCTCTAGTTTTGTATCCAACGTTCATGGGCCCAGATATCAATATCAACTTTTCAAAAGTACTGATCGATGATGGCAGTAGCATCAACATCAGCGAGCGCCACATAGCCAGAAATACACGAAAAATCCCTTGGCACGTCATGAAAGGAAGGACAAGAGGCGCAAACCGATGGGACGACCACAATGACAAGGAATAACTGTGCAGCCGTCACTGTGCCGCCAGAGCTTGGAACAAAATTTGAGGCAAGTAACCATGAGTACCAGCTGTCAGTGACTGGGGCGCGCCGGAAATGACCCGGAATTGGCCAAAGTTACTCGTCACGAGGCAAAAATGAACCAAGAAGTCAAAGAACAGATCCGAAAACTGTCAGAGAGACTCGGCACGATGTGAAATTGCCCAAAATAGTGCGCTCTAAGCGGCCAATAAAGACAAGAAAGTAAGTTCTAATCACATTAAAGGAACCTGGAGACGCCTAGCAGCTTGAACTGCTAGACCTCACCAACTTCGGGGTGAAACTTAGTACGACTTGGCTTACTCCGAGTAAGGAAAGAGCACGGTCGAGTAAGTACGGCCGGGAGGGAGAGAATCATGTGTGGACGACATAAGAACTATGTCAGCCCGCATAAGACAAAGTTGTTAATCTTGCAGGAACCGACGAGCCGAGTCCTCGGAGGAAGGGCCGAGTTAGATAGGACGCGTGGCACCTTTCCGAGTAAGGTTTTAGAGGGACCATGGTAAAGCATGGTCAAAAGAGAAGGGCGACGTCGGGTGACATAAAAGGAGCCGGGTGACGCCCAGAGCAAGGGCTGACGTACAAAGTTATCAGCGTGGCCTTAAAGGTTCAGGAGGCGACATACCAGAATGTCGTTAGCTGTCAAGATTTGTGGACTGGGCCATTGGGCTTAGGGCAAGCCCATGACCTGGCCCACATTGTAGAGACCAATATCCAAACAGTAAACCCTAGAACCCAAAGGGGTATAAGCTAGCTAGTGCTGCCTATAAAAGTGCAGAGATAGCAGTAGTAGAAGGGGGTTGGACCAAGTAGGGAACTAGTGCATAGAACACTAGTTCATACAGCTCAAGGAGCACTTGTAATTCTAGGGTATCAATCAAATCGCTAAGTGTGGAGAGTTCATCTTGTTCTTCGTGCATGGCTCGACCATGGACGCCCTCCCCGGTGACCACAAGCACCCATTCGGCCCCCAACTTAAGCCTACCCATGGCATCTGTCGTGCCACCACCACGACAGTGAGAGGATTTCATCTCGAAGCTTGGCAGTCTCCCTCTTGTGCTCGGCGATGAGTTCTAAACATATCTTATGGATGATGTCCACTTTGCATTCCGCCAGCTTCTTGTACCTAAAAACTTCCTGCTCCAATGCTTCCATCCTATCTTCCAGACTTCCTTCTCCTTTAGGGCCCTGAACTTCTTTTATCTGTAACTTACCATCTTTGAGTAACAACTTACTGGGGTGAATATTCAACTCATACATATACGGGTTGATGATGTCCGCGGGGGAATCCTCCTTGGGTGATCCAGGAGAAGACATTGTGGCTCTAAAACTGAGAATTTGCCTGACAGAAACAGATCAAAACAAAAACACGAAGACAGCATGATATATGAAACTCGAGGGTCCGGGTGATTATCTATTACGGAGTTTTACAACATAAGGAAGGTACTTGACGAAAACGGGACGGAGACGGACTCCGGGGTGGTCCCACCACCTGGTGGCGCGGCCAGGGGGCCCGCGCCACTGGGTGGTGTGGACCACCCGGGCTCCGTTTCCTTCTCTATTTCATCTTGTTATCTTCTGTATGTAATAAAAATGCAACTTCATAAAAAGAAAAGTTTTCTGTGAACCTTCTGTTTTCAACACTTTTACCTATTCGGAAACGGACTCTATAGGTTCCTGAGTTTGGTCTCTGATAAATTCTTCCCGAGTCACCATTTGAAGAACATCAAAATCTTCATTATAAGAGTCTCCAGAAATATAATGTTTGAGCCTTTGACCATTCTTCACTTGTGTAGTGTTGTCTCTCCCAATATTTGAAGATCTCTTTCATACTAGGCTTCACACAATCTTCATTAGCAACATTAGTGTATGCAAAATAAAATAGACCCTTGGGTTCAAATTTCAACTAAAAACCATCAAAAGAAAATCTACTGTAGCAACTCCTTTCAATATCCCAAAAAGAATCTAAAAGGAAATCAATTTAAGAGGCAAATGCAAATAATGGCAGAAATCTGTCAAAACAGACCAGCAGGTAAAGATTGATTTTTTTGAAAATGTTCTGTTGCTCAAATAAAAAAGTGCAAAAAGTTGGATAACAACTTGGGGTACAAGCACAGAAAATTACATCTCCATCTGACATACTGAGATTCTTCACGAATTTTTACAATGCAGCACCAAAAATCTGTCCTAGGACAGCAACTTCTCACAACTCACCTAATTTTCAAAAGAGGCTAATCTTGACAGAAAAACCAAACAAAAAGGATAAGCAGCGGTTATTACAGAGGTAATAACTTCCAAGACTCAAAGAAACAAAAACCAAAGCAAACTAAAATGGGTTGTCTCCCAAAATCTCTTTTGTTTATAGCCATTAAGATGGGCATAATAATTTCAATGATGCTCACATAGGAGATATGGATTTGAAGTGAAAGAGAGCATCAATAAGCAAATATCCAACACATTTGAGTCTAACCCACTTCCTATGCAAGGGATTTTCGTAAGAAAACAAATTATTGAAACAAAAGGCCACTAGCATAGGAAGACAAAACAAGTGCAACTTCAAAGCTTTCAACATAAAGCGGGGAAACTTAATATTATTGAGATGCATAAGACCATGTTTACCTCTCTCATAATAACCTTCAGTAGCACTCTGAATAAAGTTGACAATATAACTTCCACAAGAAATATTCTTATCATCAGAATAAGCATACTTAAAATCATCAAAAGGAGGTTTAAGGTCAAAAACTGGATCAATTGAAGCAAGTTGTTCAACTCCAAAATCCTCATTAGGAAATTCATTTTCATAAGGAGATTTAGCAAATTTGGAAAAATTAAACTCATAAGATTCTCCATCAAACTTAGTTAAAACTTTATCCTTCTTACAATCTATAATAGCTCTACAAGTGTTAAGAAAAGGTCTACCAAAAATGATAGGGCAAGTTTTACTAGCTGTTGAACCAAGCACTAGAAAATCTACAGGATATTTAGTCTTACCACAAAGAATTTACACATCTCTTACAATACCAATTGGACAAATGGTTTCTTTATTAGCAAGGTGAATAACCACATCAATGTCCTCAAGTTCACAAGGACCAATTTCATGCATAATTTCTCTCTAAAGCTCATAAGGAATAGCACTAGAACTAGCACCAATATCACATAAACCATAATAGCAATGATCACCAATTCTAACAGAAAGCACATTGACACTAGCTTTCCTAGATTTACTAGGATGAGAGACAATATTAGAATAATCTTCTAAAAGGGACCTCTGAAAGTGTTCCTAGTGACAACACGGTTCTGCTAATCCCAACGTATAGATGCAGGCATAAACAACTTCGATGACACAAAGGTTCAAGTTTATTAGGGGCAAGAAAATAAGGTGTGTCATCAAGTTCGTGAGAGCTTTACTAACTAGTTTTCACATAACAAAATAATTTTTAATTCGAAAGGTTGATGGAGCTTGAGAATTTGCTTGGAATAGCAATAATGTTAATAGGTAGATATGGTGGACACAAATGGCACAGGTTTGGTTCAAAGGGGTTGGATGCATGAGAAGTATGTCTTCTCAAAACAGGTTTTTGGCTAGCAAGGCTGGGTAGCAAGCAAAAGAGTTGATGGAAACAAGCAATACTACAAGTGATAAAGCCAAACATGCAATCTTCCTTGAAGACACAAAAGATCTTAAATAAAGAATACTAAGCTTATGAGCCAATCAAGAAAGAAAATAAATGATACAAAATACCTCTAATTGCTTTTATCTTTTCCTTTCAAACCTCAAAAAGTGTTGCTACTGACCAGAGCTTGGTTTGCCAAAACCAATTTAGATCTACTTGATGCTCCCAAAGTGATACCAATACTGATCAAAAAGATCAATCATATAATAGAGATTGCAAACTAAAATAAGAAGTGCAAAAAGTAAAAGATGAGACTTCTCATTAATATTCCATAAAGGCACTCACACCAAGGGATACGTAGATAATCAACTAAAGGAGAGATACTTCCACATGCAAACCAACCTATAAGATAACTTCTCTACCAAAGACATGAATCCACTAAAAAGGTAAAATATAAAAGATAATGATGTGATACCGCGACACTCCCCCAAGCTTGGAACAAGCCAAGGGGATGCCAAACCTGATGATGAATTACTCCTTCGGTGGTGGTGGTGTTCCCTTGTTTAGGGTAAGAAAACCCTCCAGCATCTTACGAAGCCTGTTAATCTCCTCTTGAAGTATATCAACCTTCATCCTTAGAGCATGATACTTATCACAAAATTCATCAGTGGTTCGAAGGGCTTCCACTGCCTCAGGGCAGGATTTCAAGTATGGAACTGAGGCTATAACCCCCTGCATGTTACGATAAAAAGCATGTCCAGTGTTAATTGCCCCTACAAAAGTAGGTTTCCTTGCTCTTGACATTGCGGAGGTTTGTTCCTCCATCTTAACTTTCTCCTCGACGCTCCAATCCATGTCTTCGCGCTTAGCAGCGATCCTTTCTTCTTCCATGGGCTTCTTGCCTTTGTTGTTGGTAGAGACCATGGTGCTCTAAACTTTGAGAAGATTTCTTGACAGAAACAGATCGAAACGAAAACATGACGAGAACACGATACACGAACCTTGGGGGATCCGGGCGGTTATTTATTACGAAGTTTCAATGCATAAGGAAGGTACTGGTGCGAAAACAAGGCGGAGACAGAGCTCAGGTGGCTCACACCGCCTCCAGGCACGGCCAGCTAGGGCCCGCTCCTAGGGTGGGTGTGGCCACCACGCCTCCGCTTCTCCTCCTGCTTGCCTCGTAACCTTCCGTATGTAATAAAAACATCAAAAATATAAAAAATATAGGGTTTTCACGAACCTTCTATTTTCACCACTTTTACCTAATCAAAGAGGAACTCTACAGATTCCTTTTCTCCTTCTCCTGGAAATTCCTTTTCTCACAAGGCATTACACAAACTTCAATGAACACATTAGTGTAAGCAAAAAACAATAAACCTTTAGGTACATACTTCAACTGAACCCCATAAAAACAAAAACTACTATAGCAACACCCTTCCAAAAACCCAAAATAATCTGGAAGGGTATCAATAAGAGGCAAATGCCAATGATCGCAGAAATCTGTCAAAACATACCAGTGGGTAAAGATTGATTTTTTTGAAAACCTTCTGTTGCTCAAATCAAAAAGTGCAAAACTAATGAAAGTTGGGTAACAACTTGGAGAACAAGCACATAAAAATACATCTCCATCCGAAGTACTGAGCTCCTTCACGAATTTTTAAAATGCAGCACAAAAATCTATCCTAGGACAGCCACTTTTCACAACTCCTCTACTTCACAAAAGTAGTTGATCTTGACACAAAAACCAAAACAAAAAGGATAAGGAGCGGTTATTACTAAGGTAATAGCTTCCAAGACTCAACAAAACTACTGGGTTATCTCCCAAGAAGTACTTTTCTTTAATGCCTTTAAGTTAGGCATGATAGTTTCAAGGATGCTCACATAGGAGATAAATATCTGAAGTGAAAGAGAGCATCAAGAAGCAAATAACTAACACATTTGATTCTAACCCACTTCCTATGCAAGGGAGTATCATGAGAAAACAAATTGTTGAAACAAAAAGCCACGAGCATAGGAATACAAAACAAATGCAACTTCAAAGCTTTCAACATGAAACGGGGAAACTTAACATTATTGAGATGCATAAAACCATGTTTTCCTCTCTCATAATAATTTTCAGCAGCACTTTGAATAAAGTTTAGAATATAATTGTCATAGGAAACAACTTTATCATCAGAATGAGCATACTTACAATCATCAAAAAGAGGTCCAAGGTCTTAAACTGGATCAATAGAAGCAAGTTGTTCCATCCTGAAATCTTCATTGGGCAAGCTATTTTCACAAGGAGCTTTAGCAAATTTGGAAAAGTTAAACTCATAAGAATCTCCATCAAACTTAGTTAAAACTTTCTCCTTTTTACAATCTATAGTATCTCCACAAGTGTTCAAGAAGGGTCTACCAAAAATGATAGGACAAGTTTTACTAGCTGCCGAATTAAGCACTAGAAAATCATCAGGATACTTAATCTTACCGCAAAGGACTTCCACATCTCTTACAATACCAATAGGTCAAATGCTTTCCTTATTAGCAAGGTGAATAACCACAACAATGTCCTCAAGCTCACAAGGACCAATTTCATGCATAATTTCCCTGTAAAGCTCATAAGGAATAGCACTAGAACTAGCACCAATATCACATAAACCATAGTAGCAATGATCACCAATTCTAACAGAAAGCACATGCACACTAGCTTTTCTAGCTTTTCTAGGATGGGAGACAATATTAGAAGAATTTTCACAGAAGACAATGTGCTCATCCTCTATATTTCTAGTGACAAGATCTTTCACAATCGCAACCACAGGTTCAGTATCCATTCGCTCATCAGGTTCCATAGTTTTCTTTGTACCTTTGTTATTCACACTAATCATCATAGAATACTCCTTTACCTTAGCTGGGAAAGGTATTTTCTCAACATAAGGTTCAGGCAAAATATGATCAATAGTACAAACTTCAGCGCTTCTAACAGGAACATGACTAACAACATCTTTATAGGGTGCACGACATTTATTCCACTTCTTTTTAGGAATTTCTATGTAAGAGGCAAAGGCCTTAAAATAATTGGCAATACTTTGGGAGTCAATACCATACTCATTACTAATATCACGAAAGTCATCAGTTCCCATAAAGGACTTAATGCATTCATAATCATAATTTATACCTGTCATTCTCCCAAGCTTCAGTGTTCCTTTGAATATGGTCTAGGAGATCCCATTTAGCTTCTTCCTTCATTCGTGATCCAGCACAAGAAGTATCTAGTAAATCTTTATCATGAAGAGAAAGCCTAGCATAAGAGTTATTGATAATAATATTGTTAAGGAGTTCATGAATAGGACATTTAAGCATTAGTAACTTCAGTCTCCCCCAAGCTTGAGCTATACTCTCTCCATCACGAGCCCAAAAGTTATATATCAGATTTATATCCTTATGAATTTCACTGGGAGGATAAAATTTAAAATAAAAGAGAGGTACTATTTCCTCCCATTCCATAGATTATCCAGTCTTCAGCAGCTTATACCATTCTTGAGCTCTCCCTTTCAAGGATATAGAGAGTAACTTCTTCACCTGTTCAGTTGTGATACCTGCACACTTAAACAACCCGCATAATTCATGGATAAAAAGCCAATGATCACCAGGGTGGACAGTTCCATCCACTAAATAATAATTATCCATAACACAATCAACAATACTTGTAGGTTTCTTAAAAGGATCTATCTCAACACGTGGTGGTTCATCTACTACCCTAACAGTGGTAGTAGTTTTCCCAAACAGAAAACCAAGTGGGTTATCCATATTGGAAACAAAGTAAAAAACAGGAATACAAAGCAATACTCACAGTAGAAGTTTCCTTTACCAGTTCCACTCTTCAATAGCGCTTCACTCCCCGGCAACGGCGCCAGAAAATAGTCTGGATGACCCACAAGTATAGGTGGTGTATCGTAGTACTTTCGATAAATAGCAGTGTCAATCCCAACAAGGAGCAGAAGATGTTGACTAGTGGTATGGAGCAGGAAATCTCTGTAAGCAAATGGATTTTTAGGGGTTTTCTGATAAAGCAAAGAAACAAAGTGAAAGTAATAAAGACAACGAACAATTGCAGCAAGTGGCCGAATCCTTTCTTAGCAAAGGACAAGCCAGTGGAAATAATTATAAGGACCAAACGTTCCCGAGGACACATGAGAATTCTGTCAAGTGCTTTCTTTCAAATAACTGAGTAGTCTTCTTTGGTGTTGTAAGCGTTGTGTGGGTGAACCTGTGCTAATGTACCGACCTTACTTGGACTAATACATACTTGTGATTAAACCCCCTGCAAGCATCCGCAACTATAGGAAAGCAATTAAGGTACAAACCTGACCACGGCCTTAAACTCTGAGATCCTACGCTCCCTTGTGCAATGGTGTCCTAACGGGGGTTCAGATTTCTGTCACTCCGGCAACCCCACAAATTCGTAGCCAAATACACAATGCATTCCCCTAGGCCCATAAATGGTGAAGTATCATGTAGTCGATGTTCACATGACACCACCAGAAGAATAGCACCACAACTTAAATACTAAACTATTGAATAATACCTCAACACAAATCCACTACTAACAACATCACTTCTCCCATGTCGTCAAGAACTAAACGAACTACTCACAAGACATCATATGGATCAAGATCAAAGATGATATGGTGATGGATAACAATCTGAACATAAACAATAATCCAATGGTTCCATGCACAAGCATCAACTACAATAGTAATCAACACCAGGAAAGTTTCCCCTAAGAACTATGCAAGTATTCAACACAATTGTTACAGCGAGATGGAGTGGTGATGATGGTGCTGGTGGAGATGATGGTGTGGATGATGATGATCCTGATGAAGTCTAGCTTGATGATGGTGTTGATGGTGACGATCTCCCCTCTCCGGGAAGGAATTTCTCCGTCAAAAATCTGTCTGCCGGAGAGCTCTTTCTCTCTCGGTATTTTCCACCCCGCAGAGGCAACGGAATCTTTCTATGGTCGCTCTCCGTGTTTTAGGCTTTTGAGGGGAAGATATAGGCGAGAGGGCGGAGTCGGAGGCCGGCCAGGTGGGCCACACCCCCTGTAGGCACGGCCCAGGGGTGGCCCGCGCCTAGGGGGTGTGGGCCCCCTATGGCCCATATCTGCCTCCCCTTCTGGCTCCATTCGTCTTCTGGGAAAATATGATTTTCCAGAATTTTTCTGGTATTTTTCTGATCTTCGCGAAATTGCATCAAAACACCTCTTTTTCCTTCAAAATCCTGACTCCGGCAGTCCATCCTCCACGAATCATCCAACATGCAAAAACAGATGAAAAGACATAAGTAACACCTCTTAATAAGAAATATATCAATGAATAGAGGCAAACTATGATATAGAATGGTGATACAAATTGGACATATCAGTCATTGGGGGCAGCCAGCGTGTGAGGAGGAAATCACCGAGAGGCAGAGAAGGTGGAGGCGTGCTGCGTCAGGACGCCATGCTCCTCATCCGAGATATCGCCGGAAGCCCGCAAGCCGAATTTCGTCACCACCTCCGGCGCCGACGCATCGACGGCCGTGGCTTCCTCTTCCACGTCACCCCATGCTATCCCATGGAGGTCCGCGATCTCAGCCACCCGCTCCGGCGACAGCGGCTGGGACGGGAGAGGAGAGGGCTTCGCAGGGGACCCGGATGGGGCTGACGCAGACGTCGACGAGGAGAAGCGCGCACCGACCTTTATTGTGTACGCCAGGAACAAGAGGGAGGAGCCCTGGCACACGAACTCACCATGCCGGTGGTCGCGCGCGTCGACGACCATGCCCGCCGCGTTCAGGAGGACGAGCCGCCCCTCCGCTGGCCGGAGGACGACGGTGGCCAGCGACCAGCCCGGGCGGCAACTGGCAAAGATAGAGGAAGAGGACGCGTGTCAGCAAAGCGGGGGAGACACCACGGCAGGGGGAGACAGAGACATGGCGGCTGGCGCCACCGCCGCGCCGGACGGCGGGTTCAAAATTTGAACCACCACGGGCTATGTCACATCCCAAGATTTTCCAAATCTTGTAATGTGAAAAATAATAAACAAAATAATTTTTTGTTGAAAATCAGGGTGAAAAGAAACTTTTGTTTCTAAAAGGAAACTTAAAATCCCATCTTGAACAAACTTTGGTAGAAGTTTGAATTCAACAAAAATCCAAATCAAGGGAAATGCATTCCTCAATGAATGTATCTGGAAATTTGAACACTTGGAAAGTAAATCAAAATCCCTAAGCCCTAATGGAAGGAAATCATTTTCCAAAGTATCTCCAAATCTATGGATTTGATCCATTCCAAAAATTGATCAACAAATAATCACAAAGGATCAAGAAAGACATCAGAGATTGGTTTTCACTTAGTTTGGAACCATAGACAAAACTTTATGAATATAATAAGCTAAGGAAATTGAATTTCCAAAGCTAATAAAGCCCCTACCAATTGGTGATCAAATAATCCTAAAGGGATTAAAAAGATAAACATTTGATAAAGGAAATAAAATGTTTTGGAAACACTAATTTAGATCTTTTAATAAAAGACTTTGTTTTCAAATGAAAAGGTGAGCCAAATTAATTTTGGCCAAGCTTTTGTAATAAAATATTTTGTTTTGATAAAATGAGTAAAGGTTTATTTAAATAAAATAATAAGGATTTAAATATCCAATTTTATTTAAGTAAGAAGCTTTTCCCATTTTAAATGAACACCAAGTATTTTATTACTACTTTGAAATCTTTTATTAAAAGGTTTTGCTTTGATTAAAATGAGTAAAGGATTATTTAAATAAAATAATAAGGATTTAAATATCCAATTTTTATTAAGTAAAGACTTTCCCATTTTAATTAAACACCAAAACTTATTTATTTACTTAAATAAGTTTCCAAGTATTCTTTTATTTTTCAAATAAAACCTTCTGGTTTGGTTTTGGAAATAATTGGATTTCAAATGGAAATTTTATTAAATAAATCAAACTCTATTAAATAACTAAAGATCCATTTTATTTAATTAATAAATGGATCCAAAAATAAATAAAAATATTAAATTATTTTGAGATTTGGATTATGTTGAAAAACAGAACCAAATTCAAAGTTCAAAGTTGAGTGATTGTTTGAATTGTTTGAAATTGTTTGAATGTTTGAAATTCAAAACAGAAAAAAATTAGAAAAGGAAAAAGAAAACAGACAGAAAAAAATAGGAAAAGGATGAGACCACCCAGCCTTTTGGCCCAACAAAGAAATTTCACCAGCCCAACCTTTCACCGCTCAAGAAAACGATTTGTACCAAATAATGCATCTGGCTAAGTCAATGACAACCAGGACCCACTCCTCCTCTCTCTCACTCACTGACGAGACGACCCCACCTCCTCTTATTCCTCTCCCGAACCGTTTTTCTTCACCGCGAAAGGAACCCACTAAGCAGATGACAAGTGGACCCCGTTCCCTCACCCTTTCCCACTGACCGGTGGACCCCATTCCTACTGTTCATCGTCGTTCCCACCGCGATCAATTCTTCCTCCTCTCGCCGGCCGTTTTCTGCTTTGATTCCGCCGAATAAATTCGCGTTAACGCTGCGTTAATCTCTCACCGCGACGACACCTACTTAAACGCCAGCGCCTTCTCCTCCATTTCCCCCAGACCACTCCCTCTCTCTGCCCCTAGGCTGCATGAATTGCTCTCTGCAACCCCGCCGTCTCCGACGAGCCGTCGCAGCGATTCCGGCCAACTCCGACCACTCCTATGCCTCTACTTCACGCGAGTGGACTCCTCTCGACCTCACGCATCACCTAGTACTCCTGGTTCTCCCGCGGGTGCCCTGTAACCTCGACCACAAGCTCTGAGCAACACCGCCGTCCGCTCCAACTCTGGCGAACTCCACAGGTAGCTTCCAGCCGCCCCTCTTCTTTTCGATGATGCGCCTAAGACCAGTGACTTCTTCCGCAACTAACGCCGTCGTTCTCGTGTCCTAGCTCACACCATAGCGCCGCCTCCGTCATCGACAGTGAGCACCGCCGCCGTGTCTGCTTCTTCTCCGGCGACGCGTTCCCGGTAAGCCGAGCCCTCTCGTTCATGCCCACATCTCCGCCATGATCTCCTGCGTCTAACCCAGACCTCCGTTTGTCTTCTCGTGGTCCACAGCACCATCTTCGACCGTGGACAGAGCCGCCCGACATCATTATCTACTCCGGCGAGCAATTACACCTGACCCCGTGCGCCCCTCGCCCGACCAACACCTCCCCGAGCATCGCCGTGACCCCCTGAGCCCGGTGAGCATATTCCCTTTCTCCCTCACCCCCTGTAGCACCAGCACCGTCGTCGACCGACCGCTCCGCCGCCAACAGCCGCCTTGGCCCATTGCCTATGGCCAAACACCCATCGAGATCTGACGCTCACGATAGTTTCACTTATCAGCGAAGGGGTACTAGCTCTGCGCCGCACGATTTAATTTAGATCCAATGCACCGTAGCACGCGATCCGACCGAATCGGTATCGACCAATGAAACAGCGCCGCGTGTCCCTATTCTGTTTAAAAATAGAATTTGAAAACAGAATTTCTTGCTAACTTCAAACCCTTGTAACTTTGGATCCACACGTCCAAAAATTACAAATTTTATGTCGTTGGATTCAGGAGAGCAAGCCCTAACCAACCCTGCCCTTAGTTTAGCAAATAGTATCTGTTAGCTCGTTTGATTTTGCAGATTCTTTTATGTGCTTGCTAACATTAGAAAAATTGTTTAAAAATGATTTTTGAGATCAAACCTTTGCAAATTGGTTTGTTGTGACCTTACTGACCCTAGGAACCAACCCATAGTTTGGAAATTGATTTTTGAAAAGTTTAGAATGGATTAATTAGTTTAGTCCATTTCTAGCTAATCAAAATCTATTGTTTTGGTTATGAAAATGTTTTTGTAAAAGAAAACTTTGAGAAAATGGTTTGGACCAAACCTACTGACCCAAACACCAAGTTTTGCAATAGCAACTCATTTGGTGAACCCTATAGGTTAAGGCCTTAGGAAAAATATTTCTTCACCACATAAAATGACCAAATAGGTGCCTTGTTTGAAATTGGTTTTTAAGTGAAACCCTCTTTCTAATAACTTTGCCACTTTGGTAAATGACCAATTTGGATCTTACAAAGTTTAGGAATCTAATAGAGACCCTCTTTACTTTGACTTTGCCATTTTGGTAAATGACCAATTTGGAACCTACAAAGTTTAGAAGCCTAGTAGAGACCATCCTTACATTAGAACCAACCTTTGCATGCTTATGCATGACTTAGATTCCAATGTCTATGACCCATTAGGAACCACTTTTTCAAACAAAACAAAGCTTGGCATGCTTGCATGCATTGCTTTGACTTTGTTATTTTATGTGTGTTGTTTTGCTTGATTGGTAGATTGAGTTTGTGCCTTGCTTGATTGATTTGTAGTGACTTGAAGAGTGTGATTGTTGCAAGGACAAGGAGTGAACCTATACCCTCTACCAAAAAGGCAAGTGATGCTTAATATCTTTTGTCCCATTATTTTCTTTATGCATTAGTGTTTTTGCTAAGTAAAACTTGCATGGATTTTATTTTGCTAAGTATAGATCTTGCTATAGGAAAACCTAGTAGATAAATCCTTAGTAGGATTTTCCTAAGTTAAGAATCCTATTTCTACCAAGCTTAGCCTAGCTAATAGAAAACCTGGGTGGAATATATATTCACACTATGGAAAAATATTCTAAGTCTAAGGACTTGTGTTTTGTTTAATAAAACAACTAAGTTAATGAATCTCCTGGGTGGAATGGGACTTGCATGGTGTTTTCTGGTTGAGTGGTTCACAAGGCCCATGTCTATGGTTTACCTTAGTGTATCTCACTTGTGGATGGCCACCCAGGAAACAAAGAGATTTGAGATGTCAAATGTTGAGAAGCTTCAAGTGCAACCACTTGGCAATATGGGCTCTGCCATGATCATATAGGTTGCAAGAACTTAACCATATGGACAGTGGGTGGTAGTGTTTGATAGGTTGGAACGCGTCCATGATGGTCTAAGGGAAAGCTTCTGAAAGATCTTGTCTTGGGAAACCAAGTCTTGTGGGGAAAGTGCACCACCTCTGCAGAGTGTAAAACCTAAGTACTTAGCCATGTCCCTGGTAAAGGACAATTTGAGCATCAAGACATGGAAGCAATCAAGAATCTCATCACTCCAATTTCTAAATAAAACTTGTGGGTGAACAAGGGATTGTGTGAATTCTTCAATCTTTGATGGAGAGATGGCTTGGTACAAGGATCTTGAAATCATTGATTGAGGAAAATGTTTTTTCCAAGCAAATCTTTAGTCTTTGATTGGTAGATGCCCTGAGTGGATCTTCAGTCTTTGATTAGTAGATGCCTTGGAAAGTTTTTGCCAAACAAAAACTTAGTATTTTCAAAGTGATAGGAAAAATCTATTTTGAGCAATGCAAGCCTCAACTCCACTTAGCCAAAATGCATATAGATGATAGACTCCACTATACTACCAAAGTATCACTTGCCAATACAATTCAAATGTATTGACCCTTGTGGCTGTAACTTGTAATGTTGCAGGTTTGATTGATTTTAGTGAAGATTGATTGATTAGGATTACAAAGTCTACAACCAACATGTCTGCCTGTGGCACTTTGAAGATGAAGGACCCTATGCTTATAGTTATTCCGCTGCAATGTAATGTATTAGCCAATGAGCTATGTATTGATGTAATAAAATTATGTTATTCCTGGTTATAAAGTTGAATTATGACCTTTGTTTCTTGATATTACATCTGAACTGTGGATGCTAGCTTGATCCAGGGACTAGCATTGTAAACACAGGGGACCCTACCTTATAATAGGCAGGGGGAAGTTACAGATGGTATCAGAGCATTGTGTTGCCTGTAGGATTTGTAACCCTAGGATTGGACAAAAACCCTTAGAAAAATAGGAGTTGTATTTTGTTCCAAAACTTATTTACAAAACAATCTTGTAAACTCTTTCCTCAACCATTTTGGTTTCAACTCTACATCTCATCTATATTCAAACTTGATGGAAAAGCCTACCCCATGACCAAAGACTTCATCATGAGCAAAGGACTTCTTCAACACTTTCAACTCTAATGACTTCAACTTCTTCAACTCCAATGACTTCAACTTCTTCAACTCCAATGACTTCAGCATTTTCAGCATGTTCACCAAGGACTTCCAACTTGGATACCACTAAGGACTACAAGTGAGACAAGAAATGTTACTCCAGACTTGAAGACTAAGGAAAAACAACTTAGAAGAAGCCATCATCACCTTTGAAGTATTTGTGACCAAGAGTTTTTCCCAAAGGAACCGTGATCTCATTCAAGAAGAATCAACCAAGAAGGATGGAAAGATTCCAAGTGAACCATATAGTTGGACCACCATATTTAGTTAAAGTCAAACCCACCAACTTATGTGGTGTAACAAAAATATTTTTGTTTGCCTAAGTTTGTGCTTGAAACTTGTTGTTTGAGTGGAGTGCTTGTTTGTGATTGCTTGCACATTGCTTGAGTGAATTGTGATGTGTGTGGTTAGAACTATTTCCTTAGAAATATCTTGCCTATTCTAACCCCAATCCAACCCAAACAGATGACTTCTCCAAGAAACTCCAACATCAAGGATGGTGACAACAACAACCAAGAGGTCAATATGAGAGAACTCATAGCAACCCAACACCAGTTGAACCAACTAACAACTCAGTTCATAGCCAACAATAGTGATAAAGACCCTACCTTGCAAAAGTTTTTGGAAGAACAATCCCAACTGATGCTTAAGGTGACTAATCAAATGATCAGCATGGAAGAAAACTATCCCAAAAGAGTGTATGACAACAAGGATGACAAGAATATTATTCTAGATGGAGCACCAGCTTGCATTATTTGTGGAGACAAGGATCACACTTCCAAAGAGCATGAAGATCAATGCCCCAATTGTGAAGAGGAACACCCTATTGACCAATGTCCTACCTCTCAAGCTACTTGCTACCTATGTGAAGGAAACGACCATGTTCCTATCCAATGCCCTGTCTATGCCATTGTTGAACAAAGGAAACAAGAAGGATCCAAGTATGCCATGAAGGTTGATGGCAAAGGAAAAGGACCACTTATACCTCCAAACAAGACAACCCAATTCAAAGGATCAAAGAAACCCAAGAAACCAAGACAGGACATGAGCCTTGTGCAATGTCGTAAATGTAAGGAAATGGGACACTACCCCAGTGGATGCCCAGAGAACCCGAAGAATAAAGAGATCGGCCAAGTAGTGTGCAACAACTGCAAAGAACTAGGCCACTATGTAGCAACTTGTCCACAAGAGCAACGTAAAGAACTCCAAGATATCCATTGTTTCAATTGCAAGAACCCAGGACACTATGCAAGCAACTGCCCAGAAAAGATGAAGAACAAGTTGAACAAGCCTATGAAGGATCTCAACCTTGGCCCATGTTTCAAGTGTGGAAATAAAGGACACTATGCAGATGTTTGCCTAGAGAAGTTTCCCCAAGATCCCAAGAAGGACAATGTGTAGTTTAGTTTGAAATTTTTTAAGGGTGGTAGTACCCTAGTTGTTTTGAACCTGCTTGTAACCCTAGCCTCCCCAAATCTCGGGACGAGATTTCTTTTAAGGGTGGTAGCCTGTCACATCCCAAGATTTTCCAAATCTTGTAATGTGAAAAATAATAAACAAAATAAATTTTTGTTGAAAATCAGGGTGAAAAGAAACTTTTGTTTCTAAAAGGAAACTTAAAATCCCATCTTGAACAAACTTTGGTAGAAGTTTGAATTCAACAAAAATCCAAATCAAGGGAAATGCATTCCTCAATGAATGTATCTGGAAATTTGAACACTTGGAAAGTAAATCAAAATCCCTAAGCCCTAATGGAAGGAAATCATTTTCCAAAGTATCTCCAAATCTATGGATTTGATCCATACCAAAAATTGATCAACAAATAATCACAAAGGATCAAGAAAGACCTCAGAGATTGGTTTCACTTAGTTTGGAACCATAGACAAAACTTTATGAATATAATAAGCTAAGGAAACTGAATTTCCAAAGCTAATAAAGCCCCTACCAATTGGTGATCAAATAATCCTAAAGGGATTAAAAAGATAAACATTTGATAAAGGAAATAAAATATTTTGGAAACACTAATTTAGATCTTTTAATAAAAGACTTTGTTTTCAAATGAAAAGGTGAGCCAAATTAATTTTGGCCAAGCTTTTGTAATAAAATATTTTGTTTTGATAAAATGAGTAAAGGTTTATTTAAATAAAATAATAAGGATTTAAATATCCAATTTTATTTAAGTAAAAAGCTTTTCCCATTTTAAATGAACACCAAGTATTTTATTACTACTTTGAAATCTTTTATTAAAAGGTTTTGCTTTGATTAAAATGAGTAAAGGATTATTTAAATAAAATAATAAGGATTTAAATATCCAATTTTATTTAAGTAAAGACTTTCCCATTTTAATTAAACACCAAAACTTATTTATTTACTTAAATAAGTTTCCAAGTATTCTTTTATTTTTCAAATAAAACCTTCTGGTTTGGTTTTGGAAATAATTGGATTTCAAATGGAAATTTTATTAAATAAATCAAACTCTATTAAATAACTAAAGATCCATTTTATTTAATTAATAAATGGATCCAAAAATAAATAAAAATATTAAATTATTTTGAGATTTGGATTATGTTGAAAAACAGAACCAAATTCAAAGTTCAAAGTTGAGTGATTGTTTGAATTGTTTGAAATTGTTTGAATGTTTGAAATATTGTTTGAAATTCAAAACAGAAAAAAATTAGAAAAGGAAAAAGAAAACAGACAGAAAAAAAATAGGAAAAGGACAGACCCAGCCCAGTTTTGGCCCAACAGCAGCCCAGTCCAGCCCAGCCTTTCACTGCCCGAAGAAAACGATTTGTACCAAATAACAGACCCGCTAAGTCAATGACAACCAGGACCCACTCCTCCTCTCTCTCACTCACTGACGAGACGACCCCACCTCCTCTTATTCCTCTCCCGAACCGTTTTTCTTCACCGCGAAAGGAACCCACTAAGCAGATGACAAGTGGACCCCGTTCCCTCACCCTTTCCCACTGACCGGTGGACCCCATTCCTACTGTTCATCGTCGTTCCCACCGCGACCAATTCTTCCTCCTCTCGCCGGACGTTTTCTGCTTTGATTCCGCCGAATAAATTCACGTTAACGCTGCGTTAATCTCTCACTGCGACGACACCTACTTAAACGCCAGCGCCTTCTCCTCCATTTCCCCCAGACGACTCCCTCTCTCTGCCCCTAGGCTGCACGAATTGCTCTCTGCAACCCCGCCGTCTCCGACGAGCCGTCGCAGCGATTCTGGCCAACTCCGACCACTCCTCTGCCTCTACTTCACGCGAGTGGACTCCTCTCGACCTCACGCATCACCTAGTACTCCTGGTTCGCCCGCGGGTGCCCCAGAACCTCGACTCCGTCAAGCTCTGAGCAACACCGCCGTCCGCTCCAACTCCGGCGAACTCCACAGGTAGCTTCCAGCCGCCCCTCTTCTTTTCGATGATGCGCCTAAGACTAGTAACTTCTTCCGCAACTAACGCCGTCGTTCTCGTGTCCTAGCTCACACCGTAGCGCCGCCTCCGTCGTCGACAGTGAGCACCGCCGCCGTGTCTGCTTCTTCTCCGGCGACGTTCCCCGGTAAGCCTCGACCGCCCCGAGCCCTCTCGTTCACGCCCACAGCTCCGCCATGATCTCCTGCGTCTAACCCAGACCTCCATTTGTCTTCTCGTGGTCCACAGCACCATCTTCGACCGTGGACAGAGCCGCCCGACGTCATTCTCAACTCCGGCGAGCAATTACACCTGACCCCGTGCGCCCCTCGCCCGACCAACACCTCCCCGAGCATCGCCGTGACCCCCTGAGCCCGGTGAGCATCTTCCCTTTCTCCCTCACCCCCTGTAGCACCAGCACCGTCGTCGACCGACCGCTCCACCGCCAACAGCCGCCGCAGCGCCGCTCATCTATGGCCAAACACCCCACAGCCGTCCGATCGAGATCTGACGCTCACGATAGTTTCACTTATCAGCGAAGGGGTACTAGCTCTGCGCCGCACGATTTAATTTAGATCCAACACACCGTAGCACGCGATCCGACCGAATCGGTATCGACCAATGAAACAGCGCCGCGTGTCCCTATTCTGTTTAAAAATAGAATTTGAAAACAGAATTTCTTGCTAACTTCAAACCCTTGTAACTTTGGATCCACACGTCCAAAAATTACAAATTTTATGTCGTTGGATTCAGGAGAGAAAGCCCTAACCAACCCTGCCCTTAGTTTAGCAAATAGTATCTGTTAGCTTGTTTGATTTTGCAGATTCTTTTATGTGCTTGCTAACATTAGAAAAATTGTTTAAAAATGATTTTTGAGATCAAACCTTTGCAAATTGGTTTGTTGTGACCTTACTGACCCTAGGAACCAACCCATAGTTTGGAAATTGATTTTTGAAAAGTTTAGAATGGATTAATTAGTTTAGTCCATTTCTAGCTAATCAAAATCTATTGTTTTGGTTATGAAAATGTTTTTGTAAAAGAAAACTTTGAGAAAATGGTTTGGACCAAACCTACTGACCCAAACACCAAGTTTTGCAATAGCAACTCATTTGGTGAACCCTATAGGTTAAGGCCTTAGGAAAAATATTTCTTCACCACATAAAATGACCAAATAGGTGCCTTGTTTGAAATTGGTTTTAAGTGAAACCTCTTTCTAATAACTTTGCCACTTTGGTAAATGACCAATTTGGATCTTACAAAGTTTAGGAATCTAATAGAGACCCTCTTTACTTTGACTTTGCCATTTTGGTAAATGACCAATTTGGAACCTACAAAGTTTAGAAGCCTAGTAGAGACCATCCTTACATTAGAACCAACCTTTGCATGCTTATGCATGACTTAGATTCCAATGTCTATGACCCATTAGGAACCACTTTTTCAAACAAAACAAAGCTTGGCATGCTTGCATGCATTGCTTTGACTTTGTTATTTTATGTGTGTTGTTTTGCTTGATTGGTAGATTGAGTTTGTGCCTTGCTTGATTGATTTGTAGTGACTTGAAGAGTGTGATTGTTGCAAGGACAAGGAGTGAACCTATACCCTCTACCAAAAAGGCAAGTGATGCTTCATATCTTTTGTCCCATTATTTTCTTTATGCATTAGTGTTTTTGCTAAGTAAAACTTGCATGGATTTTATTTTGCTAAGTATAGATCTTGCTATAGGAAAACCTAGTAGATAAATCCTTAGTAGGATTTTCCTAAGTTAAGAATCCTATTTCTACCAAGCTTAGCCTAGCTAATAGAAAACCTGGGTGGAATATATATTCACACTATGGAAAAATATTCTAAGTCTAAGGACTTGTGTTTTGTTTAATAAAACAACTAAGTTAATGAATCTCCTGGGTGGAATGGGACTTGCATGGTGTTTTTTGGTTGAGTGGTTCACAAGGCCCATGTCTATGGTTTACCTTAGTGTATCTCACTTGTGGATGGCCACCCAGGAAACAAAGAGATTTGAGATGTCAAATGTTGAGAAGCTTCAAGTGCAACCACTTGGCAATATGGGCTCTGCCATGATCATATAGGTTGCAAGAACTTAACCATATGGACAGTGGGTGGTAGTGTTTGATAGGTTGGAACGCGTCCATGATGGTCTAAGGGAAAGCTTCTGAAAGATCTTGTCTTGGGAAACCAAGTCTTGTGGGGAAAGTGCACCACCTCTGCAGAGTGTAAAACCTAAGTACTTAGCCATGTCCCTGGTAAAGGACAATTTGAGCATCAAGACATGGAAGCAATCAAGAATCTCATCACTCCAATTTCTAAATAAAACTTGTGGGTGAACAAGGGATTGTGTGAATTCTTCAATCTTTGATGGAGAGATGGCTTGGTACAAGGATCTTGAAATCATTGATTGAGGAAAATGTTTTTTCCAAGCAAATCTTCAGTCTTTGATTGGTAGATGCCCTGAGTGGATCTTCAGTCTTTGATTAGTAGATTCCTTGGAAAGTTTTTGCCAAACAAAAACTTAGTATTTTCAAAGTGATAGGAAAAATCTATTTTGAGCAATGCAAGCCTCAACTCCACTTAGCCAAAATGCATATAGATGATAGACTCCACTATACTACCAAAGTATCACTTGCCAATACAATTCAAATGTATTGACCCTTGTGGCTGTAACTTGTAATGTTGCAGGTTTGATTGATTTTAGTGAAGATTGATTGATTAGGATTACAAAGTCTACAACCAACATGTCTGCCTGTGGCACTTTGAAGATGAAGGACCCCATGCTTATAGTTATTCCGCTGCAATGTAATGTATTAGCCAATGAGCTATGTATTGATGTAATAAAATTATGTTATTCCTAGTTATAAAGTTGAATTATGACCTTTGTTTCTTGATATTACATCTGAACTGTGGATGCTAGCTTGATCCAAGGACTAGCATTGTAAACACAGGGGACCCTACCTTATAATAGGCAGGGGGATGTTACAGGCTAGCAAGATCTATCTAGCACGCACTAAGACATACACTAGATATGTTCGAATCTAGATAAATTAGAGTCCAGTAATTAATTTGGATTGAAAAGAGTAAAAACAAGAGCTAGCAAGGTTACTTCATTAATTTCATATCATGAAGCAACCTTATTTTTTGTTCGTTTTATGCACGATTCTTCTTATTACCAATCAGCAATTAACTTTTTTTTTTGAGAAATCAGCACTTAACTAATGATATACTTTAACGATCATTATCTACATATGTATGCAGCGTATAGCCGAGGGTACGAAGAGTCTCAAGGATCTTTCTGACCAAGTTGGTCCAAGAAGAGATGGCTGACTGGTACAAAAAACCTAAACATATGCAGATATAAATCACTTCACAATTTCTTCTCCCTTTCCTGTTTGACAGGAGTTGATAAGACCTCATTTGACGTAATACCTGCAGGTGCACGTTTCCGTATGCAGCAGCTGCTAAATGTGTGGGATCGATCGGAATGGGTGTGATAAAGGCAACTGTGCTTCTTGCAATATTATCTGAATGTAGGGTTAGTTGGCTTTTTTGGCAAAGACCGTCCTGAAGAAGCCAAGGGCAGAGCCTAGCTAGACTGAAAAGAAGGAAAAGATATTACTACATATATGAAAGTGAACTACTTCAGCGATTGCTGAAGGAGTAACACGCATCTACAGTGTTTCCTCTTTTTTCTACAGTATCTTTATTCTTTGCACTAGGTGATTGAATCGGCACCGCTTTGACTAAAACAATTTTATCTTATCTGTTCTTTACCGCTGCTTTGACTGCATCTACAAAGTTCCAGTAGCCACTAGCACCGCTTTGGTTGTCATATACCCCATCTCTCTTCCACGTTCTCTCCATCTCCACCATCCACGCCCTCCTCCTTGCTGATTTGCCCTGTCTTCCGCCTCATGGGTCATCGCCTGCAGATGCCCTCAACTGAAGGCAGTTCTCTCCGCGTGCCCTTTCCCCACGCCCGCCAGCGGAGGAGTGCCCCAACGAGCTTTTGTTGGATGTTGGTTCTCGGCAGAGTTGATCTTTGGCACAACTTCTGTTCAGCTTCTCTGTGGCGCCCTGCCTCGCCGCCGTGGCGCCCTACCTTCTCGTGTTGTAGGCGTGCCTCGAAACTTCGGCGAGGTACTGCTCAAGAACGCCCATGGAATCAGTACTTGCTCGCCATCTCCTGCCTCGGGCTACCCATGAGCTTGCACTCATGTTGGGCACTGTCTGGGGCGGATGTCCCACGCCATCCTCTGCATAGACTCTGCCACGATCAGCGTGCCTTCATAGGCCACTATGTGGTTCTTGGCCATGTTTTGCAGATGGAGATGGTGGACGAGGTCTGGCCTCTTTATCTCCGTCTCCATGGACGCCATCTGCACTGTCCCATCGGGGCATATCGCCAACCAGAAGTATTACATTCTTGGTGAGTTCAAGCATAGCGTCGATCTGAGACGACCGCCGAAACGCTGGTAACCTGTATGGAACCTCTACCTCATCTCATCTGTGGCCTTTCCTGAGATGGACGTTGCCAGGTTCCGGCTATACCTACATCAATGCAACAATTTTCAGCGAGCTTTTTTCTGTATTGCAAGTTATTCATAAATTGATCATATATTTTTTCTGCAATTCAATGGTTTGCTTATAAGATGATTCTTTTTTGGTGACCTCAGGTTTTGGGTAGTGGAAAAAAATGGTTCACAGAGACACAATTACTCTCTTGGATTCAAGAACATCCGGAGAGATGAACTAAAATGGAAGGAATATGTCGCTTATAAATATGCTTGCAGACAAAAGAGGTTCGAGATCTCTAATGGTATCAAAGAGCAGCTTTAGGTTATTTAGATTTTTCAACTTGCACAGGCCATGTCACACTAGGACAACTCCTGAATTTTGTATTTACCACGATACCGGATCAATGAATGGTATTCCTTAGATTTAGTCCGTATGCGAAAATTTTAGTGTGTCACCCTAACAAATAATCTCAGAATGGGAAACGCGTTGTGAGTTAGCTAAAATAACTGTTGGTACTGGAAGCAAAGAGTCCAAGAGCTTGGTAAGCATACGGAACTAGAAGATTGTAACATGCCATTTCCAGATTGCAATTATTTGGGATATCAAGAGCAGAAAGAGAGGTTTCTTGCAGTTTAATATGTGTTGTTTTGTAATACTCCGTGCTGAGTTAATAGCGGTATAATTACTCTTTGTTTGAGGTCACAGGGTGTTCTGATTCTAAGGTGCACATATCATAGCTTTCAAATTGAAAGTTTAACTTCTTTCACTTACTTTCCTTAGATGCACGATACTTGGAGGCACGCAGTCTTTGGCGAAACAGCCCATCGAGTCTCCTGATGGTATTCATCCCCTTCCTTTTTTCCTACATGAGTTAACCTCAAATATCAAAATTGCACATGCTTAGAAAAGGATCTAGACAAACAATTGTATTTTTTGGTTATACATGCATTTTCAATGAACTAATGTTATATTTGTTGCCGCTATAGAACTCCCATGTTTTGCTTACAAAATCCAGACAGGAACATGAATACTTGGCTAAAAGTACCTTCCACGAAAAACCTAAGGAAAGAAATATTGTGTTACCAAATCCGATGCTTTAGATTTGTATTCCAACGTACTGATCAATAGCAATAAGTTTTCATTCTTTCTTTCTAGAAAAAATAGATGTGCTTGGAAAAGTTTTTGTTAGCATATGTGATGCTTACAACTTGTAAACCAATGTGTTGATCAATACATAAGTTACAAAAAGGAAACAAATAACTATATTTACTTGCTTTGAAAAAAATACGTACACCTCAATTATTTGACACTATTACATTGAATCTATAAAAAATCAGTTAAGATATATCTAGAATGAATATAACTACAGAACTAGAATATGATCATGTCTGCACTACCTGCTGCTGACCAACATCTATCAACAAGTTTTTTACTGCTAATCTAAACATGTAATGTTTTGTTTTCAGTTTTTTACTTTACCATGTATTCTTCGTTAGTTTGATAAATGTTCTGTTAGTTTGATAAATGTTCTATTTTAAATATAGGATCGCTAAAATAAGCTTGGAAGGTCCCTCGTGTTCTTTTTTGTCTAATTTTTTATCAGAGAATGGTTCTCTTCCCTATAGACAAAACACATGTCACGGGTTCTAGGAGCTGCATACAGAAACAAGCACCAAGGACAATTTCTTATACAACTAATAATCCAAACATGTACAGCTTTGTGTCCAGTTCTTATGTTACCATGTAGATTTTGTTAGTTTGATCATTGTAAATGTACTGTTCTGAATATGGCATAAGGTAGTTCTATATCTCGAAACATAAGCTTGAAGGTCACCCCTGTTCTGTTTGTTCTAATTTTTATTTGGTTGTTTTCTCAACTGCAATTATTCTTCCTACAAAACTCTCCAGGTTTAGGGAGCTGCATACAAAAAATCCATGCCTACTCAGACGAATAGACTGCAGCGCAAAGTAATTATAGTCAAATTTCAGTCTTACAACACATGATTTACTTAAACAGTACCGTCATCTCTCCCTGTAGCTACATCATCAGTCCCCCCCCCACATATAATTGTAGTTATGTTTAGAATGTTAACTTACCTTCGACGCGCAGAAGCATTAATGGCTGACCAAAAATGCAGACCAGCCATCTGTTTCACTGAGTGGCGTCAAGATGAAAGGAGTGGCAGCTACCACCGCCGATTATGCAAGACTAAGCATTGCGTCCAGCGTCCCGTGGCTCCACAGAGTGTGTGAATCGAAGCCATCGGATGCCCCCTGGTCCACTCCTCCAGTGCCTTCCACTCCGACCGACACTCTCCCGTCCTGCTCGGGTTAGGTTTCGACACGATGGCACGGCAGGCCGCGAGGAGGCAAATCAGCTGCGGGATATTGGCGGAGCAGGCCTAGGAGAGCGCATATGTTGGGCCAGCTCCAGCGATTTGTCAACGGAAGCATCAAATCGAGGGCACCATGACCGCAGAGCTCGATGGAGAAAGAGAAAGAAAAGGGGATTGGGGCTTCCACTAGTGGAGAACGTGCCATGCGTCCCGGTTGGTAAGGGACATTAGTCCCGGTTGCCCAACCGGGACGGGGCAATCGGGACTAAAGCCCGAACCTTTAGTCCCGATGGCCCCACCAACTGGGACAAAAGATCATACACGTGGCCGCTGCTCCGTGCGAGGGGGGGAGGAGCTTTAGTCCCGGTTCGTAATACGAACCGGGACTAATAACCTTCTGCCGTGGTAGAGATTTGGCCCATTTCTCTGCAGCGGAAGAGAATTCATTTTGGCACATTTTGTTGCCGCGGCAGCATTTTCGCCACTTTTTGTGCCACGGCAGATAATTCATTTAGGTTGTTTTATTTTTTATTTAGTGTTTTGCACTTATCAATGAAGGAACCTTATATTACAGAAGATCATCATGACAATATTACATTCAAGACACGGATCGAGTTCATGCACTACATACAAAAGTTGCTATTCAATGCTACCGGCCAATTCCTTCAAAGTTGCTATTTTTACAATCCCTATTGTCTATACACAGCAGAATAGTATTCTCCTTTCGGATCTAGGACTTCTTCATCCAAGAATCCAGCCAATTCCTCCTGAATTGCTCGTACGCGATCCTTTGGCAGAAGACCGTCCCGTAGACGTTCGATCTGATTTTAAAAAGGAGTCAGTCTATATGAATGAAACTAAACACAATTTGTTTGGAATTAAAAACTATAGAAATTGTTTACGTACGTGGAGTTGCTCTAAATTTCTGCCCTTCTCATCGCACGTCTGCCGGATGAACTCAAAAAATATAGTATCCACATAGATTGTTACCTGGTCCCTGCGTCAGGCACTTTACAAGAACAGAGTTCAATCAAAAATAATAATCAAGCATGATAATAACTATATCAAAACTAGAATCAAAGAGATGTGCAGATATAGCTAGTGGTGCTTACATTTAGTGGTTGAAATGTAAGCTCCTCTTTCCAAACACCCCTAGCCTTGTTGGTGAACCGTTTCCAAGCGCTGCCCGGCGAAGAAAACGAATAAAAGAAGTTATTAATTACTTGATATCATAAAATTCACGAACGTTGCCGATATAGTGTCGTAATGATTAGAATTACCGCTGGAGAAGCATCTGCATGTCCTTCCACGTCTCAAGGGGTTTATGTTTCGAGTCCATGACTAGTACACGCCCTTTGTCAAGTTGAATGATTAACAGAATATAGTGGAAGCTGCAAATGCATAACTAATCAATTATATACTTAACACCGAGTAAGCGAAATAGAAAGTGTATACAAGACAATAACACTCACTCGAAGTTGTAAGGAAAAAGTATTTCCCTTTTGGTTTCTTGAAACCTTAACGCGTGTACTATATTATCCTTCGTATCTTGGGGGCTTGTTTTGAGATTAGCTTCATGAACCCAATATGGGTCAATGAAGCCAATGTCATAGATTTGTCCTCTGCTGCATTCGAGAATCTTCATTCTGCATATTACAGTATGATTATATACATACAATAAACAAAGTGAGATAGCTGGAGACTAAATTAATTACAGAATTAGTACTTACAGACAATAGGCACTGATGATCGATTTGTCCAAGGCGTCTTGATGGAATAATTGAAATAGTTCATCAAATTCAATGGATATCATGTCATCCTTTTCTTTTCCATGATGCTTTTTTGTAACCCTCAGCACTATCCAGTTAGCCCTGGCCTTTGTGGCATGCATGTACCAGTTATGCAATCTTCGCATTTTTGTTGGAAGATTGTTTACCTCCTCAGGTTTGACGAGAGGTTTGCCGTACTGGTATTTGTATGCTACTTCACTCATGGGGAAGAACTCT
Organism: Avena insularis; assembly: GCA_023614405.1. Classification (NCBI taxonomy): domain Eukaryota; kingdom Viridiplantae; phylum Streptophyta; class Magnoliopsida; order Poales; family Poaceae; genus Avena; species Avena insularis. Next base: position 536,977,067 of record CM042684.1, read on the forward strand.
AGATGGGATAAGTACTAGGCAATACTCATACCTTGAGCAGCGGCAGCTTCTCCGTATTGTGCAACTACCTCTAGATCATACTGCTCTTCGGCCCCATATTTGCTCGACCCCACATTGGTTTGGGAAATCACCTTGAGAGGGGCGCAAGTCTGTTTTGCTTGTTCTCCGAGCTAGGCAACAGATTTCTCGCTTGCATCAGTACTGCTCTTCGAGGCTTTTTGTGCCGCATGTGACTTGAGAATAGAACGCTCATAGTCTGATGACAACTTTGGCTCGGGTTGATGAAGAGTCTTTAGCATTTTCAACACTTTGTCTTTTTGTTCTTTGGTGCTGGGGAACTCTGGCTCTTTCGGCCGCCTCAGCTTAGCGAAAAACGCTGTCGTTTCCGCATCAACGATCGCCGAAGTCTCCTCTTCAGTACAGTCATAAGCTCTCTTGGGAGGAACCTTTGGTACTTTTGGAAGAGGCTCTTGTTTACGTTTCGGCGATCGCTTACCATGACGCATAGTAGCGGTACGCTTACGCTTTTTATCCTGCAGAGGCGCCGGCGATGGCTGCGCCGGAGATTCGTGAGGCGACAGAGCCGGGTGAGGCGACGAAGACGGCTGCCGCGGCGGCGACGACCTCGCTGGAGACGGGTGAGGCGGCGGCAAAGATGGCCTTGGCGTGTGATTTCGAAGCACGATACATTCCTTCAGCCATAGAATGGTGACGTTTTTTGCGTCTCAAGTGATCCACATCCCCTTCACCTGCAGGGTAGTGAAGATCCAAAACTTCAAAGGTGGGCATGATTTCATCCACCCCGACAACAGCGTAGCCCTCTGGAACCGGACGATAGTGGTAAGTTGGTGTGGGTCCAATTGGTAAGGCATAGCCGACCGCCACCTTCATTGATATGTTCACAACTTTGACATGTAGCTTCGCGTGTCATCTCTGTGATATCATCCACTGGGTAGCCAACAGGAGCCATCGTCGGTGCATCATCGTCATCGCCATTGTCATCACCCGGGACCTCGGTGGAAGCCACACTGCTTTTTCGATTATTCGATAGGCCGGTAGCATCGAATGCATTGTGCTGCTGAGATGGGCCGGTAGTACTTTGCTCTTTAAGTGCGTTAATTTCATCTTCTTGTTGCTTTAATCGTTCTTCAATTAAACGCATTCGCTCTTTCTGACTATCTGCTTCAACTTCCGCCCTGTCCTTTCTCCTCTGACGGCTTCTATCAGGATATTTCTTCCTCTCTCCGGGAAACCCAGTCCTCCATGGTTGGGAGCCTCTTGTGCCTCGTGTTCGTCCATCATGTTCCTTATTTCCAAGGGCGAGTGTGAGCTCATCATTCTCTCTATCGGGAATGAAGTCCCCATCTTTAACAGCCTTTACTGCTTTTCTCATCCTCTCGATTGGAAAGGGGTCTTGTTTATGTCGTATGTTATATATACACCTCCCTTCCGAGTCCAACGTGCCCCCATGCCCGTAAAACAAATTCCTTGCACGTTCTACCCAATCGTCTGTCTCTGGGGTGATATTTTTGAAGGGTTTCGCGGCATAGTAAATCAAAATTTTCTACGGATGCGAACAGAGGGAAAGCCAAGATCTAATCTAGGATATGCAAACAACGAGAGAGATTGGATTAGATCTTCATACCCTTGAAGATTCGCACAGCGGAACGTTCGTTGGAACGTGGGTGATGTAGTCGTACTCGCTTCTCCTCCTCGCGATCCGATCCGATCTAGCACCACAAGTGGCGGTGCCTCCGTGAGATGCACACGTGCAGCACCTCGACGTCTCCTCCTTCCTTGGTCCAGCAAGTATGGTGGAGAGATGGGTTGGATCTACAGCACGGTAGCGTGCAATTGGTGGAGAATTTCTGCAGCAGGCTTCGCCTACAAGCGATCGGGAGGGAGAGAGGAGGCAGCAGGCGGCTAGGGTTGGAGGGAAGGTGTGGGGGTGCGCCCAGCCCTCTATATATAGAGGGTGGGCGCATCCCTAGCCCCTCCCCCAAGCCAAGGCCGGCGGCCCCAAGGAGGAAGAGTGGGGGCAAGGAAACCCCCCCTTCTAGAAGCTCTATCTAGAGTTTAAACCTCTCTTGGCCGGCTGGGCCCTATGGGGCCTTGTGCCCCTGGCCCAATGCGGCCAGGGCACTCCGTCATAGGCCCATGCCCCCTCCCGGAAGGTGTAGCCACGTTGGTCCCCTTCCGGAAGGTTCTAGAAGCTTCCGGTACTTCCGGAAGGTTCTAGAATCTTATTCTCCGGACCACTCCGGAACCTCTCGTGATGTCCCAGATCCCATACGAGACTCCGAACAAAAACTCATAAACCAATTATCCAATCTATCATAGAGTCGAGACACGTTAAGTGTGTGACCCTGCGGGTTCGAGAATATGCAGACATGATCTTCTATCAATAATCAACGGGTGCGAAACCCATATTGACTCCCACACATTCATCGATGATCATATCGGATGAACCACGATGCCAGGATTCAATCAATCCCATATATATATTCCCTTCGTCTCGCGATATTTTACTTGCCCGAGATTTGATCGTCGGTACCGTCATACCTAGTTCAATCTCGTTCACAGCAAGTACTTTACTCGTTCCGTAATCCGATATCACTTTGTGATTAACTCCTTAACCACATGCTTGCAGGCGGTGTTGATATCGATTACCGAGTGGGCCCGAAGTATATCTCTCCGACTTGGGAGGGACAAATCCCATCTCGATACATACAAACCCAATAGATACTTTCCGATCACCTGAGAGACACCTTTATGATCACCCTCTCATAGGATGGCGTTTGATGACCTCAAAGCTTTCTTCCGATACCAGGGAGTTGTATTATCTCATGGTCTAAGGAATACAATATTTGACATAAGAAAAGCTTTGCAAATACGAACACGATGACATGATCTAATTGCTTCGCTTAGTTTGGGTCTGTCCATCATATCATTCTCCCAATGATATGATCTCATTACCAATTGACAACTCATGTCTATGGTTAGGAAACCTTAACCATCATTGATCAATGAGCTAGTCCATAGAGGCATACTAGGGACACGGTGTTGTTCACAAACCACACAAGTATTAAAGTTTCCGCTTAATACAATTCTAGCATGGAATATAAACATTATCATGAACAAGAATTATAATAATAACATCTTTATTATTGCCTCTAGGGCATAATTCCAACAGTCTCCCACTTGCACTAGAGTCAATAATCTAGTTTACATTTGGCAACAATCTCACACCCATGGCACTGAGGTGCTGATCATGTTTTGCACGCGGAAGAGGTTTAGTCAACGGATCTGCGACATTCAGATCTGTATGTACTTTGCTAATCTTTAGATCTCCATCTGCTATATAATCTCAGATTATATGGAACTTGCGGTTGATATGCCTGGTCTTTGGATGATATCTTGGTTCCTTAGCGAGTGCTATGGTGCCAGTGTTGTCACACAATATCTCCAGTGGGTCTATTGCACTTGGAACCACGCCAAGCTCAGAAGTTTCTGATCCAAACTCCTTCACTTGACGCTTCTGCAGCAGCCATGTATTGCGCTTCTACTGTAGATCCCGCGATCACGCTTTGCTTGCAGCTTCTCCAGCTCACAGCTCCTCCATTCAAAATATACACGTATCCTGTCTGAGATTTAGAATCATCCTTGTCGGTGTCGAAACTAGCGTCGACGTAACCTTTTACGACGAGCTGTTCATCACCCCCATAGACTAAGAACATTTCTTTAGTTCTATTTAGGTACTTTAGGATGTTCTTCACGGCTGTCCAGTGTTCCACTCCTGGATCACTTTGATATCTGCTCGTCAAACTAAGAGCATTGGACACATCCGGTCTAGTACACAGCATGGCATACATGATAGAACCTATGGCCGAGGCATAAGGCACTTTGCTCATAGCTTCCCTATCATTTCCGTGAAGTGGACACTGAGCCTTGCTCAATATCTTACGACAACATAGGCCTTTGAACCTTTCTTTGCCTTATCCATTCGAACCTTTTCAACTTTGTCTAGATATGTACCGCTTAAAGCTATCAGGCGTCTTTGTCTATCTCTATAGATTTTGATGCCCAATATATAAGCAGCTTCACCTAGGTCTTTCATTGAAAAACACTTGTTCAAATAACTCTTCACATCGTTAAGCATGTTGATGTCATTTCCGATAATTAATATGTCATCCACATATAGTACCAGAAACGTCACCGAGCTCCCACTCACTTTCTTGTAGATGCAAGCTTCGTAGCAATTTGGAACAAATCCAAAGCTCTTGATCACTTGATCAAAACGAAGGTTCCAACTCCGAGATGCTTGCTTCAGTCCATAAATTGATCGCTGAAGTTTGCATACTTTATCAGCATCCTTAGGATCGACAAAACCTTCGGGTTGCATCATATACAACTCTTCATCAATGTTGCCATTGAGGAAAGCAGTCTTGACATACATCTGCCATATTTCATAATCATGAAACGCAGCAATTGCTAATAAAATCCGAATGGACTTAAACATCGCTACGGGAGAGAAAGTCTCATCGTAGTCAACACCTTGAACTTGTCGAAAACCTTTCGCAACAAGCCGTGCTTTATAGACGGTAACATTACCATCCGCGTCCGTTTTCTTCTTGAAAATCCATTTGCACTCAACGGCCTTTCGGTCGCTAGGAGGGTCCACCAAAGTCCATACTTGGTTTTTGCTCATGGATCCCAATTCGGATTTCATGGCTTCTAGCCATTTCTCAGAGTCTGGGCTCATCATCGCTTCCTCATAGTTCGTATGTTCACTGTCTTCTACTAACAAGACAGTCAAGACAGGGTTGCCGTACCACTCAGGAGGGGTACGCGACCTTGTCGACCTGCGACGTTCAGTAGCAGCATCATCCGAAGCTTCATGATCCTTGTCATTAGCTTCCTCTATTGTTGTTACAGGCGGCACTGGAACAATTTCAGGTGCTGCACTACTCTCCAATTCAAGAGAAGGTTCAATAACCTCGTCTAGCTCTACTTTCCTCCCACTCACTTCTTTCGAGAGAAACTCCTTCTCAAGAAAGGAACCGTTCTTTGCGACAAACACTTTGCCTTGGTTACGTGATAGAAGGTATACCCAATAGTTTCCTTAGGGTATCCTATGAAGACGCATTTCTCCGCTTTGGGTTCGAGCTTGTCCGGCATCAACTTCTTGACGTAAGCTTCGCATCCCCAAACTTTAAGAAACGACAACTTAGGTTTAGCACCAAACCACAGTTCATACGGTGTCGTCTCAACGGATTTAGATGGTGCCCTATTTAAAGTGAATGCAGCGGTTTCTAATGCATAACCCCAAAATGATAACGGCAAATCAGTAAGAGACATCATTGATCGGACCATATCTAATAGGGTTCGATTCCTGCTCGAACACACCATTGTGTTGTGGTGTTAGGGTGGCGTGAGTTGCGAAACAATTCCGCTTGCTTTAAGATGCGTGAGAAAATCATAACTCAAATATTCGCCTCACGATCGGATCGTAGAAACTTAATCTTTCGCGATGGTTCTCCACTTCATTCTGAAATTCTTTGAACTTTTCAAACGTTTCAGATTTATGTTTCATTAAATAGATATACCCATATCTACTTAAGTCATCTGTAAAAGTGAGAAAATAGCGATATCCACCAAGGCCGAAACACTCATCGGTCCGCATACATCGGTATGTATGATTTCCAACAAGTCCGTTGCTCGCTCCATCATACGTAGAACGGGTTTTGATCATCTTGCCCATGAGGCATGGTTCGATGTGTCAAATGATTCAAAATCAAGAGACTCCAAAAGTCCATCAGAATGGAGTTTCTTCATGCGCTTTACACCAATATGACCTGACAGCGATTACAAATAAGTAGTATTATCACTATCTACTTTGCATCTCTTAGCCTCAATGTTATGGATGTGTGTTTCATCCCTTTCGAGATTTAGAAGAAATAAACCATTCACAATAGGTGCATGACCATAAAAGATGTTACTCATATAAATAGAACAACCATTATTCTCCGATTTAAATGAATAACCGTCTTGCAATAAACAAGATCCAGAAATAATGTTCATGCTCAACGCAGGCACATAATAACACTTATTAAGGTTTAAAACTAATCCCAAAGGTAAAACTAAGGAGAGCGTGCCGACGGCCATCACATCAACTCTTGATCTGTTGCCAACGCGCATCGTCACCTCATCCCTCGCAAGCCGCCGTCTATTCCGTAGCTCCTGTTTTGAGTTACAAATATTAGCAACTGAACCGGTATCAAATACCCAGGCACTACAACGAGGGCTAGTAAGGAAAACATCAATAACATGTATATCAAATATACCTTTGATGGTGCCAGCCTTCTTGTCCGCTAAGTACTTCGGACAGTTGCGCTTCTAGTGACCCTTGTCCTTGCAATAGAAGCACTCAGTGTCCGACTTAGGACCATACTTGAGCTTCTTCTCATCAGGGGCAACGCGCTTGCCGCCGCCTTTCTTGAAGGGCTTCCTTGCACCCTTACCTTTCTTGAAGGTGGGGGGCTTGTTGACCATCAAAACATGATTATTTTTTTTGATGTTCACCTCCGCTACTTTCATCTTAGCAAAGAGCTCAGTGATCATATTAGTGGAACCAATCTGATTGTGATCAACTACAAAACTTTTGTACCTAGGAGTGTCAATCTTGAGCTCCTTTGGAATCTTGCAGTCCAGTTGCTCAAGGCGTTCAGTGTAGCCCGTCATCTTAATGGCGTGCTCACTAATGGAACTCCCTTCCTCCATCTTGTAGTTAAAGAATTTCTTAGAGATCTCATATCTCTCAGAACGGGCTTGAGTCTGAAACATGTTTTTCAGCTCCTCGAGAATCTCAAAGGGCCCAGCGAACTCCTCAAAATGATTTTGAAGATCCGATTCCATAGCATACAACACGGCGATCTTAATCAAATCATAATCATCCTTGCGCGACTGATAAACAACTTTTTCATCAGCCGGCGCATCTATAGCAGGGGCGTCACCTAGCGCTTTCTCAAGGACATAGTCCTTTTGTCCGCCAGCGAGAATGATTCTCAGAATGTGGAACCATTTGGTGAAGTTAGACCCATTGTTTCTAAGCTTTTCTATCTCAGCAAAAACGTTGAAGTTGAAGTTGGACTTGGCCATGTGATCTACAGTATATGCAAGTACAATTTAGACTATGTTCATGATAAATAGTTCAACTTAATAAAATTACTAGATGAACTCCCACTAAATTCAACATCCCTCAAGTTGTTTAGTGAACACGATCCAAATTCACCACACCTAATCCGATCATCACGAGAAGAGATGTGGTTTCAATGGTGGACAACAAAGTGTCGATCATATCATTCATATGACTCATGCTTAACCTTTCGGTTTTTGTGTTCCGAGGCCATGTCTGTACATGCTAGGCTCGTCAAGTTAGACCCAAGTATTTCCGCGTGTGCAAAACTGGCTTGCACCCGTTGTATGTGAGCGTAGAGTCTATAGCACCCGATCATCACGTGATGCTTGGACACAACGAACTTTCGCAACGGTGCATACTTGGGGAGAACACAGTTTTTATCTTGATCTTCAAGTGAGGAATCATCTTATAATGCTACCGTCGCGATCTAAGCATAATAAGATACATAAAAGGATAAACATCACATGCATATAACTTTATGTGACATGGTATAGCCAATCTTCGCGCAATGATCTCCATCTTGTGCGTGCCGGCATGATCTCCATCACTCCACCATGATTGCCTCCACCACGAATAGCAACTACAACTATTGCTAACTACTTAGCGATAAAGTGAAACTATTACATGGCGTATAAGAAGTTGACTCGCAGGTCATACACAATTATAAAGACAACCATATGGCTCCTGCCGGTTGTGTACTCATCGACATGCAAGTCGTGAAACATTACAAAACATGATCATCGCATACAATATACACATCACATCTTGGGCCATACCATATCACAGAAAACACTCCTGCAAAACAAGTTAGACGCCTCTACTTTGTTGTTGCATGTTTTACGTGGCTTATGGGAGTAGATGCTAAGAACGATTCTTACCTACGGAAATCCACAACGGTGATATTATGGTTGCCAAACTCCGGTGTTAATCCCATGACAACTATAGTGAGAGAAACTGACATCCACCAGCCGCATGTGTGGAACAAGCCACACGTCAAGTGCGGAGACGGTCTCGCGAATGACGTCGCGTAAGGTTGGCCTGGACCGCTTCAATCTCACTATACCGCGTCATAAGAAGAACACAAACAAGAGGCTTGCAACAGAAAACATCAACGCCCGCAACAACCATGTTGCGTTCTACTCGTGAAACACATCTACGCATAGATCTAGCTCTGATACCACTGAAGGGTTTCGCGGCATAGTAAATCAAAATTTTCTACGGATGAGAACAGAGGGAAATCCAAGATCTAATCTAGGAGATGCAAACAACGAGAGAGATTGGATTCGATCTTCATACCCTTGAAGATTCGCACAGTGGAACGTTCGTTGGAACGTGGGTGATGTAGTCGTACTCGCTTCTCCTCCTCGTGATCCGATCCGATCTAGCACCACAAGTGGCGGTGCCTCCGTGAGATGCACACGTGCAGCACCTCGACGTCTCCTCCTTCCTTGGTCCAGCAAGTATGGTGGAGAGATGGGTTGGATCTACAATGCGACGGCGCGTGCAATTGGTGGAGAATTTCTGCAGCAGGGCTTCGCCTACAAGCAGTCGGGAGGGAGAGAGGAGGGCAGCAGGGCGGCTAGGGTTGGAGGGGAAGGTGTGGGGGGTTGGTGCGCCACCAGCCCTCTATATATAGAGGGGTGGGCGCAGCCCTAGCCCCTCCCCCAAGCCAAGGCCAGCGGCCCCAAGGAGGAAGAGTGGGGGGCAAGGAAACCCCCCTTCTAGAAGCTCTATCTAGAGTTTAAACCTCTCTTGGCCGGCTGGGCCCTATGGGGCCTTGTGCCCCTAGCCCAATGCGGCCAGGGAACTCCCTCATAGGCCCATGCCCCCTCCCGGAAGGTGTGGCCACGTTGGTCCCCTTCCGGAAAGGTTCTAGAAGCTTCCGGTACAATACCGATTAACCCGGAACGATTCCGAACTCCAAAAACTGCACTGCCTTATATGAATCTTATTCTCCAGACCACTCCGGAACCTCTCGTGATGTCCCGGATCCCATCCGAGACTCCGAACAAAAACTCATAAACCAATTATCCATTCTATCCAGCGTCGAGACACGTTAAGTGTGTGACCCTGCGGGTTCGAGAATATGCAGACATGATCTTCTATCAATAATCAACAACGGGGTCTGGAACCCATATTGACTCCCACACATTCATCGATGATCATATCGGATGAACCACGATGCCAGGATTCAATCAATCCCATATATATATTCCCTTCGTCTCGCGATATTTTACTTGCTCGAGATTTGATCGTCGGTACCGTCATACCTAGTTCAATCTCGTTCACAGCAAGTACTTTACTCGTTCCGTAATCCGATATCACTTTGTGATTAACTCCTTAACCACATGCTTGCAAGCGGTGTTGATATCGATTACCGAGTGGACACGAAGTATATCTCTCCGACTTAGGAGGGACAAATCCCATCTCGATACATACAAACCCAACAGATACTTTCCGATCACCTGAGAGACACCTTTATGATCACCCTCTCATAGGATGACGTTTGATGACCTCAAAGCTTTCTTCCGATACCAGGGAGTTGTATTATCTCATGGTCTAAGGAATACAATATTTGACATAAGAAAAGCTTTGCAAATACGAACACGATGACACGATCTAATTGCTTCGCTTAGTTTGGGTCTGTCCATCATATCATTCTCCCAATGATATGATCTCATTATCAATTGACAACTCATGTCTATGGTTAGGAAACCTTAACCATCATTGATCAATGAGCTAGTCCATAGAGGCATACTAGGGACACGGTGTTGTTCACAAACCACACAAGTATTAAAGTTTCCGCTTAATACAATTCTAGCATGGAATATAAACATTATCATGAACAAGAAATATAATAATAACATCTTTATTATTTCCTCTAGGGCATAATTCCAACAATTTTTAGCACGTAGTTCTTTCTCAAGTTTCTCCCACTTAGGAATGCCAGCCCTGTAGCCACCTTGCCCCATAGTATGGTGATACTTCTTGTTAGCAGCATTCAGCTTATTCTTTGCAGACATTTCCTTAGCTTTTTCCGATGTCTTGTATTCCACAAACTCAGCCCAGAATGGTTTTATCTTCTAAAACTGAGTCTTCTTGAAATCCGGAGTCTTCCCTTTCACGACATAGTCAAGGTGCAATCTTTTCTTCCAGTTGGTGAAACACTGGGCCATCTTCTTCAAAGCCCACTCCCTGACCTTAGCCTCCATGGCTCTCCCATGTTCTAAGGCGTCCTCAACTGGATCCTCCACATTTGGATCCAGCTCTATCTTCGGTAGTTTGAAATTAACCATGATCCTCTTCCACAGTAAATCTTTGGCGAGGTCAGGGACATATAAACATGTTCCCTCTTCATCCGCATTAGCAGGCCTATTCCAATTTCTAATGGTGATCAGGATTAACTCCCTAACGATTACTCCGCATTGTGCCACAAATTTGTTTGCGACAACTTCGGAGCCGTCGCTTTGTCTTGACATCTTCGATCCTGAACCTCTCATGGTCTTGCAACTTTTTGGTTGGGCCTCGTGTGCTCTTTTCAATAGATTCCTTCGATCCGGAGGGCTAAAAGAAGAAAGATCGTCGCTACTATTTCTATATAGATAGCAGATGATTAATTAATGAATTGATTATATTACATGCACCTCGCCAGAGCGGTCGTCTTCTCGATTACACAAGGCATCGCCTTCTCCCTCGCGGAAGGCAACACCTTCAACCTCAAACAAGTCGTCTATTCCGGTAAAAAGAGGATCACCCTCACCGGAGTTGTTCAGAAACGTTGATACGTCTAAATTTTCTTCCCCACGGATCACACCTTGGATCAACTCTTCCTTTTCTTCGTCTCTGACGTGTGGGTCCATATTTTCTGCATAGGTGGAAAAACGAATAAGTCAAAGCGGCTAAAGGAGAAAGTTAGGTACGGTGTTGAGAGATATAAAGCCTAATTCAGAGAAACCCTAATATATACATACACAATAATAAAAATGAAGAGAAACCCTAAACCCTAAACCTAGCTACAAAAAGGAAACCGTGTAGTAGATAGGTAACTCTAGCTAAAATCAACTAAAATCAATATTCCGGAGTTCCGAGGGGTGTAAAACCTAGTTCGGAGAAACCTCGGATGCATATGAGAGGGGAACATGAGTATAAGGCTACAAAAGGGAAACTATCCAGCAGATAGGTAACACTAGATACTAACAAAATACCATATTGGAATCGATTTAAGAGGGTTCGGAATGCCCTGGCGAAGGCACATCGTCGAACCCACATGCACCTAAGGGGCATGCAATTTCATGGGAAGATTTACGCGCGACCGATCCTGGCCGAGCTTTCCTACGTCGAACACAATGGTTTTGACCGCGCGACCCCTTCGCCCATGTCTCGCCCACGCGTGAGCGAACAGGGGAACTCCCATCGGCGCCGCCTCCTCCCCCTCTCCTCACCTTCCCCGAGCAAACAGAGCTTCTGCCTCTCTCTTGCCACAATACACCCGCCCCACGCGTCCCTGCACGCCTCCCATGTCCTGCGGAACCGGCCACCGACATCCCCTTTTCCCGAGCCTTACAAACCCGACATGAGGGAGTATAGATCTATCATTGACTAAATGTGATACTCCTATAGCAAACGAGGATAGACCCGCAGACCCTCCAAGTTTAATGGGGGGGTATGGGGTGGCAAACCCATACCCGCAGACCCGCTCTAAGCCTTAATCCTATCCCTAATAATCATATGACTAACCACGCGTCCACGCAGGCCATGCACGCAGACAACACACATCACATGCACACGCTGGAATATGGAGTCCTAAAGACAGGACACGCACGCACGCGTCCATTTTCACCAAACCCATCCTACTATCACATTGTTTTCTTCCCGCATGGGTCAGCGTCGCTCCCGTCTCATGCGCTGGTGGGTACCCGCCGGGGCCCCGAACCTGGCCAGGTCACGGGTATGGTAAGAAATGAAACCCGACAACTTAAATGGGGCGGGTATGGGGGGACCGGACCCGGCCCCAAACCCGGCGGGTGCCATCCCTAGATGCGATGATGCACAACCTTTTTTTTCAAACAGGGGCAAAAGCTTTCCCTGGACTGAGGCCCATCTCCTCTCTTCCCTGCCTTCACGCGCGCAGCACCTAAGCATCCGCCGCCCACCACCCGATCAAAGCCCACCAGCAGCACCTAGCAGCAGCCGCGCCGCCGCCCACCAGCAGCAGAGGGAGGGGGAGGACAGAGGCAGGGAGGCGACCTCGGAAGGGCAGGCGGTGGGGAAGGGCGGGCGCCAGTTGTCGGGGAAGGAGACGCGGGCGGCGGTCGTCGGGGAAGGAGACGCGCGCGGGAGGAGGAGGAGCCGCTACGGAGCGCGCGGCGGTGGCGGCCGGAGGAGGAGCCGCTACGGGGAGCGCGCGGCGGTGGCGGCCGGAGGCGGAGGCGTTGACGACGACGGAGGGCGCGGGCAGCCTGGCGGCATCGTCGATGAAACAGAGAAGCAGAGAAGAGAAGCAGAGAAGAAGAAGAGAAGTTATAAAGGGGAGGGAGTATACGTCCCGGTTGGTGGCTCCAACCGGGACTCCAATTTTCAGCAGCTGCGCAGGGGGTCTTTAGTCCCGGTTGGTGGCTCCAACCGGGACATATTCCCCTGTTTTCAAAAAATTTCAGGTATTTTCTCTCTGTTCCCGCCTTATTTTTTATTTTGGGGTTTAAATTTGTAATGTTTTTTAAATGATAATTACTTTGGAATTTAGAAAAACTTTAAACATAAAAAGTGTTTGAATTTGAATAACTAATTCGAAACCATTTTCTGTTTTGAAAAATAATTAATGTAACCATTTAAACTATGAACCATTTAAAATTAATAATGAAATAACTTATATTTTTTAAATATTAATTTGGAATTTAGAAAAACTTTAAACATAAAAAGTGTATGGATTTGAATAAATAATCCAAAACCATTTTCTATTTTTAAAAAATAATTAATGTAACCATTTAAAATTAAAAATGAATTAACTTATATTTTTTAAATATTAATTTGGAATTTAGAAAAACTTGAAACATAAAATGTGTTTGGATTTGAATAAATAATTCAAAACCATTTTCTGTTTTAAAAAATAATTAATGTAACCATTTAAAATATGAACCATTTAAATTAAAAATGAATTAACTTATAAGTAATTCAAAACCATTTTCTGTTTTTAATGGGCGGAAAAAAGAGGACGGAAAATAATGGGCGGAAAGAAAATTTGATTAGGATAGAACTGGAATTAAAGTACATAACACAACTAACACAAAGTTACATAGAAGAACTGAAAATTAAGATACATGGCCAGATTAAGCCACAATCGGCCGAACTTGTTTTGCAAACCGGACCCACTTCCTGCCGATTTGGCAGACATTTGTCCTTTTTACCCGGGATGGACGAAAAGGTTTGAGATGTACCGGTTGGGAGATACTCCATGTAAGGTGGTCTAGTATTTTAGGAAAATGGGACGGTAGCATTCTGAAACGGCATTTTGGTGGTTACTTCACAAAACGACCCGTTTTTTGCGCTCGGAAAATGGAAGAGGGCTTTTCCGTGTGACAAAAAGGAAAACATCGTCCTGCAACATTGTTCTCCATACCAATGTCCACACACATGCATAATATGGGCACAACATCACAAACTATGCCGTGATTCAGCACATAACATCGGTCATTTGGACCGAAAGCCATGAAACCTCGAACATGATAGGTCATTTTGTGAAGGTTTTTTCGAAACATGGTCAATATACCAAGTCTGGTATTTTTCCTTTCAACTATGTAACATAAGATGACACCACGCGAAGGATTTTCATTGTTCGGATTTTTTTTGAATTTATTATGCCCATTTTGATTTATCTGAATTTATAACTATGGTCGAACCGGTGTGCATGAAGATAGGGGACGAGCATCGTTAGAACTTGCATTGGATCTCTGAAGAAACCACATATTGCGAGTCTAAAAATGATTTTTTCAAAAAATCATGGGCGATAGATCATGTACCTGTAGTACAAACCGGACCCACTTCCTACCGATTCGGTAGACATTTGTCCTTTTTACCCGGGATGGACGAAAAGGTTTGAGATGTACCGGTTGGGAGATAGTCCATGTAAAATGGTCTAGTATTTTAGGAAAATGGGACGGTAGCATTCTGAAATAGCATTTTGGTGGTTACTTCAAAAAACGACCCGTTTTTTACGCTCGGAAAATGGAAAAGGGCTTTTCCGTGCGACAAAAAGGAAAACTTCCTCCTGCAACATTGTTCTGCATACCAATGCCCACACACATGCATAATATGGGCACAACATCACAAACTATGCCGTGATTCAGCACATAACATCGGTCATTTGGACCGAAAGCCATGAAACCTCGAACATGATAGGTCATTTTGTGAAGGTTTTTTCGAAACATGGTCAATATACCAAGTCTGGTTTTTTTCCTTTCAACTATGTAACATAATATGACACCACGCAAAGGATTTTCATTGTTCGGATTTTTTTGAATTTATTATGCCCGTTTTGAATTGTCTGAATTTCTAACTATGGTCGAACCGGTGTGCATGAAGATAGGGGACGAGCATCATTAGAACTTGCATTGGATCTCTGAAGAAACCACATATTGCGAGTCTAAAAATGATTTTTTCAAAAAATCACGGGCGATAGATCATGTACCTGTAGTACAAACTGGACCCACTTCCTGCTGATTCGGCAGACATTTGTCCTTTTTACCCGGGTGAGTGTCGACATTATGTCGTGCGGCGTGTACCTTGTCCCGGATGGTGTCACCAACCGGGACTAAAGATGAACCTGTAGTCCCGGTTGGAGACACCAACCGGGACAAAACACGAGTCAACACTAATAATAGGGGTGAGTGTCGACATTATTTCGTAAGTGTCGACACTATGCCGAGCTGCTTGTACTATAAATAGGCATCCTTGCGAGTCCAGTCCTCCAGCCAGTTTGAGGCATCTCCAAGATGGTTTTCGAGAGCAGGGACACCACTACGGCCAGTTTCAGGGAGATGCCGACGGAGCCCAGTCCTCCGGCATCTCCGAGAAACTGGTCATAGAGGCACTCCCTAATATGTGAAATTAGTTAGCTCCCAGGTGTATTGATCTAGTTAGAGAAGTTACAAGCTGCAAGATGGTTTTCGAGAGCAGGGACACCACTACGACCAGTTTCAAGAGGATGCCGCCGGATCCCAGTCCTCCGGCATCTCCAAGAAACTAGTCATAGAGGCACTCCCTAATATGTGAAATTAGTTAGCTCCCAGGTGTATTGATCTAGTTAGAGAAGTTACAAGCTGCAAGATGGTTTTTGAGAGCAGGGACACCACTACGACCAGTTTGTGGAGATGCCACGGATCCAGTCCTCCCATCTCCAAGAAACTGGTCATAGAGGCACTCCCTAATATGTGACCGCGCGCATTTGGAGATCAGATCTTAATGGTAAGTACGAATCGGGACAACTTCTTCATAGTCCCGGTCCAGCCACAAAACGGGACTAACACTCAAGACATTTATTAATATTAAAAACTGAGACTACAAAACCGGGACTAAAGGCCCCCCTATATATAGTCCCGGTCAAGCCACAAACCGCGAAAGATATCCTTCGGTCAAGCCACAAACCGCGAAAGACATGAACTAGAGTTACATAAGATGAGCATGAACTTCTTGGCATATGTCCTTCCTTATGATCGCTTCAGACGTAACCATGGAGCATCTTCTTTACTTAACGGAATGCTTGGGTTAGTTTTCACTGTGAAGGGCGGAATTTCATCACTTATTATAATCTTCTGACATGTCTGTCTTGTCCTCGATTCCCACGATGTTTCTTTTCCCTGAAAGAACTATGTGACGCTTTGGCTCATCATATGATGTATTCGTTTGCATATTTTTTCTTTTTTCGGTCTGGAGGACATGTCCTCCACATAGAAAACCTAAGACACATCATTGGCTAGGACGAATGGTTCATCTCTATAACCAAGATTGTTGAGATCCACTGTTGTCATTCCGCATAACCTGGTCTATCTTTACCCCTTCCCCATTCAGGTTGACCCATTTGCAGCGAAACAAAGGGACCTTAAAAGAGACTCCATAGTCTAGTTCCCATATCTCCTCTATGTAACCATAATATGTGTCCTTTTGTCCATTCTCGTTTATTGCATCAAAGCGGACACCACTATTTTGGTTGGTGCTCTTTTTATCTTGGGCGATCGTGTAGAATGTATTCCCATTTATTTCGTACCCTTGGAAATTCAATACAGTAGAAGATGGTGACGCGGCCAACAAGTATAGCTGATCTCCAAGTGGTGTCATTCAAGAGATGTGTCCGCATCCAACCACCAAAAGACTTCATGTGTTCATCTGAATCCATGATTCAGCATCCCCGGTTTTTGGAGCGTACAATATTCTTGTGTTCCTCGATATACTGAGCTACCAAGGTGGAATTATGTAGAACTGTAGTGTGCTTTAGTGAAAGAATCCCGAATCCCTACATATCATTGCTTTCTTTCCCAGGTTTTTTCCACTTAGTCTTCCCTCATGCATGATCGAAACACCAATCGGCTTAAGGTCAGGAATAAAGTCAACACAAAACTCAATGACCTCCTCTGTTCCATATCCCTTGGAAATGCTTCCTTCTGGTCTAGCACGGTTATGAACATATTTCTTTAAGACTCCCATGAACCTCTCAAAGGGGAACATATTGTGCAGAAATACCGAACCGAGAATGGCAATCTCTTCCACTAGATGAACCAGGAGATGCGTCATAATATTGAAGAAGGATGGTGGGAACGCCAATTCAAAACTAACAAGACATTGTACCACATCCTTCTGTAACCTTGGCAGAATATCTGGATTGATTACCTTCTGAGATATTGCATTGAGGAATGAACACAGCTTCACAATGGGTACTCGAACATTTTCTGGTAGAAGCCCCCTCAATGCAATCGGAAGCAACTGCGTCATAATCACGTGACAGTCATGAGACTTCAGGTTTTGGAACTTTTTCTCTGCCATATTTATTATCCCCTTTATATTAGATGAGAAGCCAGACGGCACCTTGATACTGTAAAGGACTTCAAAAAAGATTTCCTTCTTTGCTTTGGTAAGAGCATAGCTGGCACGACTTAAGTGATGCCCGTTATCCGTCTTGTTCTGTGTATGCATGTTCTTTGGGTCTTTCATAATTTGTTGGTCCTCTCGTGCTTCTGGTGTATCTTTTGTCTTCCCATACACGCCTAGGAATCCTAGCAGGTTCACGTAGAGATTCTTCGTCACATGCATCACGTCGATTGAAGAGCGGACACGCAGGACTTTCCAATATGGCAGCTCCCAAAATATAGATTTCTTCTTCCACATGGGTGCATGTCCTGTAGCGATGTCGTTCGGAACTGATTGACCGCCGGGACCATACCAAATACATCATCACCAGCAGGGAGTTCAGGCTTCTTCCGGTGATCTGCCTCACCTTTGAAATGCTTGCCTTTCTTTCTTACGGGATGATTGGTCGGAAGAAATCGTCGATTCGCCAGGTACACAACCTTCTTGCATTTATGCAAATATGTACCTTCGGTCTTATCTAAACAGTGGGTGCATGCCTTATATCCCTTGTTTATGCATCACGAAAGGTTACTAAGAGCAGGCCAATCATTGATGGTTACGAATAACAACCCTCGTAGATCAAATGGCTCCTGTTTGTTCTCATCCCACGCACGTACACCTGGTTTGCCCCACAACTGTAAGAGTTCTTCAACTAATGGCCTAAGGTACACATCAATGTTGTTGCCCGGTTGCTTCGGGCCTTGGATGAGCACTAGCATCATAATGAACTTACGCTTCATGCACAACCAAGGAGGCAGGTTGTAGATACATAGAGTCACGGGCCAGGTGCTGTGACTGCAGCTCTGCTCCCCAAAAGGGTTCATGCCATCCGTACTTAGACCAAACCATAAGTTCCTTGTGTCACCTGCAAAGTCTGGGAAGTCTCTCGATTTTTCTCCACTGTGACCCATCGCTAGGTATCTCAACTTCCCGTCTTTCTTACGGTCTTCTTTGTGCCATCGCAACAACCTGGCATGCTCTTTGTTTCAACATGCGTTTCAACCTTGGTATTATAGGAGCATACCACATAACCTTAGCAGAACCCTCTTCCGAGGGGCTCTCCTCAACATCACCAGGGTCATCTCGTCTGATCTTATACCGCAACGCATTGCATACCGGGCATTTATCTAAATTCTCATACTCCTTACCGCGGTAGAGGATGCAGTCATTAATGCATGCATGTATCTTTTGCACATCAAATACTAGAGGACAGAGAGTCTTCTTTGCTTCGTAGGTACTCTCGGGAAGTTCATTATGTTTTGGAAACTTTGGCTTCATTATTTTCAGCATCTTTTCAAATGAGGAGTCAGTTAGACCACACTCTGCCTTCCATCGCAACAATTCCAGTGTGGTACCGAGCTTTGTGCTGCCATCTTCACAATTTAGGTACAACAATTTCTTGTGATCTTCTAACATGCCCTCTAACTTCAACTTCTCATTTTCTGTTTCACAATCTCGCTTTGCATCAGAAATGACCCTACCAAGTTCATCAGCCGGCTCATCTGATGCCCGTTCTTCACCTCCTTCCTCTCCATTGTCTTCCATTGCAGTATCACTATATTCAGGAAACATATGATGATAGTTGTTATCATCATCTTCTTCTTCACCATCTTCCATCATAACCCCTCTTTCCCCGTGCTTGGTCCAGCAATTATAGTTGGACATGAAACCTTTCAGAATCAGGTGGCCGCGAATGATTTTCGAGGAAGAGTACTCCTTGTTGTTCCGACATTGAACACATGGACAACGTATAAAACCATTCTCTTTGTTTGCCATAGCCACATCGATAAATTTATCCACGCCTTTCATATACCCGGCTACGCGCCGGTCACCGTACATCCATTCCCGACCGTTCATCTGCATCATATAAGTAACTTTATCAAAAAACAGGACATCATAAATAGTGAAATAACCAATTCACATCGACACATGAATTGTATCAATGACAGCGAAAAGATAAGATTGCTAACCTCGATCGAGGAAAATAAAGAGGAGAAAGCTCAATTGCGTTTCGGACACCTTCTATATTTTTGTTCTATGAGAAATTGAACGGGATTATTCACTCAAACATTTCATCAAACACTTCAATGCATGCATAGAAGAGAAAAAACTAGCACACCCCTCACACCTTCCACCAACAGAAAAAACAGAATGGAGGCAGAGGGGGCTGGGGCGTTGCATTTATAGAGGGCAGGAGAATACGTCCCGGTTGGAGCCAGCAACCAGGACTAAAGGTGCGTGCCACGCCACGTGGCTGTGGCCAAACCTTTAGTCCCGATTGCTGGCTCCAACTGGGACGTATGCGCCCTTACCAACCGGGACGCATGCCCCCTGACCCCGTGCCCGCTCCAACCGGGACGCGTGCCAGCATTAGTCTCGGTTGGTGGCGCAACCGGGACTAATGTTCTGAGGGGTCGCGAACGGATGGTCCTTTTTCCACTAGTGTTCCGGAGGAACGAGAGAAGGTACCCTGTATGTGTGTGCTATATTGACTATTGTGCTTGCTTTGTTTTTTCACAGCGGCCGTGTTTTTCTTCCACGCGTGCGTGTGTCATCCTACAGCTAGCTGATGTCATCAATATGTGAAGTACCGCTTGCATATGCCTACAAAATACGACAGATGGGCTTTGGCATAGCCTAGAAAAAAAATGAAAAACAGGAACTAAAGAACATAACAGGAGAAGTTTATTCACTGTAGCGAAATTTTCTTCTTATCTTTAACGTGGTGAAGTTCTTATATCAACCAAGATATACGCGCTGAGAATTACACTTACTAGCTTCGTCAAATGCATCCCGGGTGGATGTTGGTGCCTACTCACATGTTGTTTATAGTAACTACTCCTTGCACGTGTCAAATGGAGTATATGTTAACTGCACATTTTACATTTATCTATTTATCTGCAGTTAGTTATTACATCATAAAAGAATATTCTGTATATAAAGGATAAACATGAAATAGGTGATTAGAAGTTATAACCAGTTCAGTATAACAGGGAATAATGGCCACCGAAAGAAACGACATACATAGAGAGTCATCTAAACAAGCTCATGGAAGAACTATTTGAGAGAGCACAATATTTCACAAACATTTGCGTCAAATTTAAATACTTAATGTCTTCTCAAATAATCATCAAAAGAGTGTCATCACAGTCACGATTTTGTCTGTAAATTGTCGAAGGTAAATTTTTGCATAGATAATGATTTTTCTATTAGCAATTTTTTCTAGGGGCTGTTAATATAATATATCATGTAGACCAGCGTGAATATATATACTTTTTTTTATATTGTATCAATGTGAATATATCTATTATATATGCGCATTGGCTAACATCTAACAACTTCCGATAATCATGTCAGCGTCAAACCTAGCCATATACATAAACTGAACAAATGCCACAGGCGCGGCATGTTGCCGCGCCAACTTCCCTAGTCTTTTCTGATGGAGGGCCAGTCTTGACGGCTCTCAACTTGTTTTATCCATCACTATTATTATTATTATGGGAATGCTTATGATATGCTTGCTAGAACCTCGTATCATTGATGCGACATGGTATGTTATGACATCATCATATCTAATTGTTGAGTTGAGTGCTAGAAACCTGGGTTTTCTTTGTGGGGCGTGTCTAAGCTCATCTACTCCAATCGAAGCGAACCTCCGCCTGCCGCCCCCGTCACTAGTAGGAAAAGGCTTATAACAGTCATTTTTCTAGTGGCGTCCGGTAGAAAAAAAAAGCGCCACCACTGCAAGGCGAAATAATCGCGGCGTTCGAGGAAAGGCCACTAGTGGAAACGAGGCTTTTCGTTGATCCTGGAAAAGGGCTTTAACACCGGTTCTTCTACGAACCGGTGTTAAAGGGGGGGCGTACCAGCGTGGCCCGTGCGGCAAAAAGGAGCCCCCCTTTAACACCGGTTCGTGCCACGAACCGGTGTTAAAGGACCCTGCAACAGTGGCCCGCGCAGCCCCCCCTTTAACACCGGTTCGTGACTTGAACCGGTGCCCACACCCCACTCTTCCATTTTTTCACTATCTCATTTTGGAGCCTAGCAAGAGGGTGTGAAGAGTGCTAGTTTGTGTTTTTTTCATATGCACAAGAGGTGTTCGGTGAAATGCCCGAGAGCTCAAAATAAGTTTTCTCGTTGCTCTTTCCTTCTCGGTCGAGGTCGGCAACTATCCTTTCATGTGTCATTGATGTACTATATATATAAATGGTCATCTCCCTATTAATTTTTGATATATACTACATATTAATGCAGATGAACCGGCAATGGATGTACGGTGACCGCCGCACTTCCGAGTACATTACGGGCCTCCAAAATTTCATCGTTGTGGCTAATGCAAACCGTGGTCACAATGGTTTTATGTGTTGTCCGTGTGTTCACTGTCAGAACAAGAAAGACTACTCAAATACCAGAACCATTCACGCCCACCTGCTTCGATCCGGTTTCATGCCCAGCTATAATTGTTGGACCAAGCACGGAGAAAAAGGGGTTGTGATGGAAGACAACGAAGAAGAAGAGGATGATGACAACTATCATAATATGTATCCTGAATATGATGATACTGCAACGGGGGTAGATAATGAAGATCAAGAGGCAGCAGATGGGCCCGCTGATGACGATCTTGGTCGGGCCATTACTGATGCAAAGGAAGAATGTGAAACTGAAAAGGAGAAGGAGAAGCTGGAGCAGATGTTAAAGGATCACAAAACATTGTTGTATCCAACTTGCGAAGATGGCCACAAAAAGCTAGGTACCACACTAGATTTGCTGCAATGGAAGACAGAGAACGGTGTGACTGACAGCACATTTTCAAAGTTGTTGGTAAAAATGAAGAATCTTCTTCCAAGAAATAATGAGTTGTCCGACAGTACATACCAAGCAAAGAAGGTTGTCTGCCCTCTAGGATTAGATGCGTAAGATACATGCCTGCATTAATGATCGCATCCTCTACCGCGGTGAGAAGTACAGAATTTGGATGCATGCGGTATGCACTGCACTGCAAAGATAAGATCAGACGATACGATCCTGGCGATGTTGAGGGCGAGGCCCTAGGAAGAAGGTTCCCGCCAAGGTTATGTGGTATGCTCCTATAATACCACGGTTAAAACGTCTCTTCAGAAATAAAGAGCATGCCAAGTTGTTGCGATGGCACATGGAAGACCGTAAGAAAGACGCGATGTTGAGACACCCCGCTGATGGGTCACAGTGGAGAAAAGTCGAGCGAGTACCCACTTCGACGTGACGCAAGGAACTTAAGGTTTGGTCTAAGTACGATGGCATGAATCCTTTTGGTGAGTAGAGCTGCCACACAGCACCTGGCCTGTGACTCTATGTATCTATAACCTTCCTCCTTGGTTGTGTATGAAGAGGAAGTTCATTATGATGCCAGTGCTCATCCAAGGCCCGAGGCAACCCGGCAACGACATTGATGTGTACCTAAGGCCATTAGTTGAAGAACTTTTACAGCTGTGGGCCAAACCAGGTGTACGTATGTGGGATGAGCACAAAGGGGAGCCATTTGACCTACGAGCATTGCTTTTCATAATCATCAATGATTGGCCTGCTCTTAAAAACATTTCAGGGCAGACAAACAAGGGATACAATGCATGCACACACTGTTTAGATGAGACTGAAAGTGTATATTTGGATAAATGTAAGAAGGTTGTGTACCTAGGGTATCGCCGATTTCTTCCGAACCTGCATCCAGTAAGAAAGAAAGGCAAGCATTTCAAATATCCGCGTAACCCCGGAGGAAGCCCGTCCTCCGCATCGTGAGGAGGTATTTGGTATGGTCAAGGACCTAGAAGTAATCTTTGGAAAAGGTCCTGGCAGTCTATCTGTTCCGAATGACGATGCCGGACACGTGCCCATGTGGAAGAAGCAATCTATATTTCGGGACCTACCCTATTGGAAAGTCTTAGAGGTCCGCTCTTCAATCGACGTGATGCACGTGACGAAGAATGTTTGCGTGAACCTGCTAGGCTTTCTAGGAGTGTATGGGAAGACAAAAGATACACCGGAAGCACGGCAGGACCAGCAGCGTCTGAAAGCCCCTGAAGAGCCTATGCATCCTGAGAACGAGAAGGGTAAACGATGCCACTTAACTCCTGCCAGCTACGCTCTTACCAAAGCAGAGAAGGAAACCTTTTTTGAATGTCTGAGCAGTATCAAGGTCACGTCTGACTTCTCGTCAAATATAAAGGGAATAATAAATATGGCAGAGAAAAAATTCCAAAACGTGAAGTCTCATGACTGCCACATGATTATGACACAATTGCTTCCGATTGCATTGAGGGGGCTTCTACCTGAAAATGTTCGAGTACCCATTGTGAAGCTATGTGCATTCCTCAATGCAATATCTCAGAAGGTAATCGATCCAGAAAGCCTACCAGGGTTACAAATAGATGTGGCCCCATGTCTTGTCAGCTTTGAGTTGGTGTTCCCACCATCCTTCTTCAATATTATGACGCCTCTCCTAGTTCACCTAGTAGAAGATATTTCCATTCTCGGTCCTGTATTTCTACACAATATGTTCCCCTTTGAGAGGTACATGGGAGTCTTAAAGAAATATGTTCATAATCGTGCTAGGCCAGAAGGAAGCATCTCCAAGGGCTATGTAACAGAGGAGGTCATTGAGTTCTGTGTTGATTTTATTCCTGACCAAGGCGATTGGTGTTCCAGAATCACGACATGAGGGGAGACTGCGTGGAAAAGGCACCCTAGGATGTAAAGCAATGATATGTAGGGACGAGCATTCTCTCAATCAAGAAAACTACACGGTTTTACAAAGATCTATCTTGGTTGCCCCGTATATCAATGAACACAAGAATTTAATACGCCTCAAACACCCAGGACAGTCTGATGAATGGATTATAAGTGAACACATGGAGAGTTTTGGCGGCTGGTCAAAGACTTCACGAATAACACCACTGCTAGATCAGCTGTACTTATTGGCCAGGACACCATCTTCGACTGTATGTACTTTCCAAGGGTACGAGATAAATGGGAATACATTTTACACGATAGGCCAAGATAAAAAGAGCACCAAACAAAATAGTGGTGTCCGCTTGATGCAAAGAAGACAATGGGCGAAGACCACGACATGGGTTCATAGAGGAGATATGGGAACTTGACTATGGACCTAATTTTAAGGTCCCTTGTTTCGATGCAAATGGGTCAAGCTAACGGAGGAGGGGTTGAGGTAGACAAGAAGTGCGGAATGACAACGGTGGATCTCAACAATCTTATGAAGGTAGACAAGAACTTAGACGAACCATTCGCCCTAGCCAATGATGTGGCTCAGTTTTCTATGTGAAGGACATGTCCTCCGGACCAAAAAAAGAAAAATATGCAAACGAATACATCATATGATGAGCCAAAGCGTCACATAGTTCTTTCAGGAAAAGAAACATCGTGGGAATCGAGGACAAGATGCACATGTCAAGATTATAATAAGTTTGATGAAATTCCACCTTCACAAGGAAAACTGACCCAAGCATTCCTAAGTAAAGAAGATGCTCCATGGTTACGCCAAGGGATCATAAGGAAGGACATATGCCAAGAAGTTCATGCTCATATTATGTAACTCTAGTTCATGTTTTTAATATTAATACATGTCTTGAGTGTTAGTCTTGTTTTGTGGATGGATCGGGACTATGAGAAGAAGTTGTCCCGATTCGTACTTACCATTAAGATCTGATCTCCAAACGCGCGCGGTCACATATTAGGGAGTGCCTCTATGACCAGTTTCTTGAGATGCTTTGGAGGATCTGGCTCAGCATCTCCCCGAACTGGCCGTAGTGGTGTCCCTTCTCTCGAAAACCATCTTGGAGATGCCTCAAACTGGCTAGAGGACTGGACTCACAAGGATGCCTATTTATAGTACAAGCAGCTCGACATAGTGTCGACACTTACGAAATAATGTCGACACTCACCCCTATTATTAGTGCTGACTCGTGTTTTGTCCCGGTTGGTGTCTCCAACCGGGACTAAAGGTGTGACACCATCCGGGACAAGGTACACGCCGCACGACATAATGTCGACACTCACCCCTATCATTAGTGCTGCCTGGCCCAGCCTGAAATCCCTCCAACCGTCCCATTTTTAGAAAAATGTCATATTTCTTCTGTTAACAGTATATGTATTAAATGAGCCATTATTCTTCCTTCTATTTCTCCCTCCATATTTTTTCCCGCCATTTTTATTCCCGCCATTTTTCTTCCCGCCATTTTTCTTCCCGCCAGTTCTTCCCTCCAGTTCTTCCCGCCAGTTCACTATATATATATATGTAGGGTTGGCCTCCATTGTCATTGCACATCTCTAGACTCATATCTGCAACCTCATCACTCTTTCCCATGGCTTTCACCGTAGCACTAAGCCCCAGGGAGGCGGAGGCGCTTTGCGCCTTGAACTACCCCTGCCCGCCGGGCTACTATGTCCCCGTCGGCTGGATGCTGAGCGCCGGAGGCGTGCCGGTTCCTCCTGTCCCTCTAGGTGTGGCGCGCCGGATGGCCATCACGAACCACTACTACTTCGAGCTCACGCCGGAGCAGCGGAGGAATCCCAGATGGCATCCCGACTATTTCCCTACCTGGGAAGCCTTCTTCGTGGATCAGCGTGAGAGGGCGCTCGCCAGGTACGAGGAGGACCGCCCACCTCCTCCTAACTTCAACGAGGCCGACCGTCGGCTATGGTGGCGCGGTCGGACTCTCCAGAGCGTCATGGCCTATGACACTGCCGCCGACTCTAACCCCTGTCTGCGCTACCCTCAAGTCCATCCCACGCATACTCAGCCTTCAAGGTTCAATTACGGCGACCCCGACGACGATAGCGATGACGGCGGCAGCGATTACAACGACCACAGTGGCGAGTATTACAGGTGTAGGCAGGAGCATGACTGAATCACTCCAACATTCCGAAACAAGTTCGGCCGATTGTTACTTAATCTGGCCATGTATCTTAATTTTCAGTTCTTTTATGTATCTTAATTTTCAGTTCCAGTTCGGCTTTATGTAACTTACTATTAGTTGCATTCCAGTTCTATCTCCTTCACAAAATGACCTATCTCATTCAAGGTTTCTTGGCTTTCGGGTCAAATGACCAATGTTATGGCTAGAATCAAGGCATAGTTTTTGATAATATGGCCATATTGTGCATACATGTGCATCATGGCATGGCAAACAATGTTGCAAGAGGAAGTTTTCCTTTTTATCGCACCAAAAATGCATTTTCCATTTTCTGAGCATAAAAAACGGACGGTTTTGTGAAGCAACCACCAAATGGCTAATTCAAAAAACCACCAACACATTTTACAAAAATACTAGACCACCTTATATGGACAATGTACCAACAGGGGGATCTGAAACCTTTCCGTCCACCTCTGGTGAAAAAGATAAATTCCTGTCGAATCGGTAGGAAGTGGGTCACATATGAACTACAGGTACATGATACGATGCTCATGATTTTTTACAAAAATCATTTTTAGGTTCACAATATGCTATTTTATCAAAAAACCAATGCAAGTTGAGCGAGGCTTGGCCCCGAGCTAAGAATCTTCATGCCCGTTGTTCGACAAAGTTTGTCGATAGTTTAAAACGGGGATAAAAAATAAAAAAAGATCGAAACAGTGTGAAACCTTCATGTGGTGTTATATTATGTGACATAGTTAGAAGGAAAAATCTCAAACTTGGTATATTGATTATGTCTCAAAAAAATCTTCACAAAATGACCTATCTCATTCGAGGTTTCTTGGCTTTCGGGTCAAATGACCAATGTTATGGCTAGAATCAAGGCATAGTTTGTGATAATATGGCCATATTGTGCATACATGTGCATCATGGCATGGCAAACAATGTTGCAAGAGGAAGTTTTCCTTTTTATCGCACCAAAAAGGCATTTTCCATTTTCCGAGCATAAAAAACGGATGGTTTTGTGAAGCAACCACCAAATGGCTAATTCAAAAAACCACCAACACATTTTACAAAAATACTATACCACCTTATATGGACAATGTACCAACAGGGGGATCTGAATCCTTTCCGTCCACCTCTGGTGAAAAAGACAAATTCCTGCCGAATCGGTAGGAAGTGGGTCAGATATGAACTACAGGTACATGATACGATGCTCATGATTTTTTACAAAAATAATTTTTAGGTTCACAATATGCTATTTTATCAAAAAACCAATGCAAGTTGAGCGAGGCTTGGTCAGATTCAAGTGTATAGAAAAGATGCGACATTTAAATATCCAATCAATTCAAAAATGTTAATACAAAAGATGCGGCATTAAAATATGATTTGATCTAATAAAATAGGGTTAGATTCCTTTTTAGATGCTTAATATTTCTTATGTTCAAAGTTTTAGGATTTGACAATTTATTTTTGTTTGAATTGAATAATCAAAATTTATATGTAAGTGTTTTAATCATTTTGAAAAATTTCATGTAAAGTAAATATAAAATGTTTTTACATGAATGGATAGATATTATTTTTCTAAAAATTATGATATATTATTCATATTTTCTGAGTTGAAATGAAAAAGATATGAATTTTCTAAATTCATATCCTATTTTTTGAATTAAAAATGCCCCTTTAATGCATGAAATAAATGCCCCCCCCCCTTTAACACCGGTTCCAGACACGAACCGGTGTTAAAGAAGCGCATTATTCGTTTCTGTGATCACCCCGCCTTTAACACGGTTCGTGGCTAGAACCGGTGTTAAAAGTGTTAAATCTTGTGTGAGCCCCTTAACACGGTTCCAGCCTCGAACCGGTGTTAAAGAGTATTAAATGCCTTCCTTCCTTTCTTCCCCAGGCGGATCAGACACTCGCCCGTGCAGAAAAACAGAGAGAAGCGGCCGGCGCCGTCAGCCTCGGCGCCGCCGCCTCGCCCTCATTCGCCGCCCTCGTGTCTGCCGCCACCGCCAACTCAATCGGAGCCGCCGTCGCCCTCGCGCGCGCCAAGACCGCCACCGCCACTGCCATGACGTCGTGCTCGTGGTGAGGAGCTCTGTTTCCTCTGTTTCCTCCCTCTCTGTTTCCTCCCTTTGGCGGCGGGGTGGAGCTCGCGCGCGCGGTGGCGCCGCCGGCTAGCAGATTTCAGTGGAGCTCGCGCGGTGGCGCCACTCCCTCCACGCCTCTACGTCGTTAGAGGAAGCAGGCGGCTGGCAGTTCGAGGAAGCAGCGACGGCGATCGTCGTCGGTGCCGGTGTGGCTGGCCAGCGGCGCTCTCTGTTTTTTTGACATGTCTCTGCTACTTATTTGTAGTGAAACTTTGTAGAAATAAATGACATTAAAACAAGATGAATAGACTTTGAATCAATCCGATTAGAGATATTTAAAAAAGGTCACCCTTCGGAAATCATGTTTCGCTCCTATAGGTGTATATGCACATATTATCTAAAACCTCATTTCCAAATGTCAACGAATGCTTTGACATGCATGTCAATGCACCATATGTGCTCAGAGGCATGGTGCGGTGATCACCGGCTTTGCGCACTTAAAAGTGTTGATCCACTAATTTCCTCTACATAACAAACAACCTATGACTACATAGGAGTACTTACTCTATTTCTCTGAGCCTCTGTAAAACTAGGCAGTTGTTTATATCAAAGTGAAGTCAAGCTTTCTCTATTTGATTGTAGGTAAAATATCTAGAAATAGAGAAATAAACCATGGGCATATATTTATCTCAAATACTACATTTGTACTCCATCCGTCCACAAATATTGACCATCATTTGGTGAACAATGTGGGGAATATGTGTGATGTATAAAAGATATAGTCGTGTATTCATATTTGAGTAAAGTTTCTGATGTTGTAACATCGATAATATTGTTTACTTAGTGTTGGTGAACTTGATGGTCAAAATCGGGAAACTCGAAACTAAGATTGCATGTGTCACATAATATGACACCACGCGAAGGAGTTTCATTGTTCGGAATTTTTTTTAATTTCTTATGCCTGTTTTGAATTTTTTGAATTTCTAACTATGGTCGAACCAGCATGCATGAAGATAGGGGACGAGCATCATTAGAACTTGCATTGGATCTCTGAAGAAACCACATATTGCGAGTCTAAAAATGATTTTTCCAAAAATCACGGGCGTTAGATCATGTACCTGTAGTACAAACCAGACCCACTTCCTACCGATTCGGCAGACATTTGTCCTTTTTACCCGGGATGGAGGAAAAGGTTTGAGATGTCCTGGTTGGGATATAGTCCATGTAAGGTGGTCTAGTATTTTAGAAAAATGGGACGGTAGCATTCTGAAACAGCATTTTGGTGGTTACTTCACAAAATGACACGTTTTTTGCGCTCGGAAAATGGAAAATGGCTTTTCCGTGCGACAAAAAGGAAAACTTCCAACTGCAACATTGTTCTCCATACCAATGTCCACATGCATGCATAATATGGGCACATCATGACAAACTATGCCGTGATTCAGCACATAACATCGGTCATCTGGACCAAAAGCCATGAAACCTCAAACATGATAGGTCATTTTGTGAAGGTTTTTTCGAGACATGATCAATATACCAAGTCTGGTATTTTTCCTTTCAACTATGTCACATAATATGACACCACGCGAAGGATTTTCATTGTTCGGATTTTTTTTTGAATTTCTTATGCCCGTTTTGAATTTTTTGAATTTCTAACTATGGTCGAACCGGCATGCATGAAGATAGGGGACGAGCATCGTTAGAAATTGCATTGGATCTCTGAAGAAACCACATATTGTGAGTCTAAAAATGATTTTTTTCAAAAAATCACGGGCGTTAGATCATGTACCTGTAGTACAAACCGGACCCACTTCCTGCCGATTCGGCACACATTTGTCATGTTTATCTGGGATGGACGAAAAGGTTTGACATGTTCCAGATGGGATATAGTCCATGTAAGGTGGTTTAGTATTTTAGAAAAATGGGACGTTAGCATTCTGAAATAGCATTTTGGTGGTTACTTCACAAAACGACCCGTTTTTTGCGCTCGGAAAATAGAAAATGGCTTTTCCGTGCGACGAAAAGGAAAACTTCCTCCTGCAACATTGTTCTCCATACCAATGTCCACATGCATGCATAATATGGGCACATCATCACAAACTATGTCGTGATTCAGCACATAACATCGGTCATTTCGACCGAAAGCCATGAAACCTCGAACATGATAGGTCATTTTGTGAAGGTTTTTTAGAGACATGATCAATATACCAAGTCTGATATTTTTCCTTTCAACTATGTCACATAATATGACACCACACGAAGGATTTTCGTTGTTTAGATTTTTTGAATTTCTTATGCCCGTTTTGAATTTTTTGAATTTCTAACTATGGTCGAACCGGCGTGCATGAATATAGGGGACGAGCATCGTTAGGACTTTCATTGGATCTCTGAAGAAAACAACATATTGCGAGTCTAAAAATGATTTTTTTCAAAAAATCACGGGCGTTAGATCATGTACCTGTAGTACAAACCGGACCCACTTCCTACCGATTCGGCAGACATTTGTCCTTTTTACCCGGGATGGACGAAAAGGTTTCAGATGTCCCAGTTGGGAGATAGTCCATGTAAGGTGGTCTAGTGTTTTAGAAAAATGGGACGGTAGCATTCTGAAAGAACATTTTGGTGGTTACTTCACAAAACGATCGGTTTTTTGCGATCGGAAAATGGAAAATGGCTTTTCCGTGCGACGTGAAGAAAAACTTCCTCCTGCAACAATGTTCTCCATACCAAGGTCCACATGCATGCATAATATGGCACAGCATCACAAACTATGCCGTGATTCAGCACATAACATTGCTCATTTGGACTGAAAGCCATGAAACATCGAACATGATAGGTCCTTTTGTGAAGGTTTTTTCGAGACATGATCAATATACCAAGTCTGGTATTTTTCCATTCAACTATGTCCCATAATATGACACCACGTGAAGGAGTTTCATTGTTCGGATTTTTTTTGAATTTCTTATGCCCGTTTTGAATTTTTTGAATTTCTAACTATGGTCGAACCAGCATGCATGAAGATAGGGGACGAGCATCGTTAGAACTTGCATTGGATCTCTGAAGAAACCACATATTGCGAGTCTAAAAATGATTTATTTCAAAAAATCACGGGTATTACATCATGTACCTGTAGTACAAACCGGACCCACTTCCTACCGATTCGGTAGACATTTGTCCTTTTTACCCGGGATGGACGAAAAGGTTTGAGATGTCCCGGTTGGGAGATAGTCCATGTAAGGTGGTCTAGTATTTTAGAAAAATGAGACGGTAGCATTCTGAAATAGCATTTTGGGGGTTACTTCACAAAACGACCCTTTTTTGCACTCAGAAAATGGAAAATGGCTTTTCCGTGCGATGAAAAGGAAAAATTCCTCCTGCAACATTGTTCTCCATACCAATGTCCACATGCATGCATAATATGGGCACATCATCACAAACTATGCCGTGATTCAGCACATAACATCGGTCATTTGGACTGAAAGCCATGAATCCTCGAACATGATAGGTCATTTTGTGAAGGTTTTTTTGAGACATTATCAATATAACAAGTCTGGTATTTTTCCTTTCAACTATGTCACATAATATGACACCACGTGAATGATTTTCATTGTTCGGATTTTTTTTGAATTTCTTATGCCCGTTTTGAGATTTTTGAATTTCTAACTATGTTCGAACCGGCGTGCATGAAGATACGGGACGAGCATCGTTAGAACTTGCATTGGATCTCTGAAGAAACCACATACTGCGAGTCTAAAAATGATTTTTTCAAAAAATCACGGGTGTTAGATCATGTACCTGTAGTACAAACCATACCCACTTCCTACCGATTCGGCAGGCATTTGTCCTTTTTACCCGGGATGGACGAAAAGGTTTGAGATGTCCCGGTTGGGAGATAGTCCATGTAAGGTTGTCTAGTATTTTGGAAAAATGGGACAGTAGCATTCTGAAATAGCATTTTGGTGGATACTTCACAAAACGACCCGTTTTTTGTGCTCGGAAATGGAAAATGGCTTTTCCGTGCGACGAAAAGGAAAACTTCCTCCTGCAACATTGTTCTCCATACCAATGTCCACATGCATGCATAATATGGGCACATCATCACAAACTATGGCATGATTCAGCACATAACATCAGTCATTTGGACCGAAAGCCATTATACCTCGAACATGATAGGTCATTTTGTGAAGGTTTTTTCGAGGCATGATCAATATACCAAGTCTGGTATTTTTCCTTTCAACTATGTCACATAATATGATATCACGCGAAGGATTTTCATTGTTCGGATTTTTTTGAATTTCTTATGCCCGTTTTGAGATTTTTGAATTTCTAACTTGGCTACTAGGAAAACGCCTATTCATGGCGCACCTGAAAAGACCATTCGTGGCGCACTAGCGGTCGCCACGACCACTTCTGACTATCTCCTAGCCGTGGCGCCTTTGCTCTAATCGCGCCACGGTTGTGTCGAGATAGGCGTGGCGCACATGCCAGTGCGCCACGGAAAGTAGTCCATGTTGGAATTATGCCCTAGAGGCAATAATAAAGATGTTATTATTATAATTCTTGTTCATGATAAAGTTTATATTCCATGCTAGAATTGTATTAAGCGGAAACTTTAATACTTGTGTGGTTTGTGAACAACACCGTGTCCCTAGTAGGCCTCTATGGACTAGCTCATTGATTAATGATGGTTAAGGTTTCCAAACCATAGGCATGAGTTGTCGATTAATAATGAGATCATATCATTAGGAGAATGATATGATGGACAGACCCAAACTAAGCGGAGCAATTAGATCGTGTCATCGTGTTCATCTTTGCAAAGCTTTTCTTATGTCAAATATTGTATTCCTTAGACCATGAGATAATACAACTCCCTGGTATTGGAAGAAAGCTTTGAGGTCATCAAACGTCATCCTATGAGAGGGTGATCATAAAGGTGTCTCTCAGGTGATCGGAAAGTACC
The DNA here is from genome assembly GCA_023614405.1 of Avena insularis. Classification (NCBI taxonomy): domain Eukaryota; kingdom Viridiplantae; phylum Streptophyta; class Magnoliopsida; order Poales; family Poaceae; genus Avena; species Avena insularis. The sequence goes on from CM042684.1 coordinate 537,010,340, forward strand.
TGTTGGGTTGTATGTATCGAGATGGGATTTGTCCCTCCCAAGTCGGAGAGATATACTTCGGGCCCACTCGGTAATCGATATCAACACCGCTTGCAAACATGTGGTTAAGGAGTTAATCACAAAGTGATATCGGATTACGGAACGAGTAAAGTAATTGCTGTGAACGAGATTGAACTAGGTATGACGGTACCGACGATCAAATCTCGGGCAAGTAAAATATCGCGAGACGAAGGGAATATATATATGGGATTGATTGAATCATGGCATCGTGGTTCATCCGATATGATCATCGATGAATGTGTGGGAGTCAATATGGGTTTCCAGACCCCGCTATTGATTATTGATAGAAGATCATGTCTGCATATTCTCGAACCCAAAGGGTCACACACTTAACGTGTCTCGACGCTAGGATAGATTGGATAATTGGTTTATGAGTTTTTGTTCGGAGTCTCGGATGGGATCCGGGATATCACGAGAGGTTCCGGAATGGTTCGGAGAATAAGATTCATATAAGGCAGTGCAGTTTTTGGAGTTCGGAATTGTTTTGGGTTAATCGGTATTGTACCGGAAGCTTCTAGAACCTTCCGGAGGGGGACCAACGTGGCCCCACCTGCCGGGAGGGGGCATGGGCCTATGAGGGAGTGCCCTGGCTGCATTGGGCCAGGGGCACAAGGCTCCATAGGGCCCAGCCGGCCAAACCTAGGGCAAACCCTAGGGGAGCTTCTAGAAGGGCAAGGGCTGGCCGCCCACCCCTCTATATAAAGAGGGCTGGGGGCGCACCCCCTCCCACACCTCCTCCTAAAGCCCTAGCCGCCATGCTGCCCTCCTCTCTCTCCCTCCAAACTGCGCGTAGGCGAAGCCCTGCTGCATAAACTCTCCACCACTTGCACCGCGCCGTCGCGTTGTAGATCCAATCCATCTCTCCACCATACTTGTTGGACCAAGGAAGGAGGAGACGTCGAGGTGCTCCACGTGTGCATGTCTCGGGGGCATCGCCACTTGCGGTGTTAGATCGGATCGGATCGGATCGCGAGGAGGAGAAGCGAGTACGACTACATCACCCATGTTCCGTCGAACGTTCCGCTGTGCGAATCTTCAAGGGTATGAAGATCTCATCTATCCCCTCTTGTTGTTTGCATCTCCTAGATTAGATCTTGGTTTTCCCGTTCGCATCCGTAGAAATTTTTTGATTTACTATGCTGCGAAACCCTTCAGTCCACGTGCGCCACGCATATGAAACGATAACCGTGGCGCACTACGTGCTGTGCGCCACGGATATAAATTTCAAAATTCAAAAAAAAGCGGCAGATCTGGATCTCGTCGTCAGTGCTGTCGCGTGTCGGTGCAGGTCGTCGTCGTCGCCTCGTCGTCACCTCGTCGTCGTCGGAACTGCAAGGAGGAGGAGGAGAAGAAGAGGAGGAAGAGGAGGAGAAGAAGAGGAGGAGGAGGAGAAGAAGAGGAGGAAGAGGAGGAGAATAAGAGGAGGAGGAGAAGAAGAAGAGGAGGCCTCGTCGTCGTCGGAACTACAAGGAGGAGGAGGAAGAGGAGGAGAAGAAGGAGCCCGCCTCCTCGTCGTTGGAACAGCAAGGAAGAGGCCGCCGTCACCATCTTCACTGCAAGGAGGAGGAAGAGGAGAAGGATAAAGAGAAGGAGGAGGAGGAGGAAAATGAGAAGGAGAAAGAGAAGGAGGAGAAGGAAAATGAGAAGGAGAAGGAGGAGAAGAAGAAGGAAAGGAGAAGGGAGGAAAAGGAAAAGGAGAGAAGGGGAGGGAAAAGAAAAGGGGTAGGTGGGCGGGGTGGGGATTCAAATTTTGAATCCCGCCCAACTTACTCGTAGCGCACTAGGAAGTGGTGCGCTATGGGTAGGTTGCCATCTTTTTTTTTCTGCAGGAAAAAACAGTATTTTGACCGTAACTTTTTACTCTTTTCGAATTTTGAAAATCTAAATAATTGCTAAACGACCAAAGGTCGTTACGAGCAGATGTGAAATCTCGTTCTCGTCATTTTGGTATATGATACGATTTTTTTCGATATCGTATGCAAAAGTTACTGCCTTTTTACCGTGGCATGACTTTTTTGCAGAAAAAGTGGAAACTCATGTTTGTTAATTTTCCTAGAAACTATACCACATTACCTACCTAAAGATGAAATGATTTTATTTTTTGAAGTGTTTATTATTTTCTTTTATTTTTTGCAAAACCTAAAAAGGCGATCGACGGAGGGGGGGTAGAGTTGGTGCATGCCACTTAGCCGTAGGGCACTAGGGCAGAGTGCCCTACGGCTAAGTTGACCCAGCTGCTGCAACAAACATGCCCGTAGCGCACTAGGTCAAGTTGCCCTACGGATAAGTGACATATCCGTAGCGCACCTTGACCAAGGGCGCTACGGGTATGTGTGATGTGGCCACATGTACCCTGGCCCACACATAGCCGTGGCGCACCACCCCATGTGCCACGCTTATGATTAAGTAGGACACCTGTGGGCAGTGCGCCACGCCTATTTTACCCGTGGGGCACCACTAGCAAGTGCGCCACAGAAGTGTGGATTACCTATAGCCGTTTTCCAAGTAGTTCTATGTTCGAACCGGCGTGCATGAAGATAGGGGACGAGCGTCGTTAGAACTTGCATTGGATCTATGAAGAAACCACATATTGCGATTCTAAAAATGATTTTTTTTCAAACAATCAAGGGCGTTAGATCATGTACCTATAGTACAAACCGGACCCACTTTCTACCGATTCGGCAGACATTTGTCCTTTTTACCCGGGATGGACGAAAAGGTTTGAGATGTCCCGGTTGGGAGATAGTCCATGTAAGGTGGTCTAGTATTTTAGCAAAATGGGATGGTAGCATTCTGAAACAGCATTTTGGTGGTTACTTCACAAAACGACCCGTTTTTTGCGCTCGGAAAATGGAAAATGGATTTTTCGTGCGACGAAAAGGAAAACTTCCTCCTGCAACATTGTTCTCCTTACCAATGTCCACATGCATGCATAATATGGGCACATCATCACAAACTATGGCGTGATTCAGCACATAACATCGGTCATTTGGACCGAAAGCCATGAAACCTCGAACATGATAGGTCATTTTGTGAAGGTTTTTTCGAGACATGATCAATATAACAAGTCTGGTATTTTTCCTTTCAACTATGTCACATAATATGACACCAGTCGAAGGATTTTCATTGTTAGGATTTTTTTTGAATTTCTTATGCCCGTTTTGAGATTTTTGAATTTCTAACTATGTTCGAACCGGCTTGCATGAAGATAGGGGACGAGCATCGTTAGAATTTTCATTGGATCTCTGAAGAAACCACATATTGCGAGTCTAAAAATGATATTTTTAAAAAATCACAAGCGTTAGATCATGTACATATAGTACAAACCATACCCACTTCCTATCGATTCGGCAGACATTTGTCCTTTTTACCTGGGACGGACAAAAAGGTTCGAGATGTCCCGGTTGGGAGATAGTCCATGTAAGGTTGTCTAGTATTTTAGAAAAATGGGACGGTAGCATTCTGAAACAGCATTTTGGTGGTTACTTCACAAAACGACCCGTTTTTTGCGCTCGAAAAATGGAAAATGGCTTTTTCGTGCGACGAAAAGGAAAACTTCCTCCTGCAACATTATTCTCCATACCAATGTCCACATGCATGCATAATATGGGCACATCATCACAAACTATGGCGTGATTCAGCACATAACATCGGTCATTTGTACCGAAAGCCATGAAACCTCGAACATGATAGGTCATTTTGTGAAGGTTTTTTCGAGACATGATCAATATAACAAGTCTGGTATTTTTCCTTTCAACTATGTCACATAATATGACACCACGCGAAGGATTTTCATTGTTCGTATTTTTTTTAATTTCTTATGTCCGTTTTGAGATTTTTGAATTTCTAACTATGTTCGAATCGGCTTGCATAACGATAGGGGACGAGCGTCGTTAGAACTTGCATTGGATCTCTGAAGAAACCACATATTGCGAGTCTAAAAATGATTTTTTCAAAAAATCACGGGCTTTAGATCATGGACCTATAGTACAAACCATACCCACTTCCTGCCTATTCGGCAGACATTTGTCCTTTTTACCCGGGATGGACGAAAAGGTTTGAGATGTCTCGGTTGGGAGATAGTCCATGTAAGCTGTCTAGTATTTTAAAAAAAATGGGATGGTAGCATTCTGAAACAGCATTTTGGTGGTTATTTCACAAAACGACCCGTTTTTTGCGCTCGTAAAATGGAAAATGGCTTTACCGTGCGACAAAAAGGAAAACTTCCTCCTCCAACTTTTTTCTCCATACCAATTTCCACATGCATGCATAATATGGGCACATCATCACAAACTATGGCGTGATTCAGCATATAACATCGGTCATTTGGACCGAAAGCCATGAAACCTCGAACATGATAGGTCATTTTGTGAAGGTTTTTTCGAGACATGATCAATATACCAAGTCTGGTATTTTTCCTTTCAACTATGTCACATAATATGACACCAAGCGAAGGATTTTCATTGTTCGGATTTTTTTTAAATTTCTTATGCCCGTTTTGAGATTTTTGAATTTCTAACTATGTTCGAACCGGCGTACATGAAGATAGGGGACGAGCATCGTTAGAAATTGCATTGGATCTCTGAAGAAACCACATATTGCGAGTCTAAAAATGATTTTATTCAAAAAATCACGGGCGTTAGATCATGTACCTGTAGTACAAACCGGACCCACTTCCTACCGATTCGGCAGACATTTGTCCTTTTTACCCGTGATGGACGAAAAGGTTTGAGATGTCCCGGTTGGGTGATAGTCCATGTAAGGTGGTCTAGTATTTTATAAAAATGGGATGGTAGCATTCTGAAACAGCATTTTGGTGGTTACTTCACAAAACGACCCGTTTTTTGCTCTCGGAAAATGGAAAATGGCTTTTCCGTGCGACGAAAAGGAAAACTTCCACCTGCAACATTGTTTTCCATACCAATGTCCACATCCATGCATAATATGGGCACATCATCACAAACTATGGCGTGATTCAGCACATAAGATCGGTCATTTGGACCGAAAGCCATGAAACCTCGAACATGATAGGTCATTTTGTGAAGATTTTTTCGAGACATGATCAATATAACAAGTCTGGTATTTTTCCTTTCAACTATGTCACATAATATGACACCACGTGAAGGATTTTCATTGTTCGGATTTGTTTGAATTTCTTATGCCCGTTTTGAGATTTTTGAATTTCTAACTATGTTCGAACCAGCGTGCATGAAGATAGGAGACGAGCATCGTTAGAACTTGCATTAGAGCTCTGAAGAAACCACATATTGCGAGTCTAAAAATGATTTTTTCAAAAAATCACGGGCGTTAGATCATATACCTGTAGTACAAACCAGACCCACTTCCTACCGATTCGGCAGACATTTGTCCTTTTTACCCGGGATGGACGAAAAGGTTTGAGATGTCCCGGTTGGGAGATAGTCCATGTAAGGTAGTCTAGTATTTTATAAAAATGGGACGGTAGCATTCTGAAACAGCATTTTGGTGGTTACTTCACAAAACGACCCATTTTTTGTGTTCGGAAAATGGAAAATGGCTTTTTCGTGTGACGAAAAGGTAAACTTCTTCCTGCAACATTGTTCTCCATACCAATGTCCACATGCATGCATAATATGGGCACATCATCACAAACTATGGCGTGATTCAGCACATAACATCGGTCATTTGGACCGAAAGCCATGAAACCTCGAACATGATAGGTCATTTTGTGAAGGTTTTTTCGAGACATGATCAATATACCAAGTCTGGTATTTGTCCTTTCAACTATGTCACATAATATGACACCAAGCGAAGGATTTTCATTGTTCGAATTTTTTTGAATTTCTTATGATCGTTTTGAGATTTTTGAATTTCTAACTATGTTCGAACCGGCGTGCATGAAGATAGGGGACGAGCATCGTAAGAACTTGCATTGGATCTCTGAAGAAACCACATATTGCGAGTCTAAAAATGATTTTTTCAAAAAATCACGGGCGTTAGATCATGTACCTATAGTACAAACCATACCCACTTCCTACCTATTCGGTAGACATTTGTCCTTTTTACCCGTGATGGACGAAAAGGTTTGAGATGTCCCGGTTGGGAGATAGTCGATGTAAGGTAGTCTAGTATTTTAGAAAAATGGGACGGTAGCATTCTGAAACAGCGTTTTGGTGGTTACTTCACAAAACAACCCGTTTTTTTGCGCTCGGAAAATGGAAAATGGCTTTTTCGTGTGACGAAAAGGTAAACTTCTTCCTGCAACATTGTTCTTCATACCAATGTCCACATGCATGCATAATATGGCCACATCATCACAAACTATGGCATGATTCAACACATAACATCGGTCATTTGGACCGAAAGCCATGAAACCTCGAACATGATAGGTCATTTTGTGAAGGTTTTTTCGAGACATGATCAATATAACAAGTCTGGTATTTTTCCTTTCAACTATGTCACATAATATGACACCACGCGAAGGATTTTCATTGTTCGGATTTTTTTTTTTTGAATTTCTTATGCCCGGTTTGAGATTTTTGAATTTCTAACTATGTTCGAACCGGCGTGCATAACGATAGGGGACGAGCATCGTTAGAACTTGCATTGGATCTCTGAAGAAACCATATATTGTGAGTCTAAAAATGATTTTTTCAAAAAATCACGGGCGTTAGATCATGCACCTATAGTACAAACCATACCCACTTCCTACCTATTCGGCAGACATTTGTCCTTTTTACCCGTGATGGACGAAAAGGTTTGAGATGTCCCGGTTGGGAGATAGTCCATGTAAGGTGTCTAGTATTTTAGAAAAATGAGACGGTAGCATTCTGAAACAGCATTTTGGTGGTTACTTCACAAAACAACCCGTTTTTTGCGCTCAGAAAATGGAAAATGGCTTTACCGTGCGACGAAAAGGAAAACTTCCTCCTGCAACATTGTTCTTCATACCAATGTCCACATGCATGCATAATATGGGCACATCATCACAAACTATGGCGTGATTCAGCACATAACATCGGTCATTTGGACCGAAAGCCATGAAACCTCAAACATGATAGGTCATTTTGTGAAGGTTTTTTCGAGACATGATCAATATACCAAGTCTGGTATTTGTCCTTTCAACTATGTCACATAATATGACACCAAGCGAAGGATTTTCATTGTTCGAATTTTTTTGAATTTCTTATGATCGTTTTGAGATTTTTGAATTTCTAACTATGTTCGAACCGGCGTGCATGAAGATAGGGGACGAGCATCGTTAGAACTTGCATTGGATCTCTGAAGAAACCACATATTGCGAGTCTAAAAATGATTTTTTCAAAAAATCACGGGCGTTAGATCATATACCTGTAGTACAAACCAGACCCACTTCCTACCGATTCGGCAGACATTTGTCCTTTTTACCCGGGATGGACGAAAAGGTTTGAGATGTCCCGGTTGGGAGATAGTCCATGTAAGGTGGTCTAGTATTTTAGAAAAATGAGACGGTAGCATTCTGAAATAGCATTTTGGGGGTTACTTCACAAAACGACCCTTTTTGCACTTTCGAGAAAATGGAAAATGGCTTTTCCGTGCGATGAAAAGGAAAAATTCCTCCTGCAACATTGTTCTCCATACCAATGTCCACATGCATGCATAATATGGGCACATCATCACAAACTATGCCGTGATTCAGCACATAACATCGGTCATTTGGACTGAAAGCCATGAAACCTCGAACATGATAGGTCATTTTGTGAAGGTTTTTTTGAGACATTATCAATATAACAAGTCTGGTATTTTTCCTTTCAACTATGTCACATAATATGACACCACGTGAATGATTTTCATTGTTCGGATTTTTTTTGAATTTCTTATGCCCGTTTTGAGATTTTTGAATTTCTAACTATGTTCGAACCGGCGTGCATGAAGATACGGGACGAGCATCGTTAGAACTTGCATTGGATCTCTGAAGAAACCACATACTGCGAGTCTAAAAATGATTTTTTCAAAAAATCACGGGTGTTAGATCATGTACCTGTAGTACAAACCATACCCACTTCCTACCGATTCGGCAGGCATTTGTCCTTTTTACCCGGGATGGACGAAAAGGTTTGAGATGTCCCGGTTGGGAGATAGTCCATGTAAGGTTGTCTAGTATTTTATAAAAATGGGACGGTAGCATTCTGAAACAGCATTTTGGTGGTTACTTCATAAAACGACCCATTTTTTGCGTTCGGAAAATGGAAAATGGCTTTTTCGTGTGACGAAAAGGTAAACTTCTTCCTGCAACATTGTTCTCCATACCAATGTCCACATGCATGCATAATATGGGCACATCATCACAAACTATGGCGTAATTCAACACATAACATCGGTCATTTGGACCGAAAGCCAAGAAACCTCGAACATGATAGGTCATTTTGTGAAGGTTTTTTCGAGATATGATCAATATAACAAGTCTGGTATTTTTCCTTTCACCTATGTCACATAATATGACACCACGCGAAGGATTTTCATTGTTCGGATTTTTTTATAAATTTCTTATGCCCGGTTTGAGATTTTTGAATTTCTAACTATGTTCGATCCGGCTTGCATAACGATAGGGGACGAGCATCGTTAGAACTTGCATTGGATCTCTGAAGAAACCACATATTGTGAGTCTAAAAATGATTTTTTCAAAAAATCACGGGCGTTAGATCATGTACCTATAGTACAAACCATACCCACTTCCTACCTATTCGGCAGACATTTGTCCTTTTTACCCGTGATGGACGAAAAGGTTTGAGATGTCCCGGTTGGGAGATAGTCCATGTAAGGTGTCTAGTATTTTAGAAAAATGGGACGGTAGCATTACGAAACAGCATTTTGGTGGTTACTTCACAAAACAACCTGTTTTTTGCGCTCGGAAAATGGAAAATGGCTTTACCGTGCGACGAAAAGGAAAACTTCCTTCTGCAACATTGTTCTCCATACCAATGTCCACATGCATGCATAATATGGGCACATCATCACAAACTATGGCGTGATTCAGCACATAACATCGGTCATTTGGACCGAAAGCCATGAAACCTCGAACATGATAGGTCATTTTGTGAAGGTTTTTTCGAGACATGATCAATATACCAAGTCTGGTATTTTTCCTTTCAACTATGTCACATAATATGACACCAAGCGAAGGATTTTCATTGTTCGAATTTTTTTGAATTTCTTATGCTCGTTTTGAGATTTTTGAATTTCTAACTATGTTCGAACCGGCGTGCATGAAGATAGGGGACGAGCATCGTTAGAACTTGCATTGGATCTCTGAAGAAACCACATATTGCGAGTCTAAAAATGATTTTTTCAAAAAATCACGGGCGTTAGATCATATACCTGTAGTACAAACCAGAACCACTTCCTACCGATTTGGCAGACATTTGTCCTTTTTACCCGGGATGGACGAAAAGGTTTGAGATGTCCCGGTTGGGAGATAGTCCATGTAAGGTAGTCTAGTATTTTATAAAAATGGGACGGTAGCATTCTGAAACAGCATTTTGGTGGTTACTTCACAAAACGACCCATTTTTTGCGCTCGGAAAATGGAAAATGGCTTTTTCGTGTGACGAAAAGGTAAACTTCTTCCTGCAACATTGTTCTCCATACCAATGTCCACATGCATGCATAATATGGGCACATCATCACAAACTATGGCGTGATTCAACACATAACATCGGTCATTTGGACCGAAAGCCAAGAAACCTCGAACATGATAGATCATTTTGTGAAGGTTTTTTCGAGACATGATCAATATAACAAGTCTGGTATTTTTCCTTTCACCTATGTCACATAATATGACACCACGCGAAGGATTTTCATTGTTCGGATTTTTTTATAAATTTCTTATGCCCGGTTTGAGATTTTTGAATTTCTAACTATGTTCGATCCGGCTTGCATAACGATAGGGGACGAGCATCGTTAGAACTTGCATTGGATCTCTGAAGAAACCACATATTGTGAGTCTAAAAATGATTTTTTCAAAAAATCACGGGTGTTAGATCATGTACCTGTAGTACAAACCATACCCACTTCCTACCGATTCGGCAGGCATTTGTCCTTTTTACCCGGGATGGACGAAAAGGTTTGAGATGTCCCGGTTGGGAGATAGTCCATTAAGGTTGTCTAGTATTTTATAAAAATGGGACGGTAGCATTCTGAAACAGCATTTTGGTGGTTACTTCATAAAACGACCCATTTTTTGCGTTCGGAAAATGGAAAATGGCTTTTTCGTGTGACGAAAAGGTAAACTTCTTCCTGCAACATTGTTCTCCATACCAATGTCCACATGCATGCATAATATGGGCACATCATCACAAACTATGGCGTAATTCAACACATAACATCGGTCATTTGGACCGAAAGCCAAGAAACCTCGAACATGATAGGTCATTTTGTGAAGGTTTTTTCGAGACATGATCAATATAACAAGTCTGGTATTTTTCCTTTCACCTATGTCACATAATATGACACCACGCGAAGGATTTTCATTGTTCGGATTTTTTTATAAATTTCTTATGCCCGGTTTGAGATTTTTGAATTTCTAACTATGTTCGATCCGGCTTGCATAACGATAGGGGACGAGCATCGTTAGAACTTGCATTGGATCTCTGAAGAAACCACATATTGTGAGTCTAAAAATGATTTTTTCAAAAAATCACGGGCGTTAGATCATGTACCTATAGTACAAACCATACCCACTTCCTACCTATTCGGCAGACATTTGTCCTTTTTACCCGTGATGGACGAAAAGGTTTGAGATGTCCCGGTTGGGAGATAGTCCATGTAAGGTGTCTAGTATTTTAGAAAAATGGGACGGTAGCATTCTGAAACAGCATTTTGGTGGTTACTTCACAAAACAACCTGTTTTTTGCGCTCGGAAAATGGAAAATGGCTTTACCGTGCGACGAAAAGGAAAACTTCCTTCTGCAACATTGTTCTCCATACCAATGTCCACATGCATGCATAATATGGGCACATCATCACAAACTATGGCGTGATTCAGCACATAACATCGGTCATTTGGACCGAAAGCCATGAAACCTCGAACATGATAGGTCATTTTGTGAAGGTTTTTTCGAGACATGATCAATATACCAAGTCTGGTATTTTTCCTTTCAACTATGTCACATAATATGACACCAAGCGAAGGATTTTCATTGTTCGAATTTTTTTGAATTTCTTATGCTCGTTTTGAGATTTTTGAATTTCTAACTATGTTCGAACCGGCGTGCATGAAGATAGGGGACGAGCATCGTTAGAACTTGCATTGGATCTCTGAAGAAACCACATATTGCGAGTCTAAAAATGATTTTTTCAAAAAATCACGGGCGTTAGATCATATACCTGTAGTACAAACCAGAACCACTTCCTACCGATTCGGCAGACATTTGTCCTTTTTACCGGGGATGGACGAAAAGGTTTGAGATGTCCCGGTTGGGAGATAGTCCATGTAAGGTAGTCTAGTATTTTATAAAAATGGGACGGTAGCATTCTGAAACAGCATTTTGGTGGTTACTTCACAAAACGACCCATTTTTTGCGCTCGGAAAATGGAAAATGGCTTTTTCGTGTGACGAAAAGGTAAACTTCTTCCTGCAACATTGTTCTCCATACCAATGTCCACATGCATGCATAATATGGGCACATCATCACAAACTATGGCGTGATTCAACACATAACATCGGTCATTTGGACCGAAAGCCAAGAAACCTCGAACATGATAGATCATTTTGTGAAGGTTTTTTCGAGACATGATCAATATAACAAGTCTGGTATTTTTCCTTTCACCTATGTCACATAATATGACACCACGCGAAGGATTTTCATTGTTCGGATTTTTTTATAAATTTCTTATGCCCGGTTTGAGATTTTTGAATTTCTAACTATGTTCGATCCGGCTTGCATAACGATAGGGGACGAGCATCGTTAGAACTTGCATTGGATCTCTGAAGAAACCACATATTGTGAGTCTAAAAATGATTTTTCCAAAAAATCATGGGCGTTAGATCATGTACCTATAGTACAAACCATACCCACTTCCTACCTATTCGGCAGACATTTGTCCTTTTTACCGGTGATGGACGAAAAGGTTTGAGATGTCCCGGTTGGGAGATAGTCCATGTAAGGTGTCTAGTATTTTAGAAAAATGGGACGGTAGCATTCTGAAAAAGCATTTTGGTGGTTACTTCACAAAACAACCCGTTTTTTGCGCTCGGAAAATGGAAAATGGTTTTTCCGTGCGACGAAAAGGAAAACTTCCTCCTGCAACATTGTTCTCCATACCAATGTCCACATGCATGCATAATATGGGCACATCATCACAAACTATGGCGTGATTCAACACATAACATCGGTCATTTGGACCGAAAGCCAAGAAACCTCGAACATGATAGGTCATTTTGTGAAGGTTTTTTCGAGACATGATCAATATAAAAAGTCTGGTATTTTTCCTTTCAACTATGTCACATAATATAACACCACGCGAAGGATTTTCATTGTTCGGATTTTTTTTTGAATTTCTTATGCCCGTTTTGAGATTTTTGAATTTCTAACTATGTTTGATCCGGCTTGCATAACGATAGGGGACGAGCATCGTTAGAACTTGCATTGGATCTCTGAAGAAACCACATATTGTGAGTCTAAAAATGATTTTTTCAAAAAATCACGGGCGTTAGATCATGTACCTATAGTACAAACCATACCCACTTCCTACCTATTCGGCAGACATTTGTCCTTTTTACCCGTGATGGACGAAAAGGTTTGAGATGTCCCGGTTGGGAGATAGTCCATGTAAGGTGTCTAGTATTTTAGAAAAATGGGACGGTAGCATTCTGAAACAGCATTTTGGTGGTTATTTCACAAAACAACCCGTTTTTTGCGCTCGGAAAATGGAAAATGGCTTTACCGTGCGACGAAAAGGAAAACTTCCTCCTGCAACATTGTTCTCCATACCAATGTCCACATGCATGCATAATATGGGCACATCATCACAAACTATGGCGTGATTCAGCACATAACATCGGTCATTTGGACCGAAAGCCATGAAACCTCGAACATGATAGGTCATTTTGTGAAGGTTTTTTGAGACATGATCAATATACCAAGTCTGGTATTTTTCCTTTCAACTATGTCACATAATATGACACCAAGCGAAGGATTTTCATTGTTCGGATTTTTTTTGAATTTCTTATGCCCGTTTTGAGATTTTTGAATTTCTAACTATGTTCGAACCGGCGTGCATGAAGATAGGGGACGAGCATCGTTAGAACTTGCATTGGATCTCTGAAGAAACCACATATTGGGAGTCTAAAAATGATTTTTTCAAAAAATCACGGGCGTTAGATCATGTACCTGTAGTACAAACCAGACCGACTTCCTACCGATTCGGCAGACATTTGTCCTTTTTACCCGGGATGGACGAAAAGGTTTGAGATGTCCCGGTTGGGAGATAGTCCATGTAAGGTGGTCTAGTATTTTATAAAAATGGGACGGTAGCATTCTGAAACAGCATTTTGGTGGTTACTTCACAAAACGACCCATTTTTTGCGCTCGGAAAATGGAAAATGGATTTTTCGTGTGACGAAAAGGTAAACTTCCTGCAACATTGTTTTCCATACCAATGTCCACATTCATGCATAATATGGGCACAACAACATTGATAGGTTCATCTTTAGTCCCGGTTGGAGGGATTTCGGCAGGCTGGGCCAGGCAGCACTAATGATAGGGGTGAGTGTCGACATTATGTCGTGCGGCGTGTACCTTGTCTCGGATGGTGTCACCAACCGGGACTAAAGATGAACCTTTAGTCCCGGTTGGAGACACCAACCGGGACAAAAAACGAGTCAGCACTAATAATAGGGGTGAGTGTCGACATTATGTCGTAAGTGTCGACACTATGCCGAGCTGCTTGTACTATAAATAGGCATCCTTGTGAGTCCAGTCCTCCAGCCAGATTGAGGCATCTCCAATATTGTTTTCGAGAGAAGGGACACCACTACGACCAGTTTTAGGGAGATGCCACGGATCCCGATCCTCCGGCATCTCCAAGAAACTGGTCATAGAGGCACTCCCTAATATGTGAAATTAGTTAGCTCCCAGGTGTATTGATCTAGTTAGAGAAGTTACAAGCTGCAAGATGGTGTGCGAGAGCAGGGACACCACTACGACCAGTTTCAGGGAGATGCCGCTGGATCCCAGTCCTCCGACATCTTCAAGAAACTGGTCATAGAGGCACTCCCTAATATGTGACCACGCGCGTTTGGAGATCATATCTTAATGGTAAGTATGAATCGGGACAACTTCTTCATAGTTCGGGAAAGTCGTTCTATGAATCAGGACTAAAGTCCCCCTTTAGTCCCGGTCCAGCCACAAAACAGGACTAACACTCAAGACATTTATTAATATTAAAAACCGAGACTACAAAAACGGTACTAAAGGCCCCCCTATATATAGTCCCGGTCAAGCCACAAACCGGGACTAACACTCAATACAATTATTAAACTTGGAAAATTGCAAACATCATAAGATATCCCGTCCAGACATGAACTAGAGTTACAAAATATGAGCATGAACTTTTGGGAATATGTCCTTCCTTATGATCGCTTCAGACGTAACCATGGAGCATCTTCTTTACTTAACGGAATGCTTGGGTCAGTTTTCACCGTGAAGGGCGGAATTTCATCAAACTTATTATAATCTTATGATATGTCTGTCTTGTCCTCTATTCCACGATGTTTCTTTTCCCTGAAAGAACTATGTGACGCTTTGGCTCATCATATGATGTATTCGTTTGCATATTTTTTTTCTTTTTTTCGGTGTGGAGGACATGTCCTTCACATAGAAAACCTAAGACACATCATTGGCTAGGACGAATGGTTCATCTCTATAACCAATATTGTTGAGATCCATTGTTTTTGTTCTGTACAACTGGTCTATCTTTACCCCTTCCCCATTCAGGTTGACCCATTTGCAGCGAAACAAAGGGACCTTAAAAGAGACTCCATAATCTAGTTCCCATATCTCCTCTATGTAACCATAGTATGTGTCCTTTTCTCCATTCTCATATGTTGCATCAAAGCGGACACCACTATTTTCGTTGGTGCTCTTTTTATCTTGGGCGATCATGTAGAATGTATTCCCATTTATTTCGTGCCCTTGGAAATTCAATATAGTAGAAGATGGTGACGCGGCCAACAAGTATAGATGATCTTCAACAGTGGTGTCATTCAAGAGATGTGTCCGCATCCAACCACCGAAATACTTCATGTGTTCATCTGTAATCCATGATTCAGGCTTCCCCGGGTTTTTGGAGCGTACAATATTCTTGTGTTCCTCGATATACGGAGTTGCCAAGGTGGAATTATGTAGAACTGTGTAGTGTGCTTTAGTGAAAGAATCCTCGTCCCTACATATCATTGCTTTCTTTCCCAGCTTGCCTTTTCCACTTAATCTTCCCTCATGCCGCGAGTCAGAAACACCAATCGGCTTAAGGTCAGGAATAAAGTCAACACAAAACTCAATGACCTCCTCTGTTCCATATCCCTTGGAGATGCTTCCTTCTGGTCTAGCACGGTTATGAACATATTTATTTAAGACTCCCATGAACCTCTCAAAGGGGAACATATTGTGCAGAAATACAGGACCGAGAATGGCAATCTCTTCCACTAGGTGAACCAGGAGATGCGTCATAATATTGAAGAAGGATGATGGGAACACCAACTCAAAACTAACAAGACATTGTACCACATCCTTCTGTAACCTTGGCAGAATATCTGGATTGATTACCTTCTGAGATATTGCATTGAGGAATGCACACAGCTTCACAATGGGTACTCGAACATTTTCCGGTAGAAGCCCCCTCAATGCAATCGGAAGCAACTGCGTCATAATCACGTGATAGTCATGAGACTTCAGGTTTTGGAACTTTTTCTCTGCCATATTTATTATCCCCTTTATATTAGATGAGAAGCCAGACGGCACCTTGATACTGTAAAGGACTTCAAAAAAGATTTCCTTCTTTGCTTTGGTAAGAGCATAGCTGGCACGACTTAAGTGATGCCCGTTATCCGTATTGTTCTGTGTATGCATGTTCTTTGGGTCTTTCATAATTTGTTGGTCCTCTCGTGCTTCTGGTGTATCTTTTGTCTTCCCATACACGCCTAGGAATCCTAGCAGGTTCACGCAGAGATTCTTCGTCACGTGCATCCCGTCGATTGAAGAGCGGATATGTAGGACTTTCCAATATGGCAGCTCCCAAAATATAGATTTCTTCTTCCACATGGGTGCGTGTCCTGTAGCGACGTCGTTCGGAACTGATTGACCGCTAGGACCCTTTCCAAAGATTACTTCTATGTCCTTGACCATACCAAATACATCATCACCAGCAGGGAGTTCAGGCTTCTTCCGGTGATCTGCCTCACCTTTGAAATGCTTGCCTTTCTTTCTTATGGGATGATTCGTCGGAAGAAATCATCGATTCGCCAGGTACACAACCTTCTTGCATTTATGCAAATATGTACCTTCAATCTTATCTAAATAGTGCGTGCATGCCTTATATCCCTTGTTTGTCTGTCCTGAAAGGTTACTAAGAGCAGGCCAATCATTGATGGTTACGAAAAGCAACCCTCGTAGATCAAATGGCTCCTGTTTGTTCTCATCCCACGCATGTACACCTGGTTTGCCCCACAGCTGTAAGAGTTCTTCAACTAATGGCCTAAAGTACACATCAATGTCGTTGCCCGGTTGCTTCGGGCCTTGGATGAGCACTGGCATCATAATGAACTTACGATTCATGCACAACCAAGGAGGAAGGTTGTAGATACATAGAGTCACACGGGTGTCAGGATCTGCAGCTCTGCTTCCCAAAAGGATTCATGCCATCCGTACTTAGACCAAACCATAAGTTCCTTGCGTCACCTGTAAAGTCCGGGAAGTCTCTCTCGATTTTTCTCCACTGTGACCCATCAGCAGGGTGTCTCAACTTCCTGTCTTTCTTACGGTCTTCTTTGTGCCATCGCAATAACCTGGCATGCTCTTTGTTTCTGAACATGCGTTTCAACCTTGGTATTATAGGATCATACCACATAACCTTAGCAGGAACCCTCTTCCGAAGGGGCTCTCCCTCAACATCACCAGGGTCATCTCGTCTGATCTTATACCACAATGTATTGCATACCAGGCATTTATCTAAATTCTCATACTCCTTACCGCGGTAGAGGATGCAGTCATTAATGCATGCATTTATATTTTTCACATCTAATCCTAGAGGACAAAGAGTCTTCTTTGCTTCGTAGGTACTCTCGGGAAGTTCGTTATGTTTTGGAAACTTCGGCTTCATTATTTTCAGCATCTTTTGAAATGAGGAGTCAGTTAGACCACACTCTGCCTTCCATCGCAGCAATTCCAGTGTGGTACCGAGCTTTGTGCTGCCATCTTCACAATTTGGGTACAACAATTTCTTGTGATCTTCTAACATGCCCTCTAACTTCAACTTCTCATTTTCTGTTTCACAGTCTCGCTTTGCATCAGAAATGACCCTACCAAGTTCATCAGCGGGCTCATCTGATGCCCGTTCTTCACCTCCTTCCTCTTCATTGTCTTCCATTGCAGTATCACTATATTCAGGAAACATATGATGATAGTTGTTATCATCATCTTCTTCTTCACCGTCTTCCATCATAACCCCTCTTTCCCCGTGCTTGGTCCAGCAATTATAGTTGGGCATGAAACCTTTCAAAATCAGGTGGCCGCGAATGATTTTCGAGGAAGAGTACTCCTTTTTGTTCCGACATTGAACACATGGACAACGTATAAAACCATTATCTTTGTTTGCCGTAGCCACATCGATAAATTTATCCACGCCTTTAATGTACCCGGGTACACGTCGGTCACCGTACATCCACTCCTGACCGTTCATCTTCATCATATAAGTAAGTTTATCAAAAAAAGGACATCATAAATAGTGAAATGACCAATTCACATCGACACATGCATTGTATAAATGACAGAGAAAAGATAAGATTGCTAACCTCGATCGAGGGAAATAAAGAGGAGAAAGCTCAAGTGCGTCTCGAACACCTTCTATATTTTTGTTCTATGAGAAATTGAACAAGATCATTCACTCAAACATTTCATCAAACACCTTGAATGCATGCATAGGAAAAATAAATAAACTAGCACACCTTCCACCAAGAAAAAACAGAGGGAAGGCAGAGGGCTGGGGCGTCGTATTTATAGAGGGCGGGATCATACGTCCCGGTTTGTAACATAAACCGGGACCAAAGGTGTGTGCCACGCCACGTGGCTGACGCCCAACCTTTAGTCCCGGTTTGTGTTACAAACCGGGATGCATGACCCCTTACCAACCGGGACGCATGCCTCCGGCCACCGTGCCCGCTCGAACCGGGACGCGTGCCAACATTAGTCCCGATTCATGGCGCAACCAGGACTAATGCTGTTAGGGGGCACGAACGGATAACTCTTTTTCTACTAGTGACAGGTGGTTTTACACCTACCCTGAGGACACCTCGATGCCACAAAACTCAAACACCTTGCGAGCAACAGTGTTGAGGTGCACCTCTTTGAAACCCTTCTCTGTCCTGATGCCGCTCTTGATGATCTCGCACATTTGGTTGAGCGTGAATGCCGAGAGGAACGGTTCCCACTTCATGGTTCCCTTCAACCCCTTGCACTGGCCTGTGTTGTGGGATTTGCCAGCCTTGATGGCTTTCTTCTTGGCCAAGATATTGGCAGCTTGCTCTGCAATGTGCTCCACCGTGTACCCGGCCATCGGAGGAGCAGACAAGATCTCCGTGCGCTGAGGATAGGTTAGCCTTAGAGGCGGGAGCTAGGATTGGGTCTCGGCGGCAAAGGTCTCATGAGAATCCATGACGGCCTAGCTTGAACTCATCAGCGGTCATGTCCTATAGATCTCACGGTCGCACATATCAGGACCTAGACTAGGCATGAACACAAGCTTAGACATCCAAACGAGTCCACAAAGATACCGATATATGACTATACCTAGCAGTTCATTAGGCATACTAACATAGATCTACCGCAAACTACAATTAGATCTCCGAGGTGCTAACAGATTGAAGCTACTACATCTTGGGTTTGATGGAACTCACCGGCATCGTAGGAGCGAAGAACGTTGCCGCTAAAGACCTTGGAAAAGAACGCCTACACTGGCCGATCTACAACCACAACCTCCGCTACTATCGCTTACCTACCGGCCGATCAAGAACCTCGCCGGTTTAAGAGCTCAAAGAATGGGGGAAATGGTGGCGATGGACATTGGTGTGGCGGTTGGTGACATATGCCGACGCGCTGCAGCGGGCGGTGATGAAATTTCTTCCGCCAGCTTTTGGGGGAAACACACGGCTCGCGCCATCGCCGATCTTGCATGGGCGGCACAGCTTTTCCCCCCCTTTTGCACGAGGGGGCCTCTTCCCGTGGAAACGCCCAAAGTCAGTGTTCCCAGCGGGCCAACTTTTGGCCTGCTTTAAAAATCGTGCCATGTAGCAAACTCATGTGAGCCGAATAACCAAACGGGCTTATTTCTTCTCGCCGGATGCGAGAAACGGGAATCCCGCCTACCAAACACGGCCTAGGTGTTCTCTGAATTGCAATTGTTTGAACTTTGTTTTTTGTCTTGCTGATGTTGGGTAACCTCACCTCACCAGCCAGGAGGTAAAGCTATCAGAGACAATGCAACTAGCCAAACAATTACCAATTTGCTAAAAGCTAAGAATATATGAAACCAAACGGCTAGGGCTTAGGTTCTCTATCCCTAGGAAAATGGAAATACACGGAACCAAATGAATGGCCCTCGATAAAGGTATACTGGTTTTGGTTTGATGGATTACTTGATGCAAAAATTACTATTCCATCCACAATACTTTGCCCATACATAAACTTGAAGATCATCACCGAGAAAGCCATAAACTTGAAGTTCACATCGTAAACACTAGTGTAATTAATTCCTCTTGGTCGCTCTTGTGCAACCTTGATGCAATAAATAAAGCAAAATACATACTACTAGAACAGATATATGTACTACAAAGCCATGCTTGTGTATAGATAGCTCTACATACACGCACGATTTTCTTACTTACAATAATCACTACATGAGAAGCTGAATACGCCAACGGCGGGTCCCGTCGGCGTAGGCCCTAAATGCCGTCGGCGTAGGATGGCCCGACGGCTGTCGTCGGCGTACGGCCCCGTAGGCGTAGCCTCTCCTCCCGTCGGCGTAGAAAAGTCGCCGGCATATATAGCTACGCCGACGGCAAAGAGCCATCGACATAGACCATATGGGGCCCACATAGATGACTAACGGCCGTTTGGCTACGTCGACGGTTTTACCGTCGGCCTAGATTTTTTCAAAAAACATTTCCAATATTTGTTTTCAAAATTTTTTTTTCAATTTTTTTAACATTTTTGTATTGTTTAACTTGTTAATCTCACGTGGACATTTTTAATTCTAAGTATACTTAGTCTCAAGTCAAATTGCACAATTAGTCAAACTTCCCAACCGGTCACCCATTCTAATACTACTCCAGCCCAGCACGCTTAACTTCTTCGTTCCTTCCACATGAGCTTCCTACAAAGAAACTAGAACTTGTTGTGAATATTATCATATCAAACCTATTAACCATTACACTATAATGTTAGACATATTTGTTTTTTTATATTCCATACAATTTTTTGATTAAACAACAATAAATAAGTAATAATAATCTTGAATTCAAATAAAAATAAAATAAATTTTATTTATTTTGCTTTTTTATTTAAATTTGAATAATTCATATCTACAAATCCGTAAATCACAATTCGACAAATAATATATCCAAATCGATCAGAAAAATGAGAGGAATCCAAATATGACATCCCTATCATCTATTTAATTATATATCATAAATTTTAAATATTAGACCAACTGAAACTATGTCAAGATTCATGAAACACCCCGTTTTGGGCACTCGAAAAATAAAAAATGACTTTTTGGTGGGACAAAAAGGAAAACTTCCTCCTGCAACATTGTTCACCATCCCATGATATACACGAGTGCATAATATGGGCACATTAGCGCAAACTATATCGCGATTCTAGCAATAACATTGGTCATTTGACCTGAAATCCAGAAAACCTCGATTGAGATAGGTCATTTTGTGAAGGTTTTTTTGAGACACGATCAATATATCAAGTTTTATATTTTTCCATGCAACTATGTCACATAATATGACACCACGCGAAGGTTTTTCATTGTTTCGATCGTTCTTGAATTTTTTATGCCCGTTTCAAACTATCGTCAAACTTTCTAAATCGAGGGGCATGAAAATTCTTAGCTCGGGGATGAGTCTCACTAAACTTGCATTAGATATCTGATGAAATAGCATATTGTGAACCTAAAAATGATTTTTGCAAAAAATCATGAGCATCATATCATGTACATGTAGTTCAAATCTAACTCATTTCCTACTGATTCGGCAGGAATTTTTCTTTTTCACGAGGGGTGGACGAAAAGGTTTGAGATATCCCGGTTGGGAAATTGTCCATTCAATATGGTCTAGTATTTTTTTAAATGTGGTATTATCATTTTGAAACTTTCATTTGGTGGTTGCTTCACAAAAACACCCCGTTTTTTGCACTCGGAAAATGAAAAATGGCTTTTCGGTGCGACGAAAAGGAAAACTTCCTCCTGCAACATTGTTCCCCATCCCATGACACACATGCGTGCATAATATGGGCACATTATCGCAAACTATACCGTGATTCTAGCAATAACATTGGTCATTTGACATGAAATCCAGAAAACCTCGATTGAGATAGGTCATTTTGTGAAGGTTTTTTTGAGACACAATCAATATACCAAGTTTTGTATTTTTCCATGCAACTATGTCAGATAATATGACACCAAGCGAAGGTTTTGTATTGTTTCGATCGTTTTTTAATTTTTTATGCCCATTTCAAACTATCGTCAAACTTCCTAAATCGAGGGGCATGATGATTCTTAGCTCGGGGCTGAGTCTCACTAAAATTTCATTAGATCTCTGATAAAATAGCATATTGTTAACCTAAAAATGATTTTTGCAAAAAATCATGATCAATATATCATGTACCTGTAGTTCATATCTAACTCATTTCCTACCGACTCAGCATGAATTTATCTTTTTCACGAGAGGCGAACGGAAAGGTTTGAGATACCCGGTTGGGAAATTGTCCATTCAATATGGTCTAGTATTTTTTAAAAATGTGGTATTATCATTTTGAAACTTTCATTTGGTGGTTGCTTCACAAAAACACCCCGTTTTTTGCACTCTGAAAATGAAAAATGGCTTTTCGGTGCGACGAAAAGGAAAACTTCCTCCTGCAACATTGTTCACCATCCCATGATACACATGTGTGCACAATATGGACACATTATCGCAAACTATACCGCGGTTATAGCAATAACATTGGTCATTTGACCTGAAATCCAGAAAACCGTTGAGATAGGCCATTTTGTGAAGGTTTTTTAAGACTCAATGAATATACCAAGTCTGATATTTTTCCATGGAACTATGTCAAATGTTTTGCATTGTTTCGATCGTTTTTTAATTTTTTATGCCCATTACAAACTATCGTCAAACTTTCTAAATCGAGGGGTATGATGATTCTTAGGGGACGAGTCTCACTAAACTTGCATTAGATCTCTGATAAAATAGCATATTGTGAACCTAAAAATGATTTTTACAAAAAATCATGAGCAATATATCATGTACGTGTAGTTCAAATCTAACTCATTTCCTACCGATTCAGCAGGAATTTGTCTTTTTTACGAGAGGTGAACGGAATGGTTTGAGATTCCTAGGTTGGGAAATTATCCATTTAATATGGTCTAGTATTTTTAAAAAATGTGGTATTATCATTTTGAAACTTTCTTTTGGTGGTTGCTTCACAAAATCACCCCGTTTTTTGCTATCGGAAAATGAAAAATGGCTTTTTGGTGCGGCAAAAAAGAAAACTTCCTCCTGCAACATTGTTCACCATCCCATGATACACATACATGCATAATATGGACACATTAGCGCAAACTATACCGCGATTCTAGCAATAACATTGGTCATTTGACCTGAAATCCAGAAAACCTCGATTGAGATAGGCCATTTTGTGAAGGGTTTTTTAAGACTCAATGAATATACCAAGTCTGGTATTTTTCCATGTAACTATGTCATATAATATGACACCACGCGAAGGTTTTGTATTGTTTCGATCGTTTTTTAATTTTTTATGTCCATTTCAAACTATCATCAAACTTCCTAAATCGAGGGGCATGATGATTCTTAGCTCGGGGACGAGTCTCACTAAACTTGCATTAGATCTCTGATGAAATAGCATATTGTGAACCTAAAAACGATTTTTACAAAAAATCATGAGCAATATATCATGTACCTGTAGTTCAAATCTAACTCATTTCCTACCGATTTAGCAGGAATTTGTCTTTTTCACGAGAGGTGAACAGAAAGGTTTGAGATTCCTAGGTTGGGAAATTGTCCATTCAATATGGTCTAGTATTTTTAAAAAATATGGTATTATCATTTTGAAACTTTCTGTTGGTGGTTGCTTCACAAAACACCCCTTTTTTGCACTTGGAAAATGAAAAATATGTTATACGAAAGTATTTGTATATTTTATATATTTTTTGAATAAAAATATATAATATTTGATTTTATATAGATATATCTTATTTTTCTGCAAATTTTGATATATTATATGTATTTTTCTGAATTTAAATGGTTTAGTTATAATTTTTCTAAGATTAATGTGGCAAAAAAAATAAAAATAGCTACGCCGACGGCAAAGCCGTCGGCATAGGTCTGAAACCTACGCCGTTGCTCTGCTGTTAGTCCAATGGGCTACACCGATGGTCATGTTTAGGCCGACGGCGGCCGTCGGCCTATTTATTCCACGTCGACGGCAAAACTGGGCCGACGGCCCGTCAAGCTACGCCGACGGCTCCGACATTTTGCCGTCGGCATATAAAAAGGCCGTCGGCCTATTTAGTTATTCCTCTAGTGAATTTTCTTACTTACAAGGTGTGTGATTATTAAATGATGATGTGCTACATACATATATATTACACCTTGTAGGCTGCTGATGGCAAGGACAACCTAGGAACGGGGTGAAGCATGAGTGGGACGGCCCTTTTCAAGGTGAGACCATATGCCTCCTCCATGTCAAGTTTGTCCGGCGGGGTGAGGATGATGCCGCCATTATTGACGGCGGGGAATAACTAAAAATGATTTTTGTAAAAAAAATGAGCATCGGATCATGTATCTATAGTTCATATCTGACCTACTTCCTGCCGATTCGGTAGGAATTTATCTTTTTCACCAGGGGTGGACGGAAAGGTTTCAGATCCCCCTGTTGGGATATTGTACATATAAGGTGGTCTAGTATTTTTTATAAAATGTGGTGGTAGCATTCTGAATTAGCCATTTGGTGGTTGCTTCACAAAACGGAAAATGAAAAATGGCTTTTTGGTGCGACAAAAAGGAAAATTTCCTTCTGCAACATTGTTCTCCATCCCATGATGAACATATATGCACAATATGAACATATTATCATAAACTATGCCTTGATTCTAGCCATAACATTGGTCATTTGATCTGAAAGACAAGAAACCTCGAATGAGATAGGTCATTTTGTGAAGGTTGTTTTCATTCATAATCAATATACCAGGTTTGACATTTTTTCTTGTAACTATGTCACATAGTATGACACAGCGCGAAGGTTTCGCATTGTTTCGATCGTTTTTGAATTTTTTATGCCCGTTTTAAACTATATATAATGTTTTATGTTTCACTTAATTTTTTTTAAATATGTAATATTTGAGTGTAGATAGATAGATTTTATTTTTCTACAAATTTTGATATATTATTTGTATTTTTCCGAATTAAAATAATTTAGTTATGATTTTTTAAAGTTTAATAAGGTAAAAGGGAAAATAGATACGCTGAGACAGCCGTCGGCGTAGCATAGGATATGCCGAGGGCAATTCTATGTCAACGGCCGCGGTGAGGAGCTGGCCTGGTCACGGTCTACATCAATGGCTCCGATGTTTGACCGTCGGCACCTGGCCCTCGGCGAAGCTTCCTGTTCCTGTAGTGGGAGTACGTACATAGTAGAAAACTGAGCACCAAATTAAAAAAGTGTATGATGTGTGCACCTTAAAGCAAATACATACTACTAGAACAGATATATGTACTACAAAGCCATGTTTGTGTATACTCCCTCCGTTTTAAAATATAAGATGTTTTAGCTTTGTAAAATAAATGTATCTAGACTTGTTTTAGTGTCTAGATTCACTCTAAACATGAGTGAACCTATGTACTAAAATAAGTCTAGATACATTCTCTTTACAAACCTAAAACATCTTATATTTTGAAACGGAGGAGTATATAGATAGCTCTACATGCACGCACGATTTTCTTACTTACAATAATTTGATGACAAGGCGTGTGACTATTAAATGATGATCGGCTATATATATTATTACACCTTGTAGGCTGCTGATGGCAAGGACAACCTAGGAACAGGGTGAAGCATGAGTGGGACGGCCCTTTGCAAGGTGAGACCATATGCCTCCTCCATGTCGAGTTTGTCCGGCGGGGTGAGGATGATGCCGCCATTATTGACGGCGGGGAGCAAGGACCAGTCGAAGGCGTGCAGCAAGGTGGCGGTCATGAGCGTGACCATCCTGAGTCCCTAGCTGAGGCCCGCGCATATCCTCCGGCCCGACCCGAAGGGTATGAGCTCGTAGTGGCTCCCCTTGACGTCCACGCCCTCGTGCGACCCGCCTGGGAAGAAGCGGGCGGGCCTGAACTCTAGAGCGTCGGGCCCCCACGAGGCAGGGTCACGGGCAATGGCCCACACGTTGACGAGAAGGGTGGTTTCTTTGGGTACGCGGTAGCCGCCCACCTCGCAGTCCTCGGCGGCCACCCGGGGAAGGGAGAGCGGCGTCGACGGGTGCAGCCGGAAAGTCTCCTTGATGACGGCGGCGAGTAAGGTGAGGCGCGGCAGGTCGGATTCCGTCACGAGGCGGTCCTTGCCCACCACGTCGTCCAGCTCGCGCTGCGCCTGGGCGAGGACGTCCCGGTGCCGGATCACCTCCGCCAGCGACCACTCCACCGTGCTTGACGTCGTGTCCGTCCCCGCCGTGAACAAGTTCTAATAATAATAATGAAACAAGCATCGATCATGTGTATTCATGCATCATGCATGCATGTGTGTAGTACGTATTCAGTTAGTTAGTTAGTTAGTTAGTTGGTTACCGGGAGAAGCGCTTTGATGTCGGTGTGGTTGAAGCTGCTCATCCCCTCCTCCGCCTCCTGATCCCCCTCGCCGCCCATCAGCATGACGCTCAGCAGGTCCTTATTATCCCCATCCCCGCCGCCCTGCTGCTTTCCTTCCCTCTCGCTGATGAATCCGTCCATCATGCCGTCGTACCGGCGGTGCAGCCGCTTCATCTTGGCGACGACGCCCTGCGGGTCCAGCCACCGGAGCGCGGGAACAAAGTCCCCGATGTTGAAGACGCCGGCCAGCTGCATCAGCTCCACCACCATGTCCTTGAACTCCTTTGCTCCCTCCCCGGCCGCCGCCGCGCTCCCCCCGAAGACGCGCCGCCCCACGGCGGCCCGCGCCAGCGCGTTCGTCGCGCACACGTTGGCCTCCTGCCCCACCGCCACCCCTTCCGAGGGCGGCGAGGCGTGCGGGCGTAAACTGGGCCACCATAAGGCGGACCTCCTCCTCCCGGACGGCGCGGAGGGCGTCCAGGGCCTTGGCGGAGAAGAGCCTGAGCGCGCAGAGTTTGCGGAGGGCGCGCCAGCGCGCGCCGTGAAGCGAAACGAGGTCCTGGTAGTTGTAGGCGACGTGCTCGGCGCCGGAGTTTCGCGGGCGGTCGCTGAAGTTGGCATCGTGGGTGCGGAGGAAGATGGAGGCGACCTTGGCCGACGCGGCCACCACCACCTCGGCGCTGCCGAAGCGGAGGCGGAAGAGCGGGCCGTGCTGGCGTGACAGCGCGGCCATGGTGTGGTGCGGCTTGGCGCCCAGCTGCGGCAGGTTGCCCAGCACCGGCCAGCCCCTCGGGCCAGGCGGCAGCGGCAGCTTGCGAGACTTTTTGCCACGGCGGCGCCGGAGAAACCAGATGAGGGATGCGATGGCCAGGGCAGCCAAGGAGGAGGAGGAGGCGATGAGCAGGAGCGCGTCCCGGTCCAGGTCCATGTCCATGTCCATGGTTGGAAGAACGTTAGTTGCAGTGGCACACGCGCGTGCCGTTGAGTTGAGGGGTTTTAGAATACCTACTAGTATATAAGTAGTCCATCGTGAAATCGTGCCTTTAGTCCCGCTTTCGCAGCCCCGGTTCGAAATCCGGAGCTAAAGGCCCTTACGAACCGGAGCAAATTGCCCGGTTTCTACTAGTGTGACAGAGGTGCGCAGAGCAGCGAGGAGGCGGGGTCTAACGAGGGGACGCCATTGTTGGTAAAGGTCGGCATGCATGAGAGAGGTGTACAAATGCTGCTGCTGCTGTTGCCGGAGTGACACCGGAGAGAAGGGAGGGAGTTAACTCTATAGTAGAGTACTAGGTAGGTGAGCGAGTCAAAACAAAATGGATTATTACTAAGTATAGTACTACTCCCTAGTCTAGTGTAGGCAGTCGCCATGATCGGAATATATAATGGTGCCATCGTTTGAGAGAAACAAGGTTGAATTACACGATCGAGTCAGATTGTCAACAAAGTAGTAGTAAAACTTTGTTACTAGTAGAACAATTCAGAACAAGGGGCGCGTAAAACTACAGTACCAAGAACAAATTAAGCTAGCATATACTTACTACTGAAGATATGGTAGCTTTGCTCCACTTAACAACTCGGAGGATAAACGTGATTATATATACCGAAGCTAGTAGCTAGCATTCACCGGAAGAGGATCTCACCCGTTTCATCATCTTCTTCACGACACGGTCAGCAGCACCACCACCAGGGACCTCAGATACCGGGATGGCACTTGTGAATATCTTGTTTTGCACGGTGACATCGCATCGAACCCAGAAGGTGTAGTCCTTGAGATAGGCCGATCTCTCCAGGCCGCTCCTCTTCATGAGCTCGCCGCCCCACTCCTCATCGAGGTTCAAGTACTTGAACCTGTGGCAGTAGGCGCAGCTGTACTCCGGCACCGGGCAGCTGTCTCGGTCCAGCAGACTGATCGTGAAGTCGGCTTCCACTTCTTCGAGATCGAAGCAGTTCAGAGATATAGCCACCGGATCTGAGTCGCGGCCGCCGTTGGGGTAGTAGAGCAGGCACCAGCGGTGTCCACCGGCGATGAACTTCTCCGAAGCGATGTAGTAGTCGTTGCCGAGCCCTTTGGTGAGGGAGTAGCCCTCGATGCGGAGAATGTGCGAGCCGGAGCCACCGATCTTGCCGACGACGATGGATGAGGCAGAGAGCGACCCGCCGGTGGTGGTGCCGCCGCCAAGGGAAGACATGGGCAGGAACGACTCGTAGCAGCAGCTAGCCTTGTATGGGGAATTGTGGATTGGGAACGATGTACTCGACCGGCACTGGTTTATACTGCCCAGTCCGTCAATCACGGGAGGGACGTCAGGGTTTATTGGCCGAATCCCGTGGAGCATGGAAAGAAATTAATTAGGCTAGACATTGATACTAGTAGGGTAGTATTGGGGGAGGGAGTACTCCGTCCCCTCCATTCTCCAAGACGTGATTTAATTATCGTCGACGTTTAAACTACTACACCCGTTAACTGCTCGCACTAATTTGCTTCCCGTCTGTTTCTACGAGCAACTCTAGCAGACACTCTATCCGCCGAACCGTGGGCCAGGACAGAATCCACAAATCCGAATCATAAAAACTTGAATTTTGAACATTCGCGGGAGATTTTATACGTGCATAGCCGTGATCATAGGTACAAAAGGAACAAATTAGACTAAATTAAAGGGGATCTGCCGTCGCCGCCGCTAAACCCTATCCCGCACGCAAAATCAGGCTCACCGAAGTCTCATGGAGTGGCGGCGACGCTTCCGTCGGCAGATTCAGAGCTTGTTGTCGGAGAGGCCGAGGTTGGAGAGGCTGGAGGTGGTGTCGGAGCCGAGGGCCACGTACTTGTCGTCCTGCGCCGTCCGCAGGAGGTCGCCCTGGAGCTTCTTCGC
The DNA here is from genome assembly GCA_023614405.1 of Avena insularis. NCBI lineage: Eukaryota > Viridiplantae > Streptophyta > Magnoliopsida > Poales > Poaceae > Avena > Avena insularis. The sequence continues at coordinate 537,039,604 of CM042684.1, forward strand.
GCGGTCTTCGCGGTCGCGGGCGAGCTCGTGCTCGAGCAAGATGTTGTCGTTGTCCTCGTCGCGGCGAGCTCAGGCGGCGTCGACCTTGGCCTCGGCGACGCTCCACTGCTTGATGACCTCCATCAAACGCTCGAAGGAGGCCTCCGGGAGCTGCTCCTCCTCTTCCTCCTTCTTCATCGGCGGTAGACGAGTTTGCGGTGCACGTGAGGAGCTCCCCTCCCCCCCCCCCCCCCACATGCGGTGGTCGAACTCCTTTGTCTCGCGGCGGAGAAGCGCGACCGGCACCGGCGCGCGGTGCTTCTTGTAGTGGAGGGCGACACGCTGGCGCTGTTAGCGCAGACGCATTGACGGCGCTCCTCCTGGGCGGGGTGAGGCCACGGTAGCACGAGGAGGAAGGCGGCGTACGGCCGCGACGGAGTCCACAACTGTCCATCGGTGACTACCGGAGGCGGATCTAGTGCGGGGGCCAAGAAATTTCTCGCCAGAGCTCGGCGATTTGAGTGGCGGTGTGAGCAAATACGCGGCGAAGGTGTGGAGGGGGCGGTGGCGGAAAGAGGGGTCGAGATCCACAAAACGCCCTCGGAACCAGAATTATACAGTTCGAGGAGTGGTGGTCGGGTCGGGGCGGTGCCGTGAGGTCGTCAGAGAGGCGTCAGCAGCCTCAGCCTCAACTGCTTGATAGTAACAAGTAGGCTCGCGAAAAAGGAAGCGGGAGGAGGACGCGCGGCGTCGACAAGGAGGAGAAGCGGAGAACGCGCCGGCGCACCGCGGGTCTAGGCCGGGGACCAGTAAGATACGTTCCCGTCCAAGTTGTACGTACGTTGAATCGATAGATGATGAGGAATCCGGCCAGTGAGAACACTGTTGGCATAAACCCTGGACAATTCAGTTTTATGTGTATTTTTCAGAGTTCAGTTTCGACAGAGTTGTTGTTCTATCAGTAGTAGTTGGTTCAGTTAGGGTCGTTTTCGTTTATCTCGCTCTGTAACAAACCGAGACCGGTTCTGTCGGCTGCACGATTGCTCGTGGGATCGGTGGAGATCGACCACCTTCTCTGTACTTCTGAATAAAAGGAGAGAAGCAACAGAAAATGCTGTGACGTTTTACGCTACGCAGCGCAAACTCTCTTTGTCTCTGTGTCATGGTTGTTCATCTTTCTACCTCTGATGAATCATCATAGCGAGCTGCGAGCTGAGAGAGATCCAGGCCAACAAACGCTACACTAGTAATAGGGGCATATATACCGGGGACAATCTGGAATCTCCGTAAGCTCTCCAGAGCGAGGACACGTACGGTCTCGTTGGAGGAACGGCCGGACTGGCATGCACGCACGCCGGCGCCCGGAGATGGGTTCAGTTAACAGGTGGGTTTGCACTTGTAGATGTAGACGAACAACGCACTGAATATGGCTCTTACTAGCTATGTGCTGGAGCCAAAGATTCAGACAAGTGCATGCCTAACTAACTAGGAGGAGGAGTAAGTAGTACTGTACTTATTGTTCAGGATTTGGAGCCTGGAGGTTTTATTATATCATCCTCGAATGAGGCAACAAGTTTTGCTCCATGTTGATCATGGTGCTTCCCTACTACGGTAAGTTAAGTTGACTGTTTCAGTTCACAGTGTCAAAGCTCGGTTTGTCAGGTTCAGCTATTATTCTTCACAGTTTAGATAAGCTAGTTTCCATTTACTAGTTTTCACCACGGTTCATTTTCCTTTTTTTTTTTTTTGTTCCTTGAATAGAAAGTCAGTTATTTCTGCCAACAAATATTTCATGAATCAATATACACTTTGTTACATTCTTTTTTCTTCTCATCGTCACCATAGTGTTCCACCAAATTAAGGACTTCCATTCATTCAAACTAGAACGCCCAGGTAAGCAAAATGAACTAGGCCATTTATTTTGCTAGCTTTTTTCAACCTCCTGTATGCTCGTAGCCACCGAAAATTCATAGATCCGAAAGTATACATGATCCAGCTCGTAAAAACAGAATCTCTCCTCCTTAATCATACAGCCGATTCTGTCCATGATTCATCAGTTCAGAATATGCTAAATATAACAGTACCCGTAAAAGCAAGACACGTGGTTTACTAATGCTCCAGTACAATTACCAGGAAATAAAAACTTCCTTGTAATATTCTTTTTGCAAGTATATGCGAAACGACAGCAGTTTTTGTAACAGTAAGCAAGTTGCCCACGTTTCTACGTAGCAATTCCGTCACCAAGAAATGTACATTTACGGAATCACACAAGTACTAGAAAGTAAAACAAACATTGTATTAATAATCCATGGCATGTAACTGGACAAAACTGCTTCACCATGTAGATACAAAATGGTGTTTCTGTTCCCAGACCGAAGAACATTAGAATCAGATATATCATCAACTCGACACAACTGTCGATCTGAAGCACTTGGGCAGTACATCTTGTTTCACGACCAAAGGCACTCCATACCCTTCCGAGGAAGTGGCTTAAGCGGGCTGAACTGTCACTGGGACCAATATCAACCTTCTGTCTCTCCTCTTGCATCACAACACAGTTATCAAGAGCCTTCTTGTCAAGCTTGAGCTTTTTCAATTCTATATCACCTATAATCTCATCACCTCTATAGCATTTTTCACAACACAAACTCTTGTCTAAGCAGGAAGTGAGCACCTCGTCAGAATTATAAGCACCTGATTCCTCGCCTGGATTATCAGTTCCTGGTTCATGATCAGACTTCGCACCCTTGGCAAGGCATCAAACTTTTGTTCTGGCTACTGATCTACCTCTCTGCGCATTGGCTCTGTTAGAGATATCTGCTTTCCTCGACGCATCTTGCCTGAAACCTTGAGATCGAGCTTAGGCTATTTCAGCACCATCACAGCAGAATTTTCAGGACAATCAACCAGCCCTTGGCCATCATCATTGCGAGTCCATTCCAGCTCCTCTACCAAAAGGGCTTCATTTGCACATTTTCTCAGGACCCTCCATAGAGATCAACAGAAGCCAAGTTTCTCTCAGATTTTAAGTTCGTGAGATTAATCACAACAATTGCATCACCAAACTCCAAACTTTCATCGGGCTTCTCTGGTTGTCCTTTTGCACCAAGTCAGGATTGTCAATAGCATCGCTGAGACTCAAGCTCCTCTATGTCCACAAAAGGGGGAGAGTGGCATTCCACAACACAAGCTCTCCTGTCCGAGCATGCCGTGAGCACCTCATCTGGATTATCACCAGCAGATTCAATACCTGGAAAATCAACCCCCGGTTCGTCATCAGAAGATGTATCCTTGCCACGTTGTTCCTGGAGAAGCACAAGCGTCTCTGCATCATCCATCTCCTTCATTGCATCCCGGCTGCTCCGTGGCCGCATTACTAGATCAAAACCAAGCACGTCGTTGCCATCCCTGGCACTGCTTCAAACTTCTTCCTGTCCTGCAGCATTTTGCCCGGTCTTCTTGGGGGACTTGCGCATTTCTGAAACATGACACGCTTCCAGTAAGGGCACGTCACAGGGAATTCAGCGAATTTAGGAAAATTTAGAAAGAAAACCATGCAAGTAGAAAATGTGGAAATGTCCTAAATGAGAGCTTATAGACAACATTACTAGCTATAACCAAAATCATACAAATTTATGAACTTCATTCATTACTAGCTATAACAAAAATTATATAAATTTAAGAAACTCATGCACTACTAGCTATAACAATAATCACATAAGATTAAGAAATGCGTGTACTATTGAGGCCCACTTGAAGCCATTCACACTACTAGCTATAACAATAATAATATAAATTTAAGAAATTTGTGTACTATTGAGGACTACTCGATGCCATTTCACAGAGATCATGTTGTAATTATCAATGCATTCTTTGAAGCAAGAGCATACGAACATTCTTTGCAGCGATGCATCATGGGGATTGGACAAACTAATTTTCAATCTCATCAAACTTTTCTTCCAAGATGACAACTTTGCCCCACAAAGAACATATCAAGAACTGACACACGATCATTCTATCACGACAAACATGAACTGAAACTTGGGTTTTGGATGAGTCCTCCTCTAATGCTTTCTGTACTTCAAGCATTCATGCAAACAAGGGGTCACTGCAAAGAGAGGAACTTCTTCTAACAATCACGGTAGGTAGTAGCTAGTAAGACATGGCAAAAGATTTGTACCTGAAGACAATGGGGCTTCTCGTGGAAAAGCAAGAACTTAGAGGACAACTGGAACGAGAAAATAAATGTATTAGCAATAAGCTCATTGGAGCAGGCAAAGACAAATCGAGAACCCATAGTACCACTAGAATCTACAAAACCAGAGGCAAGATCGAACTGAACTCTTGACAAAAACAAAGCATGCAAGACTCGGAACCCACCTCGAAGCAGTTCTTGTTCGTCCAATCCGCTTCTTCGGATAACTAGCAAAAGACGGCAATTAGCTAATCTGTTTCTCCTCTTGCATCACAACACAGTTATCAAGAGCCTTCGTGTCAAGCTTGGGCTTTTTCAATTCTATCGCAGCAGATTTTTCAGCAAGCGTTTGGCGACTCTACTTACGAGTCAGAACTACCTGATCTCATCTATATCGTCTATCATCCCATCACCTCCACAGCATTTTACAGAACATAAACTCTTGTCTAAGCAGGAAGTGAGCACCTCATCAGAATTATCAGCACCTGATTTCTCGCCTGGATTATCAGTTCCTGGGTCATGGTCAGAATCCGTACCCTTGGCAAGCCATCAAACTTCTGTTCTGCCTACTGATCTACCTCTCTGCACATTGGCTCTGTCAGAGATATCTGATTTCCTCGACGCGTCTTTGATGCCACCTTGAGCATCATCAGAGCCTGGGTTTTCACTCTTGTCTGAAACCTTGAGATCAACAAGCTTGGGCCGTTTCAGCTCCATCACAGCAGAATTTTCAGGACAATAAACCAGCCCTTGGCCATCATCATTGCGAGTCAATTCCAGCTCCTCTACCAAAAGGGATTCATTTGCACATCTCTCACTACCTCCATAGATATCAACAGAAGCTGAGTGTCTCTCAGATTTTAAGTTCATGATATAAATCGCAGCAATCGCGTCATCAAACTCCAAACTTTCATCAGGCTTCTCTAGTTGTCCTTTTGCACCAAGTCAGAATTGTCAACTGAGACTCAAGCTCTCCTCTATGTCCACAACAGGGTGACAGTTGCATTCCACAACACAAGCTCTCCTGTTCGAGCATTCCGTGAGCACCTCATCTGGATTATCATCAGCAGATTCAATACCTGAATAATCAACTCCCGGTTCTTCATCAGAAGATGTATCCTTATTCCTTGACACGTTGTTCCTGGAGAAGCACAAGCGTCTCTGCAGCATCCATCTCCTTCATTGCATCCCGGCTGCTCCATGGCCGCCTTACTAGATCAAAACCAAGCACGACATTGCCATCCCTGGCACTGCTTGAAACTTCTTCCTGTCCTGCATCATTTTGCCCGGGCTTCTTGGGGGCCTCCGCGCATTTCTGAAACATGGCACGCTTACAGTAAAGGCCCGTCACAGGGAATTCAGCGGATTTAGGCAAATTTAGAAAGCAAATCCATGTAACTAGAAAATGTGGAAATATCCTAAATAAGAGCTTATAGACAGCACTACTATCTATAACAAAAAATTAAGAACTTCATACACTACTAGCTATAACAGAAATCATATACATTTAAGAATTTCAATGCACTACTAGCTATAACAATAACCAGATAAATTTAGAAACTCGTGTACTATTGAGGCCCACTTGAAGCCATTTACACTACTAGCTATAACAGTAATCATATGAATTTAAGAAACCTGTGTACTATTGAGGCCCACTTGAAGCCATTTACACTACTAGCTATAACAGTCATCATATGAATTTAAGAAATTCGTTTACTAGGCCTACTCGATGCTATTTCTGAATCACAGTAATCATGTACTCCCTCCAAACCATAATAAGTGTCGCTGATTTATTATGGATCGGAGGGAGTAGTAACTATCAATGCATCATAGGCAACTAAGCAATGCATTCTTTGAAGCAAGAGCATAAGAACATTCTTTGAAGCAATGCATCATAGGGATTTAGACACACTAATTCAATCTCATCAAACTTTTCTTCCAAGACGACAACTTTGCCCCACAAAGAACGTATCAAGAACCGACACACGAACATTCTATCACGACAAACATGAACTGAAACTTGGGTTTTGGATGAGTCCCCCTCTAATGCTTTCTGTACTTCAAGCATTCATTCAAACAAGGGGTCACTGCGAAGAGAGGAACTTCTTCTAACAATTACGGTAGGTAGTAGCTAGCGAGACATGGCACAAGATTTGTACCTGAAGACAATGAGGCTTCTCGCGGAAAATCAAGAACTTGAGGACAACTGGAACGAGAAAATAAATGAATTAGCAATAAGCTCATTGGAGCAGGCAAACACAAATCGAGAACCCATAGTACAACTAGAATCTACAACCAGAGTCAAGACCTTACTGAACTCTTGACGAAAACCAAGAATGCAAGACTTGGAACCCAGCTCGAAGCAGTTCCTGTTCGTCCAATCCGCTTCTTCAGATAACTAGCGAAAGACAACAATTAGTTAATCATGGTGGCAACTGCAGTAACGGAAATTGATCATACACAGCAAAAAAAAATCTGCACTAACAATCGGAGAAAATGAATTGAGAGACACAGGCTTTGTACCTTCAGGCTTCGCGTTGGGTTTCTTCCAGAAAATTGGGAAGAGACCAAATTGGACAAAAGGAAAGAGCTCGCGGGCTGAAACAAAGAAAGTGGGAACTGGATTAGCAAGAACTCATAGAATTTGGCAATTCAATAGATAAACAAGAGTCGAGGACGTCTCTATTTCCTGGCAAAAGACTGAATCATGAAGCAGAACCTGACAGCAAATGACAGAGCAAGAACGGGCAAGAATCAGAGACCACCTCAAGGAATTGTTCCAATTCTAGTTCCTAATAATCTACCTCCAATGTAAGACCTACAGGGAAATTTGGTGGAACACGCGGCGAAGTGCCCGCCTCTAATACTTCCTGCTTTTCCGCAGTTCCTTTAGTGGGTCCCCACAACTAACCGAGGACGGCGGGAGCGCATGGTGTTCTTATAGGCTGCTGCATCCTACAAATCTGGAACCTGATGCAACTAGCTTTTGTTCGATGGCTTCAGAACATAGACATCCACATTGACAGCCTATGGCTACTTCTTGGAGGTTCCAACTTCATCAGGTCAGTAGAAAACTGAAACTGCCCAGATGTCGTCCTGTGCAGTGGCACCATTGTAACGCTGGGATGTGGTTCCACAGGAGAAGCTGCCTTACGGCGGGACGACTGCAGACCTCTTGTTGTTGATTGCTGGAGCAACCACGTTGATATCGTTCTGAGGCCCTGCGCCTTGGTTATGTCCATTCATAAGCATCCAGTGTTGCATAATGTCGACAGTTAGCCAACCCCTCGTGCTTGTCAGTGGTGGTTTCCTGCACACAAACATATAATAAGCTGCATGCGAAAGTTTTCTGCACAGAAACACAACCTGCGGAAGCAGGCAAACATTACAGCAAAAAATAAATAGGCACAGCACCGCTAATAAGCGTAGACAAGAACCATGTGATAGTAAAGATATTTCTCCTGTTAGACAAACATACCTTCGACAAAGCTGCCCCCATTCTCCTTTAATTAACTCAGCTTTCTCTGTTTCATGAGTCTCTAAATTCCAACCTGAAAGAGGAATTCTATGAGCATCAGCCTAACACCTCAATCAGTATGATCCATAACTCACGAAAATCCCCCTTTTTGCAGCTGAACTACACTACTAATCATAACAGACATCATACATCCATAAGTGAGGAAATAGGTAGGTTAAGAGGTCAAATAAAACCGTCAATGTATTTACACAAGAGCAATAGCAAAAGCAGGAGTTCAACATGTAGTAATGATGAACAACAGCAGCTTCAGGAGATAGGCAACAACTACCAACAGATCATTCTTTCTTTTTTTGTCCACATCCGCAAGAGCCAAATCCCCAATAAAATTAAGTAAAGGACTAAAGGTGAAATGTTTCTCAAATCAAGAAATGCTTACATGAAATAAGTTGCATCAGCTTACAGGAGTAGTGCCAACATATAGGAGTCTAAGAGTCAACTCAAGTCTGCTGGGGCCATCCCATTTTGTAGTCGGGACTAGTACTCACTGGTCGACTGCCAACCATAGACTATACTTGCTACAAATACCACAGTACTGGTCTACTACACTAAAACAATTGGAGGGAGAGGGACACAAGTATATTGCTATATGCTGAACCACAAGAGAAACATCTTTGTCACAACCCAAACACAAGGAATGTGACGAACAATCGGATCAGTACCAATATTTGGATACAAAGAGAATGTGGGGTGAGAAATCATCAAAAGAAAAGGAGGTGAGGAACAGAGTAAGGGAGAGAAGCTCATATACGTTTCATTCATTCGATACCCTCCACCAGCAGCTGTTTCCTTTCCATATATGCGTCATTGGTTTGCGTCCACCAAAGCCCAGCACACGCAGCCCAAGTCCAACGATAACAAAGCCAGGAACATTAGGAGGCGTACATGACATCCTCGCCACCTTAAAATCCGTCTTGCCCTACGACATATGCCACCATGATTAACTAGTGACAGATGCTGAGATGGTGTCCATGTAACCCGACCATACTGTGGATGCAGACATGCCTTCAGACGAGCTGGACCGACATAGCACTGAAATTCCTATGCTGAAAAATGACATGCACCATTCTTCAGTTTAGTGTACCAAAAAAATTGAAGGCCTCTGGACAAAAGTTCAGTTTCCCATTTAAGCTCTACACTGAAAATCTCAATGGTATCAACGAACTGGATGTGAGCTTCAAAATTTGCACTGGCTGCTTGCACACATTGAGTATGTGACCAATTCTTAATCCTCCGGTACACATTATCCACACACCAACCAGGAGAGTTTGAGAGATTACTCAAGAACTGAAGCTCAGCGACAGCTGTGGTAAGCGACTGCTGTGGTAAGAACTGAAGTCTTGTAAATGGGCCGCTGAGGCATGCAGGAGCTAGATTTTGTTCGGTGGCGCGCGCGCAGGCGCAGCTGAGGAACGCGGCGTGGTGTGTCTCCTTCCTTCCTTCCTGGTCTAGCTAGGTCCAAAACGCAACGGGATGGGAAGAACCGGAGTAGTGGGTGGCAATTTTGAGACCAGTAGTACGTGGGATATGCATGGGAAGGACCGACGGAGGGAACCCTAAAAGATGTCGGTCGCTAGCTGGGTTTGATGGAGAGCTAGCTACGTGATGGGCTCCGTCACAGTATGGCAGTCGCAGCGTGGGAGCAACTCCTACATCTTCTTTTTCTGACGAAAACGATGATGGAGGTCGCCACGAGAAAGAGCTGCTCTTGATCGACACGAGAGCCTGAAGCTCGATCGGCATATGCATATGCATATGCATGGGGGAAAAGAAAGGAAATGCCCAAACTTTTCCTATCTTTTTCTCTCCGATCCGTCGCTGGCTTGGGCTGGGCTTGCCTTGCCAAGGAAAGGATCCTATGCTCTCTCACACCTTACTACTACACTCCGACAGTGTGTCTTCACTTTCCTGCCTGCCTTGGGCACGGCCCCCCGAATTCAATATGGTGCCAACCTCGATGCAGCACTTGAGCATCTAGTCGACCAAGTAATAAGTGGCATGCCGTAATAAGTAGTACTCCCTCCGTTTCAAAATATAAGATGTTTTAGCTTTGTGAATGGAGTGTAAGTGTACAGATTCACTTCAAACCTAAATGAACCTACACACTACAAAGGTCTAGATACACTCATTTCACAATCTAAAACATCTTATATTTTAAAACGGAGGAAGTACTAGCTGTAGAGGGTGTGCACGTCTCGCCCGCGTCAGCTCTGCCGTGCGACGGCACAAGCTATGCCGGCTAGTCTCATAGGAGCAAACAAAAACTTGGCTAAGAGCATCTCTAACAAAGACCGTAAACAGTCCACCCATCTGCGTTTCGCGCAATAGTCGGTCCCTCTAGTGAACCCCGTATAAGGTGACGGCATTCCCGTTCCCCTCTCCTCCTCCCGCCCGCCGCCAGCGGCATTCCCCGCCGCGGATCCCATCCTTTGCAGCCCGATTTGTAGGCGCACTGAAGCGGATCCGACAGATCAACCATTTATGGAGCCAGTTCTGTAGTCGGGAGCGTTGCCGCCTCGTGAGCCACCGACAAGGTATGAACTTGTTCAATCTCCCCCGCCACGGCTAAATTTCAAGGATTTCGACGGCCGTATTTGCGTGATTCAGATGAGTTCGTCGTTGACAGAGAGCGAGGAGATGTACTTGGAGAACTCCTCCGACGACAATGATTCGATCCTCGACGACCTGCTCCACGATGACGACATCGAGCATCTGGCCGTCATTCTCGCCGTCAAGGAGGTCGAGGATAGGAGGAGGATGTTGTTGAATCGGTGCCGTGGATCGGTGCCCGGCCGGATTGGTCTCCCGCGCAACAGCTGGCAAGGCCACCAGTTGCTGATGCAAGGCTACTTCGTCGAAGTACCGACCTACCCCCCCTCCCGCCCCTCGCGCATCTCTTCCGTAGGCGGTTCTGAATGCAGCGAGAGTTGTTCGTTAAGCCGTGGCATCTCAAGACCTCTGGATTTGGCATTTTTTTTTTGGCTTGTCGGGATCACTCAATGACATCTATATCGATCCCATCTGTTTACAAGACTTGCCATGGAGATGCACCAGCTTGCAATTATAAAGTCATGAACAATGACTACACCATGGAGTATTATGTAGCCGATGGCATATATCCAGATTAGGCACCTTTGGTGAAAACCATTCATGCCCCTGAAACAAGGAAAGAAGATGTTTTTTCCAAGGCTCAAGAGACTGCTCGAAAGAATATTGAAAGAGCTTTTGATGTTTTGCAAGCTAGGTTTGCTTTTATGTGAGGCCTTGGTCGTTACTAGGAAATTAAGTCCCTTAGAAACATTATGACATGTTGTATCATTCTGTACAATATGATCGTCGAGGATGAGAGAGGGTTAGAATTGGTACGCTTCTACGACTATGTTGGAACCGAGTGAGCCTAGAAAGGAACTCAGACCGTCTTCAAGCATTTCTTGACTCATACAAAGAAATTGAACACAAGGGCAACCACAACCAACTCTAAAAAGATTTGATTGACCAGCACCGGCAGCGGCATGACCTTCAATGATGTTTCATTTGTGTGTACCAGAAACCATTTGTGTAAAACATTTATTTGATCAATCTATTTGTGTAATAATTTTTTTTCATTTGATGTGGATGATTTGTATAATAATTTGTTAACTATTTGCTATCATTTTTATTTGTGTAATATGCTAAAATCTTTAAATCCACGCTTTAGCGTTTTGAATCTATGTCTCCTTTTACGGGTCCAGTTTGCGGGCATCGTTCTGTGCCGGCTGTTTCGCGAACTACAAAACCGTTTTATTGTGGACGGTATCCGTTTTTTACAGTTCGTGAGTTTACAGTCTTAATTTGGAGGCACCCTTACAACAAGTTCAAGGCACACATCCACAACTTAATTGGATATGCTCCCGAATCCAAGCAAACTGTCACACAATCAAAGAGAAGTTTGTAATAACCAAAACAAGGCCTAGAGTTTCCAATGAAACCTTAGAGCAAGGTCAAGTGAATGAGGGGGGAATAAAGATCTGTCTTGATGATGTAGTAGATCAAGGTCTTCTCCTCCTATTCCTCAAAGATCAGCGACTTTGGATGGTTGGATGAAGAGATCTTGAAGTTTTGGTGGCTCCAATGGTGTGATCTTTCTTTTCTGAAACGAGCAGCTCGAGGTTGAAGACGAGGTCCCCTTTTTTATAGACCTCATAGCCGTAGACCGTTTTCTGACCGTTGGGAATCTTCCACGGACTGGCAGACCGGAGACTCCGGCCCATCTCCAGTCCATGTGCGGACCAGCTCTCTGACAGACTCGGACAGTGTCTTGACGCTCACTCCGCCGTCACGTCGTATCGTATTTACCGGAGTCAGCTCGATTCCAAGAAAACTCGTACTAGTAGAGTAGTAATTAAAACTGGTAATTTACGGTTTCGAAAAAAAAGAAAAAACCATCGGCGGGTGGATTTGGTGAGGAAAGCGCGCGCAGTATGTTTTTACTGGTACTACTAGCTCTCGCACGCGCCAAGGTGTGGGCCCCACCCACCCACTGCGGAGTGAGGAGTGAGGCTCCGCTCCCTTTCACCAGTAGTAGTAGCTCGCACATTGCTGCACGCCCTGACGTGGCTCGATCGATCGATCGATCGATCGACACGCATCCACCAAAATGTGCTGCTACGGACCCCGCACCGCATTGATGCCAGCCAGCCAGCAAAGCAACCCAACCAACAAGTGTTTGTTGGTGCATGCTATGCATGATGGGACACGCCATATACTCCCTCCATTTTTCTACTACTAGCAACGGCTCGACTCGATCCGGCCGCCGAACCACCCCGTCGTCAATTGGAGTATAATATTCTCTTAGATTTTGTGAAACGAAACACAAAAAATGTACTAGTATTTAGATACTACTACTATATTTGTTTCACAAAAATCACTATAAAACATCTTATAGTATTATGAAACGCAGAAAAATAAGACATCCTAAACTTATTCACGTTTTCAAAGATCAGGTTCATAGAAAAAGGGTAAGTTTTAGTTTTAAAAATTCTATGTCTGACAGCATGTGATGTGTATACACTCTCGAGAGGTGTTCTACTTTAACCAAAAAATATTTAGCTATGTTGCACATCTTGGCAGCAAATCCCATTCACGCTTCCATATGTACAAGGACCAAGATTATCCAATCACTACTATTGGAGGCTGGGTTCACGCGTGCACGCTCGCGCCGGGCGGTACTCAGGCGGCCAGACGGGTCCCGGTGCAGAATAACTATTCTACGGTAGGTACCACGTGGCACCTTTTGCACCTCCCGTCAGGGCATTTTTGCTAATCGAGTTGAGGGAGGGATAACTTTTACGATGCGGGTTTACAGATAGGTATATTTGTAAAAAAAGCCCCGCCGACGGTAGCAGTCTCGGACAAATCTAATTTTGCAGGCACACCTACCCCTCTTATCGGCCGTTCTAGGTCGGCTCATCACGAGGAAAAACTGAAGAGAAAACCAGCTGGCGTGTCTCACACTCTAGCTAATAAGAGCAACTCTAGCGAATACTGTAAATCGGCAAACTGAAAAACACGAGTACAGTCATCTTTATTCGCGTTTTGAGCATTGCGGCGCAGATCAGTGCCTATAATACAAACTGATAAATTCGAAGTTTAAATTTGAACAGCTCGCGGGGAATTCCAAGTTCGATCATAGTCACATACATACATACATAGGCAGCGGCACAAAAGCGGCTCACATTTACATTAATTAACGGATAATTAGAAAGGCCTAGCTACTGCGGCGTCCGCGGGGTCAAAATGGAGCTCGGCGGCGAGCTCGGGGACGCGGAGTAGCTCCGGCGACGGCGAGGACATCACTCGCCGGTGAGGTCGCCCAGCACCACAGCGTCGGTGCGCGCCGCTTCCTCCCTCACGATGCGGCGGTTCACGAGCTCCATGGCACAACCAGTCTCCTCCTGCTCGCGGTCGATCTCGTACTCACGGTCAAGCTCAGACTCGCACAGGAGCATCTCCACCACGAGGCGCTGCGCGAGTAGTCGGCCTATACGATGGCCTGGGTGTGCGGAGGGGAGGGTGAGCTCCACTCGTCGGAGGGCGAAGGAGAGGGAGGCGAGCGCGGAAGGGCGTTCAGGCGTCTGGCGTACCTGCGGAGGGCTCCGGGCCTTGGCGAATGGAACCATTACGCGTCTGGCGTGCAGCGATGGCAGCGGCGACAAGTCACGGTTGCACCACTTCAGCGTCGCGCGCTTCTTCGCGCCCACCGACCGGCGGCGCTTCTTCTCGACCTCGTCGAAGCTGCACCGGCGCGGCGTCCTCTCATCCTCGCGGTCGCGACCGCCCCCGCCGCCTCTGACGCGCCCACCGCCTTGCCCAAAGTGGCCGTGGGGTCCATGCGCGCACTCCATGTCGGATCTGGAGCTCGAGCTCGACGAATCGCTCGCCGAAGATGGGGTAAGGTCGCGGTTGCGGCTAGGGTTTGCGGAGGAGCGAGTGCGGATTTGTGACCCGCACCCGCCGTCGTGGCCGGTACATACATATACTGGGCTAGCTGGGCGGTAACGGGCCACGGTAAAAAAATTCAAAGGTCGGGCCGCGATACAGGTACTGCTAGCTCGTCCGAGTTGGGCCGAAACTATAAATCCGCCGGCATTTCACAGTTCCAGTGGATTTACAATATCTTCTAGAGTTGCTCTAAGTAGTTGCCACCGCGATAGCCGCTGTTGTGTTGTCATACTTGTGTGGTTTTTCCAACGTTCATGTTGTCGTGGTAGCTGCCACCATGATAGCCGCTGTTGCGGTTGCTGTCGTCGCGTCTATCAGAGTAGCTAGCCGCGACAATGTCGACTCCATCGTGGCCATCGTAGTCATGCATTCTACGTTTTCCTCGGCGGTCACATCTACGACCTTGATCATATTCTCGTCCGACCATGCACGGCTATTTTGGAGGGAGTCCTCGCCATCCTCCCATCAGTTGGTGATGTCCATCAGGTGGCCGATGGTGCTTGGCTTTATGCATCCAAGCTCTTCCTTGAGCTTGCGCTGGCGGACACCGCCGGTAAACACGTCGATCGCCCGCTCTTCAGAGATGTCCTCTGCAGAGTTTCAAATGATGGACCAATGCTGGATGTATGATCAAAGGGACTTGCCGGGTCGTTGGGTACACGCCCGCAATTCTTCAATGGATACAGGTCGTTTGTATGTGCCATTGAAGTTCCAGACAAAGCTATACACCAATTCCTCCCAAGCACGGATTGAGCTGGAAGGGAGACTGTTGAGCCAGGCGCGTGCGGCACCCTTTAGTTCTGGTTGCATACACTGCATGGCTATCCTCTTGGATCCGTCATAACACATGACAAACTGCAGGTGGTCATCTAGCCAGGTTTTTGGCTCGTGGAGACCATCAAACTTTGGGTTATCCGAAGGTAACTTGATACCCTTCGGCATCCGAGTTTACCGTATAGCACGGATGCAGCATATAGCACCACAGAGTTCAGTGTTTTTGCCGCCGGAATCGGTGGAGTAGGCGCGTTTCGTGCGTGATTTGTCAACTTTACATTGCGTGATCTTGTCACGAGCGTCGTAGTCGTGGTCTCTCCGCCATGGGCTACGGCGGCACCATGGGGTTCGTCATCCCGTGCTGGCGAGTAGTTGTTCTTCCGCACCGCATGTGATTTGGTCGGCTCTTTAGCGGCTCCCTCGTGAGTGCCGTTTCAACCGGTCCGAGCCCAGCAATGGCAGATCTATGGATGGCGGACCGTGGGTCCCCTGCCTCAGGTGGGTTGGACAACAACTAAGTGGTAGCCGCGATGATGGCAGCCTACGGAGTCTTGAGCACCATGTTTCCCCGCGAGTCCATCAACATGAACGAGAAGTCGAGGTTTGGGCTAGCGCTACGCCTGGCCTCCTCGTCCATTAGATGTGTCCGAGAGCGCCTCTTGTGTGCTCTAGTGTGGTGGTTCCCATTTGAAGAGGATCTGCCGATTGAAGAAAGTTATGCCCGTCGGGCGCTTGACTCATTGGCGAGTCGCTGACGTTCTTCGAGCTCGTTGTGTAGTGTAGCGCTTGCTGGCGACAGTACTCCTTTTCTAGGTACTAGTGATACGCAATCAGCATCTCGCGTGACACGTATGCTGCCAGCAGGGTGTCCTTTAGGGCTAGTTTGACCCTTGCCCCTTCGTCGTTCGAGAGATGGATCTGTAGGCGCTCGTTGGGGTCATCGCGACTTGCCCCATTCCCAGTTGGTTCGGTGCTAGCGTCGACGTCGCTGCCAGCGTTGGCATAGATGTTGGCACAATGGTAGTGGTTGACGTAGATATTGCTTCCGCATCTCTCTAGATCGGATCCGACGTCATCGTATCCTTCGAGTGGGTTGTTTAGATCGGAGTCTTGACTGTTGTTGCTATCTTCGGTCCCTCCCAAACTGAAGAGTTTATTATCTTGGAAGGCTGCATCTAATACATTTGCTACTGAGAGTAATGAACGTCACCGTGGGATGATAGTTCCTGGTATTTGCAAAATCTGTGGCATTGAGGGAGGAGGATATGGTGCACGCTCTATACAAATGCCCCATACTAATCACCTATGTTCTACTATGCGTCAACTTTGGGTTACTCCAACTGATACAGACATCCAGGTTCCGACGACAGTGTCCTGGTTCCGGTCCGTTATTCTCTCTATACAGGAAAATATGATCAATATTGTGATGGATGTTACTCTGTTGGAGGATTTGGTATTCTCGGAATGAAGCCACACATGACAAACCACTACCTGCTGTTGGTGGTTCAGTTAACTTTTTATGTGGTTATTTGAAACTACCGAGGATTACTAAGGACTCAACGACCGACCAGATTTTGAAGGGAAAACAACCTGTGCTAGTGATGCCTTCATCTTGTGCTCAAGACCACCACTCCAGAGTTGCCTGCCCTAAACTACAAAGCCCCTTCCGACGATCCTCTTTGGCCGCTGCAACGTCTGAGGCTTTCCACAAGGAGGTCATGCAGTTCCGATCGATATGATGAAATGGCCACTACTGCCACCCAACATGCATGCATGCATGAACTATTTTGCTGTGCCGCTTGTTAGGGTAATAGATCTCTTGTATTACCAGAGGGCCAAAGGCCAGAATATATAGTACATGTACAGGTGCAAATATACAGAAAGCCCCCTAACATATGGGGAAACTACAATATACAAATACTCTAACCCCCTCAAACTCATGGTGGATCCACAACACTGAGTTTGGAGAGTAAGAAATCATGCTGAGCGCGGGTTTGTGTCTTTGTAAAGAAATCTGCCAACTGCAAGTCTGAAGGCACATAATAGAGCGCAACAACCTGATCCTACACCTGAGCACGTGTATAAAAAGCATCAACACCAATATGCTTGGTCAGCTCATGCTTGACTGGATCACGTGCAATACTGATAGCACATGTACTGTCTGACAAAAGTGGAGTGGATGTCGTAACAAAGACCCCAAAATCTGCAAGCAACCACCGTAACCAGGTCACCTCAGCAGTCACCGAAGCCATAGCCCGCAACTCAGCCTCAACACTCGAACGGGAAACCGCTACCTGTTTCTTCGTCTTCCAAGCAACAAGCGAACCACCAAAAAACACACAGTAAGCAGAAAGTGAACGACGATCCGTAGGATCATTCGCCCACGTAGCATCCGAGTAGCACTGGAGCTGGAGAGAGCTAGAACAAGGGAAGAAAAGGCGACGAGTAATCGTACCACGAAGATAACGAAGGACACGGAGGAGATGACCGTAGTGAACAGTGGTAGGAGCTGAGACAAACTGGCTCAGAATATGAACAGGATAAGAGATATCAGGACGGGTGACAGCAAGATAAACAAGACTCCCAACAAGATGGCGATAACGAGTGGGATCGGGAAGAGGATAACCATCCGTAGGATGAAGCTTAACATGAAGCTCCATAGGAGTCTCAACGGTGCGCTCATCCGCAAGAGCAGCCCGAGCAAGAAGATCCTGAATATACTTTTCCTGAGAGATAGAAAACCCATCAGAAGTGGAGGAAACCTCAATCCCAAGAAAGTAGCGAAGAGGACCAAGATCAGTCATAAGAAACTGATCACGAAGACAAGCCTTGACAAAGGCAATATACTCAGGATCATCACCAGTAATGATCATATCATCAACATAGAGAAGGAGAAGAGTGCGTCCACAAGGTGAAGTGTGAACAAAAAGCGCTGGATCATGAGAACTAGGAGAGAAACCAGCAGCAGTCACCACAGAGGCAAAGCGCTCAAACCAGGCACGAGGGGCCTGTTTCAGGCCATAAAGGGAACATCGAAGACGACAAACCATCCCATTGGAAACAGAATACCCAGGAGGAGGCTGCATATAAACCTCCTCACTCAACTTGCCATTAAGAAAAGCATTCTGAACATCAAGCTGAGACACAGACCAGCGTCGGACAGAAGCAACAGCAAGAAAATGCATACAGTGGTCATATGGGCCACAGGAGCAAAGGTCTCATCATAGTCACGACCATGTTCCTGCTGAAAACCACGAGCCACAAGACGCGTTTTATAGCGCTCAAGAGATCCATCAGAGCGGGTCTTAATTTTATAGACCCACTTACACGTGATAGGACGAACACCGGAAGGAGGAGAGACAAGATCCCAGGTGCCAGTGCGCTCAAGCGCAGCGATCTCCTCAGCCATGGCAAGCTGCCATTCAGGATGACACGCGGCATCCCGATACGAAATCGGCTCGGAGACTACAAAGAGACCATACTGACTAGGGAGTAACGATGCAGGAGCACGTATTGACGAACAGGCCGTGAGGAAGAAAGCTCATCCGCGGAAGATGACTCATCAGAAGAGGAGGAAGAAGGAGTCGCGGAGGAAGGATCCGAAGCCGGAGACCGAGGAGAATTAGGGGAACTAGACGGAGGAGAGGAGGTCGCCAAAGACAAAGGAGGCGTAGCAGAAGGAGGTGGAGGAGGTGGAGGAGAAGGGACAGCGGAAGGTATATCAGGAAAAAGAAGAAAAGAGAGATCATCCGTTGGGTAAGTACCAGAGGTGGGGCGAGGATATAAAGGACGCGTCTCATCGAACGTGACATCACGAGAGATGCATCTGACGACCAGCGGGTCCCAACAGCGATAGCCCTTATGCTCATCACTATAGCCAAGAAAAACACACTCAACGGTGGCGGTTAGTTTGGTGCGTTCACGGGGAGGAAGAAGGACATAAGCGCAGCAACCAAATAAGCGAAGAAGAGTAGTCCGGACAGAGCCGGAGGCGCCGAGTGGAATGCCACCCTGAAGAGCAGTTGAAGGCTAGATATTAATGAGGTAAGTCGACATAGCGACAGCCTCAGCCCAAAAATGCGGCGGAAGAGTGAAGGGTTTCGCAGCATAGTAAATCAAAATTTTCTACGGAAGCGAACAGAGGGAAAGCCAAGATCTAATCTAGGAGATGCAAACAACGAGAGAGATTGGATTAGATCTTCATACCCTTGAAGATTACCGCCAATGCGTTAAATGCGGAGCGTGGGTGATGTAGTCGTACTCGCTTCTCCTCCTCGCGATCCGATCCGATCTAGCACCACAAGTGGCGGTGCCTCCGTGAGATGCACACGTGCAGCACCTCGACGTCTCCTCCTTCCTTGGACCAGCAAGTATGGTGGAGAGATGGATTAGATCTACAACACGACGGCGTGGTGTATATGGTGGAGAATTTTCTGCGAAGGCTTCGCCTACAAGCAGTCGGAAGGGAGAGAGGAAGGCAGCAGGGTTACTAGGGCTTGGAGGGAAGGTGTGTGGGGTTGGTGCCCCACCCTCTTTATATAGAGGGGTGCAGCCTAGCCCTCCTCCAAGTCTATCTCAAGTTTAAGCGATTTAAACTTATCCCTTATCTAGAAATTCTATCTCTAGATTTAAGCGATTTAAATCTTATCTAGAATAGGCTGGGCCCTATGGGGCCTTGTGCCCCTATTGTCTGAGACCAGACCTCCCCTCATCCCATGCCCCTCTCGGAAGGTGGGACCACGTTGGCCCCTTCGGAAGGTTCTAGAAGCTTCGGTACAATACCGATTAATCCGGAACAATTCGAACTCCAAAAACTGCACCGCCTTATATGAATCTTATTCTCCGGACCATTTGAACCTCTCGTGATATCCGGATCCCATCCGAGACTCAACACAAATTCATAAACCAATTATCCAATCTATCCTAGCGTCAAGACACGTTAAGTGTGTGACCTATGAGTTCGAGAATATGCGACATGATCTTCTATCAATAATTAACAGGTGTCAGGCACCCATATTGACTCCACACATTCATCGATGATCATATCGGATGAACCACGATGCCAGGATTCTATCAATCACATATATATATTCCCTTCGTCTCTCGATATTTTACTTGCGCGAGATTCGATCGTCGGTATCGTCATAAATAGTTCAATCTCGTTCTCAGCTTGTACTTTACTCGTTGAGTAGTCCAATATCACTTTGTGATTAAGTCCTTAACAACATGATTTCAAGCGGTGTTGATATCGATTACGAGTGGGCCAGTATATCTCTCCGACTTGGGAGGGACAAATTCCATCTTGATACATACAACCCATGAGATACTTTCCGATCACCGAGAGACACCTTTATGATCACCCTCTCATAGGATGACGTTTGATGACCTCAAAGCTTTCTTCCGATACCGGGGAGTTGTATTATCTCATGGTCTAAGGAATACAATATTTGACATAGGAAAAGCTTATAAAGATGAACACAATGACACGATCTAATTGCTTCGCTTAGTTTGGGTGCATCCACCATATCATTCTCCCAATGATATGATCTCATTATCAATTGACAACTCATGTCTATGGTTAGGAAACCTTAACCATCATTGATCAAAGAGCTAGTCCATAGGCGTACTAGGGACACGGTGTTGTTCACAAACCACACAAGTATTAATGTTTCCGCTTAATACAATTCTAGCATGGAATATAAACTTTATCATGAACAAGAATTATAATAATAACATCTTTATTATTGCCTCTAGGGCATAATTCCAGTCTCCCACTTGCACTAGAGTCAATAATCTAGTTTACATTTGGTAACAATCTCACACCCATGGCCTCGAGGTGCTGATCATGTTTACGTGGAAGAGGTTTAGTCAATGGATCTGCGACATTCAGATCTGTATGTACTTTGCTGATCTTGAGATCTCCATACGCTATATAATCTCGGATTATATGAAACTTAGATTGATATGCTTGGTCTTTGGATGATATCTTGGTTCCTTAGCGAGTGCTATGGCGCCGGTGTTGTCACACAATATCTCCGATGGGTCCAATGCACTTGGAACCACCAAGCTTCGATGATGAAGTTTGATCCAAACTCCTTCACTTGGCCTTCGCGGCAGCCATGTATTCCGCTTCTCTTGTAGATCCCGCGATCACGCTTTGCTTGCAGCTTCTCCGACTCACAGCTCCTCCATTCAAAATATACCGTATCATCACGAGATTTAGAATCATCCTTGTCGATTGTCGAAACTAGCATCGACGTAACCTTTTCTGACATGTTCATCACCCCATAGACTAAGAACATTTCTTTAGTCCTATTTAGGTACCTTAGGATGTTCTTCACGGCTGTCCGATGTTCCACTCTGGATCACTTTGATATCTGCTCGTCAAACTAAGAGCATTGGACACATCCGGTCTAGTACACAACATGGCATACATGATGGAACCTATGGCGAGGCATAAGGCACTTTGCTCATAGCTTCCCTATCATTTACCGTAGTTGGACCGAGCCTTGCTCAATATCTTACACGACAACATAGGCCTTTGAACCTTTCAATGCCTTATCCATTCTGAACCTTTTCAGAACTTTGTCCAGTATGTACTCAGCTTAAAGCTATCAGCGTCTTTGTCTATCTCTATAGATTTTGATGCCCAATATATAAGCAGCTTCACCTAGGTCTTTCATTGAAAACACTTGTTCAAATAACTCTTCACATCGTTAAGCATGTTGATGTCATTTCCAATAATCAATATGTCATCCACATATAGTACCGAAATGTCACGAGCTCCCACTCACTTTCTTGTAGATGCAAGCTTAAAGCAATTTGGAACAAATCCAAAGCTCTTGATCACTTGATCAAAGCGAAGGTTCCAACTCCGAGATGCTTGCTTCATCCATAAATGGAGCTGAAGTTTGCATACTTTATCGACATCCTTAGGATCGACAAAACCTTCGTTGCATCATATACAACTCTTCATCAATGTTGCCATTGAGGAAAGCAGTCTTGACATCCATTTGCCATATTTCATAATCATGAAGCGCAGCAATTGCTAATAAAATCGAATGGACTTAAACATCGCTACGGAGAGAAAGTCTCATCGTAGTCAACACCTTGAACTTGTCGAAAACCTTTACGCAACAAGCTGTGCTTTATAGAGTAACATTACCATCGCGTCCGTTTTCTTCTTGAAGATCCATTTGCACTCAACGGCCTTTGATTCGCTAGGAGGTCCACCAAAGTCCATACTTGGTTTTCGCTCATGGATCCCAATTCGGTTCATGGCTTCTAGCCATTTCTCGGTCTGGGCTCATCATCGCTTCCTCATAGTTCGTAGGTTCACCGTCTTCTACTAACAAGACAGTCAAGACAGGTTGCTGTACCACTCGGGAGGGCCGCGACCTTGTCGACCTACGACGTTCGATGTGACATCGTCCAAGCTTCATGATCCTTGTCATTTGCTTCCTCTATTGTTGGTGCGGTGACTTTGGAACAATTTCAGGTGCTGCGCTACTCTCCAATTCAAGAGAAGGTTCAATAACCTCGTCTAGCTCTACTTTCCTCCCACTCACTTCTTTCGAGAGAAACTCCTTCTCAAGAAAGGAACCGTTCTTTGCGACAAACACTTTGCCTTGATTACGTGATAGAAGGTATACCCAATAGTTTCCTTAGGGTATCCTATGAAGACGCATTTCTCCGCTTTGGGTTCGAGCTTGTCCGCATCAACTTCTTGACGTAAGCTTCGCATCCCCAAACTTTAAAGCGACAACTTAGGTTTAGCACCAAACCACAGTTCATACGGTGTCGTCTCAGCGGATTTAGATGGTGCCCTATTTAAAGTGAATGCAGCAGTTTCTAATTCATAACCTCAAAATGATAACGGCAAATCAGTAAGAGACATTATTGATCGGACCATATCTAATAAGGTTCGATTTAGCGTTCGAGACACACCATTGCGCTGTGGTGTTCCGTGGCGTGAGTTGTGAAACGATTCCACTTGCTTTGAGATGCGTGAGAAAATCATAACTCAAATATTACGCCCCCATCGGATCGTAGAAACTTAATCTTTACATTACGATGGTTCTCCACTTCATTCTGAAATTCTTTGAACTTTTCAAATGTTTCAGATTTATGTTTCATTAAATAGATATACCCATATCTACTTAAGTCATCGGTAAAAGTGAGAAAATAGCGATATCCACAGCGTCGAAACACTCATCGGTCGCATACATCGGTATGTATGATTTCCAACAAGTCCGTTGCTCGCTCCATCATAGGAGAAGCGGGGTTTTGATCATCTTGCCCATGAGGCATGGTTCGCATGTGTCAAATGATTCAAAATCAAGAGACTCCAAAAGTCCATCGAATGGAGTTTCTTCATCGCTTTACACCAATATGACCTGAGCAGCGATTACCACAAATAAGTAGTATTATCACTATCTACTTTGCATCTCTTAGCCTCAATGTTATGGATGTGTGTTTCATCCCTTTCGAGATTTAGAAGAAATAAACCATTCACAAGAGGTGCATGACCATAAAGATGTTACTCATATAAATAGAACAACCATTATTCTCCGATTTAAATGAATAACCGTCTTGCAATAAACACGATCCAGAAATAATGTTCATGCTCAGCAGCACATAATAACATTTATTAAGGTTTAAAACTAATCCGAAGGTAAAACTAAGGAGAGCGTCGCGGCCATCACATCAACTCTTGATCCGTTGCCGGCGCATCGTCACCTCATCCCTCAAGCCGCCGTCTATTCCGTAGCTCTGTTTGAGTTACAAATATTAGCGAACCGGTATCAAATACCCGGGCACTACAACGAGGGCTAGTAAGGAAAACATCAATAACATGTATATCAAATATACCTTTGATGGTGCCAGCCTTCTTGTCCGCTAAGTACTTGGACGATTAAGCTTCGATGACCCTTGTCCTTGCAATAGAAGCACTCGATGTCGGCTTAGGTCGGACTTGAGCTTCTTCTCAGCGAGAACAGCAGCGCTTGCCGCTTTTCTTGAAGGGCTTCTTTGCACCTTTATCTTTCTTAAAGGAGGGCTTGTTGACCATCAACACATGATTATCCTTCTTGATGTCCACCTCCGCAGCCTTGACTTTGCGAAGAGCTCGGTGATCGTGTCGATGGAACCAATCTGATTGTGAGTCACTACAAAACTTTTGTAGGCTGGGAGGGAGTGATTGCGAGAACCTGTCAATCTTGAGCTCCTCTGGAATCTTGCGATCCAGTTGCTCAAAGGCGTTGAGTGTAGCCCGACATCTTAATGGCGTGCTCACTAACGGAACTCCCTTCCTCCATCTTGCGATTAAAGAACTTCTCGGAGATCTCATATCTCTCGAGCGGGCCTGAGTGAAACATGGTTTTCAGCTCTTGAGAATCTCAAAGGGCCGGGATAGTTTTCAAAAGCGATTTTGAAGTTCGGTTCCATAGCAAACAACATGGTGCTCTTAATCACGCCATAATCATCTTTTGCGGTGATAGACAGCTTTCTCATCGGTAGCGATTCTGACGAGGGTTACCTAACGCTTTCTCAAGGACATAGTCCTTTTGTCCGCCAGACAGAATGATTCTCAGATTGCGGAACCAGTTGGTGAAGTTAGACCCATTGTTTCTAAGCTTTTCTTTCTCAGCAAAAACGTTGAAGTTGAAGTTGGACTTGGCCATGTGATCTACAGTATTTGCAAGTACAACTTAGACTATGTTCATGATAAATGGTTCAACTTAATCAAATTACTAGATGAACTCCCACTAAATTCAACATCCCTCAAGTTGTTTAGTGAACACGATCCAAATTCACCACACCTAATCCGATCATCACGAGAAGAGATGTGGTTTCAATGGTGGACAACGAAGTGTCGATCATATCATTCATATGACTCATGCTTAACCTTTCGGTTCTTGTGTTCCGAGGCCATGTCTGTACATGCTAGGCTCGTCAAGTTAGACCAAGTATTTCGCGTGTGCAAAAACTGGCTTGCACCCGTTGTATGTGACGTAGAGTCTATAGCACCCGATCATCACGTGATGCTTGGACACGACGAACTTCATAGCGGTGCATACTTGGGGAGAACACAGTTGTTATCTTGATCTTTAAGTGAGGAATCATCTTATAATGCTACCGTCGCGATCTAAGCATAATAAGATACATAAAGGGATAAACATCACATGCATATAACTTTATGTGACATGGTATAGCCAATCTTCGCGCAATGATCTCCATCTTGTGCGTTCCGGCATGATCTCCATCACTCCACCATGATTGCCTCCACCACGAATAGCAACTACAACTATTGCTAACTACTTAGCGATAAAGTAAAGCTATTACATGGCGTATAAGAAGTTGACTCGCAGGTCATACACAATTATAAAGACAACCATATGGCTCCTGCCGGTTGTGTACTCATCGACATGCAAGTCGTGAAACATTACAAAACATGATCATCGCATACATTATACACATCACATCTTGGGCCATACCATATCACGAAAACACTCCTGCAAAAACAAGTTAGGCGCCTCTACTTTGTTGTTGCATGTTTCACGTGGCTTATGGGAGTAGATGCTAAACGATTCTTACCTACGGAAAGCCACAACGGTGATATTATGGTTGCCAAACTCAGTGTTAATCCCATGACAACTATAGTGAGAGGCGGCATCCACCGGCCGCATGTGTGGTACAAGCCACACACGTCAAGTCTGAGCCGGTCTCATGACGGCGTCGCGTAAGGTTGGCCTGGACCGCTTCAATCTCACTAACCGCGTCATAAGAAGAACACAAACAAGAGGCTTGCAACAGAAAACATCAACGCCCGCAACAACCATGTTGCGTTCTACTCGTGAATCACATCTACGCATAGATCTAGCTCTGATACCACTGAAGGGTTTCGCAGCATAGTAAATCAAAATTTTCTATGAGCGAGCAGAGGAAAGCCAAGATCTAATCTAGGAGATGCAAACAACGAGAGATTGGATTAGATCTTCATACCCTTGAAGATTTACGCGGTGAGCGTTAAATCGGAACGTGGGTGATGTAGTCGTACTCGCTTCTCCTCCTCGCGATCCGATCCGATCTAGCACCACAAGTGGCGGTGCCTTCGTGAGATGCACATGTGCAGCACCTCGACGTCTCCTCCTTCCTTGGACCAGCAAGTATGGTGGAGAGATGGATTGGATCTACAACCACGGCGTGGTGTATATGGTGGAGAATTTACGCATGAGGCTTCGCCTACAAGCAGTCGGAAGGGAGAGAGGAAGGCGGCGGGGTTACTAGGGCTTGGAGGGAAGGTGTGTGGGGTTGGTGCGCCCCACCCCTCTTTATATAGAGGGGGTCGCAGCCTAAGCCCTCCTCCAAGTCTATCTCAAGTTTAAGCGATTTAAACTTATCCTTATCTAGAAATTCTATCTCTAGATTTAAGCGATTTAAATCTTATCTAGAATAGGCTGGGCCCTATGGGGCCTTGTGCCCCTATTGCGCCAGGACACTCCCTCATAGGCCCATGCCCTCTCTGGAAGGTGGGACCACGTTGGCCCCCTTCCGGAAGGTTCTAAAGCTTCGGTACAATACCGATTAATCCGGAACAATTCGAACTCCAAAACTGCCTTTGCCTTATATGAATCTTATTCTCCGGACCATTTGGAACCTCTCGTGATATCCGGATCCCATCAGACTCGAACACAAATTCATAAACCAATTATCCAATCTATCCTAGCGTCAAGACACGTTAAGTGTGTGACCTGCGGAGTTCGAGAATATCAGACATGATCTTCTATCAATAATCAACAGCGGTGCAGGCACCCATATTGACTCCACATTCATCGATGATCATATCGGATGAACCACGATGCCAGATTCAATCAATCCCATATATATATTCCCTTCGTCTCGCGATATTTTACTTGCGAGATTCGATCGTCGGTATCGTCATACCTAGTTCAATCTCGTTCTCAGCAAGTACTTTACTCGTTCCGTAATCCGATATCACTTTGTGATTAACTCCTTAACCACATGCTTGCAAGCGGTGTTGATATCGATTACCGAGTGGGCCCGAAGTATATCTCTCCGACTTGGGAGGGACAAATTCCATCTTGATACATACAACCCAATGATACTTTCCGATCACCTGAGAGACACCTTTATGATCACCCTCTCATAGGATGACGTTTGATGACCTCAAAGCTTTCTTCCGATACCAGGGAGTTGTATTATCTCATGGTCTAAGGAATACAATATTTGACATAGGAAAAGCTTCGCAAAGATGAACACAATGACACGATCTAATTGCTTCGCTTAGTTTGGGTCTGTCCACCATATCATTCTCCCAATGATATGATCTCATTATCAATTGACAACTCATGTCTATGGTTAGGAAACCTTAACCATCATTGATCAAAGAGCTAGTCCATAGAGGCGTACTAGGGACACGGTGTTGTTCACAAACCACACAAGTATTAATGTTTCCGCTTAATACAATTCTAGCATGGAATATAAACTTTATCATGAACAAGAATTATAATAATAACATCTTTATTATTGCCTCTAGGGCATAATTCCAACAAAGAGAGGAAGCAATCATCATAGCGCGGGTAGTCTCAAGGATATGACGATGCTTACGCTCGGCGGCACCATTTTGAGCATGGGCGCCGGGACACGAGAACTGAGCAAGGGTGCCCTGCTGAGCAAGGATGCCACGCAGGTGCTGGGAGATATACTCTCCTGCAGAATCAGCACGAAACACACGAATAGGCGTGGAATACTGAGTACGAACCATGGCCGCAAAGCGCTGATAAATAGAAGCACCTCGTTGCGAGAGCACATAAAAAATAACCAGGTGTACCGTGAAAAATCATCAATAAACAAAATATAGTATCGGTGGCCCCCTTTTGAAGCAAAGGGAGCAGGACCCCACACATCTGAATGAACTAAATCAAAAGGTCGCTGAGATACAGACACACTAGTAGGATAGGGAAGCTGAATCTGTTTACCTAACCTACAACCACGACCTGAATGTAACGACGACACATCTCCTGAGACAAGCCCCAGAAGATCACGACGAACTAAGGATGATAAACAGGAGCCACAAAGATGACCCAGCCGATGATGCCACTTTGCTGAAAGCGAGCGATGTGAAGCGACAACCGCGAGAAGTGGCGGAAGAAGTGTCGGCGGAAGGAAGCGAAGCGATCTAACTCCCATAGCCACAGAGACTCAATGCTGCGAGGCCAGCTCCAACCGAGCACTGTGTAGCGGTCTGAATAGCACAAGAATCAGCATCAAGAATGACCACGACAACCAGAATCGATGGTGACTAGCGAGAAAGGTTCATCTTAAGGCTGGGAACATGAGAAACATCGAGGAGCAGAGAAGGAGGAAGTAGAGAGGTGCCTCGTGGAAGCAGGAAGAGGTACCATCGATCGTAATAACACGGATATGAGAAATAAGAGAAGAAGCGAGAAAAGAATAGAAAGCCTTGAAGTCATATGAAAGAAGCTCCGGAATCCGGATACCACGGGGATGGCGTGCACGGTATGTAGAAGGTGATGGTCGTGGTGCGGAAGAACTAGGCACAGAACCAGCGATTACCCGACGAGGAGGAGCCTATAGCGGCGGACTACGAAGACCACGAATAATATCCTGATCGGATAGAGCACCAGCAGAGGTCCGAAGCACCGATAGGAGGTCGAGGCAACAGCGAAGATCACGAAGAACGGTGGCGGCGAGCAAGATCTGGCGGCGTGGCGTGGATCCCTCGTCCGGCAACCGGAGATATCGTGGCGGGCTTGCCACGGTGGGCACATGGAGGGCCGAGAACCACGAGGCTGCTGAGACTAACTTTCGACCACTGGGCGGTGGAAGCGAGAGTAACGACAGCGAGACCGCGGCGAAAGGCGGCACGGGGGACCACGAGCAGCAAACGAAGGAACCTCAAGAAGACCAGTACCACAAAGGCAGGTCTCCTCAGACGAAGCTCAGCCATTACCTCGAGAAGGCGAAACACGACAGCGGGCAAGCAGCTGGGCAGCGGCGGCTCAAACTCCTTGGAGCCGTGACAAGAACTCAAAGGCGGCGCTGAAACTCCAGATCCGCGCACAATCGGAACAACGAGGGACAGGTGTTACACACGTATGCGAAGAAGTCAAGCTGGCGCCAAATAGCAGCACTCGAGTATAGAAATCATCAATAGTAGAATCACCACCTTAAGATCATGCTCACGAAGAACCACAGACGGATAAAGAGCATCTCCAGACGGTGATAAGCGGCGACGAAGAAAAGCCCAGCGAGCAGCAGCGGTGGGAAGGCCCATGAACTCAGCAGACATCGAGGCGAGAACTCTTTGAAGTGAGAACAGCAGCAGCACGAGCATCCTCATCAATCCACTGAGTGTAGTCAGCCAAATCCAGCCGGTAGGTCGTAGTAGCAGTAGAATGCGCCTGGATCTGGTGCTCATAATCAGCCCAAGCAGAATTATCAGCACTCTGGGCTGCATCCTTGACCGCCTGAGTAGCATCAGGGGCAAGGACAACGGGCATCGGTGCAAGAGGCACTGGAGGCACAACGGGACGCGGTGGACAGAAGACCTCACCGGAAAGCACACCCCAAAGGCGAAGACCGCGCATATGGACGCGCATGAAGGCAGCGAAATCAGGATAATTCGCGCCATCAAAAATCACCGGGCAGCGAGGAATCGCAACATAGCCCGACGAGGAAGACATTTTTTTTCAAACCGAACTAGATCGGATCTGACCGGATCTGGCGGCTGGGAGGGCGACCGAGGCGAACGAAGCGAATCGAACAGCGGCGGCGGCGAGGTCGGGCCGGCGGCGACGACGAGGGAGAGGATGGGGAAGACGGCCGGCGATTCAGTGATGGCGGCGGCGAGGAGAAGCGGCAGGGTCGGCGACAATGGCGGCGGCAGGAGGGTGCGGTGTGTGGCGGCGGCGGCGGCGGGCGGCGGCGGCGGCCGGCGGCGGGAGCGGCGTGGGCGGCGAGTCTTGGGGCGTGAAAGGTGCCTTCTGGCTCTGATACCATGTTAGGGTAATAGATCTCTTGTATTCAGAGGACCAAAAGGCCAGAATATATAGTACATGTACATGTGCAAATATACAGAAAGCCCTCTAACATATGGGAAAACTACAATATATAAATATACTCTAACACCGCTCACCGACCAAGTTGGGTACCTACTCGACAGTACAGCAGCAGGTTGAGTATTCTACGTACACGTACAGCTAGCCGCTCCGGGTTCGGCCCACCAGGATGCCGCCCCTGTCCCTGCACAAGAAGAAGAAGAAGAAGAAGAAGAAGAAGAAGGAGGAGGAGGAGGAGGAGGAGGAGGACGGCTGTGCGCGAGTTCGATCAAGGTCGTCATCTGGCGGGCACATTAATTCGGCATCGCGGACTCTATGGATCGGAGAACAACACAACGTGCACGTTGGTTCAAGGCAACGCGCACGGCCGGCCAGCACCGATGATCCGGCGGATTTTCATGTGCTGCTAGCTCCCGACCAAGCCACCCCTTCCCTTCTTCAGCTCTCCTATCCCGCGTGTGTGGCCTCAGAGCATTTTAGTATTTCTTTGGCCGAGGGCACATGCATGGACCGTGGTGGGCACAGCCAAGGGTTTCCAGGAGCCAGTGCCATCGGATGGATTGCTGCTGTTGGAGTGCTTTTTCCTGAGCTCTGGCCTTATTACTCGGAGTCGGAGGTCGTCCGTGGAGTTGGTGGATCTTGGCGGCTTCATGGCCACCACTTCTCTTGCGGCTTTTTCATAAGCCAGCCATAACCGCCGTCGCCCCTTCATGGCCACTTCTCTTGGCGGTTTCTCCGAAAAGCTACCCTACCCTCCGGTGCACATGTTATACAAGTTTTAGGGTTTTTTTGCTTGTGCAGCTAATAGGGAATGAATCTGATCCTACAATCTAGGAATACGGTAGTTGGTTTCCATGTAGTATAAATATACATGATCCTATCTGTACGCTATACGTATACATTAACACAGCAGCCCCCCTCAACCACAACGCTTCAAGGTTCAGCTTGTGTTTGAATAGCTCCATGTACACGCAATGTCTTTGTAAAGCGATCTGCGACTTTATCTTGGGATGGAATAGATCGAATATCAAACACCTTGCGCGCCACGCCAACTTGAACAAAGTGAAAATCAATCTCGATGTGCTTTGTACGTACATGGAATGCTGGATTTTTTTTCTGACACTATAAGTAGTACCAAGATTATCACACCACAGACAGGCTGGACAAGGTTGGAAAATTCTAACTTCACCGAGAAGCGACTACATCCTTGCAAGACTCTGGCCATGGCTTCGGTTTGCCGTGGTACAGTGGACGACGACCCATGGTAAGAAGAGGTCAGGCCGGTTCTGAAGCTAGAACTCCTAGATCCCATCATGGTTGGGTCTCTCGATTGCTTCACGACTCCCTTGTCCATGGCCATGGCCTTTCAAGGCATGCAAACATCTTTGCAAGGCTCTGGCCATGGCTACGGTTTTCCCTGGTACAGTGGACGACGACCCAAGGGTAAGAACAGGGCGGCGGTTTTGTAGCTGGAACTCCATCCCTGAGGTGTCTCCTCCATGGCCTCGAAGGTGTGCCAAAGCAACCTTGTGGTAGGCCGTGTCCATGGACCTGGATCTCATAGACGAGAACCAGTGCAGCGTAGATCCATGACCTAGCAGCATGGTCAAATAAACCGTGACTAGATCGTCTCCATGGCCACGTTTGCCACGCCATCCCTGGTTTATTACGATCGAATTTCATTTCGTTTTCTTGATTTATCACGACTCGCGGTGTGCTCTGAATTTTTTTGTGATACGGCTGTGCTCTGTTAATATTCAGAGACCTGGTTCTAATATGATAACCGGAAATCTTACTTTTTTTGCTTAATGAAATTCAGGGCCTTTTTAGGATCAGCTGCCATATGGATCCAGCCCACCGGTGCCCTGGAGCCTACTGCCTCTGCAATGGCGGTGCTCACGCTCGCGCGCACAACCCTTATCCCAGAGGCCCTGGGAAGAACCGCCTCACCTTCCTGGAGCCGATCTGCGCAGCATTTGGCGGCTTCAGGTCACACGAGGTCGGTCCTTCCTTTGCTGGATCAGGCTTCCTGCGCACCCTACGGCCAGATCTCGCCGGAGGATCTCAAGCTGATGTCAGATCTCTAATTAAAATCTCTAACTAAAATTATTACCCAAATACCCTTGTTTTGGTGCTATTGAACAGCAGGCGAAGTTGCGTGCGCGTACAAGCGCCGATGGCTACCACGTGGGCTACCACGAACCTCCACGCCGCCACGTGAATTCATTTTCCCAGGACATTCTATATTATATTTATACTAAACATTTATATTTAAGTACCTAATTTTCATCCAACTACATTCTCAATTATTATAATCATATATCACGTCGTAATATAAGTTATGGTGTTTATGTTACATAATTTATGATGTCTATGATTTAAGAATAGGATTGCATCTGCTAAATTTACATAGTATATAATTTTTAATTAATTTGAAGTGGGATTTTTCCTTTTGAGACATCACCTCTTAGAAACATCGTTTTAAATCTAATCATGTACATGCATTTTTATGTGTGTTCGTATATATTTTAATATTCTTAAGTACTATTCAAGAACTCCCCTTAAGAGATTTCTAAATAAGCTTATTCAACAACCCCCACCTAACTACCTTCTTCCACCTCTCCTGCATCGTCAGGCCCCCTCCTCATATCCCGCACGCCACAAACCTCCTCTGATCCGTGCCACAGGCCTCCTCTGCCCCGCGCTGCCGACACCCTCATCTCCGCGTCGCCGGCCTCCTCCGCGACAGTGTCCTGGTTCCGGTCCGTTATTCTCTCTATACAGGAAAATATGATCAATATTGTGATAGATGTTACTCTGTTGGAGGATTTGGCATTCTCGGAATGAAGCCACACATGACAAACCACTGCCTGCTGTTGGTGGTTCAGTTAATTTTTTATGTGGTTATTTCAAACGACCAGATTTTGAAGGGAAAACAACTAGTGCTAGTGATGCCTTCATCTTCTGCTCAAGACCACCACAACGTTCCCCCGATAAACCTTGGTGCCGGCCAGCCGATGGTTGGATTAAACTCACAATTGATGGTAGAAAGTTGAGAACGGTACAGGTGGTACTGGAATGGTGTTCTTAGAGATGCTGATGGACATATTGTCTTCAGAGCCTGTCGCTTCTTGCCTTCGTGCACTGATGCATTGGAAGTAGAGTTTCTCGCATGTTCAGAGGGTCTTGACTTCGCTCTTCACCAAAGCCAGCTGCCGATTCAGATTGAGACTGATTGCTTGCAACTTATTGCGGCAGTTAGGAACCCGATACAAGATCGTTTTCCATTCATACACATTGTATCTGAAATTAAGAGCTAGCGAATCAAGGTAGAATCTGTAACTTTGTAAAAGTAGATCGTTCACAGGTTAGGGCGAGCCACTATCTAGCAAACTTTGCTAGGACAGAGCAGCGTACTTCGATATGGTTCTGTTCAGGTCCCGAGTGTCTTCTCGGGGAGATTGAGCTTGAGTTGTTTGTAGTGCCACCTATTTAATAAAGATTTAGTTTTACATGCAGTCGCTAGCGCATCGCCTCACACGAGCCAACATCCACCAAAATCAAGCAACGAATAACCCACCACCTTGGGCCCTCCATGGCAGGTGGCACCAGAGGCTAGACGCTCGGCGGCAGCGCTAGGGTTTCAGCCCAATCATCGTCATAGGTTATCGTCTGCTTTGTGCAGGGTGGGGTTATTTGGTTTCAAGACGGGTTGAACCAGTTCAGAGAAACACTAGGCTTAAAAGAGGCTAATTATGAACGAATGCGTGGTAGGTGGGCTTGGCCTGCTGATGGATGTGCATCACCTTCTTGTCGTCGATGGGATCGCCGTGGACGTCCAGCTGATGGACCGTACCAGCTCCTGCAGCCGCAACCCGAAATCATCGACCGACTCACCGGGTTTGAACCGAAGATCCTCGTACTTCTTGCGGAAGTTCCGTGCCTTCGCCTCGCGGACCCGATCTGCCCCGACGCGGATCGTCTTGATCGCATCCCACGCCTCCTTCGCCATCTTCTTGACAGCGAGCATCAGAATCATTTCCGGCGGCACAGCCCGGAGGATCGCCTCCAGCACCGCGCGATTGCCATCGTAGTCGCCTTCTCCTAGGTTGATGATGTCCCACAGGTGTCGCACCTGGAGGATCACCTTCATCAGCAGTGACCAGGAGTTGTAGTTGGTTCTCTTCGGGACGGGCCAATTGGTGCTTGACCCGCCTCCCACGTCGCGCGCCCGAGCGTGGGGCCATGAGCAAGCGTTGTGCCCCGGCAGAGGATGGCGATTCAGGTCCGGATCTCTTCCAGTCCCCGGCGTCGGCGGCCTTCTTGGACGGGTCACCGGACTCCTTCGGCATCCCTCTCTACCTGCTGAGACTAGTCTCTGATACCACTTGTCAGCTATACCACTAGCTACAACACGAGATCTGAGGCTATGACGATACATAACATATTTTTTCCTCACGAGCCAGGACTGCGTATTAATGATATATATTGTCTTCAATCCAAATTAATGGACTCTGATTTGTTTAGATATATAACCGATTTTACTATTAGATACATATCTATATCTAAACAAGCCGATTTTACTCCGATTTCTCAGCCAAGTGTGTATGGTTGCTACCTGTATTCTGATAGGCCACTAATTCGAGCATACGTCGCTAGATCCTAGAAATCATGCCAAGAAGAAAAAGATGTGAGCTTTGGTTAAGTTACCTCCGTGGTGAGAACTGAGAAGGCGTCTCTGGAGCCCGGAGGAGCCAGCGAGCCTCCTCGCCCCGTGTCGAAGAAGTGCCGCCATCGTCGCCGTCACCGGCCAGGACACACGAATCACCGATGGCTACTGCCGATGTCCCAATTCGACCGGGTTGAGGATAGGATTAGATTCGACGTGGCAGAACTGTTATATGTTGATCCAAATTCTACAAAGTATAGGCCAACCGGCAGTGGAGGCGAGGCCGTCGCCGGAGGCTTGGGCCTGTGGGGGCGGGGGCGACAGGCCCCCATGATCTGTCTGGATCGTCGAAGACCTAGGTTTCCACCGATATATAAACCCCTTGTAAGCCGCCGGTTGGGATGAGTTGCATCTATGAAATCCCCGGCGTTTGTAAACACTCTTCGATATAGTGAAGTTTATTTGGCGCCCGTGGTTTTTTCCTCTCTTTGTTGGAGAGGTTTTCCACGTTAAATCTGTGTCCCCTTGCTGTGTTTTTCGTTTTCGTTCTTCGTTATCTTCTTGTCGCAATTCTAACAAGTGGTATCAGAGCCTCAGGTTCTAATCTAGGGTTTGCGACATGTCGTCATTGAAGTTCGATCTACCACAGTGGACTACACCACAAGATTCTCCTTGTGGCGGTGAAGATCTTGGCGATTCTCGCCCAAACTTCTGATCTGGATGAAGCGCTGGATGGATTCGTGAAAAGGATGCTAAGACCTGGTCCGCCCGAAGAAGCGGAAGGACCGTAAGGCTTTGTCTTTGATTCAACTTCATCATCCAATAATATTTTGCGGAAATCTTGGAGATGAAATCTGCTGCTGCCCTATGGGAAAAACTGAAGCGATCGTGTGTCAAAGGATCTAACGATAAGATGAGCGTGAAGATGAAGTTGTTC
The DNA here is from genome assembly GCA_023614405.1 of Avena insularis. Lineage (NCBI taxonomy): Eukaryota > Viridiplantae > Streptophyta > Magnoliopsida > Poales > Poaceae > Avena > Avena insularis. The sequence continues at coordinate 537,075,277 of CM042684.1, forward strand.
TACAGGCTGCAAGAAGGTGGATCGGTAATGAATCACATATCTGTTTTAAAGAGATTGTTTCAGACTTGCAGTCTATGGAGGTAAAATATGATGATGAGGATTTAGCTCTTCTACTCTTATGCTCGTTGCCTAGTTCCTATACACACTTTCGTGATACAATATTGTTGAGCCGTGATGAACTAACCCTTGCCGAAGTACATGACGCCCTCAAGCGGAGGAAAAGATGAAAACTATGGTAGGGTCGGATGGGGCGTCATCCAAGGCTGAGGCTCTGCGGAGTTAAATGGCAGGACCCGGCGGTACAACAACTATGGCAACAGAGATAAGAGCAAGGACGGTAGAAGTCGTTCAAAGTCCAAGGAAAGGATAAATTCTGCAGGTATTGTAAGAAATCTAATCATGTTATTGATGATTGTTGGAAGTTGCGAATAAGGAGAAAAGCGGAACTTACCAACGAAAGATAGGTGAAGGTTACGGTAAGGCTGCTGTTGTTCGATAGTTCGATGGTGAATGCTTAGCTGTTTTTGCTGCTTGTGCTTCTCGTGATGATGAATGGATACTTGATACTGCATGTTCGTTTCATATTTGCTGTAACAAAGATTGGTTCAGTTCATATGAGTCTGTGCAGACTGGAGATTTTGTGCGTGTGGGGAATGACAACCCATGCCATATCGTTGGTGTTGGATCTGTTAAGATTAGGACACATGATGGCGTGACACGCACGTTGAGTGAGGTGAAGCACATACCAAGCATGGCCAGAAATTTGATCTCCTTGAGTACCATGGACGTTGATGGATACAAGTATGCCGGTGGGCATCGAGTTCTGAAGGTATCAAAAGGTTCTCTTATTCACATGATAGGTGATATGAATTCTGCTAAATTATATGTTCTTAGAGGTAGCACTTTGCCTGGTATTGCTGCTGTTGTTGCTTCTAATGATTCTGATGATTGTGGTAAAACACATCTATGGCATATGTGTCTTGGACATATGAGCGAACAAGGCATGGCAGAGTTGGTCAAGAGAGAGCTGATTGATGGTTGCAACTTGAGTAAGTTTGAGTTCTGTGAGCACTGCATCTTTGGTAAGCATAAAAGAGTTAAATTCAATGCTTCCGTTCATACCACCAAAGGCATATTAGATTATGTGCATGCTGATGTATGGGGTCCGTCCCGTAAGACTTCTATTGGTGGTGCTAATTATATGCTTACTATTATTGATGATTACTCAAGAAAAGTGTGGCCTTATTTTCTGAAGCATAAATCTGATGTTTTTGATGCTTTTAAGAAGTGGAAAGTTATGGTTGAAAAACAGACTGAGAAGAAGGTAAAGGTACTACGTACTGACAATGGTATGGAATTCTGTTCTAATGAGTTTGAGGAGTTTTGCGATGCGATGGCATGATCAGGCATCACACCATCCCATATACTCCTCAGCAGAATGGCGTGGCAGAGCGCATGAACAGAACCATCATCTCGAGGGCTCGTTGTATGTTGTCTAATGCAGGTATGCATAGGCGTTTCTGGGCTGAAGCAGCCAACACAGCATGTTACCTCATCAACAGGTCACCTTCTATTCCACTTGAGAATAAAACTCCCATTGAGGTATGGTCAGGTTCGCCTGCTGATTATTCATAGTTGAGAGTTTTTGGCTGCACTGCATATGCTCATGTGGATAATGGAAAGTTAGAGCCTAGGGCTGTTAAGTGCATATTCCTTGGTTATGGTTCAGGAGTTAAAGCATATAAACTATGAAATCCTGAAACTAAAAAGATTTTGCTAAGTAGAAACGTTGTTTTCAATGAGTCCGTTATGTATCATGATAGCTTGCCATCAGATACCTCTCCTGTTGCTGTTGGAGAGGAGAGAGTTAATGTGCAGGTGGAGAACCTGCAGAAAACTGTTGATAATGATGCTATCGTTGAAGATACACATGAGGCAAACATTGATGATATTGTTGTTCAGCACTCACCTACTGTTTTGCAGCAACCACATGAGTCCATTGCTGCTGATAGACCGAGGCGTAACTGTGGTCCTCGTCCTCGTTTAATTGAAGAGTGCAATCTTGTACATTATGCTTTGAGTTGTCTTTGAGCAATTGGAGAACGATTCTGAACCTGCTACATATAATGAAGCCATTGCATCCGTTGACGCGAGAAGTGGGTTTACGCTATGCAAGAAGAGATGCAATCGCTGAGAAAATGGCACATGGGATGTTGTGCGCTTGCCTAAACAAAAGAAGGCGGTCCTGCAAGTGGATCTTCAAGAAAAAGGAAGGTCTATCTCCCAAAGAGCCTTCAAGGTACAAAAGGCAAGGTTAGTAGCAAAAGGTTCAGCCAGATTCAGGTATTGATTACAATGATGTGTTCTCTCGGTTGTGAAGCATAGTTCCATTCGTACTTTCTTTAGTATTGTGGCTATCGTGATCTTGAGCTTGAGCGTTAGATGTCAAGACTGCTTTTACGCATGGAGAGCTTGATGAGGAAATATACATGGACCAACCAGAAGGGTTCATAGTGCCTGGTAAAGAGGATTTTGTGTGCAAATTAAAGAAGTCTCTTTATGGCTTAAAGCAATCTCCAAGACAGTGGTATAAAAGCTTTGATTCATTTATGATCTCACATGGTTTTGAGAGGTCTAAATATGATAGTTGTGTTTATATCAAGTTTGTTGATGGGTCACCTATATACTTGCTGCTATATGTTGATGATATGTTAATTGCTGCCAAGGGCATGAAAGAAATCACTACTTTGAAGGCACACCTAAGTAGTGAGTTTGAGATGAAGGATCTTGGTGCTGCTAAGAAGATCTTAGGTATGGAGATTACCCGAGATAGAAAATCTGGTTTGTTATTTCTTAGTCAGCAAAGTTACATTAAGAAAGTTCTTCATCATTTTAATATGGATGGTGCCAACTCAGTTAGTACTCCTATTTCTCCTCATTTTAAATTGTTAGTTTCTCAATGTCCTACTACTGATGAAGAGTTTGAGTACATGTCAAAAGTGCCATATTCTAGTGTTGTTGGTTCTTTGATGTATGCCATGGTTTGTTCTCGTCCTGATTTATCATATGCTATGAGTTTGATAAGTAGATACATGGTTAATCCTGGTAAAGAACATTGGAAGGCTGTTCAGTGGGTTTTCAGGTACCTTCTTGGCACTTCCAATGCTTGTTTGAAGTTTGGCAGGACCGGTGAGGGACTTGTTGGCTATGTGGATTCAGATTTTGCTGCCGATTTGGATAAGAGAAGATCCCTCACAGGTTATGTGTTTAATGTTGGTGGTTGTGCTGTTAGCTGGAAGGCTACTTTGCAGGCTGTTGTTGCACAATCTACTACTGAAGCTGAATACATGGCTATTGCTGAAGCTTGCAAAGAATCTGTTTGGTTAAAAGGTTTGTTTGCTGAGCTTTGTGGAGATGATTCTTGCATTACTTTGTTTTGTGACAGTCAAAGTGCCATATACCTTACAAAAGATCAGATGTTCCATGAGAGAACTAAGCACATTGATGTCAAGTACCATTTTGTTAGAGACATTGTTGCTCAAGGTAAATTAAAGGTATGCAAGATCAGCACTCATGATAATCCTGCTGATATGATGACTAAACCTGTTCCTGTTGCTAAGTTTGAGCTTTGCTCGAACTTAGTTGGTTCTTGATTAGCCCAAGTGGCTATTGGCGCCGAAAGTATTTGCTTTGTTTGTTCAGGGAGATGGTTGCTGTTGATGCTACAAGGAGGAATTTGTCTCAAGGTGGAGTTTGTTATATGTTGATCCAAATTCTACAAAGTATAGGCCAACTTCTGACGAGTGGAGCGAGGCCTGTCGCCGGGAGGCTTGGGCCCTGTGGGGGTGCGGGGGGCGACAGCCCCCCGCGGTACGGTACGGATCGTCGAAGACCTAGGTTTCCACCGATATATAAACCCCTTGTAAGCCGCCGGTTGGGATGAGTTGCATCTGTGAAATCCCCGGCGTTTGTAAACACTCATCGATATAGTGAAGTTTCGCTGGCTGGCGTCCGTGGTTTTTTCCTCTCTTTGTTGGAGAGATTTTCCACGTTAAATCTGTATCCTCTTGCTGTGTTTTTCGTTTTCGTTCTTCGTTATCTTCTTGTCGCAATTCTAACAAGAGCGATGACTGAGACTCCAAAAAAAATCAGAATCTGTCGTCAACCACCGCTCCGTCGTGAATGGCCTGGCACGTCCCTCATGCATTATCTTCTTCCTCAACCAGCAGCCTGAGCGCCCCCCATATATGGCCCCATCATGCCTCTGGCCGGCGTACCTCCACAAAACGCCATGAGCTCTATCAATCTTCTTCTCCTTGCAGAAATGCATCAAGGATTGACGAATAATTGTTAGTGCCAATGCAAGAACCTGGTGTACGTATGAGAGCTCGCCGTGCCGTGCCGCTGACGATGGTCAAGAGCTCCGTCTCTAACGAAGAGGAAGCTACGAGGGCGAGATTGCCATGCCGCCGGGTTTTTCCTTGGTGGGTACGTACGAGGCAGTGCACGACGTCGACGTGCGTGTGGACGACCAACAGGTTCCACCTAGCTGCTGGTAGGGAAACTTGATGATCCAGGGCTCTGCACTTAGCTCACCTTTGCCCTCGGCTTGGCATGCATGGACAATAATGCGTCAATGCGGGCGTACGTGGTCATCAACTAGGCTAGCTTCTCTCTTTGAGTCTCAAAAAAAGGGTCGTACGACATACGAGAACCTTTATCCAAAAGCATACCTACTTTCCTCGAGTTATTTTTACAGGGTTTTCAAACAAGCATTTCTTCCCAATGCATTATCCCTAGCTACTCCCTCTATCCCAGTTTATAACACTTACGCGTATACCTAGGTCGTCCGCATGAGCTATATAAAATAAATTATATAATATAAAAATTATATCATTAGAAAATATAACATTTGAAGTTTCTAATAATATAGTTTTTATCTTATATACCTCATGCTAAGTTGGTTAATTTGTCAATCTAGAAATACGCGTAAGTCTTATAAACCGAAACGGAGGGAGTAGCTATCTTGAAACTATTGGGCACACACATTTATTGATGTCGACGAAAGCATTTATTGATGTCGAGGGAGGTTTTAGTGCCCAAAGATGAGCACGAGCATCACCTAGGCATATTGTTTTTCCATCACTTCTCCTACTAAACTTGTAGGGAAAAAAAAGGACAAAGAGATGAAATCAAAATTGAAGAAAATCGCCAAGGGCTTTAACTGTTCCGTCAACGCATTCGATGCTTATGACGTGAATGGGTTTCACTTCCATAACCATGAGTACACATAGCGCCGACATAACCAAAATACAACAAATAGCAGGGTCTTGTATGAAGGCTCAAAAGGGCTCCATTACTATGGTAGAGTAGAGGGTATATACGAGCTGAATTATGGTTTTGGTAATGAGTTAAATCCCGTTGTATTCGAGTGCCATTGATTCGATCCACAACGGGTGAAACAGAAGCCTGGAATTGGGTGGGTCGAAGTTGAACGAAGCTCCGTTTATGTTGGGACACACGGCAAAGTGACTACGCAGGCGCACAACAGCGAGCTGACATATGGTTTGCCATGTGCATTCCATGACGATACACGGTGAACTGACCGCCGAGGACACACAGCAAACACACCATCACGACAAACTGGCCGCCTCAAGTTCCTTTACTAAATTACTATTCCTGTAGATTTTGCCATGTGCACAGGGTACACGACACTAGCTATGTCATGCTTTTTTTTGCATTTTGCCCTTTTTTTATACATGGAAAAGATCGGATTTCCCCTAGCACGTAGGCATATTGTTTTTCATCATGTCTCCAAAAATACCTATATGGCATCTGACACAACCATATTGCAAGGAAACTAGTTATATATGCAGGAGGGATTTCTCATAATAAATTACAACACCATGCCAGACTCACGCAAACATTCCCACGGCTAATCTTAAGCTAACAAGATGTTGTTGGCAACCTTAGTCAGAGTCATTCTTTCTTCGTGACTGAAGAAAAGATCATGTCATTTGCTTATGTTTGGAATATGGGAAAATTTGTTAATTATTTCCTGTCATTTGCTGAAACATACTGTTTAATTAAGTCTTTGTCAGGTACCATTATAATTTTGTGGGGCATTTGCCAGAACACACCACGCAGCTAAAAAAGGAAAGTTTTGGCACTTTCGCCCAGGTGACCATGTTATGGCCGGGTTTGAAGAAAATGTGCCAAACTTTCTCTTTTTAGCCGTGCGGTGTGTTCTGACAAATGTGTCACAAAATTGTAATGGTACCTAGTAAAGACTCAATTGGACAGTGAGTGTTTCAGCAAACGCTAGAAAATAACGGTGTCCTGTAGCAAAATTTTCCTTGGAATATAGATTAGTTGAACAATATAAGATGTGAGTTGCTCATGTATACATTCCTGTGACCGGGCACCATTTAAGATGAGAAAGAACAATTCCACCTCCATCTGGGTCCAAACCAACCCACTCAACTCACCAGTTAGATACCATGCATCTCACACAAGATCACACATATTGCAGTCATACTCAGCGGAAAATCCTTTTAGAGGACGGGCTCCATGGAGCCCCTTTTTTAATTTTTCAAAAATCATCAAATGTCATATCATAAATATCCTCAGGATAGTGATAATAATATATACTGCTGGATAACATTCCCAAACATGTCGTGTACTCTTGTTCACTTTCTCTTGCTTCCTTCATCTCGGCCTACTTCACGTCTATTGCTGCAGTGGTTAGTATACCAAGCACAGTTGTCCCTACCACAACGTTAACGATTTTTCTTCCTGGAATTATCTTGACCAACTCCCTGCAGGTAGGTCAAATGTCAAACAGGAAAAGAAAAAGAAATAATTTATATTTGTGTATGTTTAGTATTGTACCAGCATCTCTGATGCGGTTTTAGGCGCCTGAATCGGTCACGAAGCTCCTCCTCGTATTCACGCTTGATTTCCTGGATACACATGATCATTAATTTATATATCATTACTTAAGTGTAAACTGACTGATACTCCCTCTGCTCTAAAATGTAGCCTTTTTAGTAGTTCATATTTAAACCGCTAGAAAGGCTTACATTTAGGAACGGAAACGGAGGTAGTAATATATAATAATATTAATAGTGAGGACAGATACAAATAAACAGAGCCATGCATACATACACGCACGTATAGGTACAGCCAATGACCTACGCATGTACGGTTGCTAATTAAGGATGGATGGATTACTTGGAAGTAACTTCCCACAGGAAAGATTTCACGCAATCGTTTTCTGGTTGGGCTAGTCGATAGCATGCTTAGGAAATAAATTATTAGGAATTGCAGCAAGCAAAAGAGGAGATGGTTCAAGAAGAATTGGTCTTCCTGTAAAAGAAGAAAAGGTAATCTTGTCCCCTTTCTAATAGAAGAGAGACCCACTTAAGAAGTCATTAGAATTTTTTTTGTTAAAATACCTCCGCAACCACCGATGATCTGACTGCCGCTTGGGTTCACTGGAGCACGAAGCCGCCGATCCTCCTCTCCCCCTGTCGAAGAAGAAGCGCCGCCATGGTCGCTGCCTGCAGATAATTAGCGATTAGGTGGAACGATCAAGAGGCCATTTCCTCAATCATCTAGGTAAAAGGGAAGTTATGAATGTGTGTCATCCCACCGTTCACCATGAGGAGTGCCTAGAGCTGGAAGTGTCAATCTCCATCGTTTCAATGTGGGGATAATATCTCGGTAGAGTGAGCCTAAAGATTATGAACCCTGACCAACTACTTTCATTTCTTCACTTCAACCCTGCTTTGGAGGGAGGTAAAATCCAGGCGCATCTTTGCACGCAGGAGTATAGGCTCCCCTTCTTTAAAACGCATTTTGAAATGGGAAAAATTTCATGTGTTTACCTTTATGTGCGCACAAAGTCATTCCACCAAAACCCGGCTTTTGTTTTGGCCCGTGTAAAAATTCAAAATTTGGAGCTAAAAATTGATTTTCCAGGACATTGTTTTTGACTTTTTACACGGGCTATTAAAAGTATCGTTTTCTTTCAGAACATTACATTTACACACAGAATGCGGAGACGCACACGCAGTGGCGGATTCGTACATAAAACACGAATAATCATAAAATATATGTTCATAATTTATACTCCCTCCGTCCCAAAATAAGTGACTTGAGTTTGTCTAGATTCGTACATATCTAGACATGTTTTAAGCCTAGATACGTGCGAATCCACACAAACCTAAATCACTTATTTTGGAACGGAGGGAGTATGTATTTAACTATGTAATCTCAAGTTGCTATACATATGTATCTCGAAATCTTAGAAAATCAGCTTCTTCTCAGATGATTACCGATGCGCGAACGCCCGAGCCGCAGCCGCAGCCGCAGATCGCAGTCCCGAGCGTAGTCGGCCGCCGACGGCGAGAGTATCTAGGTTTTGGATCGTAGACTCGTACGAGTTGTGAGATCGATCCAAATTAGTATACGAAATCCACGCGGTTGCGGTTGCAATCGATCGGGTCTTTTTTTTTCGAACGCGGTTTTTCTCCCTATAGGAGTCTGTCCCTGGCTTATCCTATGGTCACCATGGCTTCAAGATACGTGCCTGCACTTTTACATCTACATCCTGAACAAGTACAGGTCCAGTTCTTTTTTCTACATCTCGTGAGCTCTTTCTCCCAATCCAAAATCGACCTGCGCCTCTGTCCCCCACACCGTTCTCCTTCAAATCGACAAGGACGACGACGACGGGAAGGTTCCGTCTTTCAGATAGACGGTCTTCTAGATGGGTCATGGATTTCTTGCCATGATTTATTTTCCCCGATCTGATTTGATTTCACTTGTTGGATATTTTAAATGGCCGGTTCCTTCTCCATTCCCCAGATCCAATCTAATCCATGTACTAATCGTGCCTATGCGGTGTCCTGTTTACAAATCCAGTTGTTTTGGATCGAACCGATCATGTTCCTGAAGTTTACACTTTGATACTATTTTCTAATATGAAAACAATGGGGATGCATTATGTAAAATAAAAAGGGACTTGCTAACAGGGAATAGGAATAGCTTAGGGTGGTTGCTGCAAAACCGTTACACGAATCTCGAAGCAAATCTGAGAAATTGCTGGCTGTGATAAGCCCGGGAAGTATATGTAGACTTGCATTTTCGTTTTTTTTTCTATCTACTAAACGGGGCAGCTTTCCGCTGGCTAGTTTTTTTTTTTTTTTTTGAGGGAACGACCGAAGCTTTTATTTCACAATAATGTTTCTGGGGATACAAAGAAAATCAGGGGGATCATTAAACCACACATGGCGTCCTAAATCTAGAGAAGTAGCAAAGTTAGCAAGATTATGAGCTTCAGCACTGGCTTCGCGTCGTTCATGACCGAAAATGGTCATCTGAAAATGATCCCTCCGTTGGGCTATATCTCGGAGGATCGTGCAGTACCTTCCTCGCATCTCAGAGATGTGGATCTCATTCACCACAGTTAAGCAATCAGAGATCTTCGTCTGCCATATGTGTAGATCATCCGCTAGATCCAGGGCCTCTCTACACGCATAAACTTCAATAGTTGGTGGGTTAGTGACTCCCTCGAAAACAATCGCCGAGGCTCTTAGAAAATTCCCACTTCATCACGGCACACCACGCCCATCGTGTCAGTGTTATAGCAACTGCGACATCGGTGTTGAATTTCATAGAACCCATTGGAGGAGGTATCCATATTTGACTTGTGCTTGAGGTAGTGTAGAGGATAGTCTCGCCTTTGTCTTGATCAAACCAAGAACCGCAACAAATCTTTCTATGAACAGATGGGTCGAGAGGGGACTCTGGAAGTCGTCCTCGTGTATCGCATGTCTTCTTGCCCACAAAATCGCCCACAAAGTCGTCAGCACCCGAATAAACTTGCTTTGGCCTAGTGTTTCACAAAGTGACAACAGCCATAGCGTGAGGTCATCAGTGCCCTCAGCAAGTAGATGTTCGAAGATCTCTTCATCTGTGAGGGATCATACGGCCCTAGCCATGTTGCACTCCAACAAAGAATGGCGCCACGAGTCCGCTATAGTGCAACATATGGGGCAAACATCAGAAGTAGCCATGTGTATACGGACTCTCTCTTGACCCGTCGAGAGAGAGGATCTTGCCAATCTCCACCTAAAGATGCATAGCTTTGAGTGACCTTTGTTTTCCATAGTTTCTTCCATTGGCACTGTCTGTCCTTAATAGCAGAAGATTCGGATCGACCATCTAGTCATCTTTCTCGACGGTGTTTTGTCTTAACCACCATTCTGTAAGCCGATCTGACCGTGAAGACACATGTATTCTCATAATTCCATAAACAGAAGTCAGGTTGCGGCATAATGACCTCCACATCCATCGGGAGGAAGAACTTATTGAGCATGTTCACTTTCCAGGTACGAGTAGCAGGACAAATAAGTTTCGACACCAACTGCGGTGCGTCTTCAGAAATGGGACACAAGGGTCGGAGATTAAAGTCCCTTGGCAACCAATTAGAGTTCCATATGTGAGTGGCAGCCCCGTATCCAATTCTTCTGATCAGACCCTGTTTTAGTATATCTCCACCCTCACAAAGAGATCGCCAGACTTGTGAGGGATAGCTTCCAACCGATGTATCCAGAATATCCATGGAAGGGCAGTACACTGCCTTTAAGATTCTAGCATCCAGAATATCCACGCAAAGATCGTGTCTTTAGGTGGAGACTCGTGACCAACACGCTGGCTACAAGAAATAACAAGCACAAAAGGAACCTGGAGACCAGTGAATGCTACACCGTTTGCGGCGGTGGCACAAAAGATGCCCATCGTGCCACTACCCGCTGCACAAGAGCAGTGGACCTCCGCCATTCCATGAGGATCCATTAGCGCCTCCCTCCAGACAGCATGTTCATCTACACGGGCAAAGATTGGCTCATGCATCTCCTAGACCAGGTGGACAACGAGTCTAGGACTAAGATTTTTCTTCTCTTGTGGAGGACATGGCACTTGAGGAACGATATCGTCCACAACCAAGGATGGGAATCGATCTCCAACTCCGTCTCTTTCCTTTTATCATATGCCAACACACCCACATCCTGTGCCCTACACCTGAAGACACCAAGGTCAAGTCACCCATGGACTCCCCACATTTCAGCTCGGTGGCTTTGAAGCAGAAGACTACACTGACCTCCTGGATGCCTCCTCCTTCGGGTTGGCTCAAGCTAAACATGGATGCATCGTTCATTAACCCTCTCCTTCCGAGCAGTGCCGGTGCGATTGTGAGGAACAACAGGGGTCGGGTGATTCTCGCGGTGTGCTCTCTTGTAAAGGACTACAAAGACGCCGAGGAGACCGAAGCTAAGGCTGCCCTGATGGGCATAAAACCCGACGAGGGTTTGGGCTACGACAAGATGTGTCTCGAAGTGTACTAGGCTGCGGTTGCTAAAGCACTCCAACAGGAGGGCCCTGATAGATCGGTAAACGGGGTAACATACGACAAAACTAAAAGGCTGCTCAAAGCCACGCATGTGTTTCATGTTATTCGTGTTAAGAGAGAGAGCAATAGGTCTGTTGATGCACTGGCTAAGATCGCGATTTCGATGGGCAGTTGCATTTGGAGAAACAACCTGCCCGACCATGTCTGGTATATTGTAACACATGATATGGAACCTTCTAGGCCTTTGATAATGTAAGTGCTCTCTTTGCTAAAAAAAATATCATTGAAGATGCAGCTCATCTCTTTCTCACTTGCCCTTTTACTACTAGGGAAGTCTGGCATGAGCTGTTACAAGACGATCAGCAGCTCAGCGGCAGTCCATCTGTCAACAGATATCTTTGCTTGGTGGCAAGAGCTGCAGCTGTCGGACATGGAAAGTCGTCAGAAGATACTCACCTTAGCTATTAACTTCCTTTGGAACATCTGGAATGAACGAAACCAACACATCTTTCAATAACAGATACTCCTCCATCCTTGGGTTATAGATAGAGTCAGAGCATATATTGCACTCTTTTGAGCAGCTAGCGTTCAGGACTTGATTAGATCCTTGTTTTCTCTATTTCTCCAGTGCCGGCTTGGTTCAAGCTGTGTTTACATCATGTACTTTTTTTTTGTCTCCTCTCTTAATGCATAAAAGCAGAGCTCCTACTGTTCATGTCATAAAAGGCAATAGAGGGCAGAGGCAACTCTCCGTACGAAAAAAATCCCGAGGGTGGACGAATTTAAATTTTAAAATTCGAATTTACAGTCCTCGGTATGACTATTTACATCGTTTTTTTGTTAAAATTTAAAAATTTCATACAATTTAAATAAATTCGGGATTTTTTGTCCGGTAAACCGATTTCCCGAGGGTGGTCGGGAAATCCGGTTACCGGTCGGTAACCGGATATCCCGACCGGTAACCAAAACCATGCCGACAACCCAGTTGGGGTGTTGTGAACCTACACAACCAAAACAACCCTTCAAAGCAGACTCATCAATTAGATGTGATAACGTACCACCATGTCATACATATCACATACTCTTACTGTCTTACATAGCAGCCAAAGTTGTCAACTTGTACTCAAGTTCTAGATAGCAGCTTATAAAGCTTCCCAGAATTTAATAGTAATAACACAGGTGCTAGATAACAACAAGTTGCGAGCTGTCAAGACTGATTCTCCATCAAACATAACACCATGTTGTCTTCACTTCTTCTTCTTCTTAATGGTCTGAGCTCTATCCATTTCATCAAGAAAATCTCTATACCATATTGCATAAACCGCCCATAGCCCAAACGCACCGTTAAGGTATTTTATGAACCCATCATCGAACCTGCAGGTAGGTGAAATTAACGAGATCCTGTGAAACAAGGAAGAAATAGAGAAACGATTTATATCTGCATATGTCACTTTGGTAATAATACTGTACCGTTTTAAGCCTAGCCGAAATTCACGCAATCTAGCACACAGATCTTTCTTCTGCTGGACGTGACCTTCACCAGCACCCTGCAGGATACATACACATAGTAGATCAGTAATAGCAAGAATACTGCCAGCTCAAGTTTTTACAAGTGTTCGGTTGTGCTAGCCGCTAGCGTGCTTCTTCTGAAATAAATTATTCACTTGCACTATGAACTGGATCAAGCAGAAGGGCCAAATTAATTTATCCTAAAGACCCGATGAGCAAAATTCATCCTAGAATCAACAAAAAATAAGGTAACAATCTTGCTCTTTTAAAAAAAAAAATCTCGCTGTTGTTTCTAACGGGGATATTACATGGATATACTATCAGCGTTTTAGTTACCGGGGTATCCCGAGCACCCTCGGGAAACCGGTATACTAGACAAAAAATCACCAAACCGACACACCGCCGCACCACTCAGCTTCCGCTCCGGCCACCCAACCGTTCCACCGCCCGCCGGAGATGGCTGGTTCGTCCCACCGCTATTCTCCTCCGCCCATCCGCAACGCCATTCGGGACAGCGGCGCACGTACGGGCCATTAGATCACCGACCGGAACACCGGCCACCAGATCTGACTAGGGACATTTGAGTCCGCGCAGCAGGCGACATGGGCACACTACGTCGAGAATGTCCGGCTCCACAGTAGTGCCTGCAATGACCTCAACTTCCCATTAGGCTTTGGCGACGAGCTGCCAGAGTGGTTCTCCCCGCCTAGCCGCGGCCACACGGCATGCCTTGCGCGGGAGGACCGCGAGGCTCGAGAGTGCCTTGAGGCCGAGGCCGCCGGCGAGGCGTACATGATTGAGTTGTGGCGGCTCAATCTAAGGCGTGTGGCGGCGGAGGCGCAGAACTACGTGGAGTACGCCGCACGGCACGCGGCCTCGTCTTCGTCCGCCGCCGCGCCGTCCTCTTCCTGCTCCGGGGCCATTCTTGTCCTCCGCTCCGGTCATTGACTTCTGCGACAATGACTCTTCCAACTCCTCCTTCGAGAGGTGGCTGGATAGGCTCGACGACTAGGTGGCGGTGACCTCGACGGCGACGGCGATGACGACTAGTTTAGGTTTTAAATCTATGTTTTAGGTTTTAGTAATAGTTTTATCTATATTTTAAATCTATGTACAAACTATGTCAAATATTGTATATTTCAAATACATACACGGTGGTGGTTGTTTGAATGGGCACATAAGAATCAAAATTTTGGGGCTTAAAAATTGTACTCATCTATTATAAGGAGGCTTTTAGTTCTCTAACTTTTGGAGGATGGGTTAGAGATGCTCCAACACAAAGAGAGACCATCTTAGCGCACTTGCTGTTAGGGTGCCGCTAGATCCTTGATCTCGTGAGGTATTCGCACAGCAAAACAACTAGCCAGAAATCATGCCGGAGAAAGGATGTCAGCTTTGGATAGGATACCTTCTCGGTGTTGTACATGCGCCTTGGCACGAGGAGCCGGCGTCGCTCCTCCGCAACCGCGCCGGTGATGTGACCGCCGCCTGGGTTCGCTGTATCAGGGAGCCACCGATCCTCCTCGCCCCCTGTCGAAGAAGAAGAAGAAGAAGAAGAAGAAGAAGAGGCGCCATGATCCTCAACCCGTGGGGAGTACGTGGTCTTCCTACTTAGGGTTTGGGTTGCTCGCTCGCCTGCCTTGTGCCAGGATATACAGGATATAGAGGATTCTTGCGAGCAGGCCGGCCCATCCTTTTTCTACCACCCTTTTCTACCAACGTATCTCGTTTTTTTAATTAAGCGTAGATCAAGTCAAATGTTCCTTCATATCACAAAAAAAAAATCTAATGGTCCTTACAGATAGGGACGTGACTACATCAAGATCGACTTAGATTTAAGTAAACGCGAGGTCGCTCGGACATAACTCAGTTTTCCATTTCTGGTCCACGAATCTTCCCCATCTTTCCTGAAATAAGCGAGGGAGAAAACGCGGGAACCAATCGGCCCTGCGCGCGCTTCTAGGCGCGCTTCTAATGGTCCTTATATATAGATAGTTTTTCTAACCACTCTAGTCCTATCTTTTTTAGATGAAAAGGGCTCACGCCCCGGTTCCCATTACTGAAACCACCCCTGTCTTACAGCGTTATTGCAAAACTCGAGCGACTACAGAGTGTAGCAGCCAGAAAACACAAACACGGCACCCAGAGGCTAAGACCTCCACACATATCACCAAACTGGAGCAACCTACTCCGAGACCACACTACTGAAAACACCTAGACACCCTCCTCAATCAATAGCGACTACTAGAGCCTGCTCGCCATTGCCCACTAGCCTCAGCTTGTCTGCGTCCAGGGTTCTTTTCAGCTCTTCAGCAGTGATCCAAACCACATTCCTAGCATATGAGAGATTCTTGAGCTCCGCCATGGCTTGTGTCATCCTTCTTCTCTCTACTCTCACCCAGGATCCGGCCACAACAGCAGCTGCGGGGCATGTGCTGAGGTGTTCAGAGATGCCACTATTGTGTCGAGCTTTCCTTTTCCTTCTTCTCCCAGCATAGAGCAAGGTTGTAAGCACATCTTCTCCAAATTGCCTGCATTCCAGGCCAAATGACATGATTGAAACACAAGTCATTTCTTATAAGCCATATAGCCCACAAAATAGCAGCATACATGACATTTTCCACTCTAAAGAGTTTGTTGTTTTTCCATTTATAAGCAACATCATCAAAGCACGTCAGAGTAGTATTACTATATCCCAGTCTAGCTATTTCAGACTAGGCATTTCTAGCAACTACACATTCAAAAAATAAATGTTGACAAGTTTCAATTTCATTAAAGAATAGGCAAGTCAGATCATCCACATTCTGCCTCTTCACTAGGTTATCTCTAGTGAGTACCCTATTATGAGAGAGCAGCCAAAGAAAGAAATGAATCTTTGGTGAAATCTTAACATCCCAAACTTTATGGACATTAACAGGCATAATACCCTTAAAGTTGATCACAGCATACAAAGATTTCACAGAGTATTGCCCATTAGGTTCATACTTCCACAACAGGCAATCATCCTCATCAGTAAGCTGTAAGGACTGTGCAACCTGCAATATCTCATACCATTGTACTAATAATTTTTGATCAAAACACCTCCTAAACGTACACTTGAGAGATGTCCCATCCTATACCTCAGCAATACATGAGTTTTGTTCATTAAGAATGATATAAACATCCCAATACTGAGTAGCTAGACTACAGGACCCAAACCAATGATCCTCTCAAAACTTGACTTTTCCCCATTACCAACTTTCCACTGGTATACCATGTGAGCTGCTTTAGCAGCCCACATTACTCCTTTCCAAAAAGGTGAAGCACCCACAACAAAACAGTCAAAAATATTAGGAAAGTTAACCTCATATTTGTGATCTATAATCTGCGTCCACAATTTATTACCATCTAATTGGTACCTCTCAATCCAGGAAGCTAGTAAACATATATTCATAGTTCCCAGATCAGGAATACCCAAACCACCAAACTCCTTGTGGCGCCCCGCAAAAACCACTACTAAAAAATCACGTTGTTTTCGTGCATTGCATCATCATGACTGCATGCTCATGTCGTCATGCCACCTTGCATTTGAGCATCGTCATGTCATCTGGCAGTTGCTTGCATAAAACTATTTTCGAATGTCTGTTTTTGTTTTCTAAACGCCCCGTCTTTAACTCAATCAAAACCGGGTCTCCGGAATATTTTGTTTCGTCTACCAACGGATTTCAAAAGCCCGTTTTAAACACTAGAATATTTAAATTATTTTTGGGAGGCAGCCAGCTAGGCCCGAAAGCCTAGCCGGCCACCTCCAAATTAAAACCCTATCTGTCTAACACCCAACCTTTTTCTACCAAATACACTACCCCTATTCTCTACCCAGCCCCCAGCCACCTCACTCCCACCAATTGCCGGTCGCCACCTCACCCCAACTCCCCACCAACCCCCACACACACAACACACACAGAGCATGCACGCCACACATCGCACCACCTGTGCATGCCCACCCCCCTCCCCGCCTGGCCCACTCCCCAGTGCCCCACGCCCCGCCCCACGCACCTGCCGCTCGCCCCACCTACCACGCTCCCAGCCCCACCCACGCGGCCACAGCGCACACGCGCACGGGATCCAGCCCCCACACGCGATCCCGTGGCTGTCACCCTCGCGATCCCCTCCTCTGCCGCCCCGCGTACAGCGCCGCGGCCCTCCACCGCACGCCTCGCCGCCCCTCTCCCCTCCTCCCGCCGCTCGAGCTCGCCCTGCTGTCGCATCCGCGGCCGCAAGCTCCTCGTTGGCGCCTACCTTGCTCCGACCCCGAGCCAGCCGACCTCGCCCCAACCTCGAGCCCGCCGCCGCTGGCCGCACTCGTCGACCGCTGGCCGCGCCTCGCCAGAGCTCTGCCGTCCTCGACCTCCAAGTGCGTCGCGGTCTGCGCTTCTCCCATGTCGACCCCCTCTACCAGGACCACGCCAGGCCTGCCCCGTCGATACGGGCCCCGTCTACTCCGGTCGCCGCCCCTGCTTCGCCTCTGGTCGCCGCCTCCAACCGCCGCGGCCTCTCTCGAGCTCCCTCTCTTCAGCGCCGCGTCTGACCGACCCCGCTCACCGGCAGCCCCTGCAGTCCCTCGCTGTGCCGCGTCCTCTCTACCCCGAGCCGGCCGCCGCCTCGCCTACCTCGGCGCCTCCTCGCAAGCTCCTCGTCGCCCCGCTGTCAGACCCCAACGTCGACCCTCCGCGCTGCAGGGCTCTTCTGGCTGACCTCCCCTGGGCTCATCGTCGTGTCCATGTCCTGCTGCGCCTCGCCACAGCTCGACCCGCCTCCGTCGAGGTCCTCGTCATCCTCGAGCTTTCTCTGCAGACCCGTCTTCACGCGTTCGTCGCCGACCCTGTGCACCGTTGCTTACCCGACCTGCCGTCGATTCCGCTCTGGTGCTGTGTGTTGCATTTTGTGGTGAGCTAGTGGTATACGTAGTGATGTGGTGCCACCTGGAGTACGCTACCGAGAACCGTGTCGAGGACGAGAAGATCTCTACCAATACCGACACAAGCGCACAAGACAACCCACGGACCCGAAGATGCATCGATGCCAAACCAAGTACATCGTCGACAACCGAAGCCGGAATACCATGATCTCCAACACGGGACGCAGAGCGCATCGACACGGACCCGAAGACCGAACCCGGGCGCGCCAAGTTCTTCGACCCGAAGGCAACAGATGCGACAAGTACTTCTTCCCGGAGCCGATGCCGGAGATACCGGACGCCAAGGTCATCGACACGGCTACGCCAAGTACTTCTTCGAGGACGCCAAGTTCTTCACCCCGAACACCAAGACCGACCCGGTATGCGGACCCGACAAGACCTTCGCGACGGCAAGATCAACACCGACCAGGGCGGGTCCGATGCGCCCCGATGCCAAACCAAGTCCTTCTTCCCGGACGCGACAAGATCTACTTCCGTTGTCCGAGACCGATCCCGTCGAGCCGTTTCTGCCCCCGTCGAACCCCTTCGAACCCCGAACCCCGTCGAACCCCGAACCCCTCGGAGCCCAAGTTCGATGGACCCTAATGTGTTTCCCTATCCGAGACCCCCATTATTTTTATAATATGACATTATCGACTGTCGCATATTAAATTGTTCATCTCGCATGCATATCATAATCATGCCGGATCTTTTGAGTAGTATTAAATATTGCATCCGTTATTTGTTCTAGTGTTTGCTTCTTTGCGGATTAGGCCGATGAGTTGATGCGAGTACCGACAAGTTCTCCGGATATGAACCTTCGGCAGTGTTTCCCAGGCGAGCATCTCTTCCCCTTCTACCTATTTTGCATTTATAGTCTTTATTTCCTCCTGTTGATCTATTGCTATCGTGTCGCGATGCTTTAGTTTCCGTACCCCAGTTATATCCCGTGCAGCCTCCATATTGCCTTGGACACCTCCTATTACTTGTGTTTGGTAGATAGCTGGCCTTGCGAGTCGTAGTTGCTTGCTCAGGTGCGATCTCGTGTTGTCGAGTACCACAGTTGTTGGAATGCTGGCAGATGCTTAATGGTGGAGATGATCATGTCTTTAATTACAACTATTAAAATGCTAGATATAACTAATGCAGAGGCATCGGTGGGCAATAGATATTATTTGGTTCTTCCACGCTCACTTGTGTCCCGTAGGACCCCGAGTACTTGATACATGTTCCTTGATTTTTCGCACTATCCACATCCGGGAGGCCTTATGGACCCTCCCTGAGCCAGAGCTTGATTCATTTCTATTTCTTGGGGCCACAAAGTAGTTTGGGGCTTTATTACTATCATGTACTCATGTCATGCTTTACTGCTTTATTTAAGATTGTGCGTGGAGCACCTATACTGTTTTGGATCGCGCCACGTTTTCGCGGTGTCGACAAGCCCAGTCACACTTTCGGGTTCCCAGTCGTTTACAGCCGTCGCAGAAACCACAGGTCCGTCTCGAGCCGCCAACTTCGTTGCGGGTAGCTTATTGGGGTGGCCCCCTGAAATATTTCTGAATCCTGTGATCGCTTTGTCGTGAATGCCTCGTTGGGTTTTGATTTGGTTTTTCCGAGGTTGATCGAGTGTGTGTTGCTATTTGTGCACCCCTGCAGGGTAAAACTTTCTGAAAGCCGTGTCCGCGGTTATGGACGACTTGGAGCACAGTATCTCGATCATAGACAAGCATAACTAAAGTAGTGCTATAAACTTGACTTAATATGTGATTAGTAATCAGCTCAAGTATAACGGAATGGATATTAAAAATGCCAACAGCTAGTGGTTCTGGGTTGTCTTGTGACATGCTATACCTACCTAGTAAGTATTGCAACTCCAATGGAATGTGATAAAAGTGTCAACAACTGCTGGGTTTTGGGATTCCTCAGGACAATTATATCTGACTAGTAAATGTTCCAACTACCACAGAATGGTTAACTAAAACTGCCCACTACTTATGCTTCAGGATGACTCAAGCTATATATCTGACTAGTAAATACGGCAACTATAATGGAATGAATAAAACTGCCAACTGTGTGAGTTCCTTGGTCCGACTTCCTCGTTTGGTCTCGAGGGGGGGGGGAATACCAGGATGGGTTTGTTTGGTGTTAGCTTCAGGTTGGATCCGAATAGGTCTTTCTTATCCCTCTCTAATAGCCGATAGTGATACCGAGTCTCTATAGGTTGTTTAGTGCCGCTGCGCTGCCGCTTCAGCCCACCATACCTATGTAGGCGAGAGCCGCCGAATTCTAGTCTCGCCGCAGTCGACCTCGATCTTGATGCTCCTCTTTTCCTTTTGCCCTTTGTCGGCACCCCTTTTGTTTTAGCAGGTTTGAGATTACCGTCGTTAGCAGGGTTACCCTTCCGGCTTGGCCTGGGCAGGGTTATGGACGCCATTGGTTATTCTTCAGGGCTCTTAGCCCCATTTGCATCTTGTCCTTAGTCGGACGCTCTATCGTTTTCAAGGTGATTTGGATCTTTGTATATTATATCTGTATTCTTGACTCGTTGAATCACTGTTGTATATATATCTGTTCTGTGGGTCCCATCGAGGACTGTTGTGTAATGTTATTACTTTGTTTTCCACCCGCACGGAAGTGCCTAGTGGGCGTCCTTGAATCGTTTCTATGCGGGTTTGGCGGAAAGGGCTAAAACTGTTGGAGATATGCCCTAGAGGTAATAATAAATGTAGTTATTATTATATATCTTTGTGTTTATGATAAATGTTTACATTCATGCTATAATAGTATTAACAAGGAAACCATTAATACTTGTGTGATTTGTAAACTTAATTTGAAGTCCCTAGTATAGCCTCTATACTTCACTAGCTTGTTGGTTGATTGATGATTGTGGTTTCTCTATCATGAACATTGAGATGTTATCAACAACAAAATCATATCATTAGGAGAATGATATGGTGGACATACTCCTATAGACAAGCGTAGCATAAAGATCAAGTCATTTCAATAGTTCAATTGCTATATGCTTTCTGATACATAGTAACCTAATTCCTTCGACCATGAGATCATGCATATTGCCTTTACTGGATGGATGCTTTGATGTCATCAAACACCACACCGTAACAGGGTGGCTATAAAGGTGGTATTGGGTGTTCGGAAAGTATTGGTTGAAACACATGGATCAAGAGTGGGATTTGTCCATCCACATGACGGATAGATATTCTCTGGGCCCTCTCGGTGAAATGTCATCCAATTAGCTTGCAAGCATGTGACTTGGTCACAAGGGATCACATATCACGAGCGAAAAGAGTACTTATCGATGTGAGGTTGAACTAGGTATGCGAGATACCTACGATCATCACCTCGGATAAGTAACATATCGTGAGACAAAGGGAAATTGGTATCGTATGTAAGTGGTTCATTCGATCGCAAAGTAATCGTAGAAATATGTGGGAGCCATATGAATTTCCAGATTCCTCTATTGGTTATTGTTCGGAGAAATGTCTCGATCATGTCCGCATAATTCACGAACCGTAGGGAGACACACTTAAGGATTCGACGTTGTTTGAGTAGTTATGGTATTATGAGAAAGAGACCGAATGTTGTTCGGAGTCTCGGATGGGATCCGGGATATCACGAGGTGATCCGTAATGGTCCGGAGAATAAGATTCATATAAGGAAAGTCCCGTTTGAGTTGGGGAATGGTTAGATGTTTTCATCGGAACATTCTAGAAGGTCGGAATGTCCCACTCCGGGGAAGGGTACATGAATGTGTCATTGTAAGTTGGAATGATTGCATCATGTACTAAGTGTTCTGGCTGTCCAAAATAAAGGGTTTATTTAAATCCTAAATTGAAAAGTCAAACGGCTAGTTTGAAAGTCAAACGGCAGTTTTGGGAAGTGGGAAAAGAGGAGGAGAGGTGGAGGCCGAATTGGGGGAGGACTCCTCCCTTGGCCGGCGCACCACCAAGCCGACTTGGGGAGGGACTCCCCTCCCCATGGCGCAGCCAGCCCTCCCATCTATATAAGGAGGGGCAGGGCTCCCCTCCTAGCACACACAAGTTCCTATCCTCTAAACTAGAAACTAGACCTAGACCCCGGTTTAGAGCTGTTTCGGTTTAGAGCCTTCTAATTGGTTTAGAGCCCTCTAATTGGTGTGTCTAATTACTAGACCACTAATAGCCTCTCTCATAAGCTCCACCATACTACTTGGCTTAAGGCGAAGCCTGCGGGATCTCCCTCTCCGGTACCACGCCGTTGTCTTCTGAATCGCGAGGAGAGTGCTACAACCTCCATTTTGCTGGAACAAGGAGAGGAAGGTCTTCGTCAGTACCCGAACGTGTGACCGACTGGGAGCGCCAGGAACGGCGCGGAAGGATCGTCTCACGATCTTGAGATCGGAAAGAATGCGACTACATCACCCACGAGAATCTGCTCTCGTTAAACACTTTGGAATCTTCGGTGAGTTATTCCATCGACTCGTTGCTGCAATCTAGTAGATAGATCTTGGCTTGTTTGTTTGTATGCGATAGAAAATTTTGTTTTCCATGCTACAAACCCCTACAATCAGTATCGAGCCGTGTCTATATGTAGATCTGTTGCCGAGTAGAACACAATGGTCATTGTGGGCATTGATGCTTTATTGTAGATTGCTTTTGTGTACTTTGCATCTTGCGGTATGTTGGGATGAAGCGGCCCGGCTAACCTTACATGACATCGTTCATGAGACTTGCTCCACGCTTGACATGCAACTCGTTTTGCATAAGTGGCTTTATGGTGCTGTTTCTCCTAGCATAGTAAAGATCCAATTTACAACGGGTGATCAACAATGCTAGTATCAATGTTGTGGTTCTTGTTCGTAAGTTAGAACGACACTTATTGAAAGCCCCAAACCACGTAAAATATGCAAAGAAAGTAGAGGCGTCTAACTTTGTTTTTGCGGGGTGTCTGATGATGTGATATGGCCATGATTGTGATTATATTTGATGTATGCAATGTTCCTTATTGTAAGTTGGCAACCGGCAGGAGCCATATGGTTGTCTTTAAATTCTGTTAAGACCTGCGTGTCTATTCAAAATAGTTGTAATAGTTGAAACTGGTGGAAGACAACCATGAAGAAGCGTCATTGACCTTGATGCTATGCCGGTGATGATGGAGATCATGTTCGTGCTTGAAGATGGAGATCGGAAGCACAAAGAAGAAAGGCCATATCATATCACATATTATGAATTGCATGTGATGTTAATCCTTTATGCATCTTGTATTGCTTAGTAGACGACGGTAGCATTATAAGATGATCCCTCATGCACATAAATTTCAAGTTCTAAAGTGTTCACCCTTAGTATGCACCGTTGCCAAAGCTTGCTTGAAGCACCACGTGATGATCGGGTGTCTTTGATTCCGCGGGTGAATACAACGTAAGCAAGCCAGATTTGCTTATGCGGTAGCTAAGGTTTGATCTTGACGAGCCTAGCATGTACAGACATGGCCTCAGGAACACGGATCACGAAGGTAAAGCATGAGTCATATAGTAGATATGATGAACATGTTGATTGTTCGCCATTGAAGCTGCATCAACTCTCGTGATGATCGGTTTTGATGTGGTGGATTTGGTTCGTGTGATCACTAAAACAATGTGAGGGATGTTGTTTTGAGTGGGAGTTCACCTAGATTAATTTAATTATTAATTAGAACTCAATTCATCATAAACTAAATCAAAGTTAATTTGCATAGTTGTTGTAGTCATTGGCATCCGTTTACCACCTTGCGCTTAGTTATAATTGAGATGATAGAACTATAGAATTCTGGTTAGTTACTTTACGAACTGGTATCGTATTGTTTTAAAGTGTTAATCTAAGTTTAAAAGTCCTATTGCAAACTTTCAGTAAGTTCCGGTTACTCCATGAAGTTTAATAATTGGTATTAAAACAAGAGTAACAATTCCAATGTTAGTATATAAGTATCATGTTTGTCTCCATGATTCTTGATATTCAAAGGACTCGCTTAATATCAAGGTTATCTAGGATCTGAAAGAGTTGTTTCAGAAACCATGATGTGTGGAAGATATTGTGATATCTGAAACGAAGTTTTGGTTACAACATGATAGAGTATAATATGGCAAGGTTCATGTTCTCATATTTGGATGAGAATTTGCAAAAGGTTGGAGACACTAGTTGTCTTAATCTTCCAAAAGGTTTTGGAGAGCAACATTATACTCGCGATTCACCGTTACAAGCTAAAAGTAGCTAGATCATGGATAAGTCCATGATGAGGGTGAATATTTGATGTAGGTAAAATGTTTACTACACCAAGAGATTACTAAAGAAAGGAATTTGAAAGAACACCGAATATTTGATAATGGTGATCTACTTCAAAGTGCAAGTTCAAAGACATTGGTATTTAACTATACACGCTTTGGACTATGTGTCATAAGTATGACTCCACTATTGATGTTGATAGATTCTTTCAAGCGAAAAAGGAAATCTTGAAGAGAATCTCATAAGTATATGGCAGAAAAGAAAAGACTAGAATTGTTCAGTTTGAGTATATAGATGATATATGTGTTATGGCTATATTCTTTGCTTATTAAACAATGTGGTTCTTAAGTATTTGATACTGAATTTGTTGGTGTGAATCGTCATACGAAACAACACAATTCATGAACTACAATGGCCTAAGTAACTAGCAAAAGAATATGTGATGATGTTCATCGAAAACAAATAAAGAGTTATTGTGTTGCTCGTTAAACATCAAAGCTTGCCTTCAGATTTGTTTTATCGGTATTATGAGAACAAAAGGGTTGTTCAAATAATTGCCGTAATCCATAAAAGATGGATGATTCACAAATCTCGTTGGAGAAATCGCATCCATAAAACTAGTGCTAAAATTGTCGAAAGACAAATTGATTGAAAGATCACTTAGGAAGTGACATACGTTTAAATTATATTGGAAAGAAAACATGAAGAAACTCCATGTGGATGGAATTTTGGAGTCTTTTGATTTTGATCAAATGACGTTTGTGAAACTTTCCTAGAGATAATTAAAACTTCGTTCATAGGCCAAAAGGAACGAAGACTAGCTTATTGGAACTTGTGCATATTGTTGTACGAACTCCATTATGTGTAGTCAAGCGATGGATTTCAACTTCATATGCTTTCCGAAAATTTGAGTGAATATATGAATATTTACTTAATAAGGATGAAGTATGAAATATTTGAAAAGTTCAAAGACTTTCAAGATGAAGTGCAAAATCATTGTAACAAGAATATGAATAGTTTATGATAAGATCATAAAGGAAGATATTTGAATTACAAGTTTAGCATAATACCTAAGATTTAAGGAATGGATTACGTGGATTTGCATTTCGAAACACCATAAGAGTATGGAGCATTGAGATATGTAATTAAACCTTGTTTGACATGGTAAGATCAAAGGTATAATTCATAAAACTGCCATTATATTTTAAAGATTAAAAGCTTTAGAGATTACCGTTTTCCTTGAAAAGAGCTTCATCATAATCCATGAAATGACACCATATAACGTTATGGTTTGGGATAAAACCAAGTAGTCCTTTCTTAAACATTGGTATGCTATGCATAAGAAAGATGTGTGCAACCAAAGTCGGATGAACTGTCTTTGTATAAATGTTAAGTATTCCTCCATAAACAGGAGACAAAAGTGTTTGTCGCTTAGAACGTCAAGTTTCTTTGAGAAGGAATTTTTGTGAAAAGTTAAGTGGGAGGACAATAGAACTTTGATAAGGTTAAAAGAACCTTAGCTATATGTGCAAAGTTCTTGCAGCAACCGAAAAGTGTTCGGGCAGAACAATGCTCATGGCTCACGTGCCTCAAAAGTTGTGGTCACGGAGGTCTAAGTTTCTATTGAAACAAGTAGGTCGGATAAACAATCAAATACCAAGATTTGAGGGTTGAATCATTATTTGAGAATAATGAACCTACTACATGCAAAGAAGCGATGATGGGCCCTGACTCCGTCAAATGGCTTGAAGCCATATAATCCGTGATAGTTCCATACACGAGAAATCAAGTTTTGAACTTGAAAGACCCTCGAAAAAGGTGTAAGACCTTGCAGTTGTGTTTGGATCTATAAAGAAATAGTCGACATGTTGGGAAAGAGTTCACAACAATGTTCAAAGGTTGTATATGACAAGATTTGATCTTTCATAGCGATTTTTAGTCTAGACGGATTAATGTAGCAACCACTACATATAATTTGTTATGTGGTAGTAGAATAAACAAAACAAGTTCTTCTAATAGAATGGTTACCTAGGACGTGTGCATGACACGGTCCAAAGGGTTTTGTTAATTCAAAGGATGCTAAAAGCATATGCAAACTTCAATGGTTGAAGTAAGCATAGCGGAGTTGGAATCTTCACTATGATGAAACTGTTAAAAGAGTTTAATTTCATCGGAGACAATGAAGATGCTTGCATTTGCAAGAAATTAAGTGGGAGCGCTAAGACATGTTTCTAATACATTATGTGGAAGACATATTGTTGATTGGAAATAATGTATCTTTTATTAACACATATTAAGAATTTCATCCCGATGAAAGACTTAGGCAAAACCCAGATATTTGGCATCAATAGACGCTAATATGGTTGTGCCAGAAGTACATAGACGAGATATTGAATGAGTTCAATATAGAAACTACAAGAAAAGGTTCTTGTCGCACAGAAAGGATTGAAAGAGTTCAATGTTGATGATATATTCAAGTGTATTGGCAC
Source organism: Avena insularis (assembly GCA_023614405.1). Classification (NCBI taxonomy): domain Eukaryota; kingdom Viridiplantae; phylum Streptophyta; class Magnoliopsida; order Poales; family Poaceae; genus Avena; species Avena insularis. The sequence goes on from CM042684.1 coordinate 537,101,881, forward strand.
TTGGTAAGTGAAACAAAGATTCAAGTATAGATTGATACTTGATGTATGAAATCACAAAGAGTTTTTATATCAATCATACTGTGATATGTACAAATCCAGATATGTCCTATGCTATAAATATTATGAGCATATACCAGAATGATTCATAAGATGATCATTGGACGATAGTAAGGATATTCTTATGATCTTTTGGAAGAACTAAGAGTATATTATTTGTAGAAGTGACAAATAGATGGTTAGTTCATTGTAAAAGTACTACATTGATACTAGTTTTGTCACGGAGTACAAATTAAGTTTATCTCAATCTAAATTAAGGGTGGCACAATATAATGGAAAGTGAGTTCCATAATGGATTTGGATGAGTTCCAAAGTTAAGACATTGTGACAGATACTACAACAAAAGGCTAAGTATATGACTGCTATTATAGCAGCAGAAGAGGGCATTTGTGTCAAGTAGTTTGTTATCAAACTAGGTGTAGTTCACAGCGGGATAATACTATGAAGATATATTGTGCGACAATATTATCAACATGTTTTAACCCCAAAGAACTAAAGGTCACACCGAAAGACCAAATTTATACAAAGCCATCTCATTAGAGAATGAGTGATGCGTGAGGCAAAAGACATGCAATTACACACGGACACGAAGTGTCGATCCGAGATCAGTTGACCACTAGCAATCGTGTACATACAACACCAGAAAGCCATAGGTGTTGAAAACACAAAGGTTTGAAACTAGATTATTGACTCTAGTGCAAGTGGGAGACTGTTGGAGATATGCCCTAGAGGTAATAATAAATGTAGTTATTATTATATATCTTTGTGTTTATGATAAATGTTTACATTCATGCTATAATAGTATTAACAAGGAAACCATTAATACTTGTGTGATTTGTAAACTTAATTTGAAGTCCCTAGTATAGCCTCTATACTTCACTAGCTTGTTGGTTGATTGATGATTGTGGTTTCTCTATCATGAACATTGAGATGTTATCAACAACAAAATCATATCATTAGGAGAATGATATGGTGGACATACTCCTATAGACAAGCGTAGCATAAAGATCAAGTCATTTCAATAGTTCAATTGCTATATGCTTTCTGATACATAGTAACCTAATTCCTTCACCATGAGATCATGCATATTGCCTTTCTGGATGGATGCTTTGATGTCATCAAACACCACACCGTAATGGTGGCTATAAAGGTGGTATTGGGTGTTCGGAAAGTATTGGTTGAAACACATGGATCAAGAGTGGGATTTGTCCATCCACATGACGGATAGATATTCTCTGGGCCCTCTCGGTGAAATGTCATCCAATTAGCTTGCAAGCATGTGACTTGGTCACAAGGGATCACATATCACGGGAACGAGAAAAGAGTACTTATCGATGTGAGGTTGAACTAGGTATGCGGAGATACCGATCATAACCTCGGATAAGTAACATATCGTGAGACAAAGGGAAATTGGTATCGTATGTAAGTGGTTCATTCGATCAAAGTAATCGTAGAAATATGTAGAGCCATATGAATTTCAGATTCCTCTATTGGTTATTGTTCGAGAAATGTCTCGATCATGTCCGCATAATTCACGAACCGTAGGGAGACACACTTAAGGATTCGACGTTGTTTGAGTAGTTATGGTATTATGAAAGAGACCGAATGTTGTTGAGTCTCGGATGGGATCCGGATATCACGAGGTGATCCGGAATGGTCCGGAGAATAAGATTCATATAAGGAAAGTCCCGTTTGAGTTGGGGAATGGTTAGATGTTTTCATCGGGAACATTCTAGAAGGTCCCGAATGTCCGGCACTCGGGGAAGGGTACATGAATGTGTCATTGTAAGTTGGAATGATTGCATCATGTACTAAGTGTTCTGCTGTCCAAAATAAAGGGTTTATTTAAATCCTAAATTGAAAAGTCAAGCGGCTAGTTTGAAAGTCAAGCAGCGATTTTGGGAAGTGGGAAAAGAGGAGGAGAGGTGGAGGCCGAATTGGGGAGGACTCCTCCTTGGCGCACCACCAAGCCGACTTGGGAGGACTCCTCCCCATGGCGCAGCCAGCCCTCCCATCTATATAAGGAGGGCAGGGCTCCCTCCTAGCACACAAGTTCCTATCCTCTAAACTAGAAACTAGACCTAGACCCGGTTTAGAGCTGTTTGGTTTAGAGCCTTCTAATTGGTTTAGAGCCCTCTAATTGGTGTGTCTAATTACTAGACCACTAATAGCCTCTCTCATAAGCTCCACCATACTGCACCGGCTTAAGGCGAAGCCTGCGGGATCTCCCTCTACCTCCTCGGTACCACGCCGTTGTCTTTGGAATCGCGAGGAGAGTGCTACAACCTCCGCTGCCTGCTGGAACAAGGAGAGGAAGGTCTTCGTCGTAATGAGACGTGTGACCGATCAAGGAGCGCTATGGAGGAATGGCGCCGGAAGGATCGTCTGCGATCTTGAGATCGGAAAGAGTACGACTACATCACCCACGAGAATCTGCTCTCGTTAAACACTTTGGAATCTTCGAGGGTGAGTTATTCCATCGACTCGTTGCTGCAATCTAGTAGATAGATCTTGGCTTGTTTGTTTGTATGCGATAGAAAAAATTTGTTTTCCATGCTACAAACCCCTACAAAAACTTGCATAGGGCCGTTTCGAGGGTGTTACAGAGTGGTATCAGAGCTCAGCAGTTGCGATACCCCACAAGTCCAGCCTGTAGGATAACCTAGCTAACGGCCGAAGTAGAGTGTCAAAACTATTTTGCAAAATCGGTTGGATAGATCTGATTAGGCCTGATTTTACTCCTTACCCCTCTGCTGTTCTCCTCTTACCTCTGCGTGTTTTGAATCTGCTCTCTCATCTTTTCTTCGAGTCTAGGATTTCTCGTGGTTGGGTTTCTGTCGTACCTTCAGGGTTTCGCTTCCTCCTTTGGCAACGGTGTTTCTACATCCGGTCTTCGTGCTATCTGAGGAACCCTTCATCTGTTGGACTTCTCTTTGTTCCTTGTTGTGCCTTCCGGTGCTTTCCGACGCGACGACATCATCTACGCCAGATCCGATGTAGAGTGTGCATCACTCCTTTGTTTCCGACCCTCGTTTGTCGAGATCTTCAGTCTAATTCCGAGAGTTGGTTGCATAATTCACCTATTCGTGTGCAGAGTAATGGTTTGGGTGCGCGATGGAATGATCACCGTCCGACTACTCTTATCATTCGCTCTTGTACATTGAATCGGTGGATCCAGCAATTTTACTCTGTCCACGGAAGCTAGAGGTGGCTTTATTTGTGGATACCTCTACCTTCGTCTTTTGTTTCCGGAGTGTTCTCTCGACGATCACGGACAACGACCTCTTGTTAGTGGTGTCGCGAGGATCTACACGAAGCGAGAAGATTCAGATCGGCGACCTTCTTCCCGGTACCATGAGGCAGATCTCGGGGGCGAGATCCATTGTTAGTGGTGTCGAATTGTGGCGCCCCGCAAATACCACTACTATAAAATCGCGTTGTTTTCGTGCATTGCATCATCATGACCGCCTGCTCATGTCATCATGCCACCTTGCATTTGAGCATCGTCATGTCATCTGGCATTTGTTTGCATAAAACTATTTTCGAAAAGCCTGTTTTTGTTTTCGAAACGTCCGTCTTTATTTTAAATCAAAACCCGGGTCTCCGGAATATTCTGCTTTGTCTACCAACGGTTTTCAAAAGCCCCGTTTTAAATATTAAAATATTTATTTTATTTTTAGGGGCAGCCGTACCGGGCCGATCCGACCCAGTCGGCCATCCCCAGTACAAAACCGGACTACCTAAACCCTTTTCCTACCCCAACCTAATCTACCCATCCTTCCTCCACCTCACCCCACCCAATCGGTGCTCGCCACCTCAGCTATCCTCCCTCCATCCACCCAGCCACCATCCGCCACTTAATCCCATGTCCACACCACACACGCACTCACACACGCACCACACACGCACTCACACACACGCCCGCCCGCAGCCAGCCACTTCCACCGTCCACCCCGCGCGCGTACACGGACACACCGCGCGCTCCCGCCCACGACCGCCTCGGGATCGCCGCCCGCTCACCTACCCCGCCTGGACCCACCCAACGACCGACAGCGCGCCCCGCGCCCGTCGCCCAGCCCCACCCCACGCCCCACCTTGCACCCCGCGCCCCTCCTCCTCTCCCCACCTGCTCGCATCCCCTTCCCCGCTCTGCGCCGTCACCCTCCGCCGTCGGCCCGCCTTGTGCCTTCTCATCGCCTGGATCTCTGCCACCTCCCTCTGCAACCCGGCCCGCACTCTCCTTCAGTGCGTCATCCCCGCCACCGAGATCGCCGCCGCCTCCCTCTCAGCTCCTCCCTCCACTAACCGCCTCTGCTCCGAGCCTCGCGAATCCCTCTCCGTCGGCTGCCCTACAGCGTGCGCCCCGTCCCTTCCCCGCGTCTTCTCCTCCGCCGGCCCCGCCGCCAGGAGCGCAAGGCTCGCCAGATCCTGCCGCCGCCCTGCAGGCCCCGTCCGCCTCGCCGAACCCCATCACCCTGGAGCGCCACTTCACCGGCGCCCTCTGCCTCCTTGCTCCTCACCTCGTCGCCCTGCTGCACGCCTCAGTATACGTCGCCCCGCCGCCTCCTGCCGTGCGGCCCGCCTTCGCCACCAGCACGCCCAGCCTCGGCCGCCTCCTCCGGCTCTCTGCATGCTCGCGCCCCCGCCACTGCGCGCAACCGCCGCAACTGCGTCTGCCGCCGGGCTACCCTCGCCCGCATCCTCCCCAAGCTCGCCCAAGTCCCTCTACAGCGACCCGTTCCCCCACGCATCCACTGGAGCTAGACGATTCCGTTGGCCGGTCTACACGATCTCTGCCATGTTCTAGGAGAAGTGTGGACGTTCGCTGCCTAGCGGATGTGTGGTGTTTGAAACCCCGATGACCCGTGTGAGTTCAGTGGAGTTGATGTGGTGATGGAGTTGGGCGACATGGTAAGTATGGTGAATTGTTGTGCAACTATGGCTAGTCCGGCCAACCAAGGTCGGAACCACAAGATCTGCCTCATGGAGCCGCAGACACCAAGGCCCGAGTGCGTCAACAAGGACCCGAAGCCGGAACGCCAAGATCGTCTCTCGGACGCCAAGTCCTTCGGCCCTGGAAAACCGATGACCCGACCAAGATCCGAAGACCGAACCCTGGCGTGCCAACTTCTCCGACCCCGAAGAACGAACCCCGGTGCGGCAAGTACTCCTTCCCGGACGCCAAGGTCGTCGACACGGATACGCTAAGTACTTCCTCGAGGACGCCAAGTTCTTCACCCCGGACGCCAAGACCGACCCGGTATGTGGACCCGACAAGACCTTCGCGACGGCAAGATCAACACCGACCAGGGCGAGTCCGATGCGTCCTCGACGCCAACCCAAGTCCTTCTTCCTGGAACGCCAAGCTCTCCTTCCGTGATCCGATACCGATCCCCGTCGAACCCTGTCGAACCCCGAACCCCCGGAACCAAGATCTTCCGAACCCAGATGTGTGACCCTAAGCCTCTATTTTTATAATATGACATATACCTGTCGCATCATTAAATCATCATGCTTGCATACATTTCATCTGGTGGGTTGGGTTAAATAGGCGACTCACCTAAATTAAATATGGAGTCTATATGCGGGCTATTCTAGTCTTATTCCGGACTCCATTTAAATTTGTGTAGCGAACCGATACCATATTCTGCCTTGATAAGACAACATTTAAATTGCGGGGTATCTAAATAACTTGAACCGTGTAATTAATTATCGGGACTCCGGTTCCGCTTAATATTGCCTAATTGCACCGCATATGTGCCATGCCATGCATCATATCATAATCATGCCGGATCTTCTGTCGTAGTATTAAATATTGTAGCCGGTGTTTCTTCTAGTGTTTGCTTCTTCGCGGATTAGGCCGATGAGTGGATGCGAGTATCGACAAGTTCTCCGAATATGAACCTTCGGCAGTGTTTCCCAGGCGAGCATCTCTTCCCCTTCTACCTATTTTGCATCTATAGTCTTTATTTTCCTCCTGTTGATCTATTGCTATCCGTGTCGCGATGCTTTAGTTTCCGTGCACCAGTTATATCCCGTGCAGCCTCTATATTGCCTTGGACACCTCCTATTACCTGTGTTTGGTAGATAGCTGGCCTTGCGAGTCGTAGTTACGTACTCAGGTGCGATCTCGTGTTGACAAGTGCCACATTGTTGGAATGCTGGTAGATGGTTATCGGTGGAGCTGCTTAATGGTGGAGATGATTATGACTTTAAATACAACTAATAAAATGCTAGATATAACTAATGCAGAGGCATCAGTGGGCAATAGATGTTATTTGGTTCTTCCACGCTCACTTGTGTCCCGTAGGACCCCGAGTACTTGATACCTATTCCTTGATTTTTCGCACTATCTACATCCGGGAGGCCTTATGGACCCCCCTAAGCCAGAGCTTGATTCATTTCTATTTCTTGGGGCCACAAACTAGTTTGGGGCTTTATTACTATCCTGTACTTATGTCATGCTTTACTGCTTTATTTACGATTGTGCGAGGAGCACCTGTTCTGTTTTGGATCGTGACACGTTTTCGCTGTATCGACAAGCCCAGTCACACTTTCGAGTTCCCAGTCGTTTACAGCCGTCCACACAAACCCTGGGTCCATTCCGGAGCCGGACAACTTCGTTGTGGGTAGCTTAGTGGGGTGGCCCCCTGAAATGTTTCTGAATCCTGTGATCGCTTTGTCGTGAATGCCTCGTTGGGTTTTGAGTTGGTTTTTCCGAGGTTGATCGAGTGTGTGTTGCTATTTGTGCACCCCTGCAGGGTAAAACTTTCTGAAAGCCGTGTCATGGTTATGGACGACTTGGAGCACGATTCTCGATCATAGACAAGCATAACTAAAGTAGTGCTATAAATTTGACTTAATATGTGATTAGTAATCAGCTCAAGTATAACGGAATGGATATTAAAAATGCCAACAGCTAGTGGTTCTGGGTTGTTTTGTGACATGCTATACCTGCCTAGTAAGTATTGCAACTCCAATGGAATGTGATAAAAGTGCCAACAACTGCTGGGTTTTGGGATTCCTCGGGACAATTATATCTGACTAGTAAATGTTCCAACTACCACAGAATGGTTAATTAAAACTGCCCACTACTTATGCTTCAGGATGACTCAAGCTATATATCTGACTAGTAAATACGGCAACTATAATGGAATGAATAAAACTGCCAACTGTGTGAGTTCCTTGGTCCGACTTCCTCGTTTGGTCTCGAGGGGGGGAATACCAGGATGGGTTTGTTTGGTGTTAGCTTCAGGTTGGATCCGAATAGGTCTTTCTTATCCCTCTCTAATAGCCGACAGTGATACCGAGTCTCTATAGGTTGTTTAGTGCCGCTGCGCTGCCGCTTCAGCCCACCATACCTATGTAGGCGAGAGCCGCCGAATTCTAGCCTCGCCGTGTACTGGCCTCAGTACTGACGCTCCTCTTTTCCTTTTGCCCTTTGTCGGCACCCCTTTTGTTTTAGCAGGTTTGAGATCGCCGTCGTTAGCAGGGTTACCCTTCCGGCTTGGCCTGGGCAGGGTTATGGACGCCATTGGTTATTCTTCAGGGCTCTTAGCCCCATTTGCATCTTGTCCTTAGTCGGACGCTCTATCGTTTTCAAGGTGATTTGGATCGTTGTATATTATATCTGTATTCTTGACTCGTTGAGTCACTGTTGTATATATATCTGTTCTGTGGGTCCCATCGAGGACTGTTGTGTAATGTTATTACTTTGTTTTCCACCCGCACGAAAGTGCCTGGTGGGAGTCCTTGAATCGTTTCTATGCGGGTTTGGCGGAAAGGGCTAAAACTCGCATAGGGTCGATTCGAGGGTGTTACAGCTTTATTGTTGATACCTCTACCTTCACCCTTTGTTCCCGGAGTGTTCTCTCGACGATCACGGACAACGACCTCTTGTTAGTGGTGTCGCGAGGATCTACACGAAGCGAGAAGATTCAGATCGCCGACCTTCTCCCCGATACCATGAGGCGGATCTCGAGGGCGAGATCCATTGTTAGTGGTGTCGAATTGTGGCGCCCCACAAAAACCACTACTAGAAAATCGTGTTGTTTTCGTGCATTGCATCACCATGACTGCATGCTCATGTCGTCATGCCACCTTGCATTTGAGCATCGTCATGTCATCTGGCAGTTGCTTGCATAAAACTATTTTCGAATGTCTGTTTTTGTTTTCTAAACGCCCCGTCTTTAACTCAAATCAAAACCCGGGTCTCCGGAATATTTTGTTTCGTCTACCAACGGATTTCGAAAGCCCCGTTTTAAACAATAGAACATTTAAATTATTTTTGGGAGGCAGCCAGCCAGGCCCGAAAGCCTAGCCGGCCACCTCCAAATTAAAACCCTATCTGTCTAACACCCAACCTTTTTCTACCAAATACACTACCCCTATTCTCTACCCAGCCCCCAGCCACCTCACTCCCACCAATTGCCGGTCGCCACCTCACCCCAACTCCCCACCAACCCCACACACACAACACACACAGAGCACGCACGCCACACATCGCACCCACCTGCGCACGCCCAACCCCCCTCCCTCCTGCCTGGCCCACTCCCCAGTGCCCCATGCCCCGCCCCACACACCTGACGCTCGCCCCACCTACCACGCTCCCAGCCCCACCCACGCGGCCACAGCGCACACGCGCACGGGATCCAGCCCCCACACGCGATCCTGTAGCCGTCACCCTCGCGATCCCCTCCTCTATCGCCCCGCGTACAGCGCCGCCGCCCTCCATCGCATGCCTCGCCGCCCCTCTTCCCTCCTCCCACCGCTCGGGCTCGCCTCGCCGTCGCATCCGCGGCCGCAAGATCCTCGTTGACGCCTCCCCTGCTCCGACCCTGAGCCAGCCGACCTCGCCCTGACCTCGAGCCCGCCGCCGCTGGCCGCACTCGTCGACCGCTGGTCGCGCCTCGCTAGAGTTCTGCCGTCCTCGACCTCCAAGTGCGCCACAGTCGGCGCTCCTCCCATGTCGACCCCCTCTACCAGGACCACACCAGGCCTGCCCCGTCGATGTGGGCCCCGTCTACTCCGGTCGCCCTTGCCCGCCTCGTGTGCGCCTCCGGCCGTCGCGCCTCTCGAGCTCCTCTCTTCAAGCGGTGCCAGCGTCTGGCTCACCGTGGCCCTGCATGCGTGCGCATTCTCTCTACCCCGAGCCGGACGCCGCCTCGCCTACCTCGGCGCCTCCTCGCAAGCTCCTCGTCGCCCTGCTGTCAGACCCCAACGTCGACCCTCCGCGCTGCAGGGCTCTTCCGGCCGACCTCCCCTGGGCTCTTCGTCGTGTCCATGTCCTGCTGCGCCTCGCCACAGCTCGACCCGCCTCCGTCGAGGTCCTCGTCATCCTCGAGCTTTCTCTGCAGACCCGTCTTCGCGCGTCCGTCGCCGACCCTGTGCACTGTTGCTTACCCGGCCTGCCGTCGATTCCGCTCTGGTGCTGTGTGTTGCATTTTGTGGTGAGCTAGTGGTATACGTAGTGATGTGGTGCCACCTGGAGTACGCTGCCGAGAACCGTGCCGAGGACGAGAAGATCTCTACCAATACCGACACAAGCGCACAAGACAACCCACGGACCCGAAGACGCATCGACGCCAAACCAAGTACATCGTCGACAACCGAAGCCGGAATACCATGATCTCCAACACGGGACGCGGAGCGCATCGACACGGACCCGAAGACCGAACCCGGGCGCGCCAAGTTCTTCGACCCGAAGGCCACAGATGCGACAAGTACTTCTTCCCGGAGCCGATGCCCGAGATCCCGGATGCCAAGTACTTCCTCAAGGATGCCAAGTTCTTCACCCCGAACGCCAAGACCGACTCGGTATGCGGACCCGACAAGACCTTCGCAACGGCAAGATCAACACCGACCAGGGCGGATCCGATTCGCCCCGACGCCAAACCAAGTCCTTCTTCCTGGACGCGACAAGATCTACTTCCGTTGTCCGAGACCGATCCCGTCGAGCCGTTTTCGCCCCCGTCGAACCCTGTCGAACCCCGAACCCCTCGGAGCCCAAGTTCGCCGAACCCTAATGTGTTTCCCTATCCGAGACCCCCATTATTTTTATAATATGACATTATCGACTGTCGCATATTAAATTGTTCATCTCGCATGCATATCATAATCATGCCAGATCTTTTGCGTAGTATTAAATATTGCATCCGTTGTTTGTTCTAGTGTTTGCTTCTTCGCGGATTAGGCCGATGAGTTGATGCGAGTACCGACAAGTTCTCCGGATATGAACCTTCGGCAGTGTTTCCCAGGCGAGCATCTCTTCCCCTTCTACCTATTTTGCATTTATAGTCTTTATTTCCTCCTGTTGATCTATTGCTATCCGTGTCGCGATGCTTTAGTTTCCGTACCCCAATTATATCCCGTGCAGCCTCCATATTGCCTTGGACACCTCCTATTACCTGTGTTTGGTAGATAGCTGGCCTTGCGAGTCGTAGTTGCTTGCTCAGGTGCGATCTCGTGTTGTCGAGTACCACAGTTGTTGGAATGCTGGCAGATGCTTAATGGTGGAGATGATCATGTCTTTAATTACAACTATTAAAATGCTAGATATAACTAATGCAGAGGCATCGGTGGGCAATAGATATTATTTGGTTCTTCCACGCTCACTTGTGTCCCGTAGGACCCCGAGTACTTGATACATGTTCCTTGATTTTTCGCACTATCCACATCCGGGAGGCCTTATGGACCCTCCCTGAGCCAGAGCTTGATTCATTTCTATTTCTTGGGGCCACAAAGTAGTTTGGGGCTTTATTACTATCATGTACTCATGTCATGCTTTACTGCTTTATTTAAGATTGTGCGTGGAGCACCTATACTGTTTTGGATCGCGCCACGTTTTCGCGGTGTCGACAAGCCCAGTCACACTTTCGGTTTCCCATTCGTTTACAGCCATTAAATGCAAAACCACGGGTCCGTCTCGAGCCGGCCAACTTTCGTTGGTAGCTTATTGGGGTGGCCCCCTGAAATATTTCTGAATCCTGTGATCGCTTTGTCGTGAATGCCTTGTTGGGTTTTGATTTGGTTTTTCCGAGGTTGATCGAGTGTGTGTTGCTATTTGTGCACCCCTGCAGGGTAAAACTTTCTGAAAGCCGTGTCCGCGGTTATGGACGACTTGGAGCACAGTATCTCGATCATAGACAAGCATAACTAAAGTAGTGCTATAAACTTGACTTAATATGGGACTAGTAAGCAGATGCAACTATAATGGAATGGATAATAAAATTCCAACAACTGGTGGATCTGTGGTGATTTGTGTCATACTATATCTGCCTAGTAAGTATTACAACTCCAATGGAATGTGATAAAAGTGCCAACAACTGCTGGGTTTTGGGATGCCTTGGGACAATTATATCTGACTAGTAAATGTTCCAACCACCACGGAATGGTTAATTAAAACTTCCCACTACTTATGCTTCAGGATGACTCATGCTATCTATATCTGATTAGTAAGTGCTGCAACTATAACGAAATGAGTAAAATTGCCAACTGTGTGAGTTCCTCGGTCCGACTTCCTCGTTTGGCCTCGAGGGGAAAATACCAGGATGGGTTTGTTTGGTGTTAGCTTCAGGTTGGATCCGAATAGGTCTTTCTTACCCCTCTCTGATAACCGTTAGTTGTCTCGAGTCTCTATAGGTTGTTTAGTGCCGCTGCGCTGCCGCTTCAGCCCACCATACCTATGTAGGCGAGAGCCACCGAATTCTAGCCTCGCCATGTACTGGCCTCAGTACTGACGCTCCTCTTTTTCCTTTGCCCTTTGTCGGCACCCCTTTTTGTTTTAGCAGGTTTGAGATCATCGTCGTTAGCAGGGTTACCCTTCCGGCTTGGCCTGGGCAGGGTTATGGACGCCATTGGTTATTCTTCAGGGCTCTTAGCCCCCTTTGCATCTTGTCCGTAGTCGGACGCTCTATCGTTTTCAAGGTGATTTGGATCTTTGTATTGTATATATGTATTCTTGACTCACTGAGTCGCTGTTGTATATATATATTTGTTCTGTGGGTCCCATCGAGGACTGTTGTGTAATGTTATTACTTCGTTTTCCACCCACACGAAAGTGCCTGCTGGGCGTCCTTGAATCGTTTCTATGCGGGTTTGGCGGAAAGGGCTAAAACTTGCATAGGGCCGATCCGAGGGTGTTACACTCCTTCTATGACACTAGCCCCCAATTAGCTAAATGATATTTGTGGTGTCCTTCATAATCATCCCATAGGCAATGAGCCATTTGGGAATTAATCATAGCAGTAGCCCACTTGGGGAATTTAATTACACTTAACGGGTACAAAGGGATACTAGCCAAAACACTTATGACCAGTTCCAACTTAGCTGCATGATTGAGCAGTTTACCCCTCCACCCACCTGCCTTCTTAAGGGTTTTATCCACAATAGGTTCTAGATCTTCCCTCTTCAGTTTAGCATGGTGTAAAGGAACCCCTAAATATTTAAGGGGGAATCCACCCAATCTACAGGTTAACGTTTGAGCAAACGCCTGAGTTGCATCATCATCCACATTAATAGGAATAAGTTCACATTTGTGGAAATTAATGCGCATGCCAGACATTTGCTCAAAGCAGGACAACAACCATTTTAAATTCCTAGCATTTGACAGGTCGTTGTCCAGAAAGAGCAAGGTGTCATCAGCATACTACATGCTAATAACACCAGATTGATTAAGGCTTTTCATGAGACCAGTAATCTGTCCTTGATCAGCAGCTTTGAAAAGCATTTTTGTAAACACGTCAGCTATGTAATTGAACAACAGTGGAGAACTAGGATCTCGCTGTCTAACTCCACGCCTAGAAACAAAAAAATCACTATTGATATCATTAATCCTCATAGCAACAGATCCAAAATCAAGTAAAGACTTAATAGTCTTGACCCATTTTGGATTGAACCCTCTACCTCTTAACATTTTCAAAAGGAACTCTCTATTAACTCTGTCATAAGCTTTTTCACAATCTAATTTTAAAATAAAACCAGATTGTTTCTTATGCACTACATCATGAATAATTCCATGAGCAGACACCACACTCTCTAGAATGTATCTGCCTTTAATAAAGGCGGTCTGGTGTGTAGAAATATGTGAATCACTAACCACACCCAATCTATTAGTCACACACTTAGAGAAAATTTTAAAGACACAATTTGTGAGGGCAATAGGCCTGAACTTCTGTATATTGATAGCATCTGTTTCTTTAGGAATAAGAGTTAGCAGAGAAAAGTTTAATCTATAAATGTCCAGTTCATCTCTATTCCAGTCATTAACTAGAGCCATCAAATCAAACTTAATCAACTCCCAAAAATGTTGAAAAAATAAAAAAGATAACCCATCTGGGCCAGGAGCTCCCTCAGCATAAGAGCCAAAAACAGCAGCTTTAACTTCCTATTCAGTATAGTCAGCATCTAAGAAATCATTATGCTCAGCAGTCACTTTATCACAAATATCCCAAAAATCATCAGCTAATTCAATATTGGGTTTTTCCTCAAAACCAAACAAATTTTTATAATAGGTCACAACAATATCAAGCATACCTTTTGTATCTTCCACCTCACCATTGGGACCTTCCAGCACAGCAATCTACTTCTTCCTCCTTCTCTGATTAGCTACAGAATGAAAGTATGTAGTGTTACGATCACCCTCCAAAATATTCCTCTCTCTAGATCTTTGCCTAGCTTTAATCTCTTCTTTTTTCCAAATCTCAGTCAATTCGGAAGAAATACTTTTCATCCTCTCTTCTGAGACTGGAGAGAGAGTCTGAGATTCAGACAACACATCCAAAATATCATATTCAGCTACTAGTTTTTGCTTAGTTTTATTTTGATCAGACTCCAAGTTAGCATTCCAACCTTTTAATTTTTTCCTCAAATTTTCTACTCTTATATTGCCATCTATCAATAGCTTTTCCAATACCCCCTGACATCCCCAAGTCTTAGCAACAAACTGATCAAAACCATCTACTTTTAACCACCACTTCTCAAATCTAAAAAGTTTAGTTTTAGGAGCTGCTAAAGCCCCAGTATCAACAATTAGAGGAGTGTGGTCACTACCAACCCTAGGTTTTGCTTTGACATTACTACCAGGGAAAAGAGCATCCCAACAAGTAGAAATAAAAACTCTATCTAATAAAGCCATAATTAGATTATCTTGGTTATTAGCCCAAGTGAATTTCCTGCCAACATTTTTCATTTCCATTAGACTGTTTTTATTAATCTAGTCATTGAAGAGGTCAGCCCAATGTTGGTTAATGTTACCAGTACTCTTCTCACATTTTTATCTAATCAAATTAAAATCACCACCCACTAAGGTAGGTCCAATCCATGATGAAAACGCATTATGAAGTTCATTAATAAACACCAACTTATGTTCATCATAAGAGGATCCATAAACCGAGATAAATCTCCACATCACCTTATCCCTTTTGCCTTTCAGCAACACGGATATAGTGAAATTATGGATGCTCCAAGCAATAATATCAAATAAATCAGAACTAATACCCACTAAAATCCCACCAGTAGTCTCTTTAGCAGGCAACCAGTTCCAATGAAACTTATCAAAAGGATCAAGATGTCTAAGTTGAAAAGGTGTAAAGTCCTTTTTCTTAGACTCAGAAAAGCTAATTATATCAGGACATGTCTCTCTAATGAGATCATGTACTCTAGTAAGCTTATTAGGCCTATTAAGGCCTCTAGGATTCCATATTAGAGCAACTACCATGATGGAATTCTAGCTTTTTCTGCTTTTTCTCTTAGAAGATACCTCTACCCAAGGTTCTTCTTCTAACTGGGACACACTAATGTGGTCACCAGGATCACATCCCTGTTGGCCATAATTGGCAGTGCAATCACCTTCAATATCTTCCCTAGTAATATCTAAACTACTAGGCAAAAACATATCAGGTGATCAACATGGAAAGTAGTAAGTCTACCAATTTCAACTTCTTTGATCAGATTAATATTATTTTCAATCTCATCATCAGAACCACCTAAAATGACACCTGCAGACCTAGCTCTACTGATAAGAACTATATTATCAAGAGCAGCAAAGGAATTAGCAAAGCCATGCACCTTAGAATTACCTTTTGGAACCTCCAGATTCTTAGATTTCTTCAATTCCTAGGCTTTTTCAATTGCAGATTTGCCATCTCTGACAATTCTACTACTCATCCTGGGAGCAACCACAGGACCCCATTTAGATTTCTTCTTTTTACCTTTATCTCCATCAATAGTTACCTCCACTTGTCCTCTTTATTGACAAGAGTGACAGGCACACTGATATGTGCACCACCCTCAGCAACTTCATTTAGTCTCTCCAGCAAGTGTTCACTAATGTTCTCCATAGGCTTCTTGTTTTTCAAACTTGGTACCACACTCCTCTCACCTTCTCCAAAAACCTTCTTCATCACCAAAGCTTCCATCATCTTAACAGAGCTTCCAGCTGCATCAACAGTCTTGCTCCCATGCCTATTGGAATTAGGAGTTCTATGAGCAGCAGACTCCATCAATCTGGTCTCAGCTGCTTTTTCTTTCTGCATCTGTTCCTGGAAATCATCACCTAAATCCTCATCTTCAGCACCTTCAAGTCCACCATTATCATCATCATCTCCACCATTTGCCCCACCCTCTATGGCTTCTTCAGCTTCAACAGAGAAATACAACATGAAGAAATTTTGTTCCATTTCAAACAGCTTACTAGTAGGCACCTTAGTGACATCTCTTACTGACACCTTAACTCTGACATTTTTGTAAAAAGTCTTGAATATCTCATGCCAATCCACATTCACCAGGACCCCTAGGGCAGAGGACACCTGACATATCAGCTTCCAAGAGCAGTACTGAGGAGGAATCACTAGTGGAAAACGGGCCTCCAGTCCCGGCCCGTAAGGGGCTTTAGTCCCGGTCCTGGTAACCGGGACTGGAGGGGCGGGACTAAAGGCCCACCCACTAGTCCCGGCCCTCTTACCAGCTGGGACCAATGGGCATCCACGTGGCTGTCTCTGCGGGTGCTGGGTGCCCCCCCCCCCCCCATTAGTCCCGGTTCGTATTACGAACCCTCAATTTTGACCCATATCTCCCGAAATTCCTCAAAAGGCTCCAATTCACCATTCCAGTTCTCAAAAGAAATATTCACTCCCTTCTTCTTGAGGTTAACAGATGGGTATTCCACTAAATCCTTGATCTTCTTAGAAGGAGAGAATCTGACCAAAAACCTTTTATCAGAAAGCTGCCTAATCTGCCAAAACCAATTGACCTTCCACATATCATTGAAGCATTGTTCCAATTCTTTCTCATCGAATTCCCCTTCATTCACCACCACTATGCCAAAATTATCCATGTTTAACCACTTAATAGCAGAAGGCCCTTCAACATCGACATGGAAGAATCCAAGTCCAGGATTAGCACTCCCCAATATTGTGCCATAGGTAGAGGCTTATACCATTTTGCACATGAATCCATATGATGACCAGGCTTGTCACATATGAAGCATTTCTTCTGTCTGGAGCAGAGTCCTACATAATGTCTAGGCTCCCCACAATTGAAGCAAGTAACATTCTTGAAACTGAGATCTAGAGGAGGACCAGGTCCAAAATCATCTTCATCAGAGCTCTTCTCAGTAGTGTTACCAGGAGAAGACTTATTCCCATCACTCACACTGTTATCAGCATATTCTTCTTCTTTTTGCCTTTAGTACCACCAATATGCTGGTGGTTTTCAGTCTGTCCACTAGCACTACTATTTTGACTAGCAACCCCATGATTTACATTAGGAATAAACTGGTTAGGACTTGGCATTCCCATCAACTGATTTTGCATCATAGCCTGGTTAGGGAAATAAGGAGGCCATTGTCCCATAGGGAAGCTGAACATATTCTGCACAGGATTGCCCCCAAACTGCTGCATACCTTGTTGCATCATAGGAAACATGCTCTGAGTAGGATTCCCCCCAAACTGTCGTGCTCCATGGGTGAGCTCGTTGGATGAAGCAGGACGCTGATCCGCCGCAGCTACAGGCCCCCTCCCGCAAGATGAGGTCGTCGACGCAGGCTGTTGAACAGCACGAAACCCACCGTGCCCTACGCGGCCACGACCAGTACCGTACCGTCCAGCACCGCCTCCCCGAGCTCCACCACCGCCAGCCATCATCACCACCTCCGCAAACATCGCCCACCCTTTCTCCGCACCCCACAGATCCTTGGAGAAGCTGATCTTCCGAGGAATCGGCAGCCTACCTCCTCCCGCAGGGAAGCAGTCTTCATGCCCGAACGACCTTGATTGGAGAAAATCGCGATGGATCCAGACAAGTATCCCGTCTGATGAAACCCTAGAACGGTGTGGAGCCAACTCTCTCCTAGGAAACTGGCCTGGATTCCTCTCGAAGCTCATGGAAGTACTAGGAGGAGGCGTATTGTTGAAATCAGCCACACGCCTGGAAGACTCACCATGGATCCCGGCAGCTGTCGCACATCGACGGTTGATGCTCACAGGAGGCCGTGTGTCACTGTCGCGTGGGGCACATCGGAGATTTGAAATCTTCTTCCGCACGCATCCTCTGATTCCTCTCTTCCTCGGCGGCGACCCCGAGCATCTCACCGAAGACAGATCTCTCACGCGGATACGCTCGCATCGCCCCTCCCCCTCCAATTCCTTTGCGGTCCCATCCACCACCACCGCCGCATAACTCCGACGCGTAAGGCGTGGAGTATCCGGGGAGGGAGAAGACTCACGAGTGGGGGAGGTTCTGACGAGCAGAGCTGGTGCCGGCCCCTGATCAGAGCGGAATCGGCCACCGCCGTGATCACCATCCTTTTCGCGAGAGCGAGACATCCTCTCCAGATTATAGTTTCCCTCTAGTCCTATCTTTCCTCTCAATCCTCTAAAAATACAAAGTTTGTCTATTGTAATCCCTCCGTCTCAAAATAGATGTCGGAATTCTGTGTAAATTTAGATGTATTTAGACACAATTTAGTACTAGATACATCCAAATTTACAAAAAATTATGACATCTATTTTAAGTTGAAGGGAGTACATACATCAAGTTGGAAGGTGGAAGAGGATAGAAAATGCTCATTACTCCACTTGTAGCTCGAAAGCTCAACTTGGAAGAGAATAAAAGAAACTCGAAAGGTATTATTGGGCATGTTTGGTATCCGGCGTTAGATCCAGCCAGCTCCAGGGAGATGAACAGGGCCTGGTTGTTCCAAGAAGGTATAGTATGATCTATACATGTTTTAAAAAAATCATTATTTAGATATCACAACGAATGCATGAAAAATCATTAGTCATCACGGTCAGTATGCCGATGGGTTGCGGACGGCTTGAACCCATCAGCATAGACCAAAAAGTAGCCGTCGGTAGTACCGTGTCGGCGCAGACACGGTAACTGTCGGCATAGGTTGTGTCGACGGCCAAACGGCGTCATCGGCGTCTCTCTATCGTCGGCCTAGCCAGGGGGGCTCACTTGGCCCGAGAACGGCCATTAGCAGCGCCAGAAGCTACGCCGACGACATTGTCGTCGGCACGGCTGGGCACGTGCAAGGCCCAGGTAGTGCCTACGCCGATGGCCGTTAGCGGCGCCGAGCCCAGGTACTACAGTCAGCCCAGCCATCTCCCCGTAACCAAATGATCACCTCTACGCTGACGGCTTTACCGTCGACATAGGGTGTGTCAGTTTTTTTTTTTTAAATCTCCGGCTTGTTTCGTGCATAATTCAAAGCAAAATTCACAGCATAAATGGAAGCACAGACATACATAGAGTATCATCATCATCAAGTGCATATAAAGATGATCTTCATCCAAACAAAGATCATCGTCATGGATATCAAGATCATCATGCATAGCAAGCTCTAACCCGAGAACCCTACACCTAGCTCTAGCCCGAGAACCCGACATCTCCCTACTCGAGAACAGGCAACCTACGTAAAGCTACCATAGAATCACCAACGGAATTAGGGCTAGGCATGGCACGAGGAAAAGCACCAGGAGAAGGACCACCGGTATGCAACGGTATTATCTCGCGTGACGAACCCAACATGGGAGAAGCACGACCAAAGTGTTGGTTCCCAGAACATCCCGTTCCCTACATGTTTGAGCAAGAGTTAGCAACCTGCGAGGCACGTTATCCTAGAGAGGAGTAGGGTAACAAGTGGTTTGGCAAAAGAACTTACCGAGGTCCCTGCGTAGTAGGTGCGAGCAAATTCTTCCCTCGATGGCATCACTGAGAACGGCCCCGGCCTAGGTATCCGTTCTGGTACCGAATCCCACTCTCAAGTAGCCATAAACCTCTTGAACGACTAAAAGATGGTTTATATGTCAGGCGTTGCAGAAATAAAGGTTCAAAATAGCTAGACGGAGTGGGACTTGTCATCTTTTAGAAGAATAATGGTCGAAACTTACCTCATTCATGTAATCTTGGTACTCGTCGTATGCATCACTCCTCTGCTGCCACTCCTGAATGGCCACCTTATATTTCGCATGATGTGCATCGTAGACCGCATCCAACTCAGGCTACAATTTTAAAAATAATGAATCTCGTCAACTTAGCCATTCAGGAACGAATGTCGGAAAGAGGATGGAAATGAGAAAAACTTACATCGGTCGATCGACGCGGCCATCGAGGAGGCGGCATGGAGGGGCTGTCAGCGGTGAGGGTAGCCTTGATACGCATGAGGTTTGTGGTAGGCTTGGTCACCGCATTAAGAATGCGGAGATGGCCAGGCTGCCCGTCGTGTCCCATCACGATCAAAGAAATCTCGTCAGTCTCCTCGTTGTCATCCACTTCTAGATGAAAAGCCTGGACCGTCGAGCAGTATTGACGCAAGTCATCTTCGGTATCGCCGAAGTACTCGGGAAGTGAGTGTTGAGACTCGTTTAGATTGACCTTCTTCTGGTGCATCTTCTTCCACGTTGCAATGTCGGAAACAGGCCACCCTAGATGAGCCTACTACATCGCCAAAGAAATGATATGAGTATCAAGTAGGAACATGAGGCGAAATAAATGCAGGTTGTTCCACGTATATATATACCAGTTTTTCCTTGAAACGATCATGGTTGCGGTTTCCCTCATTGCCGTGGTTTACCTTGTTCCGCTCGCTCGTGATCTTGAACTTGGTGTCTTCCCCGAGCCACCTCATAGCCAATGCCTCCCATGCGTCTTCTTTGTCATCGGCCCACTGGTGCATAACCTGCAAAATCAATACTCATTTAAAAAATAGATAATGCAATTGCAACTTAGCAGCAACATAGAATCTCATTGATAATTTACTTACCGACATGTAATTGGCCAACGTCATCTTAGGCGGCTTCTTGACATTGTCTTCCTTCTTGGCCCCCTCGCCCTGCTCAAACTTGAAGTAGTTCATGGCAGTATGCTTTTCATTGTACCACTGTTGTCATATCAAATTCCGGCAAGCTCCAAGCAAGCCGTGTCCGCTGAAAGCACCCTGTAATGGGCCTTCAATCATGTATAAAAAATTGAGAGTCATGAGTTAGCATGTTGGGGTCATCAACTATGAAGGAACTCGAGAACTTACCCAAAACTTGGTGATCACAACGTTAGAAGCTTTCCCCAAGCCCGGGCATTCAGCGGCCTCATAGTCCGCCCAATGGAGGGTTAGCTTCTTCTCGCCACCGGGGATCACAGTGTACAAGCCCCGCCAAAACTTCCTAATCAGAGCTCCAATCAAGTTGTTAGGCATACGGATCCCCCTAGGATATGTCCAATTGTTGCACAACAATCAAACATTGGTACATACCAAATTATTATGACTAAAAATAAAATTACATGTTTAAAATTAGTATAGCCACTTACTCAATGTCGTTAGGCTTAATGAGGACCCCCCCTCCCCTCCTCGGTAGTAGGTTCCTCAGTAGTAGGCTTAATGAGGCTTCTTGACATTTAACTGTTGGTTCATTTTTTCTTTTCATTTTCAGCAAGGCGTCAGCTTTTGGTGATGCAAGTAATTATGAAGTCTCCATGTTCTTATCGTGCCCTCTAAAGAACCTTTTGTGACAATGCCCTTACCAATGTTGGTTTTTTGTTGCTTCTGTTGCTTCTGTACTTTGTACTGGAACAATATTCAATTAAATATATGTGTCCTTTGTTTACTGATGCTTATTTATGATTGCATAATATACTTGTTATATAGAATGTAAATTAGTGTAAATTTCACGGGATCGTTCGCCAAGACGGACCCCTAAATCTAGTATATATAGAGCCGGGGTAGACAGCTAGTTGTTTGTTCTCTTTCCCCACCCGTACATTCTACTAAAGTGTTGCATGGCATAACATGTATTTTCTCTCCCAGCCGCGGCCTCTCCTAGACCTAGTCGCCGCAACACCGTATCCTCCTCCATAGACGGTTCCCCCTCCTCCGGCCGGTTTCGTCGGTCGCAAGGGGTGGGGAATCCAATCTATGGATGGAGTTTTCAGTAAAAGTAGTGTTTTCAGATGATTAGATTAGAGTTTTGGTAGACATCTTCTTGACATCTACATCAATGGAGATGTCATCGTCCATAATAAGTGATCTTCGGTCCTTCGTTCGACGACGAGATCTTTCCGGCATCAATGGTGGTGTTGTAAGATTGAAGTTCTATAGGTACGGTCTTTCAGATCTTGCTTCGCCAGATCGATCTTGGATTTTTTTTTCTCATGGTTGCCGCGAGGAGGATTATCCTCGCAATATTCGTCCTGGCTGTTGCGTTCTCGACAATGGAGATTCGTACTCTTGATTACCCTGCGACGTCGATCTAGCTATTCGGTTTCCTTTCCCTGGAATACTGGTGGTGGTGGTGCTCTTGCTGATGTTGTCTGATTACTCAGATGGTTACGTGCGTCCATGTAGCCTTGGCATTTCGGCTCAAACTAAAACCATGGGAGAACCCTTATTATTATTTGCAGGTCTATGGTTTGACATCTATGTGATGTTTATTGGGCTGCCTTCAGACAAGTGCAAGATTGTGTCATAGAAGAAGAATATTTTGAAGACCTTCAAGATTTACTCGTTTTCTTTTAGACTTTATTTTGTAGTCGTTGAAGATAGTTAATGTATCTCTACCATGTACTATTTGTTGCTATGAATATATGTGGTATTGATTGCCAAAAAAAAAAGTTGCATTGCATATATAGCTCCACCACCTCCTCCGGACCAACATCCTCGCTCCAGAGTTTACGTGGTGAGCAAACCTTACGAACAATCTTGGGCGAGGCACTGATCCAAATGAGATGCCCTTGATCACCACACATGATGCCTCCTTATCAGTCAGAAGTAGATCGCCTAGCTTCGATGACATGGATGCTGCCAGATCATCCGCGCCTGACTTGCAGGGGCGACCTAGATGAAGACCTTGCCGCGTCGCCGCTTTTCCTCTTACTGCCTACCGGAGAAGCCATGACACTCCCAAACCGAAATGCAAGCATTGAGGGACCGAGCACTCAAAACTCCAGCCGCCGGGAGAGATCTCGCCGTTGTAATCTACCCGCCGCCCGAGATCAAACCCACCCTCGAGAGGAAAAACTCTAACTTGAACATGGTCACCCTCACGATCGCCGTAGGGAAACCGTTTCCGCTTTTGGTGGACCTCTTTGCCGAAGAGGTTACATGACATGTGAAAAGATTCTTCTGACATAAAAAAGTATTGATGCAGATCCAACCTAGTTGCTAACTGCAAGTGAACACTTAAATTAGATGAAAAGTCGTATGTGTTCATGAGAAGTCATATGCATCTATGTATAGAATAACCGTACTTAAAGTTGTATGCAAATTCAGCATACTGTTTTTTCATTTATATTTGTATTCGGTTTTAGTAATATGAAAATAAATGAAAGTTCTACCCTGAAGTTGGAGATCAAAGGAAATTAATTCAGATACACTTCTCTTTAATTTCTTTGTAACTCTTGTTAGATCCCTTAGGATCAACTAGCTCAAGAATTAAGCCATAGAGAAGAGGATCAGGGTTGTGTACCTTGATCTGGAGGTCCAGCCATGGCTTTCTCTTTATCCACTTGACCTAAAACTAGTTGAGATGAGATGTGATAGGTTCTTCCTAGTGTTGTGGGTGCTGGCTTGATCAGTGAGCAGGGGAAAGTGAGAGAGAGAAGAGCCCAGACGAATGGGTGTGTCCGCCCAGCTCAAACCTAGGGTCCCTATTTATAGCACTTGCACTAGGAGAACCAACACCTCTAAATGGATGGTCAGGATGCCCTTGATTAGGGCATCCAATGGCTGTAATTAACAGCCCTTTAATTGCCTGTAATTTGACTTAGATTGATCACAAAAACATGGAGATTACTGCAGATCACTTATATCCAACAAATCTGTGTTATGCTTTATACCAAAATCCAATTTTTGAGAATGTGTGTCTCTACTCTGGAAACGTTAATTTGATGGCGGACCTCATGCAAAACTACCATCCCATCCGGAATGATGTGACCTTTGATGAAGGCATACTGGTTTGGATGAATCATCGTATATATGAACCCTTGAACAAAGTCTAATAATGTCCAATAACTTGAAGATCACATCATAAACACAAATCAAATCCCCATGGTCGACATTTTGTCATATTGATGCAACAAACAGTAAATAACTTCATTCACTCACCCACCCCTACGGGAGAGGAGCTTAATTACAAGACAAGTAAGAGCCTCACATGTTAAGCATGCCCTCGCAGGATTTCCAGTCGGTTCAATTCAATGAAGAACCAAGTTTGTAGTATAAAACTGAGCACCAAAAAAGTGTGTACACCTTAAAGCAAATAGATACTACTACAAAGCCATGTGTATACATAGCTCTACATGCACAATTTTCTTACATTTGACAAGGTGATTATTTAAATGATGCATGGGCCATATACTACACCACCTTGTACGCTGATGGCAACAACCTAGGAACGGGGTGAACCATGAGTGGGACGGCCCGTTGCAAGGTGAGACCATAGGCCTCCTCCATGTCGAGTTTCTCCGGGGTCATGTCATTGACCAAGGACCAGTCGAAGGCGTGGACCAAGGTGGCGGTCATGAGCGTGACCATCCTTAGGCCCCAGCTGAGGCCCGCGCATATCCTCCGGCCCGCCCCGAAGGGTATGAGCTCGTAGTCGCTCCCCTTGACGTCCACGCTCTCGTGCGACCCGCCCGCGAGGAAGCGGGCAGGCCTGAACTCTAGCGCGTCGGGCCCCCACGAGGCAGGGTCACGGGCGATGGCCCACACGTTGACGAGGAGGGTTGTTCCCTTGGGTACGCGGTAGCCATCGACCTCGCAGTCCTCGGCGGCCACCCGGGGAAGAGAGAGCGGCGTCGACGGGTGTAGCCGGAACGTCTCCTTGATGATGGCGGCGAGGAAGGTGAGGCGCGGCAGGTCGGATTCGGTCACCAGGCGGTCCTTGCCCACCATGTCGTCGAGCTCACGCTGGGCCTTGGTGAGGACGTCTCGGTGCCGTATCAGCTCGGCCAGCGCCCACTCCACCGTGCTTGACGTCGTGTCCGTGCCGGCCGTGAACAAGTTCTAAACCAAGAAGTAACAATGAGTTACATGCGGTTGACATAAATAGAAAATAAACAGTTTTCCAAGATTTTAATTGTCCGAGGTAGGAATTTGTTTTCTTTATTTCTAAGTCAACTTTTTAACTAAACTGGAGTACAAAAATTGGACTTACACACGTGGAAAACCTATTTATTTAGACGTAAACAAAAATACAGCTTAATTTATCAACTGGATCTAAGCCGCCTAAAATGCTAAGTTTACTTTGAAACCAAAGTTAGGTGCAATTTTGGAAATCTGACTTGAACATAAGCAAAATATTAGAGGGCGTACACGTCTTAGACGTAGATGTACCTCGTCAATAGCCAAAGAATATGAATATATAGCCAAAAAAACGAACACACGTAAAACAAGTACTCGATCGTCTAGCTACGATCGATCGACTTACCAGGAGAAGCGCTTTGATGTCGGTGTGGTTGAAGCTCATCATCCCCTCGCCGCCGCCGTCCGGCTGCGCATTATTATTATTCCCCAGCATGACGCTCAGCAGGTCCTTCGTCTTCCCATCCCCGCCGCCCTTTCCATCCCTCCTCTCGCCGATGAATCCGTCCATCATGCCGTCGTACCGGCGGTGCAGCCGCTTCATCTTACCCACGACGCCCTGCGGGTCGAGCCACCGCAGCGCGGGCACGAAGTCCCCGATGTTGAACACGCCGGCCAGCTGCATCAGCTCCACCACCATGTCCTTGAACTCCCGGGAGCCCTCGCCGGCGGCGCTCCCGAAGACGCGCCGCCCCACGGCGGCCCGCGCCAGCGCGTTCGTGGCGCAAACGTTGGCCTCCTGCCCCACCGCCACCCCTGCCGCCGATGAGGCGTGGGCGAGCTGGGCGACCATGAGGCGGACCTCGTCCTCGCGGACGGCGCGGAGGGCGTCGAGGGCCTTGGCGGAGAAGAGGCTGAGCGCGCAGAGCTTTCGGAGGGCGCGCCAGCGGGCGCCGTAGGGGGCGAAGACGAGGTCCTGGTAGTTGTAGGCGACGTGCTCGGCGCCGGAGTTTGGCGGGCGGTCGCTGAAGTTGGCGTCGTGGGCGCGGAGGAAGATGGAGGCGACCTTGGCGGACGCGGCCACCACGACCTCGGCGCTGCCGAACCGGAGCCGGAAGAGCGGGCCGTGCTGGCGCGCGAGCGCGGCCATGGTGTGGTGCGGCTTGGCGCCCAGCTGCGGCAGGTTGCCGAGCACCGGCCAGCCCCTCGGGCCCGGCGGCAGCGGCAGCTTGCTGCCACGGCAGAGAAACCAGCAGCAGAGGGAAGCGATGGCCACGGCAGCCAAGGAGGAGGAGGCGATGAGCAGGAGCGCATCCCGGTCCATGTCCATGGTTGGAACGTTAGTTGCGGAGTGGCACGCGCGTGCCGTTGAGTAGAGGCGTTTAGAAAGCATATATAAATAGACGTACCCATGGCGCGTGTCTCACCTAAGAATCTTACTAGCTAGTACGTAGCTAACATCGCTGGAACCAAGGTCGGCCACTCCTGCTACCTACCCACACACACCACACCTCACCACCTAAGACCGCATCTCCGGTGAACCCAAGACTACTTATTATGCACCCTTACCTGACTTCGAAATTCAATGATGATGCAAGTTCAAAAAACAAAATCTCAAAACAACTAAGCTCTTTGCCTGTCAAATTAGTTGCTGGAGAACTTGAGATCCTGAACATGGTTCCTCGAGACCTTGGAAGCTGATTTAGAAATAATCAACACTCCACCTTGGAATATCATGTCAGATAAGCAAAAGGTAAACTTGTACTTGTGCTATCATACTTTTCAATTGTACTTGCTTTCATCCCTGTCAAATGCTAATCATTCCTTATGAATTGGTTACAGGGATTAATCAATGTTGTGAAAGTTGTGTTCCAAGATGTTGAACATAGGTTCTATGCGAGACATATACGTGGCAAGAACTTTCAACAATTGTTCAAGGGTGATGTTCTAAAAAAACAACTCTGGAAAATAGCTAGGAGAGACACAATTACTCTATATGAGAAGCACATGGGTGAAATGAAACTGCTTAATTCAAATGCTCGTGCATGGTTGGAGAATTTGGATCCAAAAACATGGGGGAGAGCTTTTCAGAGTGACTTACCCAAATGTGACATCCTCTTCAATAACAACTGTGAGGTTTTTAACAAGTAAGCTACCATCTCGCTTGTTTAGCAGTTAATTTTTTAGCTAGTGTTAGTCTCTTGCTTAGGAGTTAACTGTTTAGCAACTAGTATTCTATATGCGTTTACTCAGGGCCGGCCCTGAGGGGGGTCGGGAGGGGCGGCCGCCCCGGGCCCCCGACACCAAGGGGCCCTGAAATCTATAATACCTAAGGAATGCGCAGCGGGGCGGAACTCATGTGGCTGCAGCGACGCCATTACAGACAAGGATGAAGGGTTTACGCAAAGCTGCCTTCCTAGCGACGGTACTGGGCCTATTTTTCTTCCCCTTGTTGGCCTTTTACACCTTTTGGTTAGCCTGGGTCATTTTTTTTCCTTTGTTAGGTACCAATCTACGATGGGATTTAGTGTTGGTGGGGCCTTTTTTTTCCTTTGTTATTAGCTACTAAATGTCTTTGGTTGTCTAAAAAAAACTATGGTGTGCCTTAATGGAATTCACGTTTACTTCAAGCTTAATTTTTTTAGAAGCGCATGTCTTCAAATAAATAAGCAATCAATTTCATGCAGTAGAAGCGAGAGTTAAATAGTTACATAAGCTTGCTCGAAAGTCGAAACTCCCCACATGTGGTTGTAAGTCATAATACTTGATGAGTTAATCTTCTTGGGGGTGTAGAATTCATCGTAACTTATTTTCTAAAGTAATATAACTAGCGATATTTTTGACGAAAAATATAAGTAGCGACACAAGGAATTATTCATGGAATGTAGCATATATTTGAATCATTTTTATTTTCTGTCACCCATTCATTTCTATTAGTGCTGGAAGACATGGATGTGCAAGGCCATGTCCAGGTACGACTATAATTCTTCATCTAAGGTGAGGAGAGAACATGAAGCTAAGATGGGAGAGCACAGCAGGCTTTGAAGAAATTATCGGACGAGATCAATTTTTGTTCCATTATCATCAACTTTGCATTTAGAAATGTAAGGAGAAGATTTTAGGGTATGATGTATACCGTATTATTTTTATACAAATATTGCTATTGTGTACATTTTTAAGTCTTTATTGGCTTCATTTTACACATGCATATATAAAAAAAATTAGGCCTGGCTAAGGGGCCCCAAATTCTAGTTTTGCCCTGGGCCCTCCAAATCTCAGGACTGGCCCTGCGTTTACTTTGCATCATCAGATACATATTGAAACTATATGTTCTTTCAATGCTTGAAACAGTGAAGTCTCAACTACATAATAGGCACTACACCAAAAATAAAGAGAGAATGACTTGGCATGGTCCTATTTTTTCAAACATAAGAAAGAAACTTGACAAGCATATCTAACTTGCAAACAATGTATATGCGGATGGAGAAGGAGATGGTTTGTTCGCGGTAGGGGAGCTAATTTCGTCTAAACCAGTACATTATGTTGTAGACTTGAAGCATAACACTTATACTTGCATGAGGAGGCAGAAAACTGGAATACCATGTCCCCATGTGATAGCATGCTTATGGCATGATGAGATAGATCCTATCACACTGGTTGACAAATGCTATTCAGGGGAAATACATGACAATGCCTATGGAAACATAGTGTACCCATGCAAGGACAAGATAGAGTGGCAAAATATTGAATGGACCTCCAATATTGTCGGTCCCGCGATTTCCAGGGGTTCGCGCTTCAACGGGCTTCGGATCGGATGCTCGGCGGGAATGTGGCATTGGGATCGTGAAGCACATGATCAAGAAGAATGTCCCGGGGACAGGCCTCGGCGACGAGGAGCTAGCGGATACCCCGAAGAAGGAACAAGGATAGGGGTTGACAATGCCTGGCCTAGGGGACAGATTGCCCTTTGGCCACGCTTCGTCCGACCCACCCTGGATATTGACAGCACGACCAAGCCATGTCGCGGCCACTGGCAGTTCCAGTGCACCACGTTGCAGTCATGTAGGCCATATAGTTCGCGGGGTCCTGGTCGGATTCCCTCCAGGATCCCGGATAGGATCCTGGGGACTATACACTCGGAGAGCCAGCCCCCGACAAGATTCAGACTGATGAGAGAGGCGCTAGTGTCATACCGATCATTACAGACGGTGAGAGACACGCGGTGCGGTATGGTGGCAGGAGCACATGGCCACGTTGAGGGAATGCACTCTGTACCAACACCGCGTGGTGACCAACCCTTGTGGTGTCCCCTTGCCCTTATAAAAGGAGGCACGGGTCGGTCGACGAAATGGTAGGAGATTCTTGCTAGAGCCTTCCCGGTGAAGGAAGCATTATAATTATGATTCTTGATAGCAGTTAATTTTTTAGCTAGTGTTAGTCTCTTTCTTAGGAGTTAACTGTTTAGCAACTAGTATTCTATATGCGTTTACTTTGCATCATCAGATACATATTGAAACAATATGTGCTTTCAATGCTTGAAACAGTGAAGTCTCAACTATAGAATAGGCACTACATCAAAAATAAAGAGAGAATAACTTGGCCTAGTCCTATTTGTCCAAAAGTAGGAACACGATGTTGTTTATTATCCACGAATGCATTTAGTTTCTAGTTAATACAATTATAGGATGGAGAATATACACTTATCATAAACATAAAATATAACAATAAAAACTTTATTATTGCCTTTTGGGCATAATTCCAACAGTTTCTATCCGGTGCGGCCCAATAGAATGCTAAATGTAAACTAGATTATTGACTCTAGTGCAAGTGGGAGACTGATGAAAATATGCCCTAGAGGCAATAATAAATGTGTTATTATTCATATTTATTTTTTATAATTAAGTTTATTGTTCTGTGCTATAATTGTATTAGTTCCAAATAATATGTATTTGGAGGAAAACTCTAATACATGTGTGGAATGATAAACACCATATAAAACATATCCCTGGTCATGCCTCTATGACTAGTATATATGTCGACGATAGTTTCGGTTTGCTCACTATGGGCAAAGTGACAGTATGATTGTGGAGTTGCGAGTGACATATGTGATCAGAGTTGTTAGAGAACAACGGCGATGGATATACCCAAACATGAGATATCGTGAAATGCGTCGTCAATAAATTTATCGGTTTAATCTTATAAGAATGTGTATTGCCTTTACTAGAAATAGTTTAACCACGAGACGAATGTGAACTTGGGAACAATATGGATATGGCAAGATTCTCCAAATGTTGTTCTTAACGTAGTGACTATAAAGTTGATGCTTGTTCGTATTGGATGGTTCGCCGATCATTCACATGATGTGCTTATGGGAATTGATACTCCTGACGATGGAGAGATACACTCTGGGCCCGCTCATGTACTATGATGTTCGTCATCGTATGGTCGGACACATGATCAAGCTGGTGAACACAAGAACATCGATAGTACGGAATGAGTAAAGGGTACATGCCAGGTACCGAAAATAACCTAGTGTTTCATCTCGAGCAATGTAAAGTATCGATGAATCAATACGATGTGACTGGACTCAATACTACGGTTCACATGATAAAGAACTTCGTGTTATTTGCGGGGGTTGCTACTTGCATCAAGACACTAATAGTAATCATTGTCATCAGAATGAGTTCCGGACATGTCCGCAAATATCCAAACCTACCAGGTCACACAATTAAGACGTTTACGGCATTTTAGAATGTGAGTACGAATGAGATAGTTGGATGAAATAATTCTGAAAGGATGTTTCGGAGTGTCTCGGAATATTCCGTAGGAGTCTGGGATATCACCGAGAGTGAACGGAATCATTTCGAACATTAAAACAGGATGCTGGGAATATTTTAGGAAGGTTTCGAATTAATCCGGAGGTGTCAAAAGTTAATTCAGAAAGCTTAGGAATAAATATTTATATTAATAATAACAAAGAAATTATTATTTATTAATATACCAGTGGGTCCCATGGGCCAAAGGGCCACATGGGCCCACTGGGCCCACACGTGCGCGGGGGGAGGGAATCCTGGCCGAATCGGCTAAGGCCTCCCGTATGGCCGGCGGGTGGAGGAGGTTGGGAGGGGCGAGGCCGTGTGGGGGGATGAGTCCTCCCCGGTCTCAAACTTGCCCCCAAGTTAGTTTTGGGGAGGACTCTGTATTTGACGTGGACTCCGTATTGGATACACCCCAATCTATAGGATTCAAAGTCTCTATGTTTATAGTGATATCCCTGGATCATAGCTAGTACACACAGTAACAAAATGAAATATCAAGATATAACATATGTCATTTTATTACTCATCGATAAATCCAGAGTTTACATAATACAAGTTGTACAACATATAGTGGTTGGCTCACTTTACAGCGAAAACATAATCGATAATCTTGGGCACCATCAACGTCATAGGGCTTGTTGAGTATAGGCCCGTGATCCTAGTCGTCATCACTCGTCATTAGATCACCCTGCAACATGACACGTTCCAGCCAACTAAGTTGGTCAATACATTAAATGTATTGGCAAGTTACACCACCTATGCCTATTTCTACATGTGGAGGCCATATGGTTCATTTGCGTGAAGCCAATTTTGTAAAGGTTGGTAAAGCTTTCTTTAACCTTCTTTGAAAATCATTGATAAAATAATATAGGGTCGAGTGGCAAGCGAGGATTTCCAGCAAACTACCATCCCTCAACCCTACCACCTGGCACCCTACCAAGTGTCCCAAAATCCCACCTATGAGCGATTCCCACGATCATAGGGTTTGAAAACACCACCTATACCGATTACACGATCATAGGGGTTCACCTATACCGATTCCCACGGACATAGGGTTTTGAAAATCACCTATACCGATTCCTATGGACATAGGGTTTTGAAAGCATTTTAAAAACAGAGGAAATCCTTCAGAAATTCATCCAAGTCAAAGTGAAACACGACATTTATTCCATAATTTATTTTATTTAACATTCCAAAATTTGATAAATTTTGGGATGTTACTGTAGGGGTTCGTAGCATGGAAAACAAAAATTTTCTATCGCATACAAACAAACAAGCCAAGATCTATCTACTAGATTGTAGCAACGAGTCGATAGAGGAACTCACCCTCGAAGATTCCAAAGCGGTTAACGAGAGCAGATTCTCGTGGGTGATGTAGTCGTACTCTTTCCGATCTCAAGATCGCGTAGACGATCCTTCCAGCGTTCCATGGCGCTCCCTTGATCGGTCACATCGGTGCACTGACGAAGACCTTCCTCTCCCTTGTTCCAGCAGGCAGCGGAGGTTGTAGCACTCTCCTCGCGATTCCGGCAGCACGACGGCGTGGTACCGGAGGTAGAGGGGAGATCCTGCAGGGCTTCGCCTTAAGCCGGTGCGAGTATGGTGGAGCTTATGAGAGAGGCTATTAGTGGTCTAGTAATTAGACACACCAATTAGAAGGCTCTAAACCAATTAGAAAGCTCTAAACCGAATAGCTCTAAACCGGGGTCTAGATCTAGGGTTTAGTTTAGAGGATAGGAACTTGTGTGTGTGTGGAGGGGAGCCCTGCCCCTCCTTATATAGGTGGGAGGGGGCTGGCGCGCCAGGGGGAGGGAGTGGAGTCCCTCCCCAACTCGGCATTGGAGTTGGCCGGTTGGAGGAGGTCTCCTCCCAACTCGGTTTCCCTCTTCTCCTCCTCTTTCCACTTTCCAAAACTTGCCGTTTGACTTTCAAACTAGCCGTTTGACTTTTCAATTTAGGATTTAAATAAACCCTTTATTTTGGACAGCGAGAACACTTAGTACATGATGCAATCATTCCAATATGTAATGACACATTCATGTACCCTTCCCCTTCCGGAGTGCCGGACATTCCGGGACCTTCTAGAATGTTCCCGATGAAAACACCGGAACCATTCCCCAACTCCGAAATGGGACTTTCCTTATATGAATCTTATTCTCCGGACCATTCCGGATCTCCTCGTGATATCCCGGATCCCATCCGAGACTCCGAACAACATTCGGTCTCTTTCTCATAATACCATAACTACTCAAACAACGTCGAATCCTTAAGTGTGTCTCCCTACGGTTCGTGAATTATGCGGACATGATTGAGACACTTCTCCGATCAATAACCAATAGAGGAATCTGGAAATTCATATGGCTCCCACATATTTCTACGATTACTTTGCGATCGAATGAACCACTTACATACGATACCAATTTCCCTTTGTCTCACGATATGTTACTTATCCGAGGTTATGATCGCCGATCTCTATACCAGTTCAACCTCGCATCGATAAGTACTCTTTTCGTTCCGTGATATGTGATCCCTTGTGACCAAGTCACATGCTTGCAAGCTAATTGGATGACATTTCACCGAGAGGGCCCAGAGTATATCTATCCGTCATGTGGATGGACAAATCCCACTCTTGATCCATGTGTTTCAACCAATACTTTCCGAACACCCAATGCCACTTTTATAACCACCCTGTTACGGTGTGGTGTTTGATGACATCAAAGCATCCATCCAGTAAAGGTGATATGCATGATCTCATGGTCGAAGGAATTAGGTTACTATGTATCAGAAAGCATATAGCAATTGAACTATTGAAATGACTTGATTTTTATGCTACGCTTATCTATAGGAGTATGTCCATCACATCATTCTCCTAATGATATGACCCTGTTGTTAATAACATCTCTATGTTCATGATCAGGAAACAATGATCATCTATTAACCAACAAGCTAGTTTAACAAGAGGCTTTACTAGGGACTCTTATTTTAGTTTACAAATCACACAAGTATTAATGTTTCCGGTTAATACAATTATAGCATGGTATGTAAACATTTATCATAAGTGTGAAGATATGATAATAACCACTTTATTATTGCCTCTTGGGCATATCTCCAACAGTCTCCCACTTGCACTAGAGTCAATAATCTAGTTTCAAACCTTTGTGTATTCAACACCTATGGCTTTCTGGTGTTGTATGTACACGATTGCTAGTGTTTAACTGATCTCCGGATCTGACACTTCCAGGTCCGTGTGTAATTGCATGTCTTTGCGTCTCTACGCATCACTCATTCTCTAATGAGATGGCTTTGTATGATTTGGTCTTTTGGTGTGACCTTTAGTTCTTTGGGGTTAAAACATGTTGATAATATTGTCGCACAATATATCTTCATAGTATTATCCCGCTGTGAACTACACCTAGTTTGATAACAAACTACTTGACACAAATGCCCTCTTTTGCTGCTATAATAGCAGTCATATACTTAGCCTTTTGTTGTAGTATCTGTCACAATGTCTTATCTTTGGAACTTATCCAAATCCATTATGGAACTTACTTTCCATTATATTGTGCCACCCTTAGTTTAGATTGAGATAAAACTTAATTTGTACTCTGTGACAAAACTAGTATCAATGTAGTACTTTTACAATGAACTAACCATCTATTTGTCACTTCTACAAATAATATACTCTTAGTTCTTCCAAAAGATCATAAGAATATCCTTACTATCGTCCAATGATCATCTTATGAATCATTCTGGTATATGCTCATAATATTTATAGCATAGGACATATCTGGATTTGTACATATCACAGTATGATTGATATAAATACTCTTTGTGATTTCATACATCAAGTATCAATCTATACTTGAATCTTTGTTTCACTTACCAAGTGCCAATACACTCGAATATATCATCAACATTGAACTCTTTCAATCCTTTCTGTGCAACAAGAACCTTTCTTGTAGTTTCTATATTGAATTCATTCAATATCTCGTCTATGTACTTCTGGCACAACCATATTAGCGTCTATTGATGCCAAATATTTGGGTTTTGCCTAAGTCTTTCATCGGGATGAATTTCTTAATATGTGTTAATAAAAGATACATTATTTCCAATCAACAATATGTCTTCCACATAATGTTTTAGAAACATGTCTTAGCGCTCCCACTTAATTTCTTGCAAATGCAAGCATCTTCATTGTCTCCGATGAAATTAAACTCTTTTAACAGTTTCATCATAGTGAAGATTCCAACTCCGCTATGCTTACTTCAACCATTGAAGTTTGCATATGCTTTTAGCATCCTTTGAATTAACAAAACCCTTTGGACCGTGTCATGCACACGTCCTAGGTAACCATTCTATTAGAAGAACTTGTTTTGTTTATTCTACTACCACATAACAAATTATATGTAGTGGTTGCTACATTAATCCGTCTAGACTAAAAATCGCTATGAAAGATCAAATCTTGTCATATACAACCTTTGAACATTGTTGTGAACTCTTTCCCAACATGTCGACTATTTCATAGATGTGAAACATCCATGTCTACTTCTTTATAGATCCAAACACAACAGCAAGGACTTAAACCTTTTTCGAGGGTCCTTCAAGTTCAAAACTTGATTTCTCGTATGGAACTATCACGGATTATATGGCTTCAAGCCATTTGACGGAGTCAGGGCCCATCATCGCTTCTTTGCATGTAGTCCGTTCATTATTCTCAAATAATGATTCAACCCTCAAATCTTGGTATTTGATTGTTTACTTGACCTACTTGGTTCAATAGAAACTTAGACCTCCGTGACCACAACCTTTGAGGCACGTGAGCCATGAGCATTGTTGCTGCCTCCGGAACACTTTTCGGTGCTGCGCAACTTTGCACATATAGCTAAGGTTCCTTTAACCTTATCAAAGTTCTATTGTCCTCCCACTTAACTTTTCACGAAAAATTCCTTCTCAAAGAAACTTGACGTTCTAAGCGACAAACACTTTTGTCTCCGGTGTTTATGGAGGAATACTTAACATTTATACAAAGACAGGTTCATCCGACTTTGGTTGCACACATCTTTCTTATGCATAGCATACCAATGTTTAAGAAAGGACTACTTGGGTTTTATCCCAAACCATAACTTTATATGGTGTCATTTCAGCGGATTATGATGGAGCTCTTTCAGTGGAAAACGGTAATCTCTAAAGCTTTTAATCTTTAAAATATAATGGCAGTTTTATGAATTATACCTTTGATCTTACCATGTCAAACAAGGTTTTAATTACATATCTCGAACGCTCCATACTCTTATGGTGTTTCGGGAAATGCAAATCCACGGAACTATTCCACAAATCTTAGGTATTATGCTAAACTTGTAACTTAAATATCTTCCTTTATGATCTTATCATAAACCATTTATATTCTTGTTACAATGATTTTGCACTTCATCTTGAAAATCTTTCGAACTTTTCAAATATTTCACACTTCATCCTTATTAAGTAAATATTCACATATTCACTCAAATTTTCGGAGAAAGCATATGAAGTTGAAATCCATCGCTCTTGACTACACATAATGGAGTTCGTACAACAATATGCACAAATTCCAATAAGCTAGTCTTTCGTTCCCTTTTGGCCTATGAACGAAGTTTTAATTATCTCTAGGAAAGTTTCACAAACGTCATTTGATCAAAATCAAAAGACTCCAAAATTCCATCCACATGGAGTTTCTTCATGTTTTCTTTCCAATATAATTTAAACAGCGATGTCACTTCCTAAGTGATCTTTCAATCAATTTGTCTTTCGACAATTTTAGCACTAGTTTTATGGATGTGATTTCTCCAACGAGATTTGTGAATCATCCATCTTTTATGGATTACGGCAATTATTTGAACAACCCTTTTGTTCTCATAATACCTGATAAAACAAATCTTGAAGGCAAGCGTTGATGTTTAACGAGCAACAAAATAACCCTTTATTTGTTCTCGATGAACATCATCACCTATTCTTTTGCTAGTTACTTAGGCCATTGTAGTTCATGAATTGTGTTGTTTCGTATGACGATTCACACCAACAAATTCAGTATCAAATACTTAAGAACCACATTGTTTAATAAGCAAAGAATATAGCCATAACACATATATCATATACTTAAACTGAACAATTCTAGTCTTTTCTTTTCTGCCATATACTTATGAGATTCTCTTTCAAGATTTCCTTTTACGCTTGAAAGAATCTATCAACATCAATAGTGGAGTCATACTTATGACACATAGTCCAAAGCGTGTATAGTTAAATACCAATGTCTTTGAACTTGCACTTTGAAGTAGATCACCATTATCAAATATTTGGTGTTCTTTCAAATTCCTTTCTTTAGTAATCTCTTGGTGTAGTAAACATTTTACCTACATCAAATATTCACCTTCATCATGGATTTATCCATGATCAAGCTACTTTAGCTTATAACGGTGAATCGTGAGTATAATGTTGCTCTCCAAAACCTTTTGGAAGATTAGGACAACTAGTGTCTCCAACCTTTTGCAAATTCTCATCCAAATATGAGAACATGAACTTTGCCATATTATACTCTATCATGTTGTAACCAAAACTTCGTTTCAGATATCACAATATCTTCCACACATCATGGTTTCTGAAACAACTCTTTCAGATCCTAGATAACCTTGATATTAAGACAATCCTTTGAATATCAAGAATCATGGAGACAAACATGATACTTATATACTAACACTTGAAATTGTCACTCTTGATTTAATACCAATTATTAAACTTCATGGAGTAACCGGAACTTACTGAAAGTTTGCAATAGGACTTTTAAACTTTAGATTAACACTTCAAAAACAATACGATACCATCAGAAAGTAACTAACCAGAATTCTATAGTTCTATCATCTCAATTATAAACTAAGCGCAAGGTGGTAAACGGATGCCAATGACTACAACAACTATGCAAATTCACTTTGATTTAGTTTATGATAAATTGAGTTCTAATTAATAATTAAATTAATCTAGGTGAACTCCCACTCAAAACAACATCCCTCACATTGTTTTAGTGATCACACGAACCAAATCCACCACATCAAAACCGATCATCACGAGAGTTGATGCTTCAATGGCGAACAATCAACATGTTCATCATATCTACTATATGACTCATGCTTTACCTTTCGCGATCCGTGTTCCCGAGGCCATGTCCATACATGCTAGGCTCGTCAAGATCAAACCTTAGCTACCGCATAAGCAAATCTGGCTTGCTTACGTTGTATTCACCCGGAATCAAAGACACCCGATCATCACGTGGTGCTTCAAGCGCAAGCTTTGGCAACGGTGCATACTAAGGGTGAACACTTTAGAACTTGAAATTTATGTGCATGAGGGATCATCTTATAATGCTACCGCTGCCTACTAAGCAATACAAGATGCATAAAGGATTAACATCACAGGCAATTCATAATATGTGATATGATATGGCCTTTCTTCTTTGTGCTTTCGATCTCCATCTTCAAGCACCGAACATGATCTCCATCATCACCGCATAGCATCAAGGTCAATGACGCTTCTTCATGGTTGTCCACCAGCTTCAACTATTACAACTACTTTGAATAGACACGCAGGTCTTAACAAAATTAAAGACAACCATATGGCTCCTGCCGGTTGCCAACTTACAATAAGGAACATTGCATACATCAAATATAATCGCAATCATGGCCATATCACATCATCAAGACACCCCTGCAAAACAAAGTTAGACGCCTCTACTTTCTTTGCATATTTTACGTGGTTTGGGGCTTTCAATAAGTGTCGTTCTAACTTACGAACAAGAACCACAACATTGATACTAGCATTGTTGATCACCCGTTGTAAATTGGATCTTTACTATGCTAGGAGAAACAGGCACCCGCAAAGCCACTTATGCAAAACAAGAAGCATGTCAAGCGGAGCAAGTCTCATGAACGATGTCATGTAAGGTTAGCCCGGGCCGCTTCATCCCAACATACCGCAAGATGCAAAGTACACAAAAGCAATCGACAATAAAAGCATCAACGCCCACAATGACTATTGTGTTCTACTCGTGCAACAGATCTACATATAGACACGGCTCTGATACCACTGTAGGGGTTCGTAGCATGGAAAACAAAAAATTTCTATCGCATACAAACAAACAAGCCAAGATCTATCTACTAGATTGTAGCAACGAGTCGATAGAGGAACTCACCCTCGAAGATTCCAAAGCGGTTAACGAGAGCAGATTCTCGTGGGTGATGTAGTCGTACTCTTTCCGATCTCAAGATCGCGTGAGCGATCCTTCAGCGCCGCGTTCCATAGCGCTCCCAATCGGTCACATCGTTAAATTTTCGACGAAGACCTTCCTCTCCCTTGTTCCAGCAAGCGGAGGTTGTAGCACTCTCCTCGCGATTCCTAAGACGGCGTGGTACCGGAGGTAGAGGGGAGATCCTGCAGGGCTTCGCCTTAAGCCGGTGCGAGTATGGTGGAGCTTATGAGAGAGGCTATTAGTGGTCTAGTAATTAGACACACCAATTAGAAGGCTCTAAACCAATTAGAAAGCTCTAAACCGAATAGCTCTAAACCGGGGTCTAGATCTAGGGTTTAGTTTAGAGGATAGGAACTTGTGTGTGTGTGGAGGGGAGCCCTGCCCCTCCTTATATAGGTGGGAGGGGGCTGGCGCGCCAGGGGGAGGGAGTGGAGTCCCTCCCCAACTCGGCATTGGAGTTGGCCGCCGGTTGGAGGAGGTCTCCCTCCCCAACTCGGTTTCCCTCTTCTCCTCCTCTTTCCACTTTCCAAAACTTGCCGTTTGACTTTCAAACTAGCCGTTTGACTTTTCAATTTAGGATTTAAATAAACCCTTTATTTTGGACAGCGAGAACACTTAGTACATGATGCAATCATTCCAATATGTAATGACACATTCATGTACCCTTCCCTCGGTGCCGGACATTCCGGACCTTCTAGAATGTTCCCGATGAAAACACCTAACCATTCCCAAACTCCGAAATGGGACTTTCCTGATATGAATCTTATTCTCCGGACCTTTCCGGATCTCCTCGTGATATCCCGGATCCCATCCGAGACACAGTAACACATTCGGTCTCTTTCTCATAATACCATAACTACTCAAACAACGTCGAATCCTTAAGTGTGTCTCCCTACGGTTCGTGAATTATGCGGACATGATTGAGACACTTCTCCGATCAATAACCAATAGAGGAATCTGGAAATTCATATGGCTCCCACATATTTCTACGATTACTTTGCGATCGAATGAACCACTTACATACGATACCAATTTCCCTTTGTCTCACGATATGTTACTTATCCGAGGTTATGATCGTCGGTATCTCTGTATACCCAGTTCAACCTCGTTACTGATAAGTACTCTTTTCTCGTTCCCGTGATATGTGATCCCTTGTGACCAAGTCACATGCTTGCAAGCTAATTGGATGACATTTCACCGAGAGGGCCCAGAGTATATCTATCCGTCATGTGGATGGACAAATCCCACTCTTGATCCATGTGTTTCAACCAATACTTTCCGAACACCCAATGCCACTTTTATAACCACCCTGTTACGGTGTGGTGTTTGATGACATCAAAGCATCCATCCAGTAAAGGTGATATGCATGATCTCATGGTCGAAGGAATTAGGTTACTATGTATCAGAAAGCATATAGCAATTGAACTATTGAAATGACTTGATTTTTATGCTACGCTTATCTATAGGAGTATGTCCATCACATCATTCTCCTAATGATATGACCCTGTTGTTAATAACATCTCTATGTTCATGATCAGGAAACAATGATCATCTATTAACCAACAAGCTAGTTTAACAAGAGGCTTTACTAGGGACTCTTATTTTAGTTTACAAATCACACAAGTATTAATGTTTCCGGTTAATACAATTATAGCATGGTATGTAAACATTTATCATAAGTGTGAAGATATGATAATAACCACTTTATTATTGCCTCTTGGGCATATCTCCAACAGTTACAGATTTCCTCTCTCTCTCATTGGTGGAAGAAAGGAAAAGGAGGAGTCCTTGTAGGATATGAATCCTAGTCCTAGTCTCCTCTATGGAGGAGGAAATTCACCTATATATTGAGGGGAGAGGACCAAGGGCAAGACACACTAATCCATGCCCTAGCCCAAGCCACCGCCACCACAGCCGCGTCGCCGCCGCCTCGGCCCGGTTCTCTTCCTCGCGTCGTCGTCTTCGTCACGTGGAGGATATCTTCATCAACGCCCGCAACTTCTTGTTCTTCTACCCCGTCTAGATCTAATCTTGATGGATGACGGTGTGTTGCCGGATCTTTATCGACATGTTCCCGCTTTGTCCGCGAGTTCTTGATCTCACCACGACGCGGTGCCATCCTCGTTGCACGTGTGGATATCGGTGGAGGTACGACGCTTGGAGCACTAGTTCTTCGGAGCCGTCCGTGGGATAATACGTCTTCTCGGGACTCGCTAAGGCTTGTTGTAGGGATCGACGCACGATCAACCTCGTCATCAACAAAATTTCCGCTAGTTCGATCAACGAGGGTATGTTCCGTTACCCTACCCTTGCATTGGATCTTGGTTATGCACTAGAAATTTTTATTTTCCGTACCAGCGTCGACGACGACGGGCATCGACACCCTATTCTTTTAGATTTTATTTGCGTGTAGGTTATGTAACATTCTAGGCGGTGATCGCGGTGAACTGGTGGCGGGAACTATGAACTTGAAAGGTCTTTGGAGTTCATTTTAGATAATGGGTGCTTTATTACTTAAAATGTTTAAGTATTACACCCGGCCTCTACATAACTAGGATGCACACAACCGCCAACCATTCGGATATAAACAAAGTAAAGGAAAATAAGGTGAAATACACGGAATCATCAGACACTGCATAAACGCCTAAGGAGATAGAGGTCCAATCCCGAGGCCATGTTGTCATCCATGTCAGGAAAAAATATCGCTCGACGTATCCTCCAAGCGTGTACACACCTCCGTAAACAGGTCTCGAAACTCCACGGGATATAGAGGTGACCATAAACGGAGCATAGCGGTGCATTGGTAGATAACCTACATAAGAGAAATATTTTATTATTAAAAACCTTGTCATTTCTACATATCCATTGCGACTAAATAATGACAAGAGATCCCATCCTAATAAGGATCTGAATTTGTGATCAATCCCATGTAGCCAATTGAAAAAAAATGGCAATGCTACGAGGAGGATAGAAGCTACTTGGATGATTGACCATATAGAACGAGCAAATTTATATTGAAATAACAAATGTTTAATTGTCTCATCATATTGACAAAAAACACATTGCTTATTTTCATGTCAATTCCTTTTAATAAGGTTGTCTTTTATAAGAATGACCCCTCGACGCGGATAACATGTAAATACTTTTGTCTTTAATGGTATCTTCATCTTCAAAAAAAATCGTTATCGATTGGCATTTCAAGTTGAACCAGTGCTCTATACATAGAATTTACAGAGAATTAACCTGTAAGTTCCACCAAAACCCATCAGAACTATCCGGCAGTTGCACCGTGAATAAACGTTGTAGCAGAACATTCCACAATGCAAGTCTGGGTCCAATCAGTTCTCTCATGAACGCCTCCAAAAAAAATCTGTAAAAAAATCTTTGAACT
This sequence comes from Avena insularis, assembly GCA_023614405.1. Lineage (NCBI taxonomy): Eukaryota > Viridiplantae > Streptophyta > Magnoliopsida > Poales > Poaceae > Avena > Avena insularis. The sequence goes on from CM042684.1 coordinate 537,143,934, forward strand.
GTATGGTCGATTTAATTCCTATTTGGTTTAAATTTCGTTGCCAAAAATCGTTTGGTAGTCTGTTTGGGTCAGAACAGGAGATGCTCCTGTAAGAACTAGCACCATTTATGAGGCATAGAGAAATTTGGGCGAGGCCGTTGGAACACGTACACACGCGCTGACTCATCTATCTATCCATCGTTGTCCCAAAACGATCGAAGCTTCTTCGGAAAAGGCAATCTTGCTTTAATCACCTCCGATCCGGTGAGTGTGCTATACGCTGCCGTAGCTTCCTACCGACACACATCACGCACATGCATCCGTGCGTGACTGACTAGCTTGTGAACAAAAGCACGAAAACGACAGGTCTAAAGAGTCCAAAATTCACTCGACAGCGGTTGCGTGTGCGCAAAATTCACTCGCTAAAACTATGTACAGACCCGAGTAAAAACAATACATTTGTATACTACTCCCTCTATCTCAAAATAGATATCGTAAGTTTGTTAAAATTTGAATGAATCTATGTACTAAACAGTGTCTAGATTCATCCAAATCGAGAACGTCTATTTTGAGACAGAGGAAGTACTATACCTTTCTCTACGCTACGCTCCCTGGACGCGGCCGTGAGACCAACCATTGCATGTCATCTACGATTAGGAAGATAAGACAAAGACCTTGATAATTAAACGTGAAAGATCATTTTAGTCGAACTTGGCAGAAAAGCGTAGTCGAGCATGTGCGATAGGAAAGTGTAGTCAAGCGTGGTAGGAAAGTTCTGGCTAGCGAGATTTAAAAGAAAAGCTAACATAAATGATTAGAGCCACCACACACACAAAAAAAAAACCTAGAGCTCATACACCATCTATTACCTAAGGCTGAGTGTTACATGACGTTTGCACTGCAGGTTGCATGCAACCTTCGTTTTCGTGTTTATAAGCTTCGTCAGCGCTTTCTCAACTACCGAGGTAGGACTAAACTTATATACGGAACACGTTCTTACATCGCGGTGTCCTCAGGAAACGCGTGAATTCCGAGTGTACGTGACTGGCCTTTATGTACGCCCCAGGGTCGCACCTGTTAGGCAAAACGCGTACGGTCTAGTCTTATTTACATGTCGAAGTTGTTAGGCAGAACATCTGGCAACACGTGCCTAGGGTCACAGCTGTTAGACAAAACGCATGACGATCTAGTCTTATGTACATGCCGAAGTTGTTAGGCGGAATATCTGGCAACATGTATCATCCGCCTTGCGGCAAAGACGCGTCGGCATCTCTAATCGGTAGTAGTTGTGTTCCACAATATAAGCATTTTTAGCAAGTTCTTTTACTCTAATATAAAAAGGCTTACACGTTTGCATCGTCGGCCTAGGTAAACCCACGCGTGATTGTTATTTGTAAGTGTCTAACTCTTATACTGTCATTTTGCAACACTACATCTGTTCAACGGCCACGCACGCAGAACATTTGGCGACATAAGAAAATGCAGACAACTCGTGTATGAGGAGCCACATGAACGCGAAGTCAACAAAATAATAAGTCTAGCGATAACTCTTGTACATGCAGTGACAAAAACCAAATAATCAATAGGCACGTTACTCTTTATTTATTTTGTATTACAGTTGAATCGTAAAGAGATGCAAAAACGGAAATAAAAAATTATACAATCAAAAAACGATAAACTCTTATAGTCATCACCATCTCCTGCTACTTAATACCTCCATCCTTCTCCTTCGCTCCTCCTTACAAGAGTCAGGAGAAAAAAGGATTTTCCTAATGTCCTTTATCTCAGCCATGAGTTTCGTCAGCATGTTTCGATTCTCCTTCGCGCCAGAGTGGATGGGGCAAAGGTTTCCTCTAAGCACATTGAATACTCTGAGTATGTCTTCATCGGTGAGCACCTGCTATCGCTGCTGGCATTACCGGCAGAACACTCTCTCTGTTTCCTTTGTGCGGGAATCTCTGCACCGTCGTTCGAAGAGGGGGGAAACATAGGATGCGCTGTAGCTTCCCGAAGTACGTCTCTCTCCATCGGCATCCGGCTTAGACATACGAAATCGTCTGCCAGTGTAGTCGAGGAGAAGCCAACGGCAGGGGGCTGACGCGCAGAAAAACCTAAAACAGAAGAAGAAATGGTTAGTGAAAAGACATCAAGGGTAAGAGTTGAGTAGGTAGCACCGTCGCTGGAAGAGCAAGACAATGTACCATGGTCTATATCTTCATTAAGGACATATTTCTCCATAGGCAGACAACTGTATCGCAAGAAGTCGGTGGTAGTCGTAGTCGAGAATAAGCTGGTGATGGAGGGCTCACGTTGTGAAGGCCCTAAAAATTAAGAACAAATAGTCAGCCTAGCAAAGTGAAAGGGCAATTCGACTCGATAAGAAGTTAGGTAAGAAAGCCGACCATTTTTTTATCGGCCCGAAGGCTGTCTTCCTTCGTCGGCAGCTAGCTGACGCGTAGGAAGTCATCGTCCGCCGTGGTCGAGCAGCACCGGACGTTAGCAGGTAGACGCATTGGAGACCCTGGTAAGAAGAAAGCAAACGTGAGCACAGCGAAAGCGAATATCGTAGAATCTGTAAGAGAAGGCAACGAAAATAAAATACATATCGTCGACGTGATGCGATTCATCTTCCTTTAGCAGCTCTTCCATTGTCAGCTTCTCCAGCAAATGAACGATGCAAAGACGAAACTTCTCCGCTACTCCTTGGCAAACAGACTCACAGAGCTGAAAAATTATAAAAAATTATAGAAGTTCAAACAAAAGAAAAATAAGAATCATCGTACTAAAAAATAGGAAAATAAATCAAAAAAGAAGAGAGACATACCATCGCACCAGAAAAGTGGACGAAGAATACCAAAACCTGCAGACACAGAAAGTTCAATGGTCAATGTGCTAACTCATACTATGCGAAAGAAAGGAAACAAAAGTATGTGGGTAAAGAAGCACACATACCGTGAGAAGAGATCCTTCATAAGAAAGCAAAGCCTATGTAAGCACGGAAAAACAGTGTGCAAAGACGTTAGAGAAAAGTGGCTCGCATCTAAATGGAAAAAAGGGCCAGAGAAGGTCGCCGTGCGTGGAGGAAGAAGGTCGGCGTCCATGCGCACGGTAGAAAAGAGTGAGGAAGGGAAAGCGTCGTACTCCTGTTTTTTCTGCGAGACGTGGATGATAGAATTAATAATTACCTCGCCGTCAGAATCCGCGCGCGTCTATTGTCTACACTGCCGCGTAGAGTCTACGCGACCAATTGTGCTATCAGACGCGAGAAACCGCTAACGCCTACGCTGCCAGCTCAGCACTCCGCCGTGACGAACCACGTCCTGCTAGGGCCTACGTTGCCATAATGGATGTCCGCATGTCCATTCACCGTGATGAACCGCGGCCAGGTATAGTCTAAGGCGTCACGTCCACTCAAGACGGGCCCGTGTCCGCGAGAAACCGCGAACGTCTATGGTCTATGATTCCACATTGGTTCCCATGGACACAATAACACCGCTACATCAACTCTGGATGGGCCCCGCGTCTCTTTGCAGGACCCATGGACGTGATAATATCGCTACATCGACTCTAGACGGCCCCTGCGTTCGTGCGAAACCGCGAACGTCTACGGTCTACGGTTCCACATTCGCTCCTTGAGGGATCCATAGCCGCGAGAGTCCACAACTGGCATGCGGTCAGTGCGCCACATCAACTCTAAGTGGGCCCTGTAACCCAGCGGGTACGAAACGTTGTCGCCCCTGGAACGCCTCTCACAGAGCATGTTCTTGCCCGCGGACGCTGACCACGGGCCCATGTCACGCGCGCGGCCCACCGTCCTGTGACGCGGGGTACGAAGGCGCGCACGACATCCCTCTGCGGTATGAAATCTTTCACCCTGGCTCGCGGTGGGTCCTGCCTCATGGGATAGCAGGGCTCCGCTGCGACGTCGCCGCATCTCCTTTCCGGCCTCCATTCTACGGTCGAAAAGAATCAGGACGATGTGGATAGCAGTTTGAGCCGAAATAATCTAGCGCTATTATTTACTCCTGATAACATAGTCCTTCCTATGTTCCGAGAAGGATACCATGGATTTATCCATATATGCATATAACTAGATGCGTGTTGTATCTAGGAACAACAACTTGTCCTGAGCTCCGTCGTTAAGTCGACAACCTCTGCCGCGTTGCCTGCATCTCCCCTGCAAATGGAACTGAAGCCAAGCTTCTGTGATAGACGCCACCATCCATGCCCTCTCCGCCACATGGTAGTCATCGTTGATGTTTCCTCCGACCTTTTCTGAGCTCGCTGACCTTCCCCTTGCATTCCTAGTGAGGTCATGCTCCTCCTGGTACTCCCCTTTTGCCCGCTCCACCACCATAGTCACTTGTCGTTCGATGAGAGAGAGGAAGCATAGGAAGAAGGAGAAGAGATACGATGGGATGACATGTCGGGCCAGGTCCACCTCATCACTTACATATGACCCTAGGTCCATGTCATCGCTTAGTTGAATTTGAGCCGAATTTGGATGAAAGCTCGCCAATTTTGCGTCGCCTAGGAACCACGTCCGGTAACACGAGTGGGAAAAAACCGTTCCTAGACAAAGAGTTACGTTCTTATGGAAACGCACCTCGAGTGGAGGCGCTGTTGCCTGGAAGGAGCGTGACCGGCTGACATCTAACCAAGTACTAGTACCCTCTCAAAAAAAAGTACTAGTACCAGACCGATCGAAGCTTGTTTAATTTGAACAAGACAAACTGTGGTCACATCAGCCAGTATCCTGGCTTGGCCGCATGTCATTCATTCATGAAGCTCACTCGAAGCTGGCTGACGCTCCTCCGCTCATGCTACCTACACTACACTAGACACATTGACACATGCACGCGTGGCCGATCTATCGTACCGTACCTCCAATGGACTCAGCTTTAATTTCTTTCCTGTGAAGGAACAGATGTATGTAGCTCCATCGTCATCAACATGGGAGACCTCAACGCCGCCGGGCCAGGGCCACCATTCCTCGTACCTACGCTACCCCTACCATATAAATTAATAATGGATGTTTGTTACCTGCTTGTGGTGCCATGCATGTATATATGTTCAAAAATATCAATACACACTAAAACTAGCTAGAGAATGGTGGGTAATATAACAATGGGCAATTATTCCGAATGCGGGTTTTCTCCGAGCGTTAGGGCGCCCCGGCCTTATCTTGTCCGAGTTGTGTTTTTTGCTAAGATAAGATAGAGCAACAATAATCTCCCTTCATTAATAATTGATCAACTCCTTTTGCTGTTCTTTTCACCTGCCTGCAATAGACTTTTTTCTGTAGCGATTCGGGACACATTTCTGCTGAGATAGGATTTACCAGTCTTCTTTTCTTTCCTTTCTTTCTTATTTTATTATTTTCCACATTTTCTGCTTTTTCTTTCATTTTTCATGTGTTTTATTATTTTTGGATTTTTCGTTGGATTATCCTCAACCACTAAAAATATACCGCTGAAAGAGGTGCCAACCGGTCACGCTGCACACCCCCGGGGTCTTCTGGGTCCATTTTAACTCAGACAGATTTTAAAAATGTTTATGGATTTTAAAAATATTCACATGGTTCTACACAAATACTTGTGGATTAAAAAATTATTCGTTGGCTTCAAAAAATGTTCACATGGTTCGAAATAAATACATTCACGGATTCAAAAATTGTTCACCGGGTTCAGAAATATGTTCATGGATTTTAAAAATGTTCAGGTGGTTCGAAAGAAATATATTCGATGATTCAAAAATTGTTCGTCGGCTTCAAAACGATCTCTCACAAAATCCTTCCAAAATGATGGAAAAGGAAGAAAAGGTGAAAATGTATTGTATACGTGTTTCCGCAATAAAACTACTGTGAAAACTATATTTGCTCTATATGATGCTTACATTTATTCAAGAAAGTGTTTAGTTGCCTTGCGGCGTGCCCAGACTTCGATAATTTTCGATCCGCCTCTGGGACAAGCAGTGCATAATGCCTGGTTTACAATGGTGGAACAGAGCGAGGTTGCTGATGCATGTGGACACCCAACCTCTTGATGAAATCTAGAGGTGTGTAAAATTTCCGACCAAAATACTAGGCTCCGCCAAAAATGCTATATTCAGTTTTTTTGTGAAACAATACTACTACACAAAGTGGTGATTTTGTCTTTTTTGTGTGACTTTTTTTCTTTTTGGTAAGGCTAAATTATATAGTATCTCGAGCTAAAAACTAAGCGCGGGTATATTTCATGATTAGGTACATGCAGGTAAACTTTTTAGAATTTTTTGACAAATTTTGAAATCAAATCTTCCCAAATATTTACTTTGTTGAAGGCCCTTATGATTATTCCTTCCACACTCCAGAGAGTAAAGGGTGTCAAGTGGGGTCCCAACAAAATCTAATTTCCAGTTCATTTACCAAATTCTATTAATTTTGAACTAGAATTTGACAAATGAACTACAGAAACTGAAAAAGGTCCTCCGCCGCTCCTCCTACCTACCTACCTACCTACACGCACGTGTCTGAGGTAGCTGTCCACAAAACTGAAAAAAGTCCCGGACTGAGCTTTCTTACTTTCATCACCATCATGTAAACCCCGTGCCTCAGACTGAAAAATCTGGAAACAGCCGGCTCTTGTCGTATTAACAACTTGTATAGCACAGCACTTAAAAACACTAGCTAGATTAGAAAGAAAAGATCACTTGATTTACTGTCCCCAATCCCGTTCACAGAATCTGCCAGATCAAATCACCGTCAAGCGATAAATCTACCATGTGGCAGTACCAGTTTTTGATTGTTGCAAGAGAGACCCAACTTGAAAGGAGCCGCACTTGGATTATAAACAGAGGCTGCAACTGGACTACAAATATAAGATCAAAACTTCACAGCCTCCGACCTACTAGGGCCAGGCTTCCATCCCATCTAATAATAACCCCTCCTCCTCCTCCTCCTAACAAAAACAAAAAGAAAACTGAGAGCGCCGTCTCAAGCACCTATAATAAGTAAGTTAGCCTCAAACATGCTCTAGGTCCATCTTGCCATCTTTTCCATTCCTTTTCTTCCCTACTACTATGTAAAACAAAAACAAAAAAGAGATCTCCAAGGTTGCCAGCAAAACCTGTGAACCTGGATCACGCGTCCCAATTCTTTCTACTTTACACTGTACACGGGCGGGGGTGGCCGTTCACCCGTTGAGCTTCGTCAGGAACTGCTTCATGTCGTACTCGTCCGCGTACTGCGACTGGTCCCACAGCTCGTCCAGCCCGTTCAGGATCGACTTCAGGCCCTTCTTACCAGGTTTACCCTGGGAGTCTTTGTTCTCCTCTCCACTCGAGCTGCTTGGGAGCACAGATGCCTGCCATATCGTCGTTTTGAAGAGATGTGAGATATAAACAGGTGGATATTGTCAGGAACAAGTCATTCGAACAAGTTTCAATCACGAGAAACCTACCTTTCTGGAAGCAGGGGTTGAAGTGAACAGATCAAGCAGCTGGTCAGTGTTCATGGTCTTCAGGCTAGCGTTCTCGGAGTTTATGACAGCATTCGCAACCGACACCTTGAACCGCTGGAGGCTCATCACTTTCTCCTCCAGGGTGCCGCGCATGATCAGACGGTGCACATTCACGACTTTCTTTTGACCCAGACGATGTGCTCTGTCCATTGCCTGTGTAAGAGCAGAAACATATACCCTTATCAGAAACACCCAAGCACGGGAAAATAACTTATAGTGGGACAAATAACATATAGGCAATCTAACACGAATAGAACACACTGTCGCTGCGACAAGATGCAAAAGATCAACCTGAAGATCCTTCATTGGGTTCCAATCATGTTCCATGAAGACCAAAGTGTCGGCAGATGTCAAGTTCAAACCCAGACCACCAACTGCAACGAAAAAAAGTTTCTCTCAGCAAAGCCTTTCTACCATACCAAAGAATAAAACTCCAGTTCATATAGTGTTTTGCTGAACCTACCATGAGTCGTTAGTAGAAGCACATCGATGGTTGGATCTGAATTGAACGATTTAACAATCTCAAATCTCTTTTCTGTTTGAACAGAGCCATCAAGCCGCAAATATGTGACACTGCAACATTATCAAATTCTTCCGAATCAGATGACTAAGCTAGTAGAGGGACTAATAATGCGCGTTAACTGTTGCTGACTACAAATGCTGCAGAAATATGAAATGGCAGTAAACAACAACTAATATAAGTAGGAAAATGCCATAAACTCACCTTCTCATATGGAACTGAAACAGGTCCTTCTCGATAATATCGAGAAAAGCCTACAGAAATAGTTGAGATCAGAACAAGGATGAAGTAAGAGCAGAAGCAAAGATATAGCAAGGCACATCACAACAGAATCGACCCAATACCTTATGTTGAGCAAAAATCAAAACTCTGTGTTGCCCAACAGCTGCCGAAGCATCAGGACTTGATATTTCTAGGCCTATACCACACTCATGAAGTATCTCTTGAAGAGCAACAAGCTTAGGAGAGTGGTGCAGCTCATGCAGCTCGCCACCAGCTCCCACACCTATTTCTTTTAAATGATCCATAAGATAATCAGGTGGGCTCTCCCCAGTTACAAGTAAAGGATGGCTGCACAGTTTTAATAGGTATTGTAATGCCTGCATGCAAAAGTGTATCCATTTAGAGGCCAGTACTAAAATTGATGTTATGAAATGAAAAAACAAGATAGAGTTGTTAAACTGTAGCACCTGAAACACATGACGAGTTGCCTTTGGTTGAGAGGTAGATTGCTCTGATTCATTTGCTTTTACAATGGTTGAGATCTCTTCTTTTGCGTTGGAGTTAGAGAATTTGTCATAAAGTTTCAGCTGCAACTGACTGAGGTTACAATATCTATCCTGGATGATCTTCTCTGGAAGATCTGATAAGACTTCATCCTTGGTTCTTCTGAGTAGAAATGGCATGACCTAGTATAGCAAGGTTTGTTTATTCATTGACAAAGGTCACAACATATTGTTTAAAATCTAACAGAAGATAAAAAAAAACCTGTTTATGAAGTGCCTCCATTGCAAGAATCCCAGCTTCAGAATCCTTTGCTGAACACTTTGAATCTTTAGCTGCTATCAGTGGTTTCCCATATGTAGCTTGGAACTGCACAGATCAATCTTTTGGTCAGATTGCAGCAATAAAATACTTGTGCCAGAATAAAGATAGCTTCCATAATGGCATATGTGTACTCTGGACAAGAGCACTAAAGATTTTGTATTCGGGAAAGCACTTATTGTCAACTGGTTGTATTCAATCTTTGGGTTGTGACCAAAACTTACCCTGGCAATCTTTTAGTTGTTAAACATAAGTTAAACATCATATGACCAAAATAGGGGTATGTTTAGCATAAGTTAAACATCATATATAAGAAAGTGTAATGCCTCGTGATTTTAGTTGTTACAGTATCAGGATTCTGGTGCAAAAGTATACCAGATGACCATCTTCAACTAACAAGGAAATGATGAAGCAATTGTTGGTCGAACTCTTTGTCTTAACGGATCCAAATATGCTTTACATTTTCAGGTGGATGGAGTAGGAAGCTAACCCAACTGAATTATGAAAGTTGAAACTCAAAAGTATGTTCTTGAAAAGGGGCACTTCTTTTACAAATGGTTCATTTGAAGAACCCACGAAAGTTTGTATCAGTCAGTGCCATAATAAGGAAGTAAAAATTCAAAGCATAACCTACCTGTTTTTCTGTTCCAAGAAACCCGGGCATAAGGAAGTCAAATAGAGACCACAATTCCAATACGTTGTTCTGCAGTTCAGTAGAATGTGTCAACGTAAAGATAGCAGTAAATTTCCACAAACAACACAGAGAACAAAACAGTAGTAGCTCCGTAGGTGAACAGAAATAGAGAGCAGCTAAAGCTTTACCTGAATAGGAGTTCCACTCAAGATAAGACGGTGTTGTGCTTTCAACTGTTTCACAGCAGATGTTATTTTAGATCTTGAGTTTTTGATGATGTGCCCTTCATCCAAAACACAATAGTTCCAAAGGATATTCTCAAGGAAATCAATATCCTTGCGTATAATATCATATGATGTAATGATAACATTGAACTTATCAAATTGACTACGGAGCATGATCCTGTCTGGTGATGAACCAACATACTGAAGAGGTTTCATGATAGAGCTGTCTATGTATTTCTCCATTTCGTACTCCCAGTGGGCTACTAATGTAGAAGGACAGATAATCAAAGATTTTGGATCTTTGTCATCATTCCGTGCACGTGACTCAGCAATATCGCTTGCTACGATAGCAGACGCCTGGAGTGTCTTGCCAAGCCCCATGTCATCACATAAAATTCCATGTAACTTAAACCGTCTCAGGAATGCTAACCAGTTGATTCCTTCTTGCTGGTACCTGAACAACCAGATTTTATTGAATAAAACAATCAAAACAAATATTGTGAATAAGCAGAGAGGCAATATACAGAACAGCATATTTCAACATATGAAGCGAACTACAGATTCAATGTGTATGATGATTTTTTTATGCATGAAACTTTCAATAAAGTATGCTATCATGAAGCAACATTCTGACAAAGGAACTTTAATGATAGTTACAGACCTTCGCAATTCAACGCTAAGCTGAATGTTGAGCTTGTAATCATCAATCTGGGAGTTGTCAAGGAGTTGTTCCAGAAATTCTGCATCTTCTGTGCTTCTAGATAAGCGTTCACTTAGTCCACTCGGTAGCGGAACACCCTTCGCTAATGGCAGTAGAGGAACCAAAGCAGCGAAACTGTGAGTGACAGACTGCCTAACAGATGCATCAGGATCACTCATGCACCTCAGTAGAGGTACAACAAGGAAAGGAGCGTAAGGAACCAATTCTACAGCCAAACCCTGAACAAGAAGGCTCAAAAGCATCCCAGCTCCTTGTCTTGCACACACAGAAGATGAATCTGACAGCATTGGAATGGCATTTTCTATCACAACTACCATCACATTACCAGTCAATGACTTCGCCATTGATGTGATACACCTGGCAGCCGCTAACCTAACAGCCACATGAGGATGACGTACACACCCAAGAATACAGGGAAGGAGCCTTAACAGCTGAGGCCTTAGGGACTCAGGTAGATGAGGAGTAACTGAGCGAACAACCTGCAAGAATCAAACACACCATTAGAAATATATGGGCATGTGACATGACGATTTAAGCCTAGAGAATATAGCTGTCTTGTGTAAAGCAGCCATGATAACACTGAATCCAAAAGTAGGTCCTAATGGAACAAACCTGAATATTGTTTATGACGGACTGTGGGTCCTTATCCTCACAATATCTGCCTAGTTGTGCAATACTTGGATCATCTTTCTGAATGTCATCTTCGATCTCAACAGGTTTAAGAAATTCGGTAAGGCAATCCCATAACTTCGGGAGTTTTTCAAATAATGATGATCCAAATTTCTCAGAGAGATGCTTTAAAGCCAACTCTGATCCACGACGGCTAATGAAACCTTCTGTTTTTGTTCTTTCTTCAGCACCAGAATTAGAATGACCCCTAGATTTGTGATTGCTAAAACGCTTCCCGATTGACAACAGATTTTGGTCCTCGATAACCTGCATCGAATTGATAACTGCAGCTTGAGGTGTCTCGTAAATATCAGTGCATGCTAAGGTGCAGAGATTCTTTGTTAGCTTGTCATTGGGACCAGGCTTCCGACCAACACAACTAAAAATGAGCTCGGCAAGTGCATCTGCAGCTTTGTCTTGAAGTAGCTCCTCCTGCATAACATGGAATCATCCAAATTTATATGCTAAATTGCGAGAACAGAAATGCTAAAATCAGCACAAAGCTACATGTTTTACCTGTTCTCTTTTTATAGCAGCCATTAAAGGCAAAATGACTGGGTTCAACTTGCTTGGTAATACTGACATCCAGACGACAGCAGAGGCCACTAAAGAAGAGACTGTTACGTGCAAATTATTCTGCAGAATAATATCAAAAGATGAAACATATGTGAAGATATTACCATGGACAAATTAAGAAAATCAGAAATTCCATAAATAGAATGATGTAACAAATAAAAAGAGACGATACTTGGGAAAAACACATACCTGAACACATTTCAAGTAGCCTGATGTAGACAACAGGCCTTGTTTTGCTGACTCTATGTTATTCAGGACAATTTTTTCACTGTCCAAAGGAAGATCAAACTCACTGGGTAACACCAGCTTTGAAGCAAAATTAATAGCATCATCGACGCTCAGCGTGTCAGCATTAAAATTTAAGCTGCTAGCATAATCTTTGAATATAGCACAAGAATCAACTAAGCGGTACAAATTAGTGGCTTCATTGTGCATCTTTATGTAGGTTCTTGCAAGTTCAGAATAGGGAACCACAGAGCCCTTTGTTGGAAATGCAGGATCAGAGCAAGACAGCAAGTCCAACAGATACTCTTTCACAGAGGAGAAGAAAGCTAGCAATGCGCCCACTCCAGCGAGATCTCTTCCTCTGAGATCTTTAAACCAAGAAACAATAACCATAGAAGCAACCTAGAAAAACAAAACAAATTAGTACAATGTGAATAGTTCAGGAGTGAAGATATTAACAAACTAATGTAATGGGGCCATTACAAACCTGTCTCTGGACTCCTGAGAGAGACATGATATCATTCACAAGTGGACTAAGAACAACTTGCCACGAGCCAACTGGCAACTTTGAGGCGAAAAGACCAAGGGCCATTGCTGTTAGCACCCGTGTATGAGTAACAGATTTGTCAGAATCAGCCCCCACAATTATCTTTGGAACATTCGATGAAACATCAAAATGCTTCTCATGTGAAGTATTTTCTCCTGTAGAACCAAAAGATATCATTCTTGAACTTTCATGTTCTAGCCTTGCAGAACTTATCTTTGCAGCAGCTCTTGAACGACTTCCTCGGGGAAGGGCAACTGGCAGAAACATTTTTGTAGAATCCAATGTTGAGCCATATGGAGTTGTAGCAAGTTGCACCCAATTACTAAAATATGACATCGCAGCACACTCAAGGTCCTTCTCAGGGCACTGCAATAATGAAGACAGTTTTATTTGTTAATATCATCCTATGATAGACAAGATCATTAAACTTTCTTTTACAGAATGTCCAGAACATCAGCAACCTGAATTAGAAGTTTCCAAGCCCTTTCAGAAGATTGAAGAATCTCATCATTTGACTCCAAAAGTATATTCTGGAAGACAACCTGCAGTGAGTCACCTAATATGGATGTAGGCCAGAATTTAGATGGGGTGTTTCCAGCTGAACTCCCAGTGTTGCCAACCTCAAGAAGCCTCTCCTGCAAACAGTTGGAACTTCACAGTTAACTAGGAAGGCATAATGATAGATGTGGACTTCACACTAAAAATCTCATAATGGCGGTGAAATTGCATTATTATTCCATGCTTGAGACTGGAAAAATATCTCAAGGAAGGTTGTTTTTTACTAAACAAAGTTGTCTAAAACATTAGCCAGATGCAACTGATGCAAATGTTAGATGTGGGCTTGCACTACAAAATCATTATACATAATGGCAAATTTGCATTACTGAATAACTGCGACTTAGAAAAATATCTCCAGAAGGTTGTTTCTTTAGTAAAAGAAGTTGAAAAATAGATTAGCCAGATGGTTCAGAACTGCTGAGCTAAGTCAGGTGTAGAGACATGTGATTCAGTGACGACTCTGCTAATATCTATAAATCAATTCTAAAATCTTGTGTGACCTTTAGTAAACAAAGTTGCACCACATGGTTGTAGAGGTTTCTGACTGAACAATGACGATTCTGCTAATTTGCATAACTCGATTCAGAAAGTCTAGTGAATACCTGATACAGCAGCACAAAAGACAAAGTGGATACTAAATTCCAAGTAGTTCTTACCAATGTTCGTATAGCAGAACGCCGGACTGAAGTAATACTGTGCCTCATAAAAGGCCACAGACGGGGTGTCAGTGTGGCTAAAACATAAGGGTTCTCAATATATGCCAACATGTCTTCTTGCTCAGCAGTCTGAGTAGCTTTGTTTAGATCAAATTCTCTTTCTCCTAAGGCTGCCATGCCAAGCATCTTCGGAACCATCTCTGGTTGCGAGTATATCTCAGCTAACAAATTCATTACACTGAAACAGAAGAGAAATTTATGAGTAAAACAGAAACCAGCAATATTAACATAGACAGCAAGATTAATTGAAATGGTGCCTGGTTTAGTTTCAGAAGATGAAACAAAAGTCAAAAGTAAATTGATCGAATAATCTTTGGTGCATGCAAAACTTTAGGCTAATGCATGTACGCTATACAACACAAGATTGAAGTACTACCTGCTTGTAGATGGGCTTAGGTCATCAAGGTCAAGCAATATATCCCATAACAACATCACAACTGAATGCAGCATTTGATCATTTAGTCTGACTAAAGAAGCAGCAGCCGGGATCAGGGCCTCTGCAGCTACAGCACGGACATCATCATCTGGATCCTCCAGACCAGCCTTACAGGCATGAAGGACATACTCAAACAGATCTTTAAGCATTTCCTGGTGAGGCAGGAAGCAATATTATCAATTTTGTACACAGATCAGGATAAAATTCATACATCAGTATTAATAAACACGCCATTCACAATGCACACTGGAGAACCTAGATTGACATGAGTTGAACAAAACCCAAGGTGTCGCCAATCCCAAAACATTGCAATATGGAACTAAATTATCATATTAGGTTATCAGTTGTTGGATTAGCAATCACCTTGCGAACCGCAACCAAGTACTTGATTCCAAGGAGGCTCCCGTGACGAACTTCCCACTCTTGCCTGCGCTGAAAAAACAAATAAAAGAGAGAGAAAGAGATGATGGTGACGACAAAAGTGAATGTACTGTTTTAGAACTAGATGATCATGGGACAGATAACTACAACACATACCTGCATTTGCAATAAGATATTTAGTGTATGGCACACTAAAGAAGGATGCATGTACTTCAGAACAGCACCAAGAGCTTGAGCGCAAGTTTCACGGACAGGGGCAACCACTTGATCAGATACATAATCACCAAAGCTGCAAGCAAAATAAGCATACAGAAATAAGGCTAATAACCAATGAAAGGAAATATATGTATGCCTATCTTGAAGTCTAGAAATGCATACCGGTCCAACGAAAGTACACAAAGGAAACGAATTGCACAATCTTGAAGGAACTCCCAATTCTTCATACATGAGTACTTGGCCAATTTCATCAGTTTCACATATTTTGAATTTTCAGGAACATGTGTAGGATTTGATGCCGAGTTGAGTGCACTGTGGAGTGATGTACAGCATGTATCCACTTTAGAGGGATCAGTTGAATTATCAAGCTGCAACTCTGGTTCAACCTTCACATGAGCAGAATTAGGTTCACCGCTTGATATAGTGAGCACATTGCTCACATCTGCCTCTACTTTGGAATCATCAGCATTGACCAGCTCCTTAGTCAAGTCAAGATCCATAAGCTCAGAAGGATTTGGCTTCTCCTCTTTTGTATGTCCCTCCACAACTGGTTCAAGCATAGCCTCAGAAGGATCTGACTCATCTTTCTTATGTCTCTTCAGAACTGGTTCAAGCTGTTCGACATCTATGTCTTCGTTAAGATCGATACCATTCGGCCTTTTCAGGCAGTCAGAATCGGTTTTATCATCCAGATCGGCAAGAGGTGAGCTCAGATCAGGGAAATATACTCCAGCACAAGCACCTTGATGTGTCAAAATTTCCCTCAGAGCCATAATGGTGCCATGGCGAACTTCCCAAACTAAAAGGAGACACTCAGTTAATGGTTATAAGCAAGATAAAAGGAGACAAATATGGGAGTTGGGAGATGAACTTACTAGGATCGAACATATCAAGAATAAGCTGATCCACAAATTGCTGAAAAGGCCATCTCCCACTGTCACTGTGCTCCATATTGTCTTCATCTGCAACTGTGTCAGAAGCATCCTGAAATTAGGGAAATGAAATTATCAAATCAGCATGGTCTGAAGACAAGGCCATCCGCCTTGGAGAATGCTACTGCAAGAGTAACGTGTAAATTGCCAGACAATGCAGCAGCAATGAAAATCTAGCAAACTTGTGTGCGCGATGAGCGCAGACAAGCTCAGGCAAGCGCAAGTGTATTAGCTACTTGCACCCTCCCACATATGTAGGCATCCTACACTATGCTAGCAACCGAATGATAAGAAACAGAATTTTCTGTTTTTAAGCTTTGAAATATTAGACAAAACTAGCAGACAACAAATTTGCTAAGGCTTCAGATTATTTCAGGAACGAGGAATCTAATATAAGGTAACTATATCATGAAATTAAATCCAGTATATCTTAGAATATGTGGTTGAATGGTCGTACATTATATGCACCAACTTGGTCAGAAGAAGCCCCGTTGGACGATGCAGAATTTTTTAGCACAACCTCGTCATCCTCTGGTACAGACTTTGTATGATCTTTTGCGTTGCTCTTCGCTTTCCGCTTCAGCATATTGCGTTCCCTTGCACTTAATCGCTTAGGTCGAAAATTAGAATGTTTCGGATACCTAGGAACCATGGAGGCAACCAAGTGCTGAATATTCTGACCAGTATTAAATGAATAAAATCCATTGTTCTGGACATTTGCACCCCAATAATTCTTCTGGGCAAGAAGATCCTCATCTTTGATAACATCAGTGAAATCCATGAACTGCTCGCACACATCTAGACCTGCACTAGAATAAGAAAACAATATGTAAATGTCCCAACACAATAAGTAGACATTATGAAACTAGCACACAAGATCATGTATGATAACAGATTGTACTTTCAGTCACATATATTAAGCAACAGAAGATGAACGAGCAACTAATAATTTAGTACCTTTTAAAACTAATATTTAACCCCACCTCCCAATCTCAGCAGATCCAATGGATGTAAGCAGTGCAATATAATTGGTCAGAATTATTAGCTAATAAGTTTTTAGTGATCACCAAGATATGAATTCAAACTGGTGAGCGGAAATTCAAATGTAGCGAACACAAGAACAAGCATCACAGAACTGATATTGCCAAAAGGCTTGATACCCATCTTGAAAGCTACAATGTCACTACAATCCATATTATGGTAACTCTGACCTATCCAATGAAATGAAACGCAAAGGTGCTTCACATTTTCCCAAAGAAATAAGATGAAACATTCACTAACTCTTGAAAATATATTGTGGTTTACTACAGTAAGGGAAAAATTCCATACCTAAACGCCGCCGAAGATTTTGCTTTTGGCGAGCTAAGCGGTCTGCTGGATTCTTGCCATTATCATTAGCAACATCGTATTCCTAGCAATAAAAAGGGCAAAAAAAAAAATCACATGTTGCGATAACACCAGAACAGACAAAAATCAAAAAGGGACTGTCAGTTTAACCCTTTAAAATAAGTTCTTAGTGTATCTTGATACAGACCAAGCCAAGAAACTTCTGAGCTGAGATTTACTTTTTCTAGCTCAATGAGCAATTTAGGCATATACGTCTACTAGGTACCGCAGATCACATTGCCAAATCTATTAATTGTCCACTGAGAATTATATCTTAAAGAGAGTGAGTAAAGTACTGGAAATCCTCATATGAAGTGCTGGAGAGGAGCTAATTTTTGCATTCAATGTCAATTGTTCTTGCTCAATGTTATAAACTATAACAAGAAAATAGGAGAAAATTCAAGTAGCCATAACGAACAACAGAGGTATGTAGATGTATTGAAATTTTAAGACATCTCATAGATGTGTCATGAAAAAAATCCAAAAAAAAGCCATGGTCATCAACTATTGAGGGGCAACAATAATGGTACAAGAAAATACACCTGTCCACCTGATGATAATAAAGGAGACCCAAATTCCAATACCCTGTTGATATCAAAGCTGTACGAAAAGGAATAGCATCAGTGTCCTAATTTTCTGAGATGGGAACATGATAGAAAGGATAGGGTATACTAAAGACTTTGAATATTCACCTTCCAAAAGCAAGCTCAGATGTCGCAGCAGTATCAGGAGGTGGCAATGCTGACCCAGCATCCCCAGTTTCATCAGATAATCCAGAAGCATGCTTTTCAGCTTCCACATATGCAAACAAGTCTTTCACTGACGTGTGTTTGACATTCTCTGCTATGGCCCCTATCGCATGTGCTGCAGCAACCCTTGTGTCCCAATTCTTAGTACGAAGGTACTGAGAAACCTAAAGTTGCACATAAGAGAGTAAAGTTTAGCCACCATTACGTTGTGTGGTGCATACAGAAACAACTGGCCAACTCTGCAGTAAACTATGTATACAGCAGATATACTACTATTCATCCTTGACTGAACATCCATCACTCAATACATGGGAGGACATCAAAACATCACAAAGAAGATGTGGCATATGTAAGTATGTAGTTATTATTCCTTAAATGTAATAATCAATATTCTGAACATACGTGCGTGAATTCATATAAGAACTGTTATCTGTCGATCAACTTGTTACATAAAAATAAAGGTATAGTGTAACAGAAAAAAAATAGTGTAAAATGTATGGGTTGATATCATATACTGGAGCAGCAGGAGTAATTATTTATCATTGACTGGACATCTATCACTTAATACATGGGAGGACTTGTGTCATTATGTAAGTATCTAGTTATTATTCCTGAAACATAACTATAAATATTCTGAACATACATCAATAGATAAGTTCATATGAGCCCTCAAAATTGCAATCTGATGGATCAACTTATAACTGAGGATAAAGCATGACAGAACAAAAAAGTGTAGGGGGTATTTGTGTCTTATCAAACAAGAAGAAGCGGAATCAGCTAGAAATATATGCCTTCCTTCATGCCCATGCATCATATCTTAAACAGCACAGCATACTGAGCAACAGTTAAAGGGTCCATCCAGGTTTGTAAATCCCACAAGGTTAACGTCGGTAGCGTACCTTCTTCAACAAGGCATTAAGCTCCTGGGGATGAGACTTGGCGATCTCTCCGATCTGGCGTGCGGCCGCAAACCTTGTCGCTTGTGTCGAACCAGCTAGGGCAGGTTAAGGGAAACTTTGCGAAATAGATGATGATGATGATAAGCACATAGGAGGAGCTCATTCTGACCACTGAACGGTAGGTAGGTAGTAGAACAGTACGGTTAAGCATGGCGAACTAATTTTTCGTCCGTGAACACAGCAATAACAGCAGGTAGTTATGTGAATGGGTAAAGGCTAAAAGTGAACACAGCAATAAGAGCAGGTAGTTATGTGCAAGCAGGTAAGTAAGTAAGTAAGTAAGTAGGATACTGTCTAGCAATGTGAGCAGGCGGTGAAGCCGGGAGGAGCTCTGCGCCATGGGTGGTGATGCAGAGCGGCAGACTTCCTTTCATCCGAGGTAGCAGACGCCCGCGCTTCTTCACTGCGACTCAGCAGTCGAGGAATTGCTGCTCCACATGCGGAGAAACGATACCTGGCAAGTAAACAGCAGACGGGGTGAAGGTGTCGGAAGAGGGAAAACGACGGAGTAGCAGAGACGACGGGACAGTAGCAAACGCGGGCACGCACGCACGCGCGCGCGGGGCAGGAGGAGGATTCATCGTGTGATAACTAACTAATAGGGGTCGTGAGATCTTGCTAGGGCCGTGGAGGTAGCATGTCATGGCGTATCGTAACGGCGGGAGGCGCGGGCGAGCGGTTTGGAGGTTTGAAATTCGATTCGAAATCTGCGGAGCGGGCGCACTAGTTTGCCCCGGGCACCGCGGAACAGAACTCGGTCTGGCAGGCGAGGCGGCGGGCAGAATACAGGAGGCGGCAGCAGAGCGGAGGCCGGCGAGGGCCGTCCGCGCGCGCGCGGCGATCCAGCCTTATCCGAACGGGCGAGCACGGGAGAAGGGAAAGGAAGCCGACAAATCTCGAGAGTAGAGGGGGAGGGGGAGGGGGCAGGGAGGACGACGTACCTGGAGCGGCGGAGGAGGAGGCCGGGAGCGCGGCGGCGTGGAGGTGGTGGCGGAAGGGGATCGCGGGAGGAGGAGGAGCCCCCGCCGGGGAGCGAGGGGGTGGGGTGGCGTGGGGTCGGGGGCTGAGGAGCCCGATCCGGCCGCACGCGCGCGCCGGGACTCGGTCGCTTCGCGGACGCGGTCCGTCCGAGCCTGTCTAACCGATGGATGGGTCGGATATGGGTCGTGTTGGATGGATGTCGAAGGAACTGGCCAGGGCATGGGTGTTATTTTATAGCCGATTTTCCTTCGCCTCCACTCCACCGGGCCCTGGGCTCTTCTTTTCTCCCGTGCTCCTTCCTGGGCCCCCTCTCTCTATATATACGTGGGCCCTCCTTCGGCCTGCCTTAGACAGTGGATGACTCTAAGTCCCTCCCAAAAAAAAATCATAGTGGATGACCCTAAACCCTCTCGGGCAGCCGTAGATTCTTGTGTGAACCCTGCCTCTGCTCACAAAGGGAGATGGCCTTCCCCTTCCCCACACAATCATTCCGAGGTCGAGCGTTTTTTCGTTATGGTTAGGCTTTGATAGATAAATGCGGCTAACTGGAGACGAATTTCGTCTATAGTAACATTTCTATTAGGTTTTGTGTCTCAGCAGAGGTTGGGATAGGGATTTGGCAGGGCTTTAGAGTAGGCGCACTTTCTGTGATTTTCTGCAAGAAAAGGGGAGACTTTTATGGTTTTTTTCCATGTATGGTTCTCACATGTTGTATTAGCAACTTCTTCTCACTTGAAATAAACCATAGAGGTTATTTTCTTGGCCAAGGAAATAATAGGAGCTATTTTGATGGTGATGTGGTGTGGTTTGATCATGTCGACGGTCTGACATGGTCACCAAGCATGCTTGAAAATCTTGTGGAGGATCCTGGGTATGAGATGCGGGGAAGGATGGCTATGTATTACTGCATCCCAATACTGTCAATTGCAAGGAATGGGCTTAGAAAAGCATGAAAGATAGGATTTTTGGAAGGATGTAGACCCATCATGTTCATTGATGGATGCCATAGAAAGACAAGGTACATAGGGACACTTATGTGAGTTGTTATCGTAGATCTAAATGATTGAATCTTCTCCAAATCTATTATTGTTATGGAAGTGGAAGATACAGACAACTGGACTTGGTTTTTGCAAACTTTTAAGAAGGATCTGGACATTGTGAATACACTTCCATGGACAATCATGTCTGACAAACAAAAGGTACAGTTCATCATGCTTTCACTTATGCTTCACTATGCTTGTGTTGACTCATGCTTCCATTTATTTATATAGGGTCTTATTAATGTAGTGAGGGAAGAATTTCTAGAATCTGAACATATATTTTGTGTGAGACATTTATGGCAAAGTTTCTGGCTACTTCTTAGAGGATGTGCACTCAAGAATCAGCCATGGATCGTTACTAGGAGTAGCATAGTGTGAGATATGAGAAGGCCATGGAGAACATGAAAGCTTTAAACCCCAATGCATATGATTGGCTAATGCTATGGTGCACAACTCTTTTAAGCCAACAAAAGAACAAATGCATTGATAGATTTATCACAAGCTTACAACTTTTCTTACAAATTTATAGCATCAATACCATAACACAAACATCATTGTTCATAACTTCAGCACCAAACAACAAACAAAAACTCCAACACAAGACAACCATCTAACATAAGATCAGTACCAAACCAGCATCTTCTAACAGACCAATGCTACCAGACTTGTAACATCCCTACAAAGATCTTGACTACCAAACTGATGGCAACAACTTCGTGTGTACCAACTCGTTGTGACTCCAAGTGCAAAGTGTTGTAGCAAGCTTCTTTTCCCCACAAGGGTGACTCAAGAGTTTATATCGAACTCTTGGAGAATTAGCAAGGGGTTGAATCTTCTTCTCCTCTTCTAGCAACCTACAAAGCAAAGTTTTTGTCTTGTGTCCCCAGCTACACCGTGTGGTTGTCAAGCACAAGGTTTCGTATTAGTAAAATAAAATAAAAATATAAAGAAAGTAAAGTAAAGCGAGTAAACTAGGCAAGCAAGATAAAGGCAATAAAAGATAGTTGTTTTTTGGGTTTTGTGTGTGTGCAAGTGAAGAAAGTATTTTTTTATTTTCAAAATAATAAATTGCAGAAAATATAAAGTGTGATAGTGGTGTTGGAAAGGTGTTTCTAATGGTTTAAAATGGACCGGGGGTTCATGGGTTCCCTTGTCTACTCTCTTTTGGGTTGCAATGGACACAAACAATTCATTAGAGACATAACATTGGTGGAGAGGTAGGAATGACGACAAGAACTCGTACGTGGCGGTCTCGAAGGTGTCGGTGGATAGGTAGGAGAAAGGCACCATGCCGGCATTCTCGGTCATCCTGTCGAAGTCATCCTCAAGGCCTTGGAGGGAGAGGAAGCCACGGTTCACCCACTTGGTGGGTATAACCTTGCGTGAGCTTACCCTCTCGTAGTCCTTGCTCAGTGCTGCCTGCAGGTTGCCTCCCTTCGAGCGTCTCTTCTTCGATCCCGATGGGTTTGAGGTGTCTGAGGTTCCTGTCCTTCCCGAACAAAAAATCTTCCCAATATTCATTGTGTTGCAGAAATTTCAAAGAAAAACTATAGGCATCAGGTTTCTATCATACAAACAAACGATTACAGAAGGAAATTACAAATCCTAACATGAGGAATCAAAAATAATCTCAAAATATGATGAACTCATCTAGATAGTCAATGTGAGGAATTCAACAATGGATTTTAAAAAATAAAGCATGGATCAGATGAGAAACTTATAAATGTGAAGATTGCCCCACTCAAACGCAAGAAATCAGTGAAGAATCAAAGGTTCTAGGTGATTAGGGTTTGAGTTGGAGAGAAAGAGAGCGAGAGAAAGAAAATAGAGAGAGGAAGAAGAAGAAGGCTGGCTACTTGAAAGGGTAATTGCCCCTATGTGTGGTTTTGGTGATTAATGACAATTTCTATGGACTAATGTTTTCATTGAGTTTTATATGAAGGAATATTCCATAGGTCATGCTTGTAGTCTATATGTTGGATTCAAGTATGTGATGACCCACAAGTATAGGGGTGTATCGCAGTATTTTCGATAAGTAAGAGTGTCGAACCCAACGAGGAGCAGAAGTTGCTGGCTAGTGGTATGGATCAGGAATTCTCTGCAAATACTTAGCAAGCGGATTTTTAGGGTTTTTTTGATATAGCAAGTAAACAATGTACAAGTAAATAAAAGACAGTAAGAATAGATGCAGCAAGTGGCCCAATCCTTTATGCAGCAAAGGACAAGCCGGTTGTATTACTTAAGATGACCAAACGTTCTCGAGGACACATGGGAAGACTGTCAAGTGCTTTTGCTTCATATAGTTGATTAATCTTCTTTAGCTTGCTAAGTGTTGTGTGGGTGAACCTGTGCTAATGTACCGATCTTCCTAGGACTAATACATACTTGTGATTATACCCCTTACAAACATCCGTAAGTACAAGAAAGTAACTAAGGTAAAAACCTAACCACAGCTTTAGACTCTAAGACCCTTACGTCCCTTGTGCAATGGTTTCCTAACGGAGATTCAGGTTTCTGTCACTCCGGCAACCCCTACGATTAGTAGCCAAATACACAATGCATTCCCCTAGGCCCATAAAGGTGAAGTGTCATGTAGTCGACGTTCACGTGACACCACTAGAAGAAGTACACCACAACTTAAATATCAAACTATTGAATCTTTCTCAACACAACTCCACTACTAACAACATGACTTCTCCCATGTCCTCAAGAACAAAACGAACTACTCACAAGACATCATACGGATCATGATCAAATATGGAATAATGATGTATAACAATCTAAACATAAACGATAATTCAATGGTTCACTCAATAGCATCAACTACAAAGAGTAATCAACACTGGGAAAGTTTCCCCTAAGAACTATGCAAGATTCAACCCAATTGTTACAGCAATATGGAGATGGTGATGAGGGTGTTGATGGTGATGATGGTGGTGATGATGATGATGATCCCGATGAAGTCCAGCTTGATGGTGGTGTTGATGGCGACGATCTCCCCTCTCCGGGAAGGAATTCCCCCGGCAGGAATCTGTTTGTCGGAGAGATCTTTCTCTCTCGGTGTTTTCCGTCCGTAGAGGCGGCGGAATCTTTCTGTGGTTGCTCCCCGAGTCTTAGGGTTTCGGGAGGATAATATACGCCAGAGGGGAGAGCCAGAGGTGGGCCAGGGCAGCCACACCACCTGGTGGCGTGGCCTAGGGTGGCCCGCGCCAGGGGTGGTGTGGGCCCCCTATGGCCCATCTCCACTCCTCCTTCTGGCAACCTTCGTCTTCTGGAAAAATAGGATTTTCCATATATTTTCCCGGATTTTCTGATCTTCGCGAATTTTGCCTCCAAACAGCACCTTTTCTATCAGAATCCTGACTACAGCGGTCCATGCTCCAAAAGTCATCAACCATGCAAAAATAGATGAAATAACATAAGTATCATCACTTACTATGAAATATATCGATGAATAATAGTAAATTATGACATAGAATAGTGATGCAAAATGGACGTATCAACTCCCCCAAGCTTAGACTTCGCTTGTCTCCAAGCGAAACAGAGCTCAATAAACATGGCATCGGGTTTATGGAGTGAAGAGTCGATAAAAGAATACGGACAAGAAGCATCACATTCATCAATACATAGATCATAGTAGAAGACAACTCACTATTATACAACTTAACTTGCAATAAGTAAAGGAAACACAATAAAGATACATAAAGTAAATCATAATTGGTAATAGCAAACTTAGCTCTTGGTCGAAGAATAGTTGATAATTTGCCGGAGTTCACAAATAACTGGTTTTCAATGATAGCTTTCAAAGCAGTAAACACCAAGATAAGAGCAATGTGCAAAACAAGGAACATAAGAAACATGATTGAATAAATCATCATATGGATGAATGAAACACAACAACTCAAAATACTTGCTGAGATAGAGAGGAATAGGTTTACTGACTCAACTACAAAGTAAAAGAAAGGGCCCTTCACAGAGGGAAGCAGGGATTTCAAGTTTCATAAAGAGATCCCAAAAATTATGATACTTACTAGCTTTCAGCTCTCATTGCCCCTATCATAGGTATCTTTAGGTGATTAAGGTTAAAGTGACACAACTAAGAGGATATGCTTGACAAGTTATAAATTGAAGTCCCATGCCCCTTACTTACGAAGACCGAACCTCATGCTACTCAACTTCAGTCACGAGTAAGATCTTGCCATTGTAAATACATGTGTATCATCGAGAACCACCAACGGGGTACCCCTTGCACATGACATAGGAGCTATCCCATAATCAAGATGACAAGGCAAGCAGATAGTGAGCATCTCAGCGATCTTTTTATTTGCTATTTGCATAGGTTTTTATTGAGGATGCTTCATAGAATGCTTACTATAGTTATGCTGCAAGTTTCCACCATGATTAGGCATGGCTTAGACTAGCGGTCCAGGTGTTTCTCTAACACACATATAAACTCCATGATCTTACAAGTTCCACTTTTATTTCACACCGCCAGGATCCATAAGCAAAAGAACATGATATCAACTAGGTACAAAGTACCAATGCAATGTTGAAAGCGGTCCCCATGATACATGGTTCTGCTAACTTCAACTCATCAAGCGCAAGCATATACGCAACAAAGAAGGACCCAATGGTTCAGGTTTATTAAGTGCAAGAAAAGTAAAGTGTGCCATCAAGTTCGTGAGAGCTTTAATCACTAATTTTCAATTAACAAGTTTAATTTGGAAGGTAGACAAAAACAGGAATTTACTTGGGATAGCAATAATGCTACTAGGTAGGTATGGTGGACACAAATGGCAGAGGTTTTGGTTTAAGGATTGGATGCACGAGAAGAATTCCCTCTCAGTACAGGTTTTTGGCTAGCAAGGCTGGGTAGCAAGTATAAGAGTTGAAGGAAACAAACAAACATACAAGTGATAAAAACAAACATGCAATCTTCCTTGGAAGCACAAAAGATCTTAACTAGAGAATACTAAACTTATGAGCAAATCAAGAAAGAAAGATGATGAAATTATTTTTCTTTAGAGTACTTTTATCTTTTCATTCAACTCTCAGAAATAGTGTTGCTACTGACCGAGCCAGGTTTGCCAAAACCAACTAAATTAACTCAATGATCCCAAAGTGCCAGAGGGGAGAGCTAGAGGTGGGCCAGGGCGGCCACACCACCTGGTGGTGCGGCATAGGGTGGCCCACGCCAGGGGGTGGTGTGGGCCCCCTGTGGCCCATCTCCACTCCTCCTTTTGGAAACCTTCGTCTTCTGAAAAAATAGGATTTTCCGTATATTTTCCCGGATTTTCTGATCTTCGCGAATTTTGCCTCCAAACAGCACCTTTTCCATCAGAATCCTGACTGCAGTGGTCCATACTCCAAAAGTCATCAACCATGCAAAAATAGATAAAATAACATAAGTATCATCACTTACTATGAAATATATCGATGAATAACAGTAAATTATGACATAGAATAGTGATGCAAAATGGACGTATCAGTATGGATGCCATGGCGATAAATATAACCTTGAATTTTGGCATCAAGATCATCGAATTGAAGATAAGAATATGATATGTTCAAGATCTTGAGAGTGTGATCTCAATAGAAGAATTCAAGATATGGCTATAAGTCGGTGTCATGAAAGCCTCATTAGTTGAGCTATGGTTGACTAAGATTTAGAGCATGTAATCAAATGAAGAGTTCCTTACGTACCTCAAGATATTGAGATGGAGCATGAGAAGACACTTGGTTGACACATGAAGCCTAAAGAATGTACCACATGGATCTTGTGGTGTGGTAAGCCTTGTCATTTATGCATCATGAACTAACCCATTATATATGTTCCTTCGTGTTTTATATATGGGATAGGTATATTCCATGGGCATGCTTCAAAAGTGAAGATCTAATATAGCCCATGAGAGGTGATGTCTACGCACTTCTATTCTTGTAGATAGTTGTTGGGCCTCCAAGTGCAGAGGTTTGTAGAACAGCAGCAAGTTTTCCCTTAAGTGGATCATCCAAGGTTTATCGAACTCAGGGAGGAAGTGGTTAAAGGTATTCCCTCTCAAGCAATCCTGCAATCAAGATATAAGAAGTCTCTTATGTCCCCAACACACCCAATACACTTGTCAGGTGTATAGGTGCACTAGTTCGACGAAGAGATAGTGAAATACAAGTGGTATGAATAATTATAAGTGGTAACGGTGATAGAAAATAGCTTGATGGCGTGTGGTTGACGTGGGAAAAGACTAAAGGCAAACTGAAATAAAGATGGAACCAAGCAAACATGTAATAGATCTAATTGCAAACGGTGTACCAATGCTTAGAAACAAGTCCTAGGGATCATACTTTCACTAGTGAACACTCTCATATAGATATATTCGTCTTTATGATACTACGCTGAACTACTCTCCGGTTGGACACTCTAATCGATGGTAGGGCTATAACAGCACACCTCAAAGTTCATCTTTCCCATCTAGAAAACCCCACACTATCACCTTGAGCACTAGATGGTTCCAACAAACACCACAATTTCATAAAGACATCCAACTCCAAATATAACTCATAACAAGTATTTTTAATCTCTAGCCTAAGTGCCACCATGGTGCGCACGCTGTCACTTTCACACACATGGGGAGAGCAGAGATCTATTAAAGCACTTGAGTAGCAAGGTAGATCTATAGATTACAAGCTCATGATCACAATGTGATCAAGCATAGAGAGAGAGAGATGAACACATAGCTACCGGTAGAACCCTTAGCCTCGAGAGAGAACTACTCCCTCCTCATCATGGGAATCAGCAATGGTGATGGAGATGGTGGTGGAGATCGATGGAGATGGCTCCGGGGGCACTTCCCGTCCGGCGGTCTTGAACAGAGACTTTCTGTCCCCCAAATCTCCCCTTCGGTGGCGGCGGCGCTGCGGAACTTTTCGTGGCTGGAGGCTTGACGATTTAGGGTTTTCGCATCGGGAGGAATATATAGGCAAAAGGGCAAGGCGGTGGAGGCCGGAGGGGCCCACACCACCTGGTGGCGCGGCCAAGGGGGACCCGTGCCACCCTATGGTGTGGCTGGCCCCTGGCCCCTCTCCGTCTTGTCTTCTGGCTCCGTGAGTCTTCCGCTAAAATATCGACTTTGGCTTTGGTCCGGTCCAATTTCGAGAATATTGATTTTCTGACTTTCCTGGAACCAAAAACAGCATAAAATAGGCAGCTCGCACTGTGGCTCTTGTTAATAGGTTAGTCCAAGAAATCATATGAAAAGTACTCCAAAGTGTGGACAAAACACAAGAAAGTAGATAAAACCAAGCATGGAACATCAAAAATTATAGATACATTTGCAATGTATCAACATCCCCAAGCTTAACTCCTGCTCGTCCTCGAGTAGGTAAGTGATAAAAAGAAAGAATAATTTTTGAGGTGACATGCACCATCATAAACTTGATCAAAGTGTTTGTAAAACATTCAAAGATGGGATCATAGTACTTCAATCATAACATGAAAGACAAAGTTCTAGCAATAAGACAAAGAAACTATGTTGCAACATGAAAAGGCACAAACAAAAGATTCATCAGTAGCAATGCTTTGCAAGACGTTTGTTTGTTTCACATAAAGAAAACATAGCATAATAGTATTCAGCATGTCCCTCATAGAGTAGCAAACATAAATGCATAGGACACCTTCAAAGTTCATAAGAGTGATTAGATACAAATAGTTTAAAACAGCAATATCAAAGCTATGCATCAATCAACAAGTCTTGGGACAATGCACATAGAACTAAGAATGGCCACTATGCTCTCAAAGTAGGTGCATAAAGATAGAAGATGGAGACTCAACATAAAAGTAAAAGAAAGGCCTTCATAGAAGGAAGCGGGGATTCAAGTCTCATAAAGAGCTTCCAAAAATTATGGTACTTATTAGCTTTCAGCTCTCATTGCCCCTATCATAAGCATCTTGAAGTGATTAAGGTTAAAGTGAACAAATTTATGGAGTATATGCTTGACGAAGTATAAGTTAGAAATCTCATGTCCCTTGTATACGAGGGCCGCTCCTCATGCTACTCAAGTTTATTCGCGGTAAGTTCTTGCCATCGTAAGTACATGTGTATCATAGAAAACTGCCAACGGGGCACCCCTTGCCCGATGATACGGAAGAATCCCCATATCAAAATGACAAGGCAAGCAGACAACGAGCATCTCAGCAATCTTCTTATTTACCATGGGAATATGGTGCTTTTTTCTCTCTTTCCTATTTTCATAATCTCTTTTTTTTTATTTTTTCTCCTTTTTCTCAATATAGGACTCTTTTTTTATAAGAAGAATGCTTCATAGACAGCTCATTATGGTTACACTGCAGGTTTCCACCATGTCAGCATGGATTAGACCAGCGGCCCAGGCGTTTCTCTAACACATATACATAACTCCATGGACTTACAAGCTCCCCTTTCATTTCACACCGACGACATCCATAGACAAAAGAGCATGATATCAACTAGGTACGAAGTACCCGTGCAATGTTGAAAGCGTTCCCTATGACAGCATGGTTCTGCTAATTCCCAACAAATAAGTGCAAGCATATACAACATAGACGACACAATGGTTCAAGTTTATTAAGGGCAAGAAAAGTAAAGTGTGCCATCAAGTTCGTGAGAGCTTTAATCACTAGTTTTCTCCTAACAAGTTTAATTTGGAAGGTAAACAAAAACATGAATATACTTGGAATAGCATATGCTAATAGGTAGGTATGGTGGACTCTTTGGAATAACTTGGTTTAGGGAGTTGGAGCATGAGTGGAACTCATACTTGGTTGTGGAGGCTAGCAAAAGACTGGGAGCGACAAACTAAGAGAGCAATAATGGCCATAATCATGCAGAGCGACAAAACATCATTGATCAAAGCATAAAGTGATACTACAAGTTGAAAACTAAAGGATCATAAAGGCTATGGTGACTTGAGATAGTCATAACATGGTGTGAGCATGCGCCAAGTCAACCCAAATAAAGCATCAAAGGAGAATACCACTATACTATGCTTTAATATGCTAAAACAACGCATGATTCATCCAAAGCACATTAAGCAATCTCAATTGTTTATAACAAGTCATGCTACAACAAAAAATACTAAGCATAAAGCCAAAACAATATCAAACATGGCATGACAAAGCATAGGCCACAGTCAAAAAACAAGCTCTCTTTACCACTTAAGCATGAACTTTCCTACTCTTTTTCAAACCAAACCAAACTATTTGAAAACCAATGTATGAAAGAGGGGGTCCAACCAATTTATACAGAAAACTAAGCAAACCAAGCAAACAAAAAAACAAAACGAAAATGAAAAAGAAGACGCTCCAAGAACAACACAACTGTGCATGAAACGATAAAAATGAAGCATTTGGAAGAAACCTGGGATTTTTATTGATGAAGAGGGGGATGCCTTGGGAATCCCCAAGCTTTGACGCTTGTACTTCTTGGATATTTCTTGGGGTTACACGCATGGCATCCCCAAGCTTGAGCTTTAGTCCATCCTTCATCTCATTACTTATTCCTTCCATACACATGAAATTTTTCCTTCATACAAAACTTCACACAATCTTTATTAGCAACATTAGTGCACTCAAGATAATAGGTCTTTAGGTTCAGTTCCAACACCAATAAAACTTCCATTAAAACACTAGATACTGTAGCAGTTCCCTCAAAAAGCTCAATTCCCCATCAAAAAGGAACCAACAAGAAGCAAATGCAGAAAATGGCAGAAATCTGTCAAAACAGACCAGCAGGTAAAGACGGATTTTTTCGTAGACCTTCTGTTGCTCAAATCGAAAAGTGTTGAACTAACGAAAGTTAGATAACAACCTGGGTCAGAACACAAAAATTCACGCCTCAAAAGGTCGTACAGAGATTTTACACGAATTTTTACAGTGAAGAACAAAAATCTGTTTCGGGACAACAACTTTCCCAAGCATTACTTCTCTCTCATTAGAGGTTACTCTTGGCACAAAAAGCAAATAAAAATGATAAGGAGCGGTTATTACAGAAGTAATAACTTCCAAGACTCATCTAAAACTTTTGGGTTATCTCCCAATAAGTACTTTTCTTTAACGCCTTTAAGTTAGGCATGATAGTTTGAGAAGATGCTCATATAAGAAATATGAATTGAAGTAAAAGAGAGCATCAAGAAGCAAATTCAAAACACATTCAAGTCTAACCCACTTCCTATGCATAGGAATCTTATAAAGAAATGAAAGCACAAAGCAACAAGCATAGGAAAGCAAAACAAGTGCAACTTCAAAAATTTCAACATAAAGAGGGGAAACTTAATATTATTGAGATGCATAGAACCATGTTTCCCTCTCTCATAATAACTTTCAGTAGCAACATGAATAAAATTAACAATATAACTATCACATAAAACTTTCTTATCATGAGCCACATGCATAAAAGAATTAATACTCCCACATAAACATAGTCATTCTTATTAATTATAGTGGGAGAAAATTCAACAAAATAGCTATCATTATTATTCTCATCACCATAATCATCAAATATAGGAGGCATATTGTAATCATAATGAATTTTCTCCTCAATAGTAGGTGGACTGAAAATATCATATTCATCATTGCAATCATCATAAATTGGGGGTATAGTATCATCATAAGCAATAGAATAGTTATCTTCCAAAGTGTGTTCATTTGTAAACATATCATCATTGGAAGGAACATGGATAGGACTAATAGTACAACATTTATCATCATTTTCAGAATTGGCACCGAAGAGATTTTCAATATCAAAAGTAGTGTGCTTTTCCCAATCATGATCACTACTATAGGTAATAGGCATAGGAACATCATCGAGTTCAGACTCGTCAAAAACTATAATAGGAGCAACATGCTTAGGGGAAAATACCATTTCCTCTCTCCTTTTACTCCTCCTCTTCTTCTTTCTCTTCTTCTCTTTAGGAGGGAGAGGCTTGAAAGGAAGCTTCTCCATATACCCTGGTTCATTGTTAGAGACAATAGAAGAAACTTTGGAGGATTCCTTCTTTTCATCAATAAGATCAAAACACATATTAGTCCTATCATATTTTGGTAAAATCTCATCTTCTATAATATTTTGTATGTAAGTATTTGTGTGGCAATTATCAACACAATAAAGATGACAACCATGCAGGACACTATTCATATCAAAAGCACCCATATCTACCAAAGAGGTTTTTCTTGATAACTCTTCACACCCCAAAAATAATGTAAGTTCATCATGCTGATTAGGAGTGATCATGTAATCAGAATACAAACTTGCAGTACTCATTGGATTAGAAGGGCTATTATTATGGCCTAAGCATTGAAAATTGAAATGACCCACTTCGAAGCAAAGTTCACAAATAAAAGGATAAAGGGCACAAACTTTTTTACCAAGATCATTTAAAGCCCTATGCCACATTCTAGTTTTTTCATTCCTGTGGGTGATACAATTTTCTTCTTCAATTTGATTATTCTCACAAGGTCTATGTATTCCACAAAAATTAACATGCTTATAAGAAATAGTACTTTCAGAGGTTTGAGCATATTTATTGCTATCATTAATAGCAATTTCATTTTCCATGCAAGTGTCTTTAAAAGGCTCATGATACATGTCCCATTTTTCTTTAGGAGCATTAATATGAGAAGCAAAGGTTCTATAACAATCAACAAGAATTTGAGGATCAAGACCATATTTAGCACTAAGATCTTGAAAATCAGCAGTTTCAGCGAAAGACTTAATGCAATCATACTCATAGTTTATACCTGGTTCTTTACCTTTGTTGTTATCCCAATCTTGCTTTGAATTGTTTCAAGAAGATCCCACTTAGCTTTGACCTCCTTACTTGTGAAGGATCCCTCTAAACAAGTATCTAGATAGTCCTTGTAATGTCCTAAAAGCCTTGCATAGAAATTATTAATAACAATATTACTTGGGAGCTCATGAATGGGACATTTGAGCATTAGTGTCTTCAATCTCCCCCATGCTTGGGCAATACTTTCTCTATCATGTGGATGAAAATTATAAATGTAATTCCTATCTTTATGAACTTCATGAGGAGGATAAAATTTAGAGTAAAAGAGAGGTACTATTTCCTCCCATTCAAGAGCTTGACCATTCTTCAGCAGCTTATACCATTCTTCAGCTCTTCCTTTCAGTGATAATGAGAATAACTTCTTCTTAACTTGATCTGTTGTAATACCTACACACTTGAACAACCCGCATAATTCGTGTATAAAGACCAAATGATCACCGGGATGGACAGTTCCATCTCCAACATAATAGTTGTTTATAACACGTTCAACAATTTTTATAGGTATTTTAAAAGAGATGCTTTCAGTATGTGGATTTAAAATATCACAAGTATCATTAGAATTACCACATATGGGAGATAAAGTATCATCAGAGCAAATTTTCTTCTTTAAAGCTGGGCAATTAAAAATATCATTTTCATAGAAACTAACTTCCCCAAGCTTAGACGTTTCCATAGCATTAGTAACAAAGGTGTTCAAAAGATTCATACTAATAACATTGTTATTAGCACGCAAAGAAAGTTCCATGAGTTTTTTAATTTTCTTTTCAGACAATTCGAGTTCTAACTTAGGAAAAATACTAAAAAGCTCTCTAATTTTGTTGTTGTTTTCCATTAAGCCTAACTAGTGAAAACAAGAAACAAAAAGACAAAATTGTAGAATCTAAAGGAAATAACTTCGAGCACTCACACCGGAGGATGTGAGTACCTTTTACCTTACCTCCCCGGCAATGGCACCAGAAAATAGGCGTTTGCCGTGGGAGGTTCTTCTTCTTTAATCCTCCGGTGTGAATACCTTTTACCTTACCTCCCCGGCAACAACGCTAGAAAATAGCTTGATGTCTACGCACTTCTATTCTTGTAGACAGTTGTTGGGCCTCCAAGTGCAGAGGTTTGTAGAACAGCAGCAAGTTTTCCCTTAAGTGGATCACCCAAGGTTTATCGAACTCAGGGAGGAAGTGATCAAAGGTATTCCCTCTAAAGCAATCCTGCAATCAAGATATAAGAAGTCTCTTATGTCCCCAACACACCCAATACACTTGTCAGGTGTATAGGTGCACTAGTTCGACGAAGAGATAGTGAAATACAAGTGGTATGAATAATTATAAGTGGTAACGGTGATAGAAAATAGCTTGATGGCGTGTGGTTGACCTGGGAAAATACTAAAGGCAAACTGAAATAAAGATGGAAGCAAGCAAACATGTAACAGATCTAATTGCAAACGGTGTATCAATGCTTAGAAACAAGTCCTAGGGATCATACTTTCACTAGTGAACACTCTCATATAGATATATTCGTCGTTATGATACTACGCCGAACTACTCTCCGGTTGGACACTCTAATCGATGGTAGGGCTATAACAGCACACCTCAAAGTTCATCTTTCCCATCTAGAAAACCCCACACTGTCACCTTGAGCACTAGATGGTTCCAACAAACACCACAATTTCATAAAGACATCCAACTCCAAATATAACTCATAACAAGTATTTGTAATCTCTAGCCTAAGTGCCACCATGGTGCACACGCTGTCACTTTCACACACATGGGGAGAGCAGAGATCTATTAAAGCACTTGAGTAGCAAGGTAGATCTATAGATTACAAGCTCATGATCACAATATGATCAAGCATAGAGAGAGAGATGAACACATAGCTACCGGTAGAACCCTTAGCCTCGAGAGAGAACTACTCCCTCCTCATCATGGGAATCAGCAATGGTGATGGAGATGGTGGTGGAGATCGATGGAGATGGCTCAAGGGCACTCCCGTCCGGCGGTGCCGAACAGAGACTTTCTGTCCCCCGAATCTCCCCTTCGGTGGCGGCAACGCTGCGGAAATTTTCGTGGTTGGAGGCTTGACGATTTAGGGTTTTCGCATCGGGAGGAATATATAGGCGAAAGGGCAAGGTCGGTGGAGGCCGGAGGGGCCCACACCACCTTGTGGTGCGGCCAAGGGGGACCCGCGCCACCCTATGGTGTGGCTGGCCCCTGGCCCCTCTCCGTCTTATCTTCTGGCTCCGTGAGTCTTCCGGTAAAATATCGACTTTGGCTTTTGTCCGGTCCAATTCCGAGAATATTCATTTTCTGACTTTCCTGGAACCAAAAATAGCAAAAAACAGGCAGCTAGCACTGTGGCTCTTGTTAATAGATTAGTCCAAGAAATCATATGAAAAGTACTCCAAAGTGTGGACAAAACACAAGCAAGTAGATAAAACCAAGCATGGAACATCAAAAATTATAGATACATTTGCAAGCATGAAATCATATGGCTCTTGTTTTTATCTACTTTCTTGTGTTTTGTCCACACTTTGGAGTACTTTTCATATGATTTCTTGGACTAACCTATTAACAAGAGCCACAAAAAATGAATATTCTCAATTGACGGACAAAAGCCAAAGTCACTATTCTGGGAAGACATCTGAATCAGAATCACGAGACGGAGAGGGGTTGGTGCTAGCCACACCACTGGCTGTGCAGCAGGCTGGCCGCCGAGAGGTGGTCTAGCCAACCCCAGCACCCCCTCGGCCTCTCCTTCCACCTATAAGATGCCTTCGAGACGAAAACCCTAAGTACCTGATCAAAAATCCACGAAAGAGTATAGCCGCCGTCATCTCCATCCCTAAATCGGGAGGGATCTGAAGCTCTTCCCGACACCCTACCGGAGAGGGGAATTCACCCTGGAGGCCTTCTTCATCACCATGCAAGCCTCCAGTGTGATGCGTGAGTAGTTCATCTTGTAGGGGTTCGTAGCATGGAAAACAAAAATTTTCTATCGCATACAAACAAACAAGCCAAGATCTATCTACTAGATTGTAGCAACGAGTCGATGGAATAACTCACCCTCGAAGATTCCAAAGTGTTTAACGAGAGCAGATTCTCGTGGGTGATGTAGTCGTACTCTTTCCGATCTCAAGATCGCGTAGACGATCCTTCCGGCGCCGCGTTCCCATGGCGCTCCCATGATCGGTCACACGTTAAATTTTCGTAAGACCTTCCTCTCCCTTGTTCCAAAGGTGACGGAGGTTGTAGCACTCTCCTCGCGATTCCTGGCCTGGCGTGGTACCGGAGGTAGAGGGAGATCCCGAGGCTTCGCCTTAAGCCGGTGCGAGTATGGTGGAGCTTATGAGAGAGGCTATTAGTGGTCTAGTAATTAGACACACCAATTAGAGGCTCTAAACCAATTAGAAGGCTCTAAACCGAAACAGCTCTAAAGGGGTCTAGGTCTAGTTTCTAGTTTAGAGGATAGGAACTTGTGTGTCTCTAGAGGGAGGCCCTGCCCTCCTTTATAGGTGGGAGGCTGGCGGCCAGGGAGGAGGAGTCCCTCCCAACTCGGCCTAGGGCTGGCCGGCTTGGGAGGAGGACTCCTCCCAAGTCGGTTTCAACTTCTCCTCTTTCCTAAAGCTGTTTGATTTAAAGCTGGCGGTTTGACTTTTCCAATTTAGGAATTAAATAAACCCTTTATTTTGGACAGCGAGAACACTTAGTACATGATGCAATCATTCCATCTTGCAATGACACATTCATGTACCCTTCCCCGGAGTGCCGGACATTAGGGACCTTCTAGAATGTTCCCGATGAAAACACGGAACCATTCCCCAACTCCGAAATGGGACTTTCCTTATATGAATCTTATTCTCCGGACCATTCCGGATCACCTCGTGATATCCGGATCCCATCCGAGACTCGAACAACATTCGGTCTCTTTCTCATAATACCATAACTACTCAAACAACGTCGAATCCTTAAGTGTGTCTCCCTACGGTTCGTGAATTATGCGGACATGATCGAGACACTTCTCCTAACAATAACCAATAGAGGAATGGAAATTCATATGGCTCCCACATATTTCTACGATTACTTTGCGTCGAATGAACCACTTACATACGATACCAATTTCCCTTTGTCTCACGATATGTTACTTATCCGAGGTCATGATCGTCGGTATCTCTGCATACCTAGTTCAACCTCGTTGATAAGTACTCTTTTCTCGTTCCGTGATATGTGATCCCTTGTGACCAAGTCACATGCTTGCAAGCTAATTGGATGACATTTCACCGAGAGGCCAGAGAATATCTATCCGTCATGTGGATGGACAAATCCACTCTTGATCCATGTGTTTCAACCAATACTTTCCGAACACCCAATGCCACTTTTATAGCCACCCACATTACGGTGTGGTGTTTGATGACATCAAAGCATCCATCCGAGAAAGGCAATATGCATGATCTCATGGTCGAAGGAATTAGGTTACTATGTATCGAAAGCATATAGCAATTGAACTATTGAAATGACTTGATCTTTATGCTACGCTTGTCTATAGGAGTATGTCCACCATATCATTCTCCTAACGATATGATCTTGTTGTTGATAACATCTCAATGTTCATGACAAAGAAACCACATCATCAATCAACCAACAAGCTAGTGAAGTATAGAGGCCATACTAGGGACTTCAAATTAAGTTTACAAATCACACAAGTATTAATGGTTTCCTTGTTAATACTATTATAGCATGAATGTAAACATTTATCATAAACACAAAGATATATAATAATAACTACATTTATTATTACCTCTAGGGCATATCTCCAACAGTCTCCCACTTGCACTAGAGTCATCTAATCTAGATTACATGGTAATATACCGAACACCCATGGCAGTTTGGTGTTGGTCATGTTTTGCCCTTGGGAGAGGTTTAGTCAACGGATCCGCCACATTCAGATCTGTGTGTACTTTGCAAATCTTTATATCCCCATCCGGATATGTTCTCGAATAGCGTGAAAAGCAGCTTGATATGCTTGACTTCTTGTGTGACCTTGGTTCTTGCGCATTGGCTATGGCGCCCATGTTATCACTGATAGATAGACATTGGGTCCAGCGCACTAGGAACCACACCCAGCTCTGTAATGAACTCTTTCATCCATATCGCTTCTTGTGAAGCCTCCAAGCGACCATGTATTCCGATTCATTGAAGATCTCGCCACAACGCTTTGCTTTGCACTCCTCCAGCTAAGCTGCACCATTCAAAATAAATACGTATCCAGTTGTGATTTAGAATCATCCGGATCGGTGTTCCAACTAGCATCGGTGTAACCATTAACGAGCTGTTCATCACCTCCATAAGAAAGAACCATATCCTTAGTTCTTCTCAAGTACTTAAGGATGTTTTTGATTGTCAATGATCCACTCTGGATCACTTTGATATCTGCTAGTTAGACTAACATATGCGATGTCGGGTCTAGTACATAGCATGGCATACATTAGAGATCCTATGGCTGAGGCATAGGGAGTCTTACTCATCTTTTCTCTATCTTACTCCGATGTCGGACTTTGAGTTTTACTCAAGGTCATATTAGCAACATGGGCAAGAACCCTTTCTTGCTATCTTCCATTCCAAACCTCTTTAGAACTTTGTCCAAATATGTACTTTGTGACAATGATATTTGGCGTTCGATCTATCTCTATAAATCTTTATGCCTAATATGTAAGCTGCTTCGCCAATATCCTTCATTGAAAAACTATTATTCAAATACTCTTTGACACTATTAAGAAGTTCAACATCATTCCCAATCAACAATATGTCATCCACATACGTATTAAGAATGCTCTGAGCTCCCACTCACTTTCTTGTAAATACAAGCTTCTCCATAAGTTTGTATAAAACCAAAACTTTTGATTACCTTATCAAAGCGTTGATTCCAACTTCGGGATGCTTGCTTCAATCCATAGATGGACCGTTGAAGTTTGCATACCTTGTTAGCATCTTTAGGATCGACAAAACCTTTGGGTTGCATCATATACAACTCTTCATCAATGTCTCCATTGAGGAATGCTGTTTTGACATCCATCCATATCTCATAATCATAATATGCAGCTATTGCTAACATAATCCTCACAGACTTTATCTTCGCTACTGGTGAGAAAGTCTCATCATATCAACTCCTTGAATTTGTCGAAACCCTTTTGCGACAAGTCGAGCTTTATAAACGATAACATTACCATCGACATCTGTTTTCTTCTTGAAAATCCATTTGTTCTCGACGACCTTAGGCCATCCTAAGTCCACCAAAGTCCATACTTGGTTTTCGTACATGGATCCAATCTCGGATTTCATGGCTTCTTGCCATTTATTGGAATCTGGGCTCATCATTGCTTCCTCATATGTCTCGGGGTCATCGGTGTTGTCCACCAACATGACATTCATAACGGAATCATACCAATGCAGGTGGTACGATTTCGTTGACCTCGAGGCTCTGTAGCAACTTCAACCGAAGTTTCATGATCACCATCACTAGCTTCCTCTCTTATTGGTGCAGGCACCACAGGAACTTCTTCGGTCTTGCGCTACTCGCAATTTCGAGAGAAGGTTCGACAACCTCGTCGAGTTCTACTTTCCTTCAGTCACTTCTTTCGAGAGAAATTCCTTCTCTAGAAAGGATCCATTCTTGGCAACAAAGATTTTGCCTTGGATCTATGATAGAAGGTATACCCAATAGTTTCCTTGGGTATCCTATGAAGACGCATTTTTCGCTTTGGGTTCAAGCTTGTCCGCTGTAACTTCTTTACATAGGCTTCGCATCCCCAAACTTTAAGGAGCGACAATTTAGGTTTCTTCCCAAACCATAATTCATACGGTGTCGTTTCAGCAGTTTAGACGGTGCCCTATTTAAAGTGAATGCGGCTGTTTCTAATGCATAACCCCAAAATGATAGTGGCAAATCTGTAAGTGACATCATAGAACGAACCATATCTAAGAGAGTTCGATTACGACGTTCAGACACACCATTACCGTGGTGTTCCCGGTGTCAATCTGCGAAAGTATTCCACATTTCTTCAAATGCTCGCCAAACTCGTAACTTAGATATTCACCTCCACGATCGAGCGTAGAAATTTAATCTTCTTGTTACGTTGATTCTCTACCTCACTTTGAAACTCCTTAAACTTCTCGAAAGTTTCGGACTTATGTTTCATGAAATAGATATACCCATATCTACTCAAGTCATCCGTGAAGGTAAGAACATAACGATAACCACTGCGCGATGCTACACTCATTGGACCACACACATCGGTATGTATGATTTCCAATAAGTCTGTAGCTCGCTCCATCATGCCAGAAAATGGAGTCTTAGTTATTTTACCCATCAGACATGCTTCGCATCTTTCAAGTGATTCAAAATCAAGTGATTCAAGAAGTCCATCGGAATGGAGTTTCTTCATACGCTTCACTCCAATGTGACCAAGGCAGCGATTGCCACATATAGGTCAAATTATCGCTTGTTTTCTTACGTTTAGCCTCAATGTTATTAATATGTGTATATCCACTATCGAGATTCAATATGAATAGACCATCTATCAAAGGTGCATGTGCATAAAACATATTACTCATATAAATCGAACAACCATTATTCTCGGATTTAAACAAGTAACCGTCTCGCAATAAACAAGATCCCGATATAATGTTCATGCTCAACGCAGGCACCAAATAACAATTATTTAAGTATAAAACTAATCCCGATGGTA
The DNA here is from genome assembly GCA_023614405.1 of Avena insularis. Taxonomy (NCBI): domain Eukaryota; kingdom Viridiplantae; phylum Streptophyta; class Magnoliopsida; order Poales; family Poaceae; genus Avena; species Avena insularis. The sequence continues at coordinate 537,184,478 of CM042684.1, forward strand.
GATGAAGAGGTAGTGTCTTAGCGATCACATCAACCTTTGATCCGTTTCCACGCGCGCCGTCACCTCGTTCTTCACTAGCTTCCGTTTATTCTGTAGCTCTGTTTGAGTTACAAATATGAGCAACCGAACCCGAGATCAAATACCCGGGCACTACTACGAATACTAGTGAGATACACATCAATAACATGTATATCGATATACCTTTCTTCTTGATGTTGCCGTTCTTCAAATCTGCCAAGTACTTTGGGCGATTCCGCTTCGAGGACCTTCTCCCTTGCGGTAAAAGCACTCATTTCAGGCTTGGGTCCAGCCTTGGTCCTCTTCGTCGGTATGGTAACTTTCTTACCACCCTTCTTGAAGTGTCCCTTCTGCTTAGACTTGCCTTTCTTGAATTTGGTGGTCTTATTGACCATCAACACTTGGTGCTCTTTCTTGATCTCCACTTCGCAGATTTTAACATAGCAAATAGTTACGCAACTCTTTGTTCATGTTACGCATGTTGTAGTTCATCACAAAGTTCTTGTAACTTGGTGGTAGTGATTGGAGGATGCGGTAAACCCCAAAGTATTAGGAATCACTATACCCAAACTTTGAAGTTTATTTGCGTGCCTGCACATCTTAAGCACATGCTCACCGAGACTACCCTCTTCCATCTTGCGGTTAAAGAACTTTTCGAAGCTTCATAACTTTCAATTGCCGCATGAGTCTCAAAGATTAATTTGAGATCCTGGACAATATCATATGGGTCTGACTCTTCAAACCTTTTACGAAGCTCGATTCTAAACCATACAAGATAGCACTGAACTATGGAGTCTTGATTCTTAGAAGCGAGGTAAACATTCTTTACTTCATTGGTAGCATCATTGCAGTGGGTCACCTAGCGGTGCATCCAGCACATAGGTCAAATTACCAGGTGTGAGGACAATCCTCAAATTGCGGAACCAATCCATGAAGTTGCTTCCATTGTTTTCAACTTTTCTTTCTCTAGGAGCATTAAAATTGATGGTAGGGCTGCCATTGATCTACAACATATTTGCAATAGTTTAGACTAAGTTTATGACAAATTGAGTTCAAATTAATTAATGAAATTAAACTAGGTGAACTCCCTCAAAACAACATCCCTCACATTGTTTTAGTGATCACACGAACCAAATACACTACATCAACACCGATCATCACGAGAGTTGATATAGTTTCAATGGCTAACAATCATCATGTTCATCATATCTACTATATGATTCATGCTTTGCATTTCGGCGATCCGTGTTCCTGAGGCCATGTCTACATGCTAGGCTCGTCAAGACAAACCTTAGCTTCCGTGATAAGCAAATCTGGCTTGCTTACGTTGTAGTCACCAGCGGAATCAAAGACACCCGATCATCACGTGGTGCTTGAGCGACAAGCTTTGCAGCGGTGCATACTAAGGGTGAACACTTTAGAACTTTAAATTTATGTGCATTAGGTATCATCTTATAATGCTACCGTCGTATACTAAGCAATACAAGATGCATAAAGGATTAACATCACATGCAATTCATAATATGTGATATGATATGGCCTTTCTTCTTTGTGCCGATCTCCATCTTCAAGCACGAACATGATCTCCATCATCTCCGCATAGCATCAAGGTCAATGACGCTTCTTCATGGTTGTCGTCCACCAGCTTCAACTATTACAACTATTTTGAATAGACACCGCAGGTCTTAACAGAATTAAAGACAACCATATGGCTCCTGCCGTTGCCAACTTACAATAAGGAACATTGCATACATCAAATATAATCACAATCATGGCCATATCACATCATCGCACACCTGCAAAACAAAGTTAGGCGCTTCTACTTTCTTTGCATATTTTACGTGGTTTGGGGCTTTCCATAAGTGTCGTTCTAACTTACGAACAAGAACCACAACATTGATACTAGCATTGTTGATTACCCGTTGTAAATTGGATCTTAACTATGCTAGGAGAAAGCAGGCACCATAAAGCCACTTATGCAATACAAGTTGCATGTTAGCGTGGAGCAAGTCTCATGAACGATGTCATGTAAGGTTAGCCGGGCGCTTCATCCCAACATACCGCAAGATGCAAAGTACACAAAAGCAATCTACAATAAAAGCATCAACGCCCACAATGACCATTGTGTTCTACTCGTCTGTGAGATCTACATATAGACACGGCTCTGATACCCTTTGTAGGGGTTCGTAGCATGGAAAACAAAATTTTCTATCGCATACAAACAAACAAGCCAAGATCTATCTACTAGATTGTAGCAGCAGTCGATGGAATAACTCACCCTCGAAGATTCCAAAGTGTTTAACGAGAGCGATTCTCGTGGGTGATGTAGTCGTACTCTTTCCGATCTCAAGATCGCGTGACGATCCTTCCGGCCAGCGTTCCATGGCGCTCCCATGATCGGTCACATCGTTCGGTACTCGGCGAAGACCTTCCTCTCCTTGTTCCAGAAAATGGAGGTTGTAGCACTCTCCTCGCGATTCCGCGGCCTGTGGCGTGGTACCGGAGGTAGAGGGAGATCCGAGGCTTCGCCTTAAGCCGGTGCGAGTATGGTGGAGCTTATGAGAGAGGCTATTAGTGGTCTAGTAATTAGACACACCAATTAGAGGCTCTAAACCAATTAGAAGGCTCTAAACCAAAACAGCTCTAAACCGGGTCTAGGTCTAGTTTCTAGTTTAGAGGATAGGAACTTGTGTGTCTCTAGAGGAGGCCCTGCCCTCCCTTTATAGGTGGGAGGGCTGGCCAGGGAGGAGGAGTCCTCCCCAACTCGGCCTAGGGCTGGCCGGCTTGGGAGGAGGACTCCTCCCCAAGTCGGTTTCAACTTCTCCTCTTTCCCAAAACTGGCGGTTGACTTTTCAATTTAGGAATTAAATAAACCCTTTATTTTGGACAGCGAGAACACTTAGTACATGATGCAATCATTCCATCTTGCAATGACACATTCATGTACCTTCCCCGGTCTGGACATTCGGGACCTTCTAGAATGTTCCCGATGAAAACACGGAACCATTCCCCAACTCCGAAATGGGACTTTCCTTATATGAATCTTATTCTCCGGACCATTCCGGATCACCTCGTGATATCCGGATCCCATCCGAGACTCGAACAACATTCGGTCTCTTTCTCATAATACCATAACTACTCAAACAACGTCAATCCTTAAGTGTGTCTCCCTACGGTTCGTGAATTATGCGGACATGATCGAGACACTTCTCCGAACAATAACCAATAGAGGAATCTGGAAATTCATATGGCTCCACATATTTCTCGATTACTTTGCGATCGAATGAACCACTTACATACGATACCAATTTCCCTTTGTCTCACGATATGTTACTTATCCGAGGTCATGATCGTCGGTATCTCTGCATACCTAGTTCAACCTCGTTACTGATAAGTACTCTTTTCTCGTTCCCGTGATATGTGATCCCTTGTGACCAAGTCACATGCTTGCAAGCTAATTGGATGACATTTCACCGAGAGGGCCCAGAGAATATCTATCCGTCATGTGGATGGACAAATCCCACTCTTGATCCATGTGTTTCAACCAATACTTTCCGAACACCCAATGCCACTTTTATAGCCACCCTGTTACGGTGTGGTGTTTGATGACATCAAAGCATCCATCCAGTAAAGGCAATATGCATGATCTCATGGTCGAAGGAATTAGGTTACTATGTATCAGAAAGCATATAGCAATTGAACTATTGAAATGACTTGATCTTTATGCTACGCTTGTCTATAGGAGTATGTCCACCATATCATTCTCCTAACGATATGATCTTGTTGTTGATAACATCTCAATGTTCATGACAAAGAAACCACATCATCAATCAACCAACAAGCTAGTGAAGTATAGAGGCCATACTAGGGACTTCAAATTAAGTTTACAAATCACACAAGTATTAATGGTTTCCTTGTTAATACTATTATAGCATGAATGTAAACATTTATCATAAACACAAAGATATATAATAATAACTACATTTATTATTACCTCTAGGGCATATCTCCAACACATCTTTGGACTACAGATCCATGTAGTAGCTAGATGGCTGGTTCTCCTTCTTTATGCTTCCATGTCTAGATCTTGTGAGCTCCGTTAATGATCAAGATCATCTATTTATAATTCTACATGTTGTGTTTGTGGGGATACAATGGATATTGAGATGCTATTTCAGATTGATTATTGATTCTATCATGTCTTTGTTATTAGTGATCTTGCATGCTTTCTGTTGTTAGTAGCTATCTTGGCCAAGTAGATGCTAGCAACTCTAAGAGTTAGTATTTATGCTCGATAGTGGGTTCATGCCTCTGGTAATCTGGGGAAGTGACAGAAATCTCTAAGGTACTAGATGTGATGTTGCTACTAGGGAGAAAACAACAATCCTTTATTCATAGAACAATCGTATTGTTTACTTTACATAATTAAATGAAAGCAATAATCTGTTGCAACTTAATCTTGGAGGGGTTCGATGATAACCTAAAGGTGGATTATTAGTCATAGATGCAGTTGGATGGCGGTCTATGTATAATGTTGTAATGCCCAATCAAGTCTCAAAGGAGTCAAGATGATTAGTATATGCATGTATTGCTTTCTCGAGGTTTGTCAATTTCCCCGCTGTAATTTGTTCACCCAGCATGTTATCTATCTTAAGGAGAGCCACCTCTAGTGAACTATGCATCCCGGTCCTTTTCTTTACATACAATCTATAAACTGTTTACTGCTTTGTGTTACTTTCTGCAAACTATTACTTCCTTCCATTCAATACGTTTAATCCTTTGTTTTCAGCAAAACACGGTGAGATTGACAACCTCATTGCAAGTTGGGGAAAAAGTTATGTGGTTGTGTTGTGCAAGTCTCCACGTTGCTACTAGCACCGGTAGTGTGCCCTGCCAAGGCTTAGCTAGCAACACCTTTGGGGTGTTTCCTTGCTCCTACTGGTTCGATTAAACCTTGGTTTCATAACTGAGGGAAACTTATTGCTGTGCTCATCATACCTTCCTCTCGGGGTTCCCCAACGAGCTCGTTAATACACGAGTCAGCAAGTACTTTTCTGGCGCCGTTGCCGGGGAGTCAAGGACATCTTCACAAGGGGAGTCCCTCATAACCAATCTCTTTACTTTGTTATTTTTGTTTTTCTTAGTTTACTTTTGTTTTGTTTGCTTGTTTCTTTATCAAAAACACACAAAAAATTAGTTTTACTAGTTTGCTTTCTTTATTAAAAACACAAAAAATTAAGTCCTCTTTAGTTGTCACCTTTTTCTTAGCTCACCATGTTGATCCCTAAGTTTACCCTGAAAGACCTTTCAATAGGTAGTGGCTCTATAATTGGGAAAGATAATATTGAAGAATTCTTTAATCATGTTAGTAAGCATGAGGATATTGAGGATAGATCCCTTGCAGATCTTGCTCCAAATTATGAAATTGCTGCAGCTTCTTTAGTTCACATGTTGGAGGCTAGGTTTGTTAACTTTAATACCTTAATGCAAGTAATGTTTCTTAAGTTTGGTTTCATAACTGAGGGAAACTTACTGCTGTGCTCATCATACCTTCCTCTTGGGGTTCCCCAACGAGCTCGTTAATACATGAGTCAGCAGGGTTCTTCCCCCAACATTTTTGAGAGTTCTTGAGCCCGAAATTGACCTCCATTGTTGACCCTCTTGAGCTTGCTTTCTCCCCTTCCCTCCTATGATTCTTGCATCTTTTTGAGGACTTTGGAAGAGGAGATCTAGATCTACAACTCCCACCAATCAATTCCTCCTCTAAGTGAGGGGAACCCTTTGGATCTAGATCTTGGAGACACTTCTCCCCACACATGCTCTTGCATACAAGTTGGATCAGAACAAGTACTTAAGAACGTGGTACATGATATGCAACTATCAATACATCTTACACATAATAGGTTCCAATCTCATATATCAAATCATAGAATAAAGATCCACCACATAGAAATTACAAATATGACCATAATCATGTTGGGCAGCTCATATGGTACTAGATCTATGAAAATAAAGAGAGAGAGAGAGAGAGAGAGAGAGAGAGAGAGATACTGCCACAAACCCATAGTCTAGAGGTGGACTACTCCCTCATCATTATGGTGATGATGGTGGAGATGTTGGAGAAGGTAGAGATCCCTCTGGTGGTGGCCCCGATGGAGTTTCTCCCACCAATCTTCGCTGGTTCTGGCTCTGTTTTGGTTTTTCGGTGCTTCTGTGGTGCCTCCTTTCAGGAACTCCTAAGGGGCCCTTTATATAGTGATTTTTAGGTCATACAAAGGCGGTGGGCGAAAGATCGAATCGAATCAACGTTTGAGAAGGGAAAGCGCATGGGTGGCGCGTAGGGATGTTGACGGATGTCCGTGTATACGTCAAGCCTTGTCCGTTAATTGGATTTTTATGGCAAGTACTCATTTGTTTTCTCATGCACTAACTACATGGACTAATTACACGGTTGTCCGTCATGGCCGGTGGACTGACGGACTCCCTAATGGCGCACCCACCCTTCTTTGGCGCATACACTTTTGGCCCTCCTGGCTCATCTGGTGAGGTCCAAGTGCTCCAAAAAATACACAAAATAAGGTTTTCCTGTCCTATAGAGTTATAAACAAAATAAATAGAATCATTGGTAAATCCCCATAAATCAATATAAAAATAAATATAACATCATATATGTAGCAAATATGTGGGAATTCATAGCTATAAACTGCAAAGTTCATGTATGCATTTTACATGCATCACAAGCCAATATTGCTCATTTCTTACTGATGACCACTACACGGAGCAATGCTTGCAAGCCTACTACAATATTCAATAGAAACAATGCTTCCTTCATTAACTCAAGCAAAAAGCTCCAATGCTTCATCAACATCTTATCCTGTCCACGGGAAGTTCTTCCCTTGTGTATTCAGCCCATCCGAGAGCTTCTACATCATCTTCTCCTTTAAGAATCTTCTGATCAAGTAGATAATGAACCCGCACTCCAAATGCAAAATGAAAATCACAAAATTTTAGTCAAACTCTAAACTTTGGACACCATAGTGACAACATTCAGGTCAAATCACAGATTTTGTAAAGATCATGAAGCAGATCGAGCTTAAGGAGAGCCACCTCTAGTGAACTATGGATACCGGTCCTTTTCTTTACATACAATCTATAAACTGTTTACCGCTTTGTGTTTACTTTCTGCAAACTATTACTTCCTTCCATTCAATACGTTTAATCCTTTGTTTTCAGCAAAACACGGTGAGATTGACAACCTCATCGCAAGTTGGGGACAAAGTTCTGTGGTTGTGTTGTCCAGGTCTCCACGTTGCTACTAGCACCGGTAGTGTGCCCTGCCAAGGCTTAGCTAGCAACACCTTTGGGGTGTTTCCTTGCTCCTACTGGTTCGATTAAACCTTGGTTTCATAACTGAGGGAAACTTGTTGTTGTGCTCATCATACCTTCCTCTTGGGGTTCCCAACGAGCTCTACATCAACACTGAGCCATCAGTGATTGATGACCCACAAGTATAGGGGGTGTCTCGCAGTATTTTCGATAAGTAAGAGTGTCGAACCCAACGAGGATCAGAAGGTGCTGGCTAGTGGTATGGATCAGGAATTCTCTGCAAATACTTAGCAAATGGATTTTTAGGGGTTTTTGATATAGCAAGTAAACAAAGTACGAGTAAATAAAAGACAATAAGAATAGATGCAGCAAGTGGCCCAATCCTTTATGCAGCAAAGGACAAGCCGGTTGTATTACTTAAGATGACCAAACGTTCTCGCGGATACATGGGAAAACTATCAAGTGCTTTCGCTTCATATAGTTGATTAATCTTCTTTAGCTTGCTAAGTGTTGTGTGGGTGAACCTGTGCTAATGTACCGACCTTCCTAGGACTAATACATACTTGTGATTATACACCTTGCAAACATCCGTAAGTACAAGAAAGTAATTAAGGTAGAAACCTAACCACAACTTTAAACTCTAAGACCCTGACGTCCCTTGTGCAATGGTTTCCTAACGGGGGTTCAGGTTTCTGTCACTCCGGCAACCCCTACGGTTAGTAGCCAAATACACAATGCATTCCCCTAGGCCCATATAGGTGAAGTGTCATGTAGTCGATGTTCACATGACACCACTAGAAGATGTACACCACAACTTAAATATCAAACCATTGAATCTTTCTCAACACAACTCCATTACTAACAACATGACTTCTCCCATGTCCTCAAGAACAAGACGAACTACTCACAAGACATCATATGGATCATGATCAGAGATGGAATAATGATGTATAACAATCTTAACATAAACAATAATTCAATGGTTCACTCAATAGCATCAACTACAAAGAGTAATCAACACCGGGAAAGTTTCCCCTAACAACTATGCAAGATTCAACCCAATTATTACAGCAATATGGAGATGGTGATGAGGGTGCTAATGGTGATGATGGTGGTGATGATGATGATGATCCCGATGAAGTCCAGCTTGATGGTGGTGTTCATGGCGACGATCTCCCCTCTCCGGGAAGGAATTCCCCCGATAGAAATCTGTCTGCCGAAGAGATCTTTCTCTCTCGGTGTTTTTCGCCCCGCGGAGGCGGCGGAATCTTTCTATGGTCGCTCCCCGAGTCTTAGGGTTTCGGGAGGATAATATACGCCATAGGGGAGTGCCAGGGGTGGACCAGGGTGGCCACACCACCTGATGGCGCGACCTAGGCTGGCCCGCGCTAGGGGTTGGTGTGGGCCCCTTGTGACCCATCTCCAGTCCCCTTTCTGGCTTCCTTCGTCTTCTGGAAAAATAGGATTTTCCATATATTTTCCCGGATTTTCTGATCTTCGCGAATTTTGCCTCCAAACAGCACCTTTTTCATCAGAATCCTGACTACAGCGGTTCATGCTCCAAAAGTCAGCAACCATGCAAAAACAGATGAAATAACCTAAGTATCACCTCTCAATACGAAATATATCAATGAATAACAGTGAATTATGACATATAATAGTGATGCAAAATGGACGTATCAACTCCCCCCAAGCTTAGACTTCGCTTGTCCCCAAGCGAAACTGAGCTCAATAAACATGGCCTCAGGTTTATGGAGTGAAGAGTCGATAAAAGAATACGGACAAGAAGCATCACATTCATCAAATACATAGATCATAATAGAATACAACTCACTATTATATAACTCAACTTGCAATGAGTAAAGGAAACACAATAAAGATACATAAAGTAAATCATAATTAGTAATGGCAAACTTAGCTCTTGGTCGAAGAATAGTTGATAATTTGCTGGAGTTCACAAATAACTGGTTTTCAATGAAAGCTTTCAAAGTAGTAAACATCAAGATAAGAGCAAAGTGCAAAACAAGGAACATAAGAAACATGATTGAATAAATCATCATATGAATGAATGAAACACAACCACTCAAAATACTTGCTGGGATAGAAGGGAGTAGGTTTACTGACTCAACTACAAAGTAAAAGAAAGGCCCTTCGCAGAGGGAAGTAGGGATTGCAAGTCTCATAAAGAGCTCTCAAAAATTATGATACTTACTAGCTTTCAGCTCTCATTGCCCCTATCATAGGCATCTTTTGGTGGTTAAGGTTAAAGTGACACAACTAAGATGATATGCTTGACAAGTTATAAATTGAAGTCCCATGCCCCTTACTTACGAGTAACGAACCTCATGCTAGTCAACTTCAGTCACGAGTAAGCTCTTGTCATTGTAAATACATGGGTATCATTGAGAACCGCCAACGGGGTACCCCTTGCACATGACATAGGAGCTATCCCATAATCAAAATGACAAGGCAAGTAGACAGTGAGCATCTTAGCGATCTTTTTATTTGCTATTTGCATAGGTTTTTATTGAGGATGCTTTTTAGAATGCTCACTATAGTTATGCTGCAAGTTTCCACCATGATTAGGCATGGCTTAGGCTAGCGGCCCAGGCGTTTCTCTAACACACATATAAACTCCATGATCTTACAAGTTCCACTTTTATTTCACACCGTCAGGATCCATAAGCAAAAGAACATGATATCAACTAGGTACGAAGTACCAATGCAATGTTGAAAGCGTTCCCCATGATACATGGTTCTGCTAACTTCAACCCATAAAGTGCAAGCATATACGCAACAAAGAAGGACCCAATGGTTCAAGTTTATTAAATGCAAGAATGTAAAGTGTGCCATCAAGTTCGTGAGAGCTTTAATCACTAATTTTCACATAACAAGTTTAATTTGGGAGGTAGATAAAACAAGAATTTACTTGGAATAGCAATAATGCTACTAGGTAGGTAAGGTGGACACAAATGGCATGGGTTTGGTTTAAAGGAGTGGATGCACGAGAAGAATTCCCTCTCAGTATAGGTTTTTGGCTAGCAAGGCTGGGTAGAAAGTATAAGAGTTGAAGGAAACAAACATACATACAAGTGATAAAGACAAACATGCAATCTTCCTTGGAAGCACAAAAGATCTTAACTAGAGAATACTAGACTTATGAGCAAATCAAGAAAGAAAGAAAGATGATGAAATTTCTTTAGAGTACTCTTATCTTTTCATTCAACTCTCAAAAATAGTGTTGCTGCTGACTGAGCCAGGTTTGCCAAAACCAACTAAATTAACTCAATGATCCCAAAGTGATACCAATACTAACAACAAGATCAATCATATAACCATGAATTGAAAACTAATATAAGCTATGAAAAGAGTGAATGATAGAACTTCTCATTAATATTCCATAATGGCAACTCACACCAAGGGATACATATATAACGAGAGAAAGGACACTTCCATAATGCATACCATCCTACATAATAACTTCTCTATTCATGATATGACTCTACTAAAAAAGGTAAAAAGATAGAAGATAGTGATGTGATACCGCGGCACTCCCCCAAGCTTGGAACAAACCAAGGGGATGCCAAACCTGATGACGAATTACTCTTTTGGTGGTGGCGGTATCCTCTCATCTTCGTCCAACTTCCAAGGTAAGGGTTTCCCATCAACAAAGGACATCGTGGTTTCCAGCATCATGAAACTTGCAGCAACACTTAGGTGTTTAAACCTAACCTTATACTCACAGTTTTGATTTTGAACGTCATAAAACTGTGCTTGCATTTCGTTGGTTGTTTGGCGGAGTGAGAGGACTTCATCCTTGAGTTCAGCAGTCTCCTTTTGGTGCTCGGTGATGAGTTCGGAACAAATCTTATGGATGATATCCACTTCGCGCTCTGCCATCTTCTTGTACCTAAAGACTTCTTGCTCCAGTGCTTACATCCTGTCCTCCAGACTTCCTTCACCTTTAGGGCCTCGAACCTCTTTTATCCGGAGTTCCCCATCTTCAAGCAACAACTCCTTGGGATGAATCTTCAACTCTCTCATGTATGGGTTGATGATATCCTCTAAGGAATCTTCCTTGGATGGTCCAGAGGAAGACATTGTAGCTCCAAATGTGGGACTCTACCTGTCAGAAACATATCAAAACGAAAACACGACAAAAACCTCGTGAGATCCGGGGGATTATATATTACGAAGTTTCATAACAAAAGGAAGGTACTGAGCGAGCAGGTCGACCTTGAGTCCGTGTGGACTCACCACACGGTGGCGCGCCGGGAGGCCGCGCCACAGGGTGGTGTGAGCCACCCTAGCTCCGTTTCCATCCCTTTTTCGCTTTGTAGCTTTCCTTATTGACTAAAAACTGCAAAAATATAGTCGGATAGTATTTTCGCATAACTTTTCTTACCAGAACTGTTACCTATTTGAAAGCGGACTCTGCAGGTCTCTGAATTTGGTCCTTGATAAATCTTTCCGGAGTTATAACTTGAAAGGCATCAACATCTTCATTATAAGAATCTCCAGCAATATAGTGTTTGAGTCGCTGCCCATTCACTACTTGTGTAGTGTTGTCTTTTAAAGAAGAAATTTTTATTGCTCCTGAACGGTATACTTCTTCAATAATGAAAGGTCCTTCCCATTTTGATAGTAGCTTTCCTGCAAAAAATCTGAGACAAGACCTATACAATAGAACCTTCTCACCAACATGAAATTCTCTCTTAAGTATTCGCTTGTCATACCATCTTTTAACTTTTTCCTTAAAGAGCCTAGCATTTTGATAGGCTTCACTCCTCCATTCATCTAAAGAACTTAAGTCAAATAATCTTTTCTCACCAGCGAGCTTACAATCTCTATTTAGTTCTTTAACTGCCCAGTAAGCTTTATGTTCTAATTCTAAAGGTAGGTGACAAGCTTTCCCATAAACCATTTTATAAGGAGACATCCCCATAGGATTTTTGTATGCGGTTCTATAAGCCCATAGAGCATCATTCAACTTTTTAGCCCAGTTTTTTCTAGATCTATTAACAGTCTTTTGCAAGATGGATTTAATTTCTCTATTTGATAACTCTACTTGCCCGCTAGTTTGGGGGTGATAGGCTGAAGCAATTCTATGATTAACATCATATTTAGCAAGGGTCTTTCTAAAACCACCATGAATGAAATGAGAACCCCCATCAGTCATGAGATACCTAGGCACTCCAAACCTAGGAAAGATAACATCCTTAAGCATTTTTAGAGAGGTTTCCCCGTCAGCACTCTTCGTAGGAATGGCTTCTACCCACTTAGTAACATAATCAACGGCAACAAGAATATGAGTATAACCTTTCGAGGGAGGGAAAGGACCCATAAAGTCAAATCCCCAGCAATCAAAAGGTTCAATAACTAGAGAGTAGTTCATAGGCATTTCATTGTGTCTAGAAATATTACCAACACGCTGACATTCATCACAAGATAAAACAAATTTTCTTGCATCTTTAAAAAGGGTAGGCCAGTAGAAACCTGATTGTAGCACCTTTTGTGCAGTTCTATCTCCTGCATGATGTCCTCCATAAGCACTACCATGACATTTACGCAATATCTCCTTTTGTTCATATTCTGGAACACATCTTCGCATAATACCATCCACTCCTTCTTTGTATAAGTGTGGGTCATCCCAAAAATGATGCCTCAAATCATAGAAGAACTTCCTTCTTTGCTGAGCTGTAAAAGTTGGAGGCAAATACTTGGAGACAATAAAGTTAGCATAATCAGCGTACCAAGGGCTCCCTCGCGAGCTTATCCCTACTGTGGCTAACTGCTCATTTGGGAAACTATCATTAACAGGCATAGGGTCAAAAGAGATGTTTTCCAATCGAGATAAATTATCAGCTACAGGGTTTTCAGCACCTTTCCTATCTACTATATGTAGATCAAATTCTTGTAAGAGAAGCACCCATCCAATAAGCCTAGGCTTGGCGTCTTTCTTTGTCATAAGGTATTTAATAGCAGCATGATCAGTATGAATGGTGACTTTTGAGTCTACAATATAGGGTCTAAACTTACCACAAGCAAAAACGACAGATAGAAATTCTTTTTTAGTAGTAGCATAATTCCTTTGAGCAGTGTCTAAAGTCTTACTAGCATAATGAATAACGTTTAACTTTTTATCAATTCGTTGCCCAAGGACAGCACCTACAACAAAATCACTAGCAACACACATTATTTCAAATGGTAAATTCCAATCAGGTGGTTGAACAATAAGGGTTGTAGTTAAAGCCTTCTTAAGAGTTTCAAAAGCTCCTTTACAATCATCATAAAAAACGAAGGGTACATCTTTTTGAAGAAGATTAGTGAGGGGTTTTGATATCCCGGAAAAGTCTTTAATAAACCTTCTATAGAAACCAGCATGACCAAGGATACTACGAATACCTTTAATGTCTCTTGGGCATGGCATCTTCTCAATTGCCTCAACCTTAGCTCTATCAACTTCTATACCTCTTTCAGAAACTTTATGCCCGAGAACAATCCCTTCATTAACCATGAAGTGGCATTTCTCCCAATTAAGAACAAGATTAGTTTCTTCACATCTCTGCAAAACTTTATCAAGGTTGTGCAGAATTATCAAAAGAAGTTCCATAGACAGAAAAGTCATCCATGAACACTTCTATAATTTCCTCACAAAAACCATGAAAGATAGCAGACATGCACGTTTGAAAAGTAGCACGAGCATTACATAAACCAAAAGGCATACGTCTATAAGCATAAGTTCTGTAAGGGCAAGTAAAAGTAGTTTTTTCTTAATCTTGTTATTTAACAGCAATTTGAGAGAAACCAGAATAACCACCAAGAAAACAAAAATGGGTCTTTTTAGACAACCTTTCCAACATTTGATCAATAAAAGGAAGCGGGTAGTGATTTTTCTTAGTAACTTTATTGACTTTTCTAAAATCAATGCACATCCTATAGCCTACTACTATTCTTTGAGGAATAAGCTCATCATTATCATTAGGAACAATGGTAATACCTCCTTTTTTAGGAACACAATGAACATGACTAACGCATTCACTGTCAGCAATAGGGTAAATAATACTAGCATCAAGGAGTTTCAATACCTCATTCCTTACCACTTCCTTTATCCTAGGATTTAAACGCCGTTGGTGCTCTACTACTGGCTTTGCATCTGGTTCTATGTTGATAGAATGCTAACATATAGTAGGTGAAATCCCTTTTAAATCATCCAGAGTATAGCCCATAGCTCCTCGGTGTTTCCTCAAAAACTCCAATAACCTTTCTTCTTCCTTTCCTTAAAGTTTAGAGCTAATAATAATAGGATATATCTTTTTATCATCAATATAAGCATATTTAAGATCATCAGGGAGAGGTTTTAGATCGAAGACTGGATCCATTTTAGGTGGCAACGTGGTACCCAAGTCTTCTACAGGCAAGTCATGCTTTAGCATCTTGGGTTGACGACGGAGGATCTCGTCAATCTCATTCCTTTCTTCCATGAAGATCTCACTTTCGTGATCTTCCATAAATTGCTGCAAAGCATTGCTAGGAGCAAGAGAGATAGAAGCAAGTTGTTCAACTCTAAAATCCTCATTATGGGTTTCCTCTTCACAAGGTTCTTTAGTAAATTTCGAAAAATTAAACTCATAAGATTCCCCATCAAACCGAGACAAGATTTTCTCCCTCTTGCAATCTATAATAGCTCCATAAGTACTCAAGAAAGGTCTACCAAAAATGATAGGATAATTTTTACTAGCAGCTGAACCAAGTACTAGAAAATCAGCAGGATACTTAATCTTACCACAAAGAACTTCCACATCTCGTACAATGCCAATTGGAGAGATGGTCTCTATATTAGCAAGGTGAATAACCACATCAATGTCTTCCAATTCACAAGGACTGATTTCGTGCATAATTTCTCTGTAAAGCTCATAAGGAATAGCACTAGAACTTGCACCAATATCACATAAACCATAATAGCAATGATCACCAATTCTAACGGAAAGCACAGGGACACTAGATTTTTTAGCTCTATTAGGATGTGAAACAATATTAGAAGCATCCTCACAAAAAACTATGTGCCCATCTTCTATGCTTTTAGTGACAAGGTCTTTCACAATTGCTACCACAGGTTCAACATTTATTTGTTCATCAGGTTTTACAGTTCTCTTTTCACTTTTAGTGATTACATTAGTTATCATAGGATGATCCTTTACATTATCTGGGAAGGGAATCTTCTCGATATAAGGCTCAGGTAAGATGTGATCAATAGTACAACACTCAGTGCTCCCAACAAGAACACAATCAACAATATCTTTATAAGGTGCATGGTACTTATTCCATCCCCTTTTTGGAATTTCAATATAAGAAGCAAAAGCTCTAAAGCAATTCGTAATAACTTGCAAATCATTACTAATATTTTGAAAGTCATCAGGTTCCATAAAATATTCAATGCAATCATAATCATAATTTATACCTGACTTTCTTCCTTTGTCATTCTCCCAAGCTTCAGCATTGTCTTGAATACGGTCCAAAAGATCCCATTTAGCTTCTTCTTCCATGCGAGTGAATGATCCAGCACAAGAAGCATCCAATAAATCCTTATCATGAAGAGAAAGCCTTGCATAAAAGTTATTGATAATAATATTGTTGGGGAGCTCATGAATGGGACATTTGAGCATTATTAACTTTAATCTCCCCCAAGCATGAGCTGTACTCTCTCCATCAAGAGGCAAAAAGTTGTATATTTGATTCCGATCTTTATGAATCTCACTAGGAGGATAAAACTTTGAATAAAAGATAAGCACTATTTCCTCCCATTCTAGAGCTTGACCATTCTTCAGCAGCTTATACCATTCCTCAGCTCTTCCTTTCAGTGATAATGAGAATAACTTCTTCTTAACTTGATCTGTAGTAATACCTGCACACTTGAACAACCCGCATAATTCATGTATAAAGAGCAAATGATCACCAGGATGGACAGTTCCATCCCCAACATAGTAGTTATCCATAACACGATCAATAATTCTTGTAGGTATTTTAAAATCATCATTCTCAGCAGGTGGTGGCTTATCTACTACCTTAGCAGTGGTAGTAGCATTACCAAATAAGAAACTCAGCGAATTATCCATAACGAAAATAAAGCAACTAACAGAAGTAAACAATACTCATAGTAGAAGTTTCCTTTACTAGTTCCACTCTCCAATAGCGCTTCACTCCCCGGCAGCGGCGCCAGAAAATAGTCTTGATGACCCACAAGTATAGGGGGTGTATCGCAGTATTTTCGATAAGTAAGAGTGTCAAACCCAACAAGGAGCAGAAGGTGCTGGCTAGTGGTATGGATCAGAAATTCTCTGCAAATACTTAGCAAATGGATTTTTAGGTTTTTTTTGATATAGCAAGTAAACAATGTACAAGTAAATAAAAGACAGTAAGAATAGATGCAGCAAGTGGCCCAATCCTTTATGCAGCAAAGGACAAGCCGTTTGTATTACTTAAGATGACCAAACGTTCTCGAGGACACATGGGAAGACTGTCAAGTGCTTTCGCTTCATATAGTTGATTAATCTTCTTTAGCTTGCTAAGTGTTGTGTGGGTGAACCTGTGCTAATGTACCGACCTTCCTAGGACTAATACATACTTGTGATTATACCCCTTGCAAACATCCGTAAGTACAAGAAAGTAATTAAGGTAGAAACCTAACCACAACTTTAAACTCTAAGACCCTGACATCCCTTGTGCAATGGTTTCCTAACGGGGGTTCAGGTTTACATCACTCCGCAACCCCTACGATTAGTAGCCAAATACACAATGCATTCCCCTAGGCCCATATAGGTGAAGTGTCATGTAGTTGACGTTCACATGACACCACTAGAAGAAGTACACCACAACTTAAATATCAAACCATTGAATCTTTCTCAACACAACTCCACTACTAACAACATGACTTCTCCCATGTCCTCAAGAACAAGACGAACTACTCACAAGGCATCATATGGATCATGATCAGAGATGGAATAATGATGTATAAGAATCTGAACATAAACAATAATTCAATGATTCACTCAATAGCATCAACTACAAAGAGTAATTAACACCGGGAAAGTTTCCCCTAAGAACTATGCAAGATTCAACCCAATTGTTATAGCAATATGGAGATGGTGATGATGATGATGATCCTGATGAAGTCCAGCTTGATGGTGGTGTTGATGGTGATGATCTCCCCTCTCCGGGAAGGAATTCCCCTAGCAGAAATCTGTCTGCGGGAGAGATCTTCCTCTCTCGGTGTTTTCCGCCTCGCAGAGGCGGTTGAATCTTTCTGTGGTCTCTCCCCGAGTCTTAGGGTTTTGGGAGGATAATATACGCCAAAGGGGAGTGCCAGGGGTGGACCAGGGTGGCCACACCACCTGGTGGCGCGGCCTAGGCTGGCCCGCTCCAGGGGGTGGTGTGGGCCCCCTGTGGCCCATCTCCATCCCCCTTTTGGCTTCCTTCGTCTTCTGGATTAATAGGATTTTCCGTATATTTTCCCGGATTTTCTGATCTTCACGAATTTTGCCTCCAAACAGCACCTTTTTCATCAGAATCCTGACTGCAGTGGTCCATGCTCCAAAAGTCATCAACCATGCAAAAACAGATGAAATAACATAAGTATCACCTCTCAATACGAAATATATCACTGAATAACAGTGAATTATGACATAGAATAGTGATGCAAAATGGACGTATCTGTGATCGTCATCAAGGTTGAGAAGGGAAAGTTCAAGATAAGCATCTCGAGAAGATCATTTGCTTGAATCTTGTCGTCCATATTGGTGATAATGGATATGTGAAGACGTGTCTTAATGAAGCTATCCAATAGTGGTGTATGGGAGAGCAAATTATGAGTCTTCACGAAGCAACAATGATCAAATGGTGCATTCCGGCTTGGATGGAGCTTGAAGCATTGTCATCAAGATCAAGCGGTATGCGCAAGGCAAAGGTATGGCCTTGCTAAGTTTTATTTTTACTGGTCTCAAGGTGGTTGTTGGGAGACCGAGTTATAGGATAGATAGCTGCACTATCAAGAGGGGCTTTCGGTTGGATAACTTGATCACATCATCGTAGGGAGCTCAATTCTTTGCATACTTTGCATCTTCCTATTTTGTTGCTTCTTGGTGTTTCTCCATGTGAGGTTCTTTAGCTTGTTGCTAGCTCTTCAACAAGTCCAAGTTCATCGAAAACGAATTCGTATGCATCTTCTATGGTGTTTTCGAGTTTGAAGGTTTTACCAGTTCTTCTTATAGGGAGGATTCATACCTTTCCTAATTTGGTTCTATTCTCCTTTGTTGGACTATGATGTTTTCATGTACCATATTGTAGAGCTTGTTTTCCTCGTCAAAACAAGCCCAAGATCATCGAAATCGGAGTCCGGATGCAAAAGTTATTACGCTTTTCATGAAGTCTGTTTCATCCCGGTTGTGGATCCGGTTCAACCGAGTCCCACACCGGACGGTCCAGTTCCAGCTCCGGTAGACCGGATCTCAGGCCGTATTTTCCGGTTTTCGCGACCGAGTCTATTCCGGGTTGGCAAACAGAGGTATTCCGGTTTGTAGGTCGGTCCTCTGTCCTAGGGACCGAGTTTCCTAGTTTTGGGGCCGGTCCAACCGACTTTGGAACCGAGTTTTCGCTATTTTCTCTCCAACGGCCATATTTGCTTTTCCCTATAAAAGGGGGTTTAATACATTGCAAATGTATCTATAATTTTTGATGTTCCATGCTTGGTTTTATCTACTTTCTTGTGTTTTGTCCACACTTTGGAGTACTTTTCATATAATTTCTTGGACTAACCTATTAACAAGAGCCACAGTGCCAGCTGCCTGTTTTCTCCTATTTTTGGTTCCAGGAAGTCAGAAAATGAATATTCTCGGAATTGGACGGGACAAAAGTCAAAGTCACTATTTTACCGGAAGACATCTGGATCCAGAATACGAGACGGAGAGGGGCTGGTGCCTGGCCACACCACCTGGCCGCGCAGCCAGGCCTGGCCCGCGCCAGGGGGTGGTCTAGCCAACCCTAGCACCCCCTCGGCCTCTCCTTCCGCCTATAAGTTGCCCTCGGGACGAAAACCCTAGGTACCCGATCAAAAATCCACGAAAGAGTCTGTAGCCGCCGTCGTCTCTGTCCCTAGATCGGGGGGATCTGAAGCTCTTCCCGGCACCCTGCCGGAGAGGGGAATTCACCCTGGAGGCCTTCTTCATCATCATGCAAGCCTCCGGTGTGATGCGTGACTAGTTCATCTCTGGACTACGGGTCCATGTAGTAGCTAGATGGCTGGTTCTCCTCCTTTGTGCTTTCATGTCTAGATCTTGTGAGCTCCGTTCATGATCAAGATCATCTATTTGTAATTCTACATGTTGTGTTTGCGGGGATCCGATGGATATTGAGATGCTATTTCAGATTGATTATTGATCCTATAATGTCTTTGTTATTTGTGATCTTGCATGCTTTCCGTTGTTAGTAGCTATCTTGGCCAAGTAGATGCTAGCAACTCCAAGAGTTAGTATTTATGCTCGATAGTGGGTTCATGCCTCTGGTAATCTGGGGAAGTGACAGAAATCTCTAAGGTACTAGATGTGATGTTGCTACTAGGGAGAAAACAACAATCCTTTATTTATAGAACAATCGTATTGTTTACTTTACACGCAATTCGTAAAGCAATAATCTGTTGCTTGCAACTTAATACTGGAGGGGGTTCGGATGATAACCTGAAGGTGGATTATTAGTCATAGATGCAGTTGGATGGCGGTCTATGTATAATGTTGTAATGCCCAATCAAGTCTCAAAGGAGTCAAGATGATTAGTATATGCATGTATTGCTTTCTCAATGTTTGTCAATTGCCCCGCTGTAATTTGTTCACCCAGCATGTTATCTATCTTAAGGAGAGCCACCTCTAGTGAACTATGGATCCCGGTCCTTTTCTTTACATACAATCTATAAATTGTTTACTGCTTTGTGTTTACTTTCTGCAAACTATTACTTCCTTCCATTCAATACGTTTAATCCTTTGTTTTTAGCAAAACATGGTGAGATTGACAACCTCATCGCAAGTTGGGGACAAAGTTCTGTGGTTGTGTTGTGCAGGTCTCCACGTTGCTACTAGCACCGGTAGTGTGCCCTGCCAAGGCTTAGCTAGCAACACCTTTGGGGTGTTTCCTTGCTCCTACTGATTCGATTAAACCTTGGTTTCATAACTGAGGGAAACTTGTTGTTGTGCTCATCATACCTTCCTCTCAGGGTTCCCCAACGAGCTCGTTAATACACGAGTCAGCAAGTACTTTTCTGGTGCCGTTGCCTGGGATTCAAGGACATCTTCACAAGGGGAGTCCCTCATAACCAATCTCTTTACTTTGTTATTTTTGTTTTGCTTAGTTTACTTTTGTTTTGTTTGCTTGTTTCTTTATCAAAAACACACAAAAAAATTAGTTTTACTAGTTTGCTTTCTTTATTAAAAACACAAAAAAATTAAGTCCTCTTTAGTTGTCACCTTTTTCTTAGCTCACCATGTTGATCCCTAAGTTTACCCTGAAAAACCTTTCAATAGGTAGTGGCTCTATAATTGGGAAAGATAATATTGAAGAATTCTTTAATCATGTTAGTAAGCATGAGGATATTGAGGATAGATCCCTTGCAGATCTTGCTCCAAATTATGAAATTGCTGCAGCTTCTTTAGTTCACATGTTGGAGGCTAGGTTTGTTAACTTTAATCCCTTAATACAAGTAATGTTTCTTAAGCTTGGTTTCATAACTGAGGGAAACTTACTGCTGTGCTCATCATACCTTCCTCTTGGGGTTCCCCAACGAGCTCGTTAATACACGAGTCAGCAGGGTTCTTCCCCCAACATTTTTGAGAGTTCTTGAGCCCGAAATTGACCTCCATTGTTGACCCTCTTGAGCTTGCTTTCTCCCCTTCCCTCCTATGATTCTTGCATCCTTTTGAGGGCTTTGGAAGAGGAGATCTAGATCTACAACTCCCACCAATCAATTCCTCCTCTAAGTGAGGGAACCCATTGGATCTAGATCTTGGAGACACTTCTCCCCACACATGCTCTTGCATACAAGTTGGATCAGAACAAGTACTTAAGAACGTGGTACATGATATGCACCTATCAATACATCTTACACATAATAGGTTCCAATCTCATATATCAAATCATAGAATAAAGATCCACCACATAGAAATTACAAATATGACCATAATCATGTTGGGCAGCTCATATGGTACTAGATCTATGAAAATAAAGAGAGAGAGAGAGAGAGAGAGAGAGATACTGCCACAAACCCATAGTCCAGAGGTGGACTACTCCCTCATCATTATGGTGATGATGGTGGAGATGTTGGAGAAGGTAGAGATCCCTCCGGTGGTGGCCCCGATGGAGTTTCTCCCACCAATCTTCGCTGGTTCTGGCTCTGTTTTGGTTTTTCGGTGCTTCTGTGGTGCCTCCTTTCAGGAACTCCTAAGGGGCCCTTTATATAGTGATTTTTAGGTCATACAAAGGCGGTGGGCGAAAGATCGAATCGAATCAACGTTTGAGAAGGGAAAGCGCATGGGTGGCGCGTAGGGATGTTGACGGATGTCCGTGTATACGTCAAGCCTTGTCCGGCAATTGGATTTTTATGGCAAGTACTCATTTGTTTTCTCATGCACTAACTACATGGACTAATTACACGGTTGTCCGTCATGGCCGGTGGACTGACGGACTCCCTAATGGCGCACCCACCCTTACTGGGCGCGCCACCTGAGCCCTTTTGGCCCTCCTGGCTCATCTGGTGAGGTCCAAGTGCTCCAAAAATACACAAAATAAGGTTTTCCTGTCCTACAGAGTTATAAACAAAATAAAGAGAATCATTGGTAAATCCCCATAAATCAATATAAAAATAAATATAACATCATATATGTAGCAAATATGTGGGAATTCATAACTATAAACTGCAAAGTTCATGTATGCATTTTACATGCATCACAAGCCAATATTGCTCATTTCTTACTGATGACCACTACACGGAGCAATGCTTGCAAGCCTACTACAATATTCAATAGAAACAATGCTTCCTTCATTAACTCAAGCAAAAAGCTCCAATGCTTCATCAACATCTTATCCTGTCCACGGGAAGTTCTTCCCTTGTGTATTCAGCCCATCCGAGAGCTTCTACATCATCTTCTCCTTTAAGAATCTTCTGATCAAGTAGATAATGAACCCGCACTCCAAATGCAAAACGAAAATCACAAAATTTTAGTCAAACTCTAAACTTTGGACACCATAGTGACAACATTCAGGTCAAATCACAGATTTTGTAAAGATCATGAAGCAGATCGAGCTTACGCCATGCTTCTGGCACTTGTAGTAGATCCACCCGTCATGCTGATTTGTGTTGGGGCGCGACAACTGCACCTGGCGACTGCAGTTGTGGCACTCGATGACTAGGATGAAGGGGCCATAGCGGCGTAGAGCAGAGACGGAAGAGCTTGAGGCCGACATGGCGGAAGCGAACCTGGCAACTATGGCGGTGAAGGACAAACTACGATTGGGGCAGGATGGAGGGGCGGCGTCGACTAGGTTTGTGTCACTGTGGGGAGAGGGAAAATTTCAGAGAGAGTGAGAGAGATAATGATCGGAAGGAGAGTGGTATTGATATAAATGACATTTTTGCCAAAAAAAAACCTCCATCCGCCCACCTAACTGCACCATGTCACCAAATACCGCCTCCTCTACATCGCCAAATACCGCCTCCTCTACATCGCTATATGCGCAACGGTGACCGTGATGGGACATGCAACTTATTTAGGTACAGTATATTTTCTATTTGGAAGGTCGGTGACCGTATCGATTTTATGACGTTTCCTCCAGAATTTTCAGGGGTCCTTGCTGTAAAAGTGTAGGTCCTGATTGTGATTTTAGTTTAGTTTTGGACCTCTTTGTAAAATGTATCCTACAAGGAATGCAGTACTTGTTCAAAAAAAAACCTCATAACCAAGTGTCCATTGCAAGGGAGACACCTTAGTATTCAACCAATTAAGTTGAGATTTCCGAGATTATTCTCATGTGTGCTTGATGACAACCTGTCAGCGGCTGAGGTGTTTTCTTTTGAGGATATTTTAAACCTTTTCTGCCTACCTGTCCAGAGTTGCATATCAAGAACTTGGTGAGCCTCACCGCATTATTCAGGATAAATCCGCTCACAGATCAGAATGATGTTTGGTCCTGTTGTTGGGGAGACAAGTACACGTCGGCTAATTTCTATGGACACATTGCTATGGAAGTCTAGCTATATTATGAAAACCAAAATCTTTGCTTGGTTATTGTTAGATTTATTGCAGCGATGGAAAGTCACAGAAGATACTCACTATGAACCCTTGCGAGCTAATGAATAGAATTCATCTGTTTTTTTAGTGCAGCTTCAGTAGAAGAATATGGCATTACCTACAAATAGAGTGGCATCCCAACGATGATATTCAAACTGTAATTGCTGCAGCTAAAACGAGTTTTTGTCAGCCTCTTTTCATGGAGGTTTTAATCACCGTGTGCTCGAATATTTGGATACTACGAAATGGAAAGATCTTCAGGCAGGAGCGGCCCAATTTTGCTAAGTACTCGTAGCAAGATAATATCAATGTTACAACTTACAATATCCAAGATGCAACATGTGGAACTTGAGTCGCTAAGATGGAACAAGAGGACTAATTAATAAAATCGGGTACGAGAATTCTTCACATGTGCGGCTACAAGCATCCAGGGATACATACATATACCCTGCTGCCATGAATGATGAATCTTCTTCAGCCTCCTTCTACCCCAACAGTCAGGATCATATAGAATGTACCTAGCTAAAATACTCCCACAGTCTCTCTCTCTCTCTCTCTCTCTCTCTCTCTCTCTCTCTCTCTCCCCGATTGTTTGCAGCTAAGAACCGATGCCCGCAACTCCCTTGGCCTGAGCCGCCGCTTGTTGTGCAGCAGCTGCTGCAGCGGCCGCGGCAGCTGCGGCGGGCTTCTGGGGCGAACCTGGTGCGGCCGGTGCTTTCTGCGCAACTTCAGCGGCGGCCTGGCTCTGCGTGCTGTCGCTGCTACTGTTCACCTGCGACAGCAGAGCCTTGATCTGGGCGCCGGTGAGGGTCTCGCGCTCGATGAGGGCTTCGGCGAGCGCGTGGAGCTCCTTGTCGTGGGTCGTGAGGATCCTCTTGGCGTTGTTGTAGGCCGTCTCCAGCAGCTCCTTCACCTCCTGCTCCACCAGGGACCTCGTCTCTGTGCTCATCGACTTGCCGTCGTCGTCGTAGTTGTACGAGACGAGGCCCAGGCGCTTGCTCATGCCGTACCTGGTCACCATGGCCTTGGCCAGCCGGGTCGCCTGGCTCAGGTCCGACCTGGGGCCCGAGGTGACCGCGCTCTCCCCGAATATCAGCTCCTCCGCCACGCGCCCGCCCATGCAGACGTCCAGCCTCGCCAGCATCTGCTTCTTCGACACGCTCGTCTGGTCCTTGTCCGGTAGCTGCGTCACCATGCCCAGGGACATCCCCCGTGGGACGATGGTGGCCTTGTGGACGGGGTGGGCACCGTCAGTGTGCATCGCGACAAGGGCGTGCCCTCCCTCGTGGTACGCCGTCAACTTCCTCACCTCGTCAGATATCACCGCCGACTTGCGCTCGCTGCCCATCATGATCCTGTCCTTGGCGAACTCCAGGTCGTGCATCGACACAGACTTCGCACCGTCCATGGCAGCCTTGAGAGCCGCCACGTTCACCAGGTTGGCAAGGTCCGCGCCTGAGAATCCAGGTGTTCCCCTAGCAATGGTCATCAGATCCACGTCATCAGCTTTCAAGACCTGCAGTTCAGGGAGAAATATGGTTTGAGTCATGCAGCAGCTTGCCTAAATGTACGCGGAGAACCAATCAAGCATCACAAAAGTAACAAACATCGGATCAAGGGTTCACCTTTGACATGTGAGTCTCCAAGATCTGTCGGCGGCCCTCAACATCAGGATTAGGAACCACGATATGACGGTCAAAACGCCCAGGCCTAACAAGGGCTTTATCCAGTGACTGAGGGAAGTTTGTTGCTGCAATCACGATGATCCCATCATTCTGCTTGAACCCATCCAGCTCAACAAGCAACTGGTTCAAGGTCATCTTCATATACTGCTGATCTTTTGGGTTTCTGCTCCCGCCAATCGCATCGATTTCGTCTATGAAAATTATGCAAGGAGACCGCTTCTTCGCTGCGCTGAATAGATCCCTCACTCTTCTTGCCCCGACACCCACAAACATCTCCTCAAACTCGCTACCACTGCACGAGAAGAAAGGAACACCGGCTTCCCCTGCAATAGCCCTTGCCAACATGGTTTTCCCTGTCCCAGGAGGGCCGACAAGCAGAACACCTTTTGGAAGCTTGCCACCAAGGCGCGTGAAACGCTGCAAAAAAAAGGAAAGGTGCTTGTTAATATAAAAGAAGACCAGGGGCACATCAAGTCAAACAAAATGAAGAACTCCAGACACATCTTTAAATCAAAACTCAATTTTATCAATGCAGCGCTAAGCAAGCAGTACAAAAGGGTACTCCCTTCGATCCATATTAATATGGATCAGAGGGAGTAGTATATTTCAGTCAACGTGAGAATTAAACAGCTACAAGTGGCGCAACGGTTTCAACAGAAAGCAATGAGAGTAGTAGACAAGTTGATTCAGTTTTTACTTGACTACGTTTACATTTCAGTACGGCGCACCATGTCTATGGTAGCAGCCATCATTGCTCTCAACTATATACATCTTTAAGATCAAAACTCAGTATATCAACTCAGCGCTACTTAAGTAGTACAAAAAGCACATCGTCATGACAAAAGCAATAGCATATTTCATTATACGTGAGACTTAAACAAAGTAAAGTCATGCAAAAGTTTAAACAGAGAGCTAGGAGAGCCTCGAGGTTCTTTTATTTATCAAGTTTCCCTAGAAGACCAGGATGAACAAATTAGACGGGAAACGCAGGGGAAAGGAGGCATAGCATGATTAATTACAATGTAGTAGAACAGTTGATTTGCCATTAACTTAACTGTGTTTAATCAGTAGACTAACATGTCAATGATAGCAATGTCCTTGGGCTATAGAGATTTGTTTACATTTATTACCCAGCATTTTTATATTTTCCTAATTAATCAGAAACACCTGATTAATAAAGCTTCACCTTGGGGTCTCGTAGGTAGTGAACTATTTCCTCAAGTTCAGCTTTAGCTTCATCAACCCCCTTGACATCACTGAATTTTGTGCTTGAATCCAAGCTCGGCTGAACCTCTTCATTCAATCCAAGGCCTGAATATAATTCAAGGTCGATACAAATTACTACTGAAACTGATTAATGATCAGGAGATAGCTATCATACATCCAAAACAACAAACCTTTAGTAATTCCTCTATCTTCAATCAGAGCCCCGATGCCGGAGATCACAAGGAAAGTAAGTGCAATGCTGCGGAAGGTACGCCAAAGCTGCTCCTTGAATTGACCTGTTTCTGATGCAACCATGTGAATGGGTGCACCAGCGGTACCAAGAGCACCATCTTTTGTCATACGACCAACACTCTGAAATCCTGTAACACCACTACGGCTTTCTTCCTCCCTTGCTGAATTAGTAATTCCTGCATAGGAAGGTTCATGTGATCATCCATGCACAGAAGGTAATAATAGTAAAAAAGCGCCATGTATGGCGGTGAAACGAGAACACTTCAAATAATCTGTTACTGGATGAGAGTGAAATACGCAGTGCAGAGGAGTCAGGACATGATGACTGCAGATCATGTTGAATAATTGACATATGAGAGCAGAAAGTTAAAACCAGAGGTACTGGTATCATTACAGAAACCCACTAACTAAAGGTGCAGAGTAAAATGATAGGATTTGTTTTGTGCATTTAAAGAAGGGATGCACTTGAACAAACAGCGTGTGCTTTACACAAATCAATCTACTACGGCAAAGTAGTAGAAATATCCTAAACTCCGCCTGTTGCCGGTGAGACAAGAACTTTAACAAACGAGAAACATGATAAGTTACTTCTGGGGGGAGTAACATACACGACGCAGAGCATTTAGGACATGATGACTGCAGATTCAAATATGAGAGCAGAAAGATGAAACTAAAGGTAGTTCAATGAACACCAGTTCAAAATCACCTCCAGCGTGTCGCCTGAAGGGATTGCACTTATAAAAACAGACAGTAGGTACGTTACGTAAACCAATCAAGCACAGGCAAGCAGCAGAAAGCACTTACCTCTCTGCAAGGTCTTGAGCAGCGGGCTATCGTCCAGCCTGTCGAGACTGACAAGGGCCTTCACGTACTGTGAGAGCGCCGCCGCGTTGTTGTGCAACGAGGGCTGGCTCTCGAAGATCTGCACGACTCTCTCTGGGTTGCCACTCCTGCAGATCTCTTTAAGGAGAGAAGCGTCGCTGGGCGTGTCCAAGTCCCGGAACATGCGGCTGAAAGTACCGGTGTAGCTCGATCGGCACCTCTCCTGCAGCTTCCTAAGGGCACTGCCTGCAGCAAAACCAAGACGCACACGGTGAATAAGAAAAAAAGGCACAACTTCCTTCATGAGGAACTATTGGAAAATACAGCAAGATACGTTAGACAAAGTGAGACATAGTTTTACGAGGGAGAGAGAAGCAAATACCAGTGCCATTTGCGGGAGTCCTGAAATGCGCTGTAGCCGCTAGCTCACTGTAGATGAGATTGGACGACCGTCTCCCAGCCTGGAACACGGACAGAGGTCAGACTCGACGGTTAGGTTGACAATAGCGGAAGCATGATATGTGGAACAGAGCAAGCAACACACCGATTTTATTTTTTGCGCACAAATTTCATTTATACTCATGACTCAAGTTGGCAAATTTTGACTGACAGACTTCAAAGGCGACTCTAAACTCGATGATAACATAACAGTTCCCACCGCTATTCCAAAACCGTACGTGAAACCTGAGCTTCATACGGCTTCTCTATGATCAGAAAAAAGAGAGGACTGTTTCGTTATTAGCCCCCGGGGCGCAGATAGAATTAGGTAAACGATGGGTCTCAATTCGGGAGGAAGAACCGGTAATAAGCACAAAACCATCCAAGGGGAAAAGGTCAACTGGGTACCGCAGGGGAAAATAAATCCTAACACCGTTTATTTCAAGCCTTATTTTTACGTGGTATATACTATAGCATACAACTATCCCTGTACAGGGGTGGGGGGGCGTGGCCAAGAGCTAGAACAAGAACAACGCATCGCGCTGGCATTTGCAGCCTGAGCTCAGTAGCAGGGGAAAACCCAACTAGAACGAGGAGAATAACACCCTTTTTTTCCCCTTGTGCTGGAACCCCGGGTATTTTATCTCTGTTGTGTTAATTTACAGAGCCAAACCCCGGGTAAGATCTAGGTGGGGTGTATGTGACCGACTCTGACTGCTCGACGGCCTAAACCCTAGCTCGCGACGGCGCGGCGAAGACGGGCATCGTCGTCTCTGGATCGACGCGTAAGCGATCTAAGCGAGGGGTAATCGCGCGTGGCTCGACGGAGGTCCCCGGGCGGAGGGGTCCTTGCCCGGTCGCCGACGGGGCAGAAGTTGGGGGAGGGGAGAAGAAGAATCTCGATAGCAGGGCAGGGAGGGGAGGGGAGGGGAGGGAGTGATCACCTTGGAGAGGGCGAGCCGCCAGGCCATGGGCGCCGCCGGGGAGGGGAGGGGAGGGGAGGGGGTTGATCGGAGCCGGAGAGCGGGCGGAGGAGATTGGTGGGAGAGGCCCGACGGAAGAAGAAGAAGAGGAGCAGCAGCAGTATATTTTTTTTCGGAAAGTGGTTAATTAATTTCGTGGTGCGTGGACCAGTGGACTAGGCTGACGACCGGGGCACGGGGCGGGCCGGCCCGGCCCAACGCCCACGGATGGATAGACCTTAATTTCGCGTTTCGTTGCCCCATGGGCTGGGATGACAGTCAGGACACTGTGGGCCCGGCCCAATGCGCACGTGCTTATGTCAAAAACGCAAGTAATAATATATTTATTGAGAGCTACCTAAGGGACCTCTCTATTGCTAGCCCAAGCAGGGCAGGGGGTGAAACACCCGAAGTGGATTGCTCCTGCCGCTGGGTGTGTGAAGCTGAATGTCGATGCAGCCATGGGGAAAACAGGGCCAGGCGAGGCCGTTGGGGTTGTCTGCCGAAGCGAGGAGGTTTTTTTTTTCTAGGAGCCTCCACCCTCATCGTCGCAGGTATCTCTGACCCAACTGTTCTTGAAGCAATGGCATGCAGAGAAGCCTTGGCGTCAAGGCCGCGGATCTATAAGGAAGACGTCAAAACATTGCAATGATTAGCAGCAAAGGGTCACAGATATGGCAAGGCCTTTTGCTGAAAGGTATAGCATGATTCTAGAGGAAATAAAATTTACTAGTAGCTCTATTGATGATGTAAAGTTTAGGCATGAAAACAGAGCCTCCAATGGAGAGGCCCATAGATTAGCTCGGTCGGCTACTTCGACTGGTTTGGGACGTCAGCTTTGGCTGCTTCAGCCGCCTGATGGTCTTTGTACCCCAGGCATAGTATTGAATCAATAAAGGATTAGCTTTTTCTTAAAAAAAAGTAATATATTTACTAGTTTAATGTCTGTGTGTGTGCTGCTACGGCGCCTCAAATTTGTTCCACTGCACATGCGGATATAATTGCATAAATTGTTTAGAGCGAAAATGAAGCAACAAAATTTCATAAATAAAAACCCCTCAAGAAAATTGCATAAATAACATTCATTCAAAATACATACGGGGTAGATCATGTTGGAGATATGCCCAAGAGGCAATAATAAAGTGGTTATTATCATATCTTCACACTTATGATAAATGTTTACATACCATGCTATAATTGTATTAACCGGAAACATTAATACTTGTGTGATTTGTAAACTAAAATAAGAGTCCCTAGTATAGCCTCTATACTTCACTAGCTTGTTGGTTGATTGATGATTGTGGTTTCCCTATCATGAACATTGAGATGTTATCAACAACAAGGTCATATCGATGGGAGGGAGGGGAGGGGTTGATCGGAGCCGGAGGCGGGCGGAGATTGCGGTGGGAGGCCGACGGAAGAAGAAGAAGAGGAGCAGCAGCAGTATATTTTTTTCGGAAAGTGGTTAATTAATTTCGTGGTGCGTGGACCAGTGGACTAGGCTGACGACCGGGGCACGGGGCGGGCCGGCCCGGCCCAACGCCCACGGATGGATAGACCTTAATTTCGCGTTTCGTTGCCCCATGGGCTGGATGACAGTCAGGACGTGGGCCCGGCCCAATGCGCACGTGCTTATGTCAAAAACGCAAGTAATAATATATTTATTGAGAGCTACCTAAGGGACCTCTCTATTGCTAGCCCAAGCAGGCGGGGGTGAAACCCGGAAGTGGACCTTCGCCCCGCCATTGGGTGTGTGGTCGAATGTCGATGATGCGACCATGGGAAAAAAGCGAGGCGGTTAGGGGTTGTCTGCCGAGCGAGGAGGTTTTTTTCTAAGGCCTCCACCTCATCGTCATGATATCTCGACCCAACCGTTCTTGAAGCAATGGCATGCGAGCCTTGGCGTTAATGGGATCTATAAGGAAAGGCAGCGTCCTGGTTGCAACAGTGCTTGGTGGTCACAGATATGGCAAGGCCTTTTGCTGAAAGGTATAGCATGATTCTAGAGGAAATAAAATTTACTAGTAGCTCTATTGATGATGTAAAGTTTAGGCATGAAAACAAAATGGCCTCCAATGGAAGGCCCATAGATTAGCTCAAATTGGCTACTTGATGGTTTGGGACGTCGGCTTTGGTCGTTTCAGTACTGGTCTTTGTACCCCAGGCATAGTATTGAATCAATAAAGGATTAGCTTTTTCTTAAAAAAAAGTAATATATTTACTAGTTTAATGTCTGTGTGTGTGCTGCTACGGCGCCTCAAATTTGTTCCACTGCACATGCGGATATAATTGCATAAATTGTTTAGAGCGAAAATGAAGCAACAAAATTTCATAAATAAAAACCCCTCAAGAAAATTGCATAAATAACATTCATTCAAAATACATACGGGGTAGATCATGTTGGAGATATGCCCAAGAGGCAATAATAAAGTGGTTATTATCATATCTTCACACTTATGATAAATGTTTACATACCATGCTATAATTGTATTAACCGGAAACATTAATACTTGTGTGATTTGTAAACTAAAATAAGAGTCCCTAGTATAGCCTCTATACTTCACTAGCTTGTTGGTTGATTGATGATTGTGGTTTCCCTATCATGAACATTGAGATGTTATCAACAACAAGGTCATATCATTAGGAGAATGATGTGATGGACATACTCCTATAGATAAGCGTAGCATAAAGATCAAGTCATTTCAATAGTTCAATTGCTATATGCTTTCTGATACATAGTAACCTAATTCCTTCGACCATGAGATCATGCATATCACCTTTACTGGATGGATGCTTTGATGACATCAAACACCACCGTGTAACGGGGTGGCTATAAAGGTGGTATTGGGTGTTCGTAAAGTATTGGTTGAAACACATGGATCAAGAGTGGGATTTGTCCATCCACATGACGGATAGATATTCTCTGGCCCTCTCGGTGAAATGTCATCCAATTAGCTTGCAAGCATGTGACTTGGTCACAAGGATCACATATCAGGAACGAGAAAAGAGTACTTATCAAGAACGAGGTTGAACTAGGTATGCGAGATACCGACGATCATAACCTCGGATAAGTAACATATCGTGAGACAAAGGGAAATTGGTATCGTATGTAAGTGGTTCATTCGATCGCAGTAATCGTAGAAATATGTGGGAGCCATATGAATTTCCAGATTCCTCTATTGGTTATTGTTGAAGTGTCTCGATCATGTCCGCATAATTCACGAACCGTAGGGAGACACACTTAAGGATTCACGTTGTTTGAGTAGTTATGGTATTATGAAAGAGACCGAATGTTGTTCGAGTCTCGGATGGGATCCGGATATCACGAGGAGATCCGGAATGGTCCGGAGAATAAGATTCATATAAGGAAAGTCCTGCTTTGAGTTGGGGAATGGTTCCGTGTTTTCATCGGAACATTCTAGAAGGTCCGGAATGTCCGGCACTCCGGAGGAAGGGTACATGAATGTGTCATTGCAAGATGGAATGATTGCATCATGTACTAAGTGTTCTCGCTGTCCAAAATAAAGGGTTTATTTAATTTCTAAATTGAAAAGTCAAACGGCTAGTTTGAAAGTCAAACCGCCAATTTTGGAAAGTGGAAAGAGGAGGAGGAGGAGGCCGAGTTGAGGGAATTCCTCCCCAGGCGCACCTCCCTAGGCCGAGTTGGGGAGAACTCCTCCCTCACCATGGCAGCCCTCCCACCTATATATATAAGGAGGCAGGGCCTCCTCTCCTACACACTGAGTTCCTATCCTCTAAACTAGAAACTAGACCCCCGCTTAGAGTCGGTTTAGAGCTTCTAATTGGTTTAGAGCCTTCTAATTGGTGTGTCTAATTACTAGATCACTAATAGCCTCTCTCATAAGCTCCACCATACTGCACCGGCTTACGAAGCCTCATGGATCTCCCTCTACTTCCTGACCACGCAGTTGTCACGAATCGCGAGGAGAGTACTACAACCTCCGTCACTGGAACAAGGGAGAGGAAGGTCTTCGTCGAAATCTAACGAGTGTGACCATTGCGGGAGCGCTTCGGAACGCTGGCCCGGAAGGATCGTCTGGCGATCTTGAGATCGGAAAGAGTACGACTACATCACCCACGAGAATCGCTCTCGCTAACCGCTTTGGAATCTTCGAGGTGAGTTCCACTATCGACTCGTTGCTACAATCTAGTAGATAGATCTTGGCTTGTTTGTTTGTATGCGATAGAAAATTTTGTTTTCCATGCTACGAACCCCTACAAGGGTATCGAGCCGTGTCTATATGTAGATCTGTTGCGAGTAGAACACAATGGTCATTGTGGGCGCTGATGCTTTTATTGTAGATTGCTTTTGTGTACTTTGCATCTTGCGGTATGTTGGGATGAAGCGGCCCGGCTAACCTTACATGACATCGTTCATGAGACTTGCTCCACGCTTGACATGCAACTTGTATTGCATAAGTGGCTTTATGGGTGCTGTTTCTCCTAGCATAGTAAAGATCCAATTTACAACGGGTGATCAACAATGCTAGTATCAATGTTGTGGTTCTTGTTCGTAAGTTAGAACGACACTTATTGAAAGCCCCAAACCACGTAAAATATCAAATGAAAGTAGAGGCGTCTAACTTTGTTTTGCGAGGGTGTCTTGATGATGTGATATGGCCATGATTGTGATTATATTTGATGTATGCAATGTTCCTTATTGTAAGTTGGCAACGGCGAGAGCCATATGGTTGTCTTTAATTCGTTAAGACCTCAAGTGTCTATTCAAAATAGTTGTAATAGTTGAAGCTGGTGGGCGACAACCATGAAGAAGCATCATTGACCTTGATGCTATGCCGTGATGATGGAGATCATGTTCGTGCTTGAAGATGGAGATCGGAAGCACAAAGAAGAAAGGCCATATCATATCACATATTATGAATTGCATGTGATGTTAATCCTTTATGCATCTTGTATTGCTTAGTAGACGACGGTAGCATTATAAGATGATCCCTCATGCACATAAATTTCAAGTTCTAAAGTGTTCACCCTTAGTATGCACCGTTGCCAAAGCTTGTCGCTTCAAGCACCACGTGATGATCGGGTGTCTTTGATTCCGCTGGTGAATACAACGTAAGCAAGCCAGATTTGCTTATGCGGTAGCTAAGGTTTGATCTTGACGAGCCTAGCATGTACAGACATGGCCTCGTGAACACGGATCTTGCTAAAGGTAAAGCATGAGTCATATAGTAGATATGATGAACATGATGATTGTTCGCCATTGAAGCTATATCAACTCACGTGATGATCGGTTTTGATGTGGTGGATTTGGTTCGTGTGATCACTAAAACAATGTGAGGGATATTGTTTTGAGTGGGAGTTCACCTAGATTAATTTAATTATTAATTAGAACTCAATTTATCATAAACTAAAATCAAAGTGAATTTGCATAGTTGTTGTAGTCATTGGCATCCGTTTATCACCTTGCGCTTAGTTTTAATTGAGATGATAGAACTATAGAATTCTGGTTAGTTACTTTACGAACTGGTATCGTATTGTTTTGAAGTGTTAATCTAAAGTTTAAAAGTCCTATTGCAAACTTTCAAGAAGTTCCAAGTACTCCATAAAGTTTAATAATTAGTATTAAAACAAGAGTGACAATTCCAAGTGTTAGTGTTTGAGTATCATGTTTGTCTCCTTGATTCTTGATATTCAAAAGATTCTCTTAATATCAAGGTTATCTAGGATCTGAAAGAGTTGTTTCAGAAACCATGATGTGTGGAAGATATTGTGATATCTGAAACAAAGTTTTGGTTGCAACATGATAAAGTATAATATGGCAAAGTTCATGTTCTCATATTTTGATGAGAATTTAAAGGTTGGAGACACTAGTTGTCCTAATCTTCCAAAAGGTTTTGGAGAGCAACATTATACTCACGATTCACCGTTATAAGCTAAAGTAGCTTGATCATAGATAAATCCATGATGAAGGTGAATATTTGATGTAGGTAAAATGTTTACTACACCAAGAGATTACTAAAGAAAGGAATTTGAAAGAACACCAAATATTTGATAATGGTGATCTACTTCAAAGTGCAAGTTCAAAGACATTGGTATTTAACTATACACGCTTTGGACTATGTGTCATATGTATGACTCCACTATTGATGTTGATAGATTCTTTCAAATGTAAAAGGAAATCTTGAAAGAGAATCTCATAAGTATATGGCGTAAAAGAAAAGACTAGAATTGTTCAGTTTAAGTATATAGATGATATATGTGTTATGGCTATATTCTTTGCTTATTAAACAATGTGGTTCTTAAGTATTTGATACTGAATTTGTTGGTGTGAATCGTCATACGAAACAACAGAATTCATGAACTACAATGGCCTAAGTAACTAGCAAAAGAATATGTGATGATGTTCATCGAAAACAAATAAAGGGTTATTGTGTTGCTCGTTAAACATCAACGCTTGCCTTCAAGATTTGTTTTATCAGGTATTATGAGAACAAAAGGGTTGTTCAAATAATTGCCGTAATCCATAAAAGATGGATGATTCACAAATCTCGTTGGAGAAATCACATCCATAAAACTAGTGCTAAAATTGTCGAAAGACAAATTGATTGAAAGATCACTTAGGAAGTGACATCGCCGTTTAAATTATATTGGAAAGAAAACATGAAGAAACTCCATATGGATGGAATTTTGGAGTCTTTTGATTTTTGATCACATGACGCTTGTGAAACTTTCCTAGAGATAATTAGAACTTCGTTCATAGGCCAAAAGGGAACGAATGACTAGCTTATTGGAACTTGTACATATTGTTGTACGAAATCCATTATGTGTAGTCAAGAGCGATGGATTTCAACTTCATATGCTTTCTCCGAAAATTTGAGTGAATATATGAATATTTACTTAATAAGGATGAAGTATGAAATATTTGAAAAGTTCAAAGTCTTTCAAGATGAAGTGTAAAATCATTGTAACAACAATATAAAATGTTTATGATAAAGATCATAAAGGAAGATATTTGAGTTACAAGTTTAGCATAATACCTTAAGATTTAAGGAATCGTTCTGGATTTGCATTTCCAAACACCATAAGAGTATGGAGCGTTGAGATATGTAATTGAACCTTGTTTGACATGGTAAGATCAAAGGTATAATTCATAAACTGCCATTATATTTTAAAGATTAAAAGCTTTAGAGATTACCGTTTTTCCACTAAAAAGAGCTCCATCATAATCCGCTGAGATGACACCATATAAAGTTATGGTTTGGGATAAAACCCAAGTAGTCCTTTCTTAAACATTGGGATGCTATGCATAAGAAAGATGTTTGCAACCAAAGTCGGATAAACTGTCTTTGTATTATCAAGTATTCCTCCATAAACACCGGAGACAAAAGTGTTTGTCGCTTAGAACGCCAAGTTTCTTTGAGAAGGAATTTTTCGTGAAAAGTTAAGTGGGAGGACAATAGAACTTTGATAAGGTTAAAGGAACCTTAGCTATATGTGCGAGTTATGACCTAGAAAAAGTGTTCCCGAGGCAAAGAATAATGCTCATGGCTCACGTGCCTCAAAGGTTGTGGTCACGGAGGTCTAAGTTTCTATTGAACCAAGTAGGTCAAGTAAACAATCAAATACCAAGATTTGAGGGTTGAATCATTATTTGAGAATAATGAACCTACTA
This sequence comes from Avena insularis, assembly GCA_023614405.1. NCBI lineage: Eukaryota > Viridiplantae > Streptophyta > Magnoliopsida > Poales > Poaceae > Avena > Avena insularis. Next base: position 537,221,166 of record CM042684.1, read on the forward strand.
CATGCAAAGAAGCGATGATGGGCCCTGACTCCGTCAAATGGCTTGAAGCCATAAAATCCGTGATAGTTCCATACACGAAATCAAGTTTTGAACTTGAAGGACCCTCGAAAAGGTGTAAGACCTTGCGGTTGTGTTTGGATCTATAAAGAAGTAGACATGGATGTTTCACATCTATGAAATAGTCGACATGTTGGGAAAGAGTTCACAACAATGTTCAAAGGTTGTATATGACAAGATTTGATCTTTCATAGCGATTTTAGTCTAGACGGATTAATGTAGCAACCACTACATATAATTTGTTATGTGGTAGTAGAATAAACAAAACAAGTTCTTCTAATAGAATGGTTACCTAGGACGTGTGCATGACACGGTCCAAAGGGTTTTGTTAATTCAAAGGATGCTAAAAGCATATGCAAACTTCAATGGTTGAAGTAAGCATAGCGGAGTTGGAATCTTCACTATGATGAAACTGTTAAAGAGTTTAATTTCATCGGAGACAATGAAGATGCTTGCATTTGCAAGAAATTAAGTGGGCGCTAAGACATGTTTCTAATACATTATGTGGAAGACATATTGTTGATTGGAAATAATGTATCTTTTATTAACACATATTAAGAATTTCATCCCGATGAAAGACTTAGGCAAAACCAAATATTTGGCATCAATAGACGCTAATATGGTTGTGCCGTACATAGACGAGATATTGAATGAATTAAATATATAAACTACAAGAAAGGTTATTGTTGCAAACAAAGGATTGAAAGAGTTAAATGTTGATGATATATTCAAGTGTAATGTCACTTGGTAAGTGAAAAAAAGATTCAATTATATTTTGATACTTGATGAATGAAAAAACAAATAGAATTTATAAAAAACATAAAGTGATATGTACAAAACAAGATATGTCCTATGCTATAAATATTATGAGCATATACCGAATGATTCATAAGATGATCATTGGACGATAGTAAGGATATTCTTATGATCTTTTGAAAGAACTAAGAGTATATTATTTGTAGAAGTGACAAATAGATGATTAGTTCATTGTATAAGTACTACATTGATACTAGTTTTGTCACAGAGTACAAATTAAGTTTATCTCAATCTAAACTAAGGGTGGCACAATATAATGGAAAGTGAGTTCCATAATGGATTTGGATGAGTTCCAAAGTTAAGACATTGTGACAGATACTTCAACAAAAGGCTAAGTATATGACTGCTATTATAGCAGCAAAAGAGGGCATTTGTGTCAAGTAGTTTGTTATCAAACTAGGTGTAGTTCACAGCGGGATAATACTATGAAGATATATTGTGCGACAATATTATCAACATGTTTTAACCCCAAAGAACTAAAGGTCACACCAAAGGACCAAATTTATACAAAGCCATATCATTAGAGAATGAGTGATGCGTAGAGACGCAAAGATATGCAATTACACGGACACGAAGTGTCGGATCCGGAGATCATTGACCACTAGCAATCGTGGTACATACAACACCAGAAAGCCATAGGTGTTGAATACACAAAGGTTTGAAACTAGATTATTGACTCTAGTGCAAGTGGGAGACTGTTGGAGATATGCCCAAGAGGCAATAATAAAGTGGTTATTATCATATCTTCACACTTATGATAAATGTTTACATACCATGCTATAATTGTATTAACCGGAAACATTAATACTTGTGTGATTTGTAAACTAAAATAAGAGTCCCTAGTATAGCCTCTATACTTCACTAGCTTGTTGGTTGATTGATGATTGTGGTTTCCCTATCATGAACATTGAGATGTTATCAACAACAAGGTCATATCATTAGGAGAATGATGTGATGGACATACTCCTATAGATAAGCGTAGCATAAAGATCAAGTCATTTCAATAGTTCAATTGCTATATGCTTTCTGATACATAGTAACCTAATTCCTTCGACCATGAGATCATGCATATCACCTTTACTGGATGGATGCTTTGATGACATCAAACACCACACCGTAACAGGGTGGCTATAAAGGTGGTATTGGGTGTTCAGAAAGTATTGGTTGAAACACATGGATCAAGAGTGGGATTTGTCCATCCACATGACGGATAGATATTCTCTGGGCCCTCTCGGTGAAATGTCATCCAATTAGCTTGCAAGCATGTGACTTGGTCACAAGGGATCACATATCACGAACGAGAAAGAGTACTTATCAAGAACGAGGTTGAACTAGGTATGCAGAGATACCGACGATCATAACCTGGATAAGTAACATATCGTGAGATAAAGGGAAATTGGTATCGTATGTAAGTGGTTCATTCGATCGCAAAGTAATCATAGAAATATGTGGGAGCCATATGAATTTCCAGATTCCTCTATTGGTTATTGTTCGGAGAAGTGTCTCGATCATGTCCGCATAATTCACGAACCGTAGGGAGACACACTAAGGATTCGACGTTGTTTGAGTAGTTATGGTATTATGAGAAAGAGACCGAATGTTGTTCGAGTCTCGGATGGGATCCGGATATCACGAGGAGATCCGGAATGGTCCGGAGAATAAGATTCATATAAGGAAAGTCCCGCTTTGAGTTGGGGAATGGTTCCTGTTTTCATCGAGAACATTCTAGAAGGTCTAATGTCCGGCACTCCGGAGGGGGAAGGGGTACATGAATGTGTCATTGCAAGATGGAATGATTGCATCATGTACTAAGTGTTCTCGCTGTCCAAAATAAAGGGTTTATTTAATTCCTAAATTGGAAAAGTCAAACGGCTAGTTTGAAAGTCAAACTGCCAATTTTGGAAAGTGGGAAAAGAGGAGGAGGAGGAGGAGTTGGAGGGAATTCCTCCCAGGCCGCAGCGCTCCCTAGGCCGAGTTGGGGAGGAACTCCTCCCCTTGGCCGGCCAGCCCTCCCACCTATATATAAGGAGGGGCAGGGCCTCCTCTCCTACACACACAAGTTCCTATCCTCTAAACTAGAAACTAGACCTAGACCCCGGTTTAGAGCTGTTTCGGTTTAGAGCCTTCTAATTGGTTTAGAGCCTTCTAATTGGTGTGTCTAATTACTAGATCACTAATAGCCTCTCTCATAAGCTCCACCATACTCGCACCGGCTTAAGCGAAGCCTGGGATCTCCCTCTACTTCCTTGTACCACGCCAGTTGTCACGGAATCATGAGGAGAGTACTACAACCTCCATTTTCATTGGAACAAGGAGAGGAAGGTCTTCGTCAGTACCGAACGTGTGACCGATCGGGAGCGCTGAGGAACCTGCGCCGGAAGGATCGTCTACGCGATCTTGAGATCGGAAGAAATCGACTACATCACCCACGAATCGCTCTCGTTAACCGCTTTGGAATCTTCGAGGGTGAGTTCCACTATCGACTCGTTGCTACAATCTAGTAGATAGATCTTGGCTTGTTTGTTTGTATGCGATAGAAAATTTTTGTTTTCCATGCTACGAACCCCTACAGATCATTTCTACCTGCTGCAAATTACAAACAACATTCTCTCAAAATACAAAGAGAACGCTTCAGAGCATGTTACGCCGGACATCAGACAAACTTGCACAGCGGCGTGTACCGGTAGGGCCCCAAGTGCACATCAGCAACAAACAAACAAACTGGCAGCAAAGCGGGTACAGATAGGCCGCCGCAAGCAAAATTCATGACATTCTTCCAGTTCAAACACAAATCAAATTCACGACGACATTCTTCCACTTCAGCAAAGTAAATTACAGGAATAGCTACACCAGATGATGAAATACATGCTCCACACATTCTTCCAGTTCAAACACAAAATATTTTCATATTTACCATTAAAACACACAGACATTCTTTCTGCTGTGCCAACAGAGCAAAAGAACAACAGAATTCTACACTTTTCTTGAAAGCATAATATATAGCCATTTTAATTCAACAGAGTTCCAAACGAGCACGCTGTCACCAGCATGCCAGCCACCCTACTGCACAAATCTCTCCGAAATACAACATCATTCATTCCATCTCGTCCGTCCAAAAAAGGACTAAATTAGTGCCGCGGCGAATCTTCTTCCGTGCGAGCGCGAGTCAACCACAACAAAGAGCAGAAACTGTACAAATTAATTAAAAACGACCAAGCAAACCACCGTGAAACACCCCCATTATAAAGACCAACCATTGCCACGGCAGCCTCTGCTGCGAGAACCGGGTATACGGCCGCAAGCAAGCCTGAGAACACCGCCCACCAGACACACACACAACCCCCTTATTTGCCAGCCTCCTTCAGCGCCTCAGTTCCGGCAGAGGCGGCTTTTCATGCCCCGTGTTACTTAGTAGTTGTTGTTGTTCCTGTCGTCGCTGTCGAAGTTGAGGCCCTGGATGCCCCTGACCGTTGACTCGTAGTTCTTGGCCGCATTGGCGCTCGACGATGACGGGTGCCGGCCAGAGGACGACCGCCTGTTGTTGTTGGCGTCCGACGAGTCCACCTGCTGCGGGCTCCACCGCGGGGCGGACCGCTGGAACGTGCCCCCTGGGCTTGCGTCCGTCGTGCGGCTGCGCGCCTGCTGGTCCCTGTCCGCGTCCGTGCTCGGCTCCCGGCTGCTAGACACAGCAGGCCGCCTTGAGGACCCGCTTGACCGCCCCATGAAAGTTGAGTTGGAGTACTGCACATCATTTTTGAAGGGTCAGCTGTTAGTACTCAAAACACTTCAGCCTAGCAACGATAGACAGACAGATAGACAGGGTGGAAAATAGCGACTTTTCGCAACTCACAATAGCATCTTTCGAGGTGGATTGGTCATGTCTGATCGGCGACTTCTGCTTGGCTAGGCTGCCCGCGTTTATAGCAGGAGGTGGAACCTGGCGCCGCATAGCATCCATGTCTGACCAGCCGCTCCTCCTCCCCTCTTCCGCGGCTGCATCGATTCAGTGCACGGTTAACCACATAAAAACAAGACAAGCTTGGATAATTGGAAAGACCAAACTACATGTAACCAGACAAGTCTCAAAGGGACAGGTAATAATGAGCCCGACTTCTAAATACCTGTTGTTACTAGCATTTTGTAATCTCAACCTGGTTGTAACACATGCACATTTATTAACCCAATTTTCGAGAAAACCATCTTATTTAAATAATTCATAGTTTGAACTAATATATATGCTTTTTTATTTGAATCCAAATATATATAAAAAATTGCCTGTAATTTCATCTTAAGCAAAAAATAAACTCATCAGATACTCTAGAATCCGCCATGAGATAGACAACATACCTGACTGTCTATTAGCCATAGGAGCCATCCCAGAGCTTTGTCCTGCTGCCGGGGCCTAACATAAGAGAGGAAAGGAGCAAAGGGTCAGACATAACCCCATGGTACTAACACACTGAGGAAAGGGGGAGAGTTCCAATGTACTGACCATGGCACGAGGGGGAGCACTGGTCATCTGTGCCTGTTGATACTTAAGAATCGTCCAGTCAAAAACATAATCAAATTGAAACCCTGCAAGTAGAAACCAATAATCTGTTAACAGTTCAAAACAGAGAGCATTTTGCAGCACTTAGGTGTGCAAATATAAATTAACCACTATTCATCAAATTAAATCTTCAAAATGACCATAAGTTTACACTAACCCTCTCGAATAAAAAGGTCTCTGAACAATCTCTTGAGATACTGATAGTCTGGCGTATCTTCAAAGCGCAGTGAGCGACAGTAGTGGAAATACGATGCAAATTCAGTAGGATATCCACGGCAGAGGGCCTACAGTTAAGAGAATACAATTAAGACAATATTGTGTCAATGGTGTCAAACGAGGTTATAGGGAAGAACATGCTACCTCAGTTGAAGTTGCGATTTTCCTTTCGCTGATTTTCTCATACTTCTGTTTCTTGTTCCCAGCTTTCAGACCCTGCCATGGAAGACTGACAGCAACAACACCATGCGTTAGTACAGAGTATAGGCAGAGATGCAAGAACATTAAGTGTGGTCATGTTGAACAACCTTCCTCTTAAGAAGTACATCAGCACATATCCAAGAGATTCCATATCATCCCTCCGGCTTTGTTCTATGGAGAAGTAGAAAATCAAATTATGATATCTAAACAGACAAATAAATGGAAGGTAAGGGAAATTTACAAGGAACTAATAACACTACAGGCCTTGAGCCTAGGTACATCTACCGAATAAAGGAGTACACAGCCAGCAGTCAAGTAAACTTACCAATTCCGAGATGTGTGTTTACACTCGCATATCTGGCCGTTCCTGTCAAGTTCTTGTTCTCTCTGTGATTAAAATACACATCTGTCATATGTTTTATCTGGAACTGTCGTGTAACACTACTAATGTATTGTCCCACTGATTTAAAGTCTATTGGTACCAAACTCAGACATGAACATAAAATGCTTATGCCATGAGCAAATAATTATTTTGTCATCCACTATGCCAATATCTAAAGAACAGCGGTATCTTAGACAGTACTGTGGAATGCATCCGATTCTCTTCAATTAAATCAACAATTGGATAATAGTATTTACCTGTATGGAATGTGCTGGTGTGTAGATGTATCCCTATACTTCTTTGCAAGTCCGAAATCTATACAATAAACCTAAAGATAGACGAAAGTTGTGGATAAGAACACCAATATTGCTTCCCCGCACAAAGAACACCAAGAATGCATCCATCAATAAAGGCAGACCAATGGAACATAAAATTTACCTGGTTCGCCCTTTTCCCGAGACCCATGAGAAAATTGTCTGGTTTGATATCTCTATGCAAGAAAGACTTGGAATGAACGAACTCGACACGATTGATCTGACAAAAAGGAAGACGTTCAAGGCCCAAATGATGAAATGAAAGAGATTAAAATAAGCTCAGGCCGATGCCAAGATGCCGTAGTGCAACAATCCCCTGTGGGATATGATTTGACCAAATGGAGATATAAGTGTTAAATCGTACAGCATACCATTTGATCAGCGAGCATCAAAACAGTTTTAAGTGACAGCTTCCTGTTACAAAAGCTGAAAAGATCCTCAAGGCTTGGCCCCAGTAAGTCCATTACCAAAACATTGTAATCACCCTCTGCACCGAACCACTTGACATTTGGAATTCCAGCTGCCGAACAAAAGGGGATGTCAGTCGATTCCTCACTGGGGAGACATGAGAGTGGACTAAGTAATACCAAGGAAGTGAAAAGAGAAGGCATAAATTACTTCCTCCTTGAAGTATTCTGTATAACTTGGACTCATACAGCAGCTGTGGATGCTTTGTCTTCACGTTTTCCTGAACATTACCATGCAAAAACGATATGGATCACATTAGCATCGTGTGGGGAAAATAGATCATACTTGTGATGTAATTACAAGCTTATTATGGTTAAGAGGTCAAGCAAATAGGTTCCAGTCTACAGGAAAAAAAATGAACAGAAGGTGGTATGTTGCTGCGAACCATTTGTGTATTCTATATGTTCAGGATTCATATTTTTGGAGGTCACTACATAAGTAAAACAAACTGCATTGCAGGGCAGAATGAGAACTCAAACAGCAAAATCTCGCAGACGTTTTCCACGGATTCATAGCATGCACACAAGAGCTACTTCAGCACCCCGAAGGACTGCTTCTTAATTACACTTGTTGTTTTGAAGTATATAAAACTCAAATCCATACATTACCAGTCGACCACCATGAGAATTAGATGGATTAATTAACAAGACGGACATACTTTGGCCGCTAAAACATGTCACTCAACGACTACACCAAACTGCATTCGGGGCAGAATGCGAACCTAAACGGCAAAATCTCGCAGATGTTTCCGCAGACACGTAGCATGCACATGACGCGTACTTCATTATCCCCCAAAAGGACTTGTTCTTAGTTACTGTTGTTTCGCATTATAAATCCATACATTACCAATCCACCATGGGAACTAGTTGAATTATTAGTTAACACAAGCCAGTCATATTTTGGCCGCTAAAATATGTCGCTGAACGACTACACCAAACTGCATAGCAGGGCAGAACGAGAACCTAAACAGCAAAATCTCGCAGATGTTTCTGCAGACACGCAGCATGGACACGACGACGTGTACTCTATTATCCCCCAAAAGAACTGGTTCTTCATTACTGTTGTTTCGCATTATAAATCCATGCATTGCAAATCCACAATGAGAAGTAGTGGGTTAAATTAATTATTAGTGAGACGGTCGGATTAGCGTAGCCTATATGGGTTCCCACTATTGATTTAAAGCTGAGAAAATCATGAGAATTCCCCAAATCTGGCATTCAACTCGAGCCCCCACGGCCTAGATCCCCACATCTGAGGCAATCGAGAGCGAATTCGCAGAGAGGTGATTAGCATGGAGGAGGAGGAGACTCACGAGCTTGATCGCGACCTCCTCGTTGGTCTGTACGTTGGTGCCTGCACAGACAGACAGACAGAACTCGTTAGGAAAAAAACCGGGCAAATTAAAGACGATAGCTTTGGGACGGGGACGGGATCTGCCGGCGGGCGGGATGGCGGGCACGAACCGAGGTAGATCTCCCCGAAGGATCCGCTCCCGAGCTTGCGGCCGACGCGGAACTTGTTGCCGATGCGCGGCTCCATCGCTGCCGCCTGCGTGTGACTGCGCGGACCGCGGCTACCGGCGGCGGATACGATGACGATTCCTGGGAACGCCGGAGCCTCGCATACGGTGACGGATCGGGTAGGATCGGCTGGTCGCGGTGGGGGGGATCGAGGGAGGGAGCTAGGGCTCGAGTGGATCGGAGTGAGGAATTGGGGATTCTCGCTCGCGTGCGGGTGCGGGTGCGGGAGCAGGAGAAAATATGGAGAAAGCAGAGGTGCCGGACGGTAAAGATGGAGGAAACGGAAAGCAAACGGAACCGGTGACGGTGAGGTGCCCCTCGTCTCCTTAACTCCCTCCGCAAGCCAACCTCGTCTATTAGAGTAAAATCCATCCACAGTACCTGAGCTTGGCATTGATTTTTGATACGGTCATCGATGTTAGGAATACGCGAATTACGGTCACTAAATACGGCGGCTGTTTCGTTGCGGTCACTAGGTTGTTGTACAACGATGTATTTGTCGATGTGGCACTAAGTAGACCCCATATGTCAGCCCCTTAGGCACTAAATTGAGACTATTTTCGAATTATAAAAAGTAGCAGGACTAAATTAAAAAGTGCAAGAGGAGTAGGGAGGGATGGGACGGTTCGACCACCGTGATGTATCTGCCGACGTCGGCGTTGCGGGCCTCCGCCGTAGAAGGAAATAGGGAGGGAGGGGATGGCAGGCCGCCAAGATGGCCTTGCCCTTCGATGGCAGACCGATGGCGGGGGCAGGAAGGCTCGGCGTCGGTACTCGACCTAGGTGGGTGGAGGATTCCCCGTGCGAAGTGAGAAGTGCGAGTGGCTATGCAGGATCCTCGAGGCGGGGAGATCTGGCGATAGCGTGCTCACGCCGGTGTCATACCGTAGGTCGCTATGGTCCACGCGGATGAGGAAGGTCGTGGGGGAGACGGGAGGTCGAGGTTGTTGTGGGATGCCGAGGCTAACAGAGGCAATCTAGGTCAGGGAGGCCGTGACGGGCAGGCTCCAAGAATTTCGCGACAAGCGGTGGCATAATGGCGTGAGCCGCCTCCACCTTCCTTGCATATGTGGCCTGGGCGCCAAGGCCGCGCCGGGAGCAATCGATTGTCGAGGCCCGTGAGCAGCGGCGTGCAAGCGGCGTACAAGCTGGACCTGACGCCGGCGACAAGCACGGGCTGGAGCGGAGACAAGGGCCGACCGGAGCTCACTGGAGGGGATCTATTCATGCGGGGGTAGGTGTAGACGTGGAGCAGAGTAATCCCCTCTCTCAGCACTCACTTACATGTGGGCCTTCTTTTTCTGATTGATTTTCTTTGTAAAGAGGCTGCTGGTGGGCCTAGGGGCATGTGGCGTATATTATTTAGTCAAGGGACTCTTTTGCAAAATAAAACATAGTTGTAGACCAGTCAATGCTTGCCATGTCAACAAATACGTTATTGTACACTAGCCCAGTGACTATAACGAAACAGCCACCGTATTTAATAACCGTAAGTCGCGTATTTCTAAGATCGATGACCGTATCGAAAAAGGGTGTCAAATTAAGGTACCGTCGGTGGATTTTACTCCGTCTATTATTACAACTTTTTCTTTTTCTTCTTCTTACCATATTATTTTTGCGAAATTCAACAGAATCTATGAATAATCATCCACAGCAGTACAAAAAAGACTAAAATAATAAAAATAAGGCATTTAAAGGTATGTTTACTAAGTTGCAATACATACAAAAGCAATTGTTTTTAATTTGTAGTGCACTAGAAAGATTGGAACACTTATTAGTATGTCATTATATGAAACCATGCACCTAATATACATGCGCACCACCTCTATCTATTCAATTTGGTTTGAACTTTATATTATCCAACATGTACTTCATTTATTTCGAGTTTATTTTCGTGCTTATTATTTTCTCATGGATCAACACAACTATAATATAAAAAAATGTGAGGCATTGACTTCTGACCTTATCCTCTCCCCCTGCTACAGTAAGGCGAGCTTCCTCCTTGCTTATGTCGCCGAGGCCTGGCTTCATGCCACACGGGCTAAGCTGAGGCTGCGAGGACCGAGACTAGGGTGTAGGTGTAGCTTTGGGGCTGCGTCCCCGGTTTTGGTGGTTGTTTTGCCGTAGGGAGCCCGCCATCTTCATGGCCAAGATGCGGAGGCGCTGCGCTGCGGCTTGAGCTCCGCCTCGGCACTCCGGCGACCGGAGTTGAGGGTGGTCTGAAACCTCGACCTCCCCATGAATAAGGTCTTGTGCCTTGCCCTGTTGGTGCTTATCCTCCCTCCTTCTCTCCTCGTCGGCCGGCCGTGGCGACGAGGGATGGGTCTTGGAAGGGGGTGGGGATGACCGACGGGGTGCTGGCCGGGTTGGCTCCCTCTTGGTGGTGCTTGGCACGGCACCAAGGGGTGCCTCTGAGCTTCAATGCCGCGCTCCCATGGTGGTGGTTGATAGAGTGTTTCCCAGAGGCAAGCCTCCCAAATAATCTCCTTCATCGCCTTCTGATGCCTGTTTAACGACTTCACTCTCTCGGTTGGCCGGGGTGGCGTGGGAGAGGGTGTTTCGTCGGTTGTGCGGCTAGATCTTGGCAGTGGCGGATGCAAAGCTACTCTTGACGTGCTGGGGCAGCGCTAGGAGGTTGCGATGCGGCCCTGTTTCGACGCCCCCATGGTGGGTGGTGCCGCTGGAGGTGCGGTGTCTACAACTCGAATGATCTGCGCGTGCTTCCCTGTTGAAGCGCAAGATTCTGCTCTTCTCTTGCCTTGTGGCCAACCGTGGCGGCGAGGACGAGCGGAGAAGTGGCTTATATTTGCCGGTTCTTCTTGATGAAGTGTTTTTGCCTAGGTGGTGCTATGAAGCTGTGTTTTCCTGGAGCTTTTCACCGACACGTTCCACTGGGTTTTCTCCATCGCCATGCCGGACCCAACGGCACTAGGGCTGTCGCTCCGTTGTTGCTTTGGCTCTATGACGATGCTCGCCGTCTCCTCTCCACCAAGTGGTGTTGTCCCCGGTGCTTTGGAGGTGGCCGTTTGCAGTGTCTCTTCTCGCCGGATGAGCCTGGTCGAGCCCGTTGCTCAGACCTCGATGCTGGTTTGCCTCCGTGGTCACCGGCAATGGTGGTAGAGACGCCGTGGACCTGATTGCACTTTCCAATTATCTCCTAGGGTGTTCTCTGTATTTGTGGAGGCCCTTGTCTTCGAATTCGGTCCTTTGCGAGTGTTGTCTGAGGCTTCCTTGTATTTTTTTTACCTGCCACGCCTGTAATTTGCAGCTTATTAAAGTTGGGTGCTTTGCACCCTTTGACCGTCCCAAAAAAATGCAGTGCTCAAGAAGAAAATCTGCCCCATCTTACGTCGTCGAACAATTGGTGCAATCCATCTTGTTCTGGAACCAAGGTACAACTTATTCACCGTCCCCCTCTTGATCCCCTTCCTGATTCCTCTTGCACGGATAAATTATGGGTAGACTAGTTGAAGCACAAAAATCTAATCCGACACAAAACACCAACTCATTCACAAACCCGAGATAAACGGTTCAAACACATGCATGGAAAATACCTTCACTAAATAACTTTAAAGCTAGAGAGGATTGAAATACATGTACTTCGAAAAGGGCGAGTAGCAAAAGGCCTCTCAGATCATCTATAAATGATGTAAGATGGAGTATGGTTTTCGACCTAAGGAGAGCTCCGCGAGGGAACCCTGCCCCACCGCCGACAGCCACCCAGCTCTCGCCCCTCGCCAAGGCCTCCTCCTCTCCCCTCACCCTCATCCCCTCCGTCTCCACCCCACCTCCTCCCAGGCCCACCGGTGGGCAGACTACTCCGACGATGAGTACTCTGAGCGTAGCCCCTGCTCGCACTGCGAGGTGTTGCGTAGCGGCATGCCCCCCCGACACCGGTGGCTCGCTCCCCCCCCCCGGTGGTGTCTCCAACCCTGACCCTAGCCGCTGTTCCCCGAGCTGCTTTGCCTCGACAGGAGGCTCCAGCGGTGGACCGCGATGTCGCGCGCAAGAGTGAGCCAGGCGTGTGGCAGCAGGACGAAGGGCGGAAGAGGCGGCACGGCGGAGCGGTCGACCCCCCGGCGCCTACCATCAGGGATGACCTACCGCCTGACCTCGCCGGCTACTGCTTCAACTGCCTAAGGAAGTGCCACATCTCGAAGCATTGCACCTTCGAGACTGTGTGGCTTCGTTGCGGGCAAGAGTGGCACCATGCCCGCGAGCGCCCGGAGGGGCATGGCGAGCGGCAGCAGCCTCGCCCGCGTGGACCAGAGGAACAGCAACGGTGGTAGCCTGATGCGCGTGCGAAAGGAATATGCCTGGGAGACAATAATAAATGGTTAGTATCTTATTCCAGATTTATAATAGATGTTTATTTCTCATCCTATAATTGTGTTAACAGGAAACGTTGATACATGCGTGTTTAATAAACAAAAGAACTCAGATTCCTAGTAATGTCTCTCATTATACTAGCTTGTTAAAATAAATAAAAGAGTTATATTTAAAGAAAAAAAATGCATTTATGCAAGTGGGTAATTAATGCATGTGAGTGGAGAGGAATTCATGTGAGTGGAGTGTCCACCCACATGAATGAAGGGAGAAGTGAGGGCACCCTCCATGGCCGGCGCCATGGCCCCCTTGGACTGCCCCTTCACTATAAAAGGACCCCTCCTCCTCTCTAGATGCACCACTTCCTCGTGAAGGTTCTCTTTTCCCTCTAGCAATTTCCCCATATCCTCGATTAGCGAGGTACATGTTCCATTGGATTCTCGGAGTAATATTTATCTACTCCTTCCACTGCTCTGCTGGAGTGGAGGTGTTGGGGGATACCCTCGGGTAGGGTCACGCCGGGTATAAAGGACAAGTTAGCCGAGGTACGACACGGTCAAAGCAAATACTGACTGGATCACCTCAAGACGGGCCGACTTACGGGGTAACCCGGCCCGGTGGATGTTCGCCTAACGTTAACCCGGCCGGCATAAAACATATATCGGCTATGTTGATTTACCTTATTTGCAGGTACCCAAGGTGCTGGTGGGAGTGGGCTGCCCACGGTGCCCACTACCCAAGCCCACATAATTTGTCAGGCGAACACCCACGAGTATACACGAAAATAAAGTGGGTTATCCCACATCCCACGTAGATCCCACAAAATCGAGTCCGAGCGGGGAGCCAGGGAGTGCGTGTCGCTGTTTTCTTCAACCTGCGTCCGCTGCCACCCCCACACCATCACCCGCCGCTACACCACCACCCCGCCATGGCAGGCTATCCTCCTCTGGCTCCGAGGGACGAATCTCTCCCCTTCACCCCCATGCATCTTCCTTTGCCTGGGGTGGCATCAGGGACAAACGGTAAGGTCGGGGAGGGGACAAAAATGGTGGTCGGGGGACAACGGTGAGGTCGGGCTGTCGGTGGCAGCTGTTTGGCGGTGAGATTGACAACGAGAAATCAATTCCTGGTTGTAATGAGTCCCTAAGGTCCAAGGATTCTACAATAGGAAGCAAAAGGTGATTTTTCCAATTCTTTGCCTAATTTTGAACCATAGAAAGATTCAGAGCATGTGGCAACCAATCTCAAATTGGTTTGGGTTGCCGCTGTGGCAAGAAGATCTCTTCTTCATTTCTTGCAACAATGGACTGCAATGAACCGATATTTCAAGTTTTTTGTTTGTTTAGTTGACTGTTTGTCCCTGATGGACTGCAACCACATTAATGGTATGAATAAAAGAAAAAGAAATGACGTAAAAAATATATTCATCATGCTTTCAGAACATACCGAAGGCCTCTCGTGAGATGAACTAGCTTGGCGGGCGGACTCTGGTCATAGTTGGGACACATGAAAAACTTCATGCCCATCTTATCAGAGAAATCCTCGCTCTCCTTCACCTTGGCAAGATGGCCGCACCAACACCTCTCCGCTCTCGCCCCCTGTGGCAACCTTGCATCTTTCTGTTGGAATTATGCCCTAGAGGCAATAATAAAGATGTTATTATTATAATTCTTGTTCATGATAAAGTTTATATTCCATGCTAGAATTGTATTAAGCGGAAACATTAATACTTGTGTGGTTTGTGAACAACACCGTGTCCCTAGTACGCCTCTATGGACTAGCTCTTTGATCAATGATGGTTAAGGTTTCCTAACCATAGACATGAGTTGTCAATTGATAATGAGATCATATCATTGGGAGAATGATATGGTGATGCACCCAAACTAAGCGAAGCAATTAGATCGTGTCATTGTGTTCGTCTTTGCGAAGCTTTTCTTATGTCAAATATTGTATTCCTTAGACCATGAGATAATACAACTCCCTGGTATCGGAAGAAAGCTTTGAGGTCATCAAACGTCATCCTATGAGAGGGTGATCATAAAGGTGTCTCTCAGGTGATCGGAAAGTATCTGTTGGGTTGTATGTATCGAGATGGGATTGTCCCTCCCAAGTCGGAGAGATATACTTGGCCCACTCGGTAATCGATATCAACATCGCAAGCATGTGGTTAAGGAGTTAATCACAAAGTGATATCGGATTAAGGAACAGTAAAGTACTTCTTGAGAACGAGATTGAACTAGGTATGACGATAAGCGATCGAATCTCGGGCAAGTAAAATATCGCGAGACGAAGGGAATATATATATGGGATTGATTGAATCCTGGCATCGTGGTTCATCCGATATGATCATCGGCGAATGTGTGGAGTCAATATGGGTGCCCAGACCCATTGTTGATTATTGATAGAAGATCATGTGCGCATATTCTCGAACCCGCAGGTCACACTTAACGTGTCTCGACGCTAGGATAGATTGGATAATTGGTTTATGAATTTGTGTTCAAGTCTCGGATGGGATCCGGGATATCACGAGAGGTTCGGAATGGTCCGGAGAATAAGATTCATATAAAGCGGTGCAGTTTTGGAGTTGAATTGTTAGGATTAATCAGATTGTACCTAAGCTTTAGAACCTTCCTAAGGGGCCAACGTGGTCCCACCTTCCGGGAGGGCATGGGCCTATGAGGGAGTCCTGGCCGCATTGGGCCAGGGCACAAGGCCCCATAGGGCCCAGCCTATTCTAGATAAGATTTAAATCGCTTAAATCTAGAGATAGAATTTCTAGATAAGGGATAAGTTTAAATCGTTTAAACTTGAGATAGACTTGGAGGAGGGGCTAGGGATGCGACCCCCTCTATATAAAGAGGGGTGGGGCGCACCCCACACACCTTCCCTCAAGCCCTAGTAACCTGCCGCCTTCCTCTCTCCCTTCCGATCGCTTGTGGCTGAAGCCTGCTGGTAAATTCTCCACCATATACACCACGCCGTCGTGTTGTAGATCCAATCCATCTCTCCACCATACTTGCTGGTCCAAGGAAGGAGGAGACGAGGTGCTGCTGCGTGTGCATCTCACGGAGGCACCGCCACTTGTGGTGCTAGATCGGATCGGATCGCGAGGAGGAGAAGCGATGCGACTACATCACCCACGTTCCGACGAACGTTCATTGTCTTGAATCTTCAAGGGTATGAAGATCTAATCCAATCTCTCTCGTTGTTTGCATCTCCTAGATTAGATCTTGGCTTTCCCTCTGTTCGCTCAGTAGAAAATTTTGATTTACTATGCTGCGAAACCCTTCGATGGTATCGAGCTAGATCTATGCGTAGATGTGATTCACGAGTAGAACGCAACATGGTTGTTGCGAGCGTTGATGTTTTCTGTTGCAAGCCTCTTGTTTGTGTTCTTCTTATGGCCGGGATAGTGAGATTGAAGCGGTCCAGGCCAACCTTACGCGACATCGTTAGTGAGACGGCTCGCACTTGGCGTGTGGCTTGTACCACACATGCGGTGGTGGATGTCGTTTCTCTCACTATAGTTGTCATGGGATTAACACGAGTTTGGCAACCATAATATCACCGTTGTGGCTTTCCGTAGGTAAGAATCGTTCTTAGCATCTACTCCCATAAGCCACGTAAAACATGCAACAACAAAGTAGGCGTCTAACTTGTTTTTGCAGGGAGTGTTTTCTGTGATATGGTATGGCCCAAGATGTGATGTGTGTAATGTATGCGATGATCATGTTTTGTAATGTTTCACGACTTGCATGTCGATGAGTACACAACCGGCAGAAGCCATATGGTTGTCTTTATAATTGTGTATGGCCTGCGAGTCAACTTCTTATACGCCATGTAATAGCTTTACTTTATCGCTAAGTAGTTAGCAATAGTTGTAGTTGCTATTCGTGGTGGAGGCAATCATGGTGGAGTGATGGAGATCATGTTGGAGCACAAGATGGAGATCATTCGCGAAGATTGGCTATACCATGTCACATAAAGTTATATGCATGTGATGTTTATCCTTTTATGTATCTTATTATGCTTAGATAGCGACGGTAGCATTATAAGATGATTCCTCACTTAAAGATCAAGATAAAAACTGTGTTCTCCCCAAGTATGCACCGTTGCGAAAGTTCGTCGTGTCCAAGCATCACGTGATGATCGGGTGCTATAGACTCTACGCTCACATACAACGGGTGCAAGCCAGTTTTGCACACGCGGAAATACTTGGGTCTAACTTGACGAGCCTAGCATGTACGCACATGGCCTCGGAACACAAGAACCGAAAGGTTAAGCATGAGTCATATGGATGATATGATCGACACTTCGTTGTCCACCATTGAAACCACATCTCTTCTCGTGATGATCGGATTAGGTGTGGTGAATTTGGATCGTGTTCACTAAACAACTTGAGGGATGTTGAATTTAGTGGGAGTTCATCTAGTAATTTGATTAAGTTGAACTATTTATCATGAACATAGTCTAAGTTGTACTTGCAAATCCGAGATCACATGGCCAAGTACAACTTCAACTTCAACGTTTTCTTTGAGAAAGAAAAGCTTAGAAACAATGGGTCTAACTTCACCAAGCTGGTTCCGAATCGAGAATCATTACGTGCGGACAAAAGGACTATGTCCTTGAGAAAGCGTTAGGTAACCCCCTGCCAATGCGCCGGTGATGAGAAAGCTGTCTATCGATCGGCGCAAAGATGATTATGGTGTGATTAAGAGCACCATGTTGTTTGCTATGGAACGGAACTTCAAAATCGTTTTGAAAACTATCCGGGCCCTTTGAGATTCTCGAGAGCTGAAAACCATGTTTGAGACTCAGGCCCGTTAGAGATATGAGATCTCCGAGAAGTTCTTTAAGCGCAAGATGGAGGAAGGAGTTCCGTTAGTGAGCACGCCATTAAGATGTCGGGCTACACTCAACGCCTTGAGCAATCGGATGCAAGATTCAGAGGAGCTCAAGATTGAGGGTTCTGCAATCACTCCTCCCGGCTACAAAAGTTTTGTAGTGACTCACAATCAGATTGGTTCCATCGATACGATCACCGAGCTCTTCGCAAAGCTGAAGGCTGAGGTGGACATCAAGAAGGATAATCATGTGTTGATGGTCAACAAGCCCTCCTTTAAGAAAGGTAAAGGTGCAAAGAAGCCCTTCAAGAAAAGCGGCGGCAAGCGCGTTGCCCTAACGAGAAGAAGCTCAAGTGCGGACCTAAGCGGACAGTGCTTCTATTGCAAGGACAAGGGTCCTTTGGGCATATCGTCCAAGTACTTAGCGGACAAGAAGGCTGGCACCATCAAAGGTATATTTGATATACATGTTATTGATGTTTTCCTTACTAGCCCTCGTTGTAGTGCACTGGGTATTTGATACCGTTCGTTGCTAATATTTGTAACTCGAAGCAGGAGCTACGGAATAGACGGCGGACTTTGCGAGGATGAGGTGACGATCGCGTCGACAGCGGATCAAGAGTTGATGTGATGGCCGTCAAGACGCTCTCCTTAGTTTTACCTTGAGATTAGTTTTAAACCTTAATAAATGTTATTATGTGCTGCGTTGAGCATGAACATTATTTCTGGATCGTGTTTATTGCAAGACGGTTATTCATTTAAATCGGAGAATAATGGTTTCTATTTATATGAGTAACATCTTTTATGGTCATGCACCTCTTGTGAATGGTTTATTTCTTCTAAATCTCAAAGGGATGAAACACACATCCATAACATTGAGGCTAAGAGATGCAAAGTAGATAGTGATAATACTACTTATTTGTGGCAATTGCGTCTAGGTCATATTGGTGTAAAGCGCATGAAGAAACTCCATTCGATGGACTTTTGGAGTCTCTTGATTTTGAATCATTTGACACATGCGAACCATGCCTCATGGGCAAGATGATCAAAACCCGTTCTCGGTATGATGGAGCGAAACAACGGACTTGTTGGAAATCATACATACCGATGTATGCGGACCGATGAGTGTTTCAATGACGGTGGATATCGCTATTTTCTCACTTTTACCGATGACTTAAGTAGATATGGGTATATCTATTTAATGAAACATAAATCTGAAACATTTGAAAAGTTCAAAGAATTTCAGAATGAAGTGG
Source organism: Avena insularis (assembly GCA_023614405.1). Classification (NCBI taxonomy): domain Eukaryota; kingdom Viridiplantae; phylum Streptophyta; class Magnoliopsida; order Poales; family Poaceae; genus Avena; species Avena insularis. The sequence goes on from CM042684.1 coordinate 537,240,115, forward strand.
AGAACCATCGTAACAAAAAGATTAAGTTTCTACGATCCGATCGTGGGGGCGAATATTTGAGTTATGATTTTCTCACGCATCTCAAAGCAAGTGGAATCGTTTCACAACTCACGCCACCCGGAACACCACAGTGCAATGGTGTGTCTGAACGCCGAAATCGAACCTTATTAGATATGGTCCGATCGATGATGTCTCTTACTGATTTGCCGTTATCATTTTGGGGTTATGCATTAGAAACCGCTGCATTCACTTTAAATAGGGCTCCATCTAAATCCGTTGAGACGACACCGTATGAACGTGGTTTGGTGCTAAACCTAAGTTGTCGTTTCTTAAAGTTTGGGGATCTGAAGCTTCGTCAAGAAGTTGATGCCGACAAGCTCGAACCCAAAGCGAAATGCGTCTTCATAGGATACCCTAAGGAAACTATTGGGTATACCTTCTATCCGTAACCGAAGGCAAAGTGTTTGTCATGAAGAACGGTTCCTTTCTTGAGAAGGAGTTTCTCTCGAAAGAAGTGAGTGGGAGGAAAGTAGAGCTAGACGAGGTTATTGAACCTTCTCTTGAATTGGAGAGTAGCGCAGACCTGAAATTGTTCCAAGGTCACCGCACCAACAATAGAGGAAGCAAATGACAAGGATCATGAAGCTTGGACGATCTTGCTCTTGAGCGTCGCAGTCGACAAGGTCGCGTGCCCCTCTGAGTGGTACGGCAACCTGTCTTGATTTGTCTTGTTAGTAGAAGACAGTGAACCTACGAACTATGAGGAAGCGATGATGAGCCCAGACTCTGAGAAATGGCTAGAAGCCATGAAATCCGAATTGGGATCCATGAGCGAAAACCAAGTATGGACTTTGGTGGACCCTCCTAGCGACCGAAAGGCCGTTGAGTGCAAATGGATCTTCAAGAAGAAAACGGACGCGGATGGTAATGTTACCGTCTATAAAGCACGCTTGTTGCGAAAGGTTTTCGACAAGTTCAAGGTGTTGACTACGATGAGACTTTCTCTCCGTAGCGATGTTTAAGTCCATTCGGATTTTATTAGCAATTGCTGCGTTTCATGATTATGAAATATGGCAAATGGATGTCAAGACCGCTTTCCTCAATGGCAACATTGATGAAGAGTTGTATATGATGCAACCCGAAGGTTTTGTCGATCCTAAGGATGCTGATAAAGTATGCAAACTTCAGCGTTCCATTTATGGACCGAAGCAAGCATCTCGGAGTTGGAACCTTCGTTTTGATCAAGTGATCAAGAGCTTTGGATTTGTTCCAAATTGCTATGAAGCTTGCATCTACAAGAAAGTGAGTGGGAGCTCGGTGGCGTTTACGGTACTATATGTGGATGACATATTGATTATTGGAAATGACATCAACATGCTTGTGATGTGAAGAGTTATTTGAACAAGTGTTTTTCAATGAAAGACCTAGGTGAAGCTGCTTATATATTGGGCATCAAAATCTATAGAGATAGACAAAGGCGCTGATAGCTTTAAGCGGTACATACCTAGACAAAGTTCGAAAAGGTTCGTAATGGATAAGTCATTGAAAGGTTCAAAGGCCTATGTTGTCGGGTAAGATATTGAGCAAGGCTCGATGTCCATTCTGATGAAATGATAGGGAAGCTATGAGCAAAGTGCCTTATGCCTCGCCATAGGTTCCATCATGTATGCCATGTTGTGTACTAGACGGATGTGTCCAATGCTCTTAGTTTGACGAAAAGATATCAAAGTGATCCGAGTGGAACCTTTGGACAGCCGTGAAGAACATCCTAAGGTACCTAAATAGGACTAAAGAAATGTTCTTAGTCTATGGGGTGATGAACAGCTCGTCGTAAAGGTTACGTCGATGCTAGTTTCGACACCGACAAGGATGATTCTAAATCTCGAGACGGGATACGTGTATATTTTGAATGGAGGAGCCTGAGTGGAGAAGCTGCAAGCAAAGCGTGATCGCGGGATCTGATGAGAAGCGGAATACATGGCTGCTGAAGCGTCAAGTGAAGGAGTTTGGATGAGAAACTTCATCACTGAGCTTGGCGTGGTTCAAGTGCATTGGACCCACTGGAGATATTGTGTGACAACACGGCGCCATAGCACTCGCTAAGGAACCAAGATATCATCCAAAGACCAAGCATATCAATCGCAAGTTTCATATAATCCGAGATTATATAGCGGATGGAGATCAAGATCAGCAAAGTACATACAGATCTGAATGTCGCAGATCCATTGACTAAACCTCTTCCACGTGTAAAACATGATCAGCACCTCGATTGCCATGGGTGTGAGATTGTTGCCAAATGTAAACTAGATTATTGACTCTAGTGCAAGTGGGAAGCTGTTGGAATTATGCCCTAGAGGCAATAATAAAGATGTTATTATTATAATTCTTGTTCATGATAAAGTTTATATTCCATGCTAGAATTGTATTAAGCGGAAACATTAATACTTGTGTGGTTTGTGAACAACACCGTGTCCCTAATGCGCCTCTATGGACTAGCTCTTTGATCAATGATGGTTAAGGTTTCCTAACCATAGACATGAGTTGTCAATTGATAATGAGATCATATCATTGGGAGAATGATATGGTGGATGACCAAACTAAGCGAAGCAATTAGATCGTGTCATTGTGTTCGTCTTTGAAGCTTTTCTTATGTCAAATATTGTATTCCTTAGACCATGAGATAATACAACTCCCTGGTATCGGAAGAAAGCTTTGAGGTCATCAAACGTCATCCTATGAGAGGGTGATCATAAAGGTGTCTCTCGGTGATCGGAAAGTATCATTGGGTTGTATGTATCGAGATGGGATTTGTCCTCCCAAGTCGGAGAGATATACTTGGGCCCACTTTCGGTCGATATCAACATCGCTTGCAAGCATGTGGTTAAGGAGTTAATCACAAAGTGATATCGGATTAAGGAGAGTAAAGTACTTCTGAGCGAGATTGAACTAGGTATGACGATACCGATCGAATCTCGGGCAAGTAAAATATCGCGAGACGAAGGGAATATATATATGGGATTGATTGAATCCTGGCATCGTGGTTCATCCGATATGATCATCGATGAATGTGTGGAGTCAATATGGGTGCCTGCACCCGGTTGATTATTGATAGAAGATCATGTCCGCATATTCTCGAACCCGAGGTCACACACTTAACGTGTCTCGGCTAGGATAGATTGGATAATTGGTTTATGAATTTGTGTTGAGTCTCGGATGGGATCCGGGATATCACGAGAGGTTCGGAATGGTCCGAGAATAAGATTCATATAAGGCGATTGCAGTTTTGGAGTTGAATTGTTAGGATTAATCGGTATTGTACCGAAGCTTCTAGAACCTTCCGGAAGGGGCCAACGTGGTCCCACCTTCCGGGAGGGCATGGGCCTATGAGGAGTGTCCTGGCGCATTGGGCCAGGGCACAAGGCCCCATAGGGCCCAGCCTATTCTAGATAAGATTTAAATCGTTTAAATCTAGAGATAGAATTTCTAGATAAGGGATAAGTTTAAATCGTTTAAACTTGAGATAGACTTGGAGGAGGGCTAGGGCTGCACCCCCTCTATATAAAGAGGGGTGAGGCGCACCAACCACACACCTTCCCCTCCAAGCCCTAGTAACCCTGCTGCCTTCCTCTCTCCCTTCCGACTGTTTGTGGGCGAAGCCCTGCGGCAGAAATTCTCCACCATATACACCACGCCGTCGTGTTGTAGATCCAATCCATCTCTCCACCATACTTGCTGGTCCAAGGAAGGAGGAGACGTCGAGGTGCTGCACGTGTGCATCTCACGGAGGCACCGCCACTTGTGGTGCTAGATCGGATCGGATCGCGAGGAGGAGAAGCGAGTACGACTACATCACCCACGTTCCGAGCGTTCAACGCCTGCGAATCTTCAAGGGTATGAAGATCTAATCCAATCTCTCTCGTTGTTTGCATCTCCTAGATTAGATCTTGGCTTTCCCTCTGTTCGCTTCCGTAGAAAATTTTGATTTACTATGCTGCGAAACCCTTCACTTTCATCTTCCTCGGCATGTTGTCTAGGTCCGAGCAAGGCATACTCATGGTGAAATCAAGAGGAGGGAGAAAGAGGATGAACTGATGAAATGGTGAATGAAAATATATCGGGTGGCCGGTGTTTTATAGATCAGCGGGAGAAATGGCGGGAACGGGTGGCGTGAGAGATCGACGGGGACGGGTTTAGGTTAATTATGCGGCGGTTTGCATTGATCATGCACGATTTGGCCAGTGGTAAGCCAAATAAGATATATTGGTCGGACGCTGACCGAATGGTGCAATCGGCCTGGTGCTAGCCGAGTGGTCCAGTCGGCCTAGGCCTGACCGATTGTACCAGGCTCAGTCGGCCTGGAGCTGACCGATTGAACTAATCGGCCACGGCCTGACCAAGTGCATAATGTATGTCAGTCGAGGGCCTACTCGGCCAGGTCCAAGCCGACTAAACCACTCGGCCAGGGCGGAGCCAACAAAGCTCTAATTTTATAAATTGTCAAAATCGTGCAATACATCTCAAATTCATTAAAAAAAAAATATTATTTAAGAAAATGCCAGCTGGAAGGCGGCCATGGCATCTGACATAGATAAGCCATCCATCGACCACGATTATTAAACTTTGCCACCTGAGTCATACTGTGCAAGTTGATCACGTAGTGACCATGGGTGTATGGGTTGCAAATATTTCTGTATATATAGTAGTATATCAACAACTCATAGAAAAAAGACTCATAGCAATATTTCTTTACCGATTTTTTGTTATGTCTCGCCTATTGTTTTGCTTTCACTCTTCGTGTGAAGAACGTACGGATGTGCATCCGAAATACCTACTGGTATCGAGCTAACCATCTACGTCTCTTAGTTTTAGAGTACTACTCCTAAATCATGTGATATTGTTCTTTTGCATAAGTAGGCATATGTGGGATTGTGGCGGGCATAAGCGGACCTCCCGCGAACAGTCTCACCTGCACCCTGAACCCTCATAGTCGGGTTAGCTACATGCTAGCCGGGTTACCACTTGACTTCCAAGGAAAGGACACTACAGGAGAAGCTTGGTATGCCGAGGGCTTATTGCCGTCGGCGTAGCCAGGAAAACCCTCGGCGTACGCTACGCCGACGGCGCTGCATCCTCGGCGGACCTCTCCCTCGGCGGAGCGGCCGTCGGCGTGGGACAAGACCGTCGGCGTGGTCAACGCCCGACGGCCTGACGGGCGCCCGTCGGCGTAGAGACCGTCGGCGTCGGCCAGCCGGCCGTCACCGGCGACACCGCCATCTCAAGCCACGTGGAGGCTGGTGGGCGGCCTGGCGCAGCTGCTACGCCGACGACCTCCCCCTCGGCGTACCAAGCCACGTGGAGGCTGGCGGGCGGCCTGGCGCAGCTGCTACGCCGACGGCCTCCCCCTCGGCGTACTCCTGCCACGTGGAGGCAGCGCAGCGGCCTGGTTGCCGTCGGCGTAGCCGTGACCATTTGGTCACGCGTACCTCCTACGCCGAGGGCAAGGCCGTCGGCGTACCAAATGCACAGTTTTTTTTGAATTTTTTACAGCAGCAGCAGCACTCACAGCAGCCATACATCCATGCATACATCCATACATCATCATCCATACATCCATACATCATCCATACATCCATGCAATATATATTCCACACCAATTGAAACAAGATCACATATGCCATACATGTATCAACATCAGTCATACAAGATCATCCATACATTAGTCATACAAGATCATCGACATCATCACACATCCCTACAACTCTGGAGGAGACGGGGTGTACCCGAGATCTCCCCTGGTGAAAAGTGGCGACCTCTGCCGAGGGTGCGTCGATGAAGAGAAGCGGAAGAGCCACTGGCGAGGAGTAGGAGAAGTGTGAAGCTCGGGAGAACCACTGCAGAATGGCGGAGATGGACCATGGTCATGAAGCGGTGTGATCGCGCCCATCCGGCGTGGCCAAAGTGCGGTTCCCGAGCTCCGTTCCTACATGTTGCCTACATGTTAGCAACTTGCGAGGCAAAGTAAAGCGATAACCAGTGGGTTAGCAAAGAACTTACCGGTGTCGATGCGTAGTAGGTCCTAGCGAAGCTTTCCTTCGATTGCAAAAATGGCGCCGGACCTGGCATGGGAGGCACGGCCCCAAATCTCTATTCTGCCCAGTTTGAATATTCACCATCATGTCCTGCAAGATAGTTTAGAAGTCAGGCCGTAGTACAACAAACGGGGGAAGTGGGACTTGTATCTTTTGCAAAAATAAAGGTTCGAACTTACATTTCGTGTGCATGTAGATCAAGCGCCTCTTGATGCTGCCGAAAGGCCACGATATTCCTCATAAGCGGTATCGTGAGCGCGTCTAACTCAGGCTACAATTTCAAATACAAGGAATCTAAATCGTGGTTAGCCATGCAGGAACAAAAGTCATAAAGATGATGAGAACGAGAAAAACTTACATCCTCGGGCGGACAAGGCTGGCCACGAGGCGGGATAAGGGGCCGTCGGTAGGTAGGTAGCCTTGAGACGGCTGAAGCTCGTCGAGGTAGGCTTGACCTTCTTATTCAGAATCTTGAGGCGTCCATGCTGCAATCCGTGCCCCGACAGGACCAACGACTCCTCGTCGATCTCCGCGTGAATGGGGTCATCCACATGGGGGTGACGAGCCTTCACCATCGTGCTGTAGTTCCCCAAGTCGTTCGGGCGGTGCGAAGTACCACGAACGCGAGGTTGAGGCTCCGAGTAATTGGGCTTCTTCGCGCATCATCTCATAGGCACGGCGACGCGTCATGAATCACCTCCCCGGGTTGTGCCTCGGCCACCTGTATCGCGAAAAGAAAATATTATGCATATGAAGTACAAACATAAGCAGAAATGCACGCAGGTCGTTCCATGTATATACGTACCACCTTCCCCTTGAAGAGGTCAAAGTTGCGGTTTCCCGCGCAGTGCGTTCCACCATCGCCTCGGTTATCCGCGTTCCGCCTCAACAAGGCTGCAAACTCCTCGTCTTCTCTGAGCCACCTCGTCCTAACCAACTCCTCCCATGCGAGTCGATGCGGCTCGGCCCAATCGGGGATAACCTGAAAATGCAATAGTCAACTCCAGACAATGCAATGGCAACTTAGAAGCAATGTAGAATCTCATTGACATTTTACTCACCGACATGTACTCTTCTGGCGTCATCGAGTACTCAGGATTAGGGTTCCTACCGACAATGTCTTCCTTCCTGACCCTCACGCCCTTGTCAGCCCAGAAGTGGCTAGCGGCCGTGACCTTCTGGTTGTACCACACCTGGGGGGTCAACTTCACACAAGCCCCAAGCAAAGTCCTCTGTGCCTTCTCCTGGTCCTCCTCGGCCACACGGTAAAAGCACTTCAATCATGCATAAGAGTCATGAGTTAGCACGGTGGGGTCATCAAGTATGAACATAACTCGAGAAATATGCCTTACCCAAAACTTGGTGATGACAGCATCAGCAGCTGTCGGAAAGCCCGGGACACGGGTAGTCTGGTAGTCCGCCCAAGTGGTAGCTAGCTTCCTGTCACCCTCGTGGGTAATGTGATAGCCCGGCCAGAACTTCCTAATCAGAGCTCCAACAAGGCTGTTAGGAAGGCGAGGCTTGGTCCCCGGAGGAAATGTCCAATTGCTGCACAATAATAAACATTAGTACACAATAATTATTTATGACCAACATGAAATAAAATGTTTTAAATTGCCAAATTAGTACACTTACTCAAGGCCATCTGGAATAATAAGGGCTTTCGCCTCACAGTCCTAGGCTCAAACTTCTCGTCGAGACTCCCGATTCCCCACGATTCCGCAATTTCTTCGGCCCCACCAACTCGCGGCTAGTGTCCGCCTCCGTATCGGTCCCCGCCTCCCTCTCGGTCCTCGCCTCCCTCTCAGACTCTGCCTCCCTCTCGGCCCTGAAAGGCTGCTCTGTCAGGAACAACTCAGGAGCCACGTCGCCAGAAGCAGAGGGTGGTGGGTCAAAGTCCACGCCTCCTCCCGTGGCACCTCGTCCTCGTCCTCCTCGACCTCGGCCTCGACCCCGTCCTCACTTGGAGGAGCAAGATCGGGAACGCGGATTGGGATTTGGCTGTCTCCCCTCCGTGTAGCTCTTTTCTTCTTGCTTCAGCGCATTAAGCAAGGGAACTAGTTGCCTTGCCGCTGCTCATATTGTTCAATCACCTGCATTAAGTAAGAGAAAACAGTTAAGCACAAAGACATAATAAAATGTATACCCAAAGAATAAAGGCATAATGTAATTAAGAAAACAGTTAAGCACAAAGACAAAATAAAATGCATTAAAAAATAAATACTCACTATCATTTTCATTCTCATTCTCATTTTCATTCTCACTATCACTATCTTTTGAGTAGAAATCTGGATTCTCATCGAAGGGTGTAGGCTCATCATCGTTGTCATTCTCGGTATGGAGCTTCTCGAGCATACTTATGTCATGTAGATTCACCCGACTCACCCCGAAGTTTCTACATCATTCCCAAGGTCCTCAAGATCAACGGTTCTAAATCAAAGTGTCCAAGTCCTCTTGCTCTTGATAGAAAATTCCTCGTGCGTTCTGAGGGTTAATGTTGTTGTAATCGTCCTCGGAGGGAATCGGTAGGTTACCATGTGGCGATACCTGGAACACGACTTTCCAGCCCTGGAGTTCCGCTTTCTGGCATGGGTAGGGCAAATAATAAACTTGGTTGGCTTGGTGAGCAACCACAAAGACGTCGGCTCCGCTATAGGTGGTTGAAGGCCTAACTTCAACTAACCCAATGGAAGGGGTACTTCTCAGTCCACCCCTTGGGTCAAACCAGTGGCACTTGAACACAACAAGATTGAGTTTGACATTAAATACGATTGAAGGTCACCAGATACATTCTCTAACCTTCCGTAGTAATCAAGGGAATCGGCTCCTTTGGTGAACACCCAGATTTACCGTTTTGCATTGATTCGCCCTTTTGTGCGTCTCGTATGGAAGCGAAACCCATTCACATCATACTTCTCATACTTCATGGCGACCTTGTTACAACCTTGGGAAACACATTTCAGCTCATCGACATCTCAACGTTGGGATCAGCTCCCTCACGGTACAAGAGGAATTTGTTGCGTTCAGTGATTACGTGGAATAATAGCGACAAGTCACATATTGCAAGGTAAGAGGGACAGGTTAGAAATTACTTTTCCATAAACCAGGACACAAAGTTTTTATTTCAGGAGCACCCTCTTTCGAGAGTGTCCAACTCCATGGGAGAGGATCATCGGTCCCGACCCTTTGTTCATCCGTGAAATCGCTAAGAAGGAGAAAATAAGCATTAGACGGGAGACAAGTTACTAGGCATAGAGAAATAGGGTGTTCACCATTTTACCTAATGAAATCGACCACTTCCTTCATGTTCATAAGCACATAGAGCATTATGCAATCCTTCTCTTCCTTCGGCAACCTATATTTTAGTCCTTTACCGGCCTTGCCACCGGGAAATTGGAATAGTTCGAGATTGGGGTCATTCTTGGGCAGGTCGACATTGTAACGAGAGACCGGGTTATGCATAGTGGGAACATCATCGGGCCAGTAGGTTGTCACGGCGTCTGCCATCTCCCGAAGGCATGTTGCTTCAGCTATGCATGCTTCAATCTTGGCTTTGTTTCCAGTTATCTTTCGAATATACTTAAACTCTCTCTCAATACAAAATTGCCAACGAAATTGCACCGGCCCCCCCAATAGTGCCTCGTTCGCGAGGTGCACAATGAGATGTGCCATCGGAGTAAAGAAGCCTGGCGGAAAGATCATCTCCAAATTGCATAGCAACTCCGGCACCTGAACTTGCAGCTTCTCAATCACCAGAGGACATATCTGCTTAGCACAGAGGGTGCGGAAGAAATGGCTCAACTCCGCAAGCACTCGCCATACTTTTTCGGGGAGATACCCTCGAACCATCACCGGCATCAGCCGCTCAATCCATATATGATAGTCGTGACTCTTGAGCCCGTTGACTTGTCCCGTCAAAAGATTGACTCCCTTACTTATATTCGAACAATAACCGTCAGGGAACATCACGACGTATTTGAGCCACCTAAATGACTCCTTCTTTTGGACATTATCAAAGGCGGTAGTAGGCATGGGGATTGAACCAATTCTTTCGACGGACTGTAGGAGGCTGAATTTGTAATCTCTTCCTATCACAACGCTTTTCAACATCGACTCTAGCCTTGACATTATCCTTTGACTTCCCAGGAATGTTCAGGACTGTGTGCAAAAGGGACTCCCGACATTCTTTTCGGTGTGCATCACATCGATGTTATGGGAAGTTCGAGGTCCTTGTAATACACGAGATTCGTTAAAGGCTGCCACGTGAGTCAATTATGCGTTACACCATATCCCGCAAATTGATGGCCAGTTCGGCGCCATGAACACGAGAGCACGTATCTGGCATCAACAACACCCTCGAACTTTGGTACCTCTTTTACTTCATGCACAACTTTGCCCTTCTTGAAGTTCTTTCTATCTTCTCTGAGCGAATGATTTCTTTTGAGGTACGTCGATTCGTGTCAAGCGCAATATATTTGCGACCCGACTTTAGCCAAAGGAACTCAAGTCGGTGCCTGCACACTGGGCATGGCCACTTACCGGCTTACACCATCCACACGTTAGGGCGTACCCGGGCATGTCATGCATAGTATATTGTAACCAAACTTTCATCAAAAAGTTTCTCTTTGATGCTCGGTCGTATGTCAACGTCCGTGTATCCAAGAGTGGTTCAAATCATCCACAATCGGCTGCATGTAGACACTCAAGTTCTTCCCGGATACTCAGTCCTGGAATTATCAGCAACAAAAACATGGTCTTCCGTTGCATTAATACTCGGGAGGAGATTGAGCGGAATAACATACACCGACGGCCAGCATTGTCTGAGGCCGTCGACATACCATATGGGTTGAAGCCATCTGTTGCTATCGCAATTCTAACATTCTGAGCCTCTTCTGCCCATCAGGGGTATTTGTCATCGAAGTTCTTCCATGCCTTACCATCAGATGGATGTCCCATCTTCTTCCGTCCGTGCCCGTCCTCGTATCTTTTCCCCTTCTTGTGCCACATCATCTGTTTGGCAGTCTCCTCGCTCAAGTAAAGACGTTGGATTCTTTTTATGAATGGGAGATACCGAAGTATCTTCTTAGCGACCTTCGACTGCCTCACCTGACCATCCTTCCCCTTTATCTCTTCATATCTAGAGGCCTTACAAATGGAGCAGTACTTGTCACCCTCAAACTGTTTCCAAAACAAAAGGCAGCCTTTTGGACAACAATCTATCTTTTCATAATCCATGTTGAGCTCCTTCATGAGTTTCTTCGTTTATTGAAAGGTTTTAGGCGGAATAATGCCCTTGGGCAACATGTTACCACATGTTCTCAGTTAGCTTCAAACCGAGAACGGGTGGCGAATCTTGGCACTTGTCGGCTAGACACTGAGAGATGGCATCGAGCTGAGAAATCTTTGCACCCTCGTACAGAGGCCTCTTAGCCGTGGCCATCATATCAAGGAAGGCCTTCGCGGTTGGCTCCGGTTCCTCCGGTTCTAGCGGTTCCTCCGGTTCTAGTGATTCCTCCCGTGGAGGTGGCGAATTCGGCTGGTCGACATCGATAAGATCATCTAGCATGTTTCTAATCCCATCGTGATCATTGCCATTGAGCGTGACGCATCCTCACCTCTGTCACGTTCGTGCGAGCAAAGTCGACTTGCGTGACATAGTTAGACATGTATCCATATTGCGAAGGTGTTTGTACATGTCATCCTTTCCCTGACGATGGCGCTTAGTGCAATGGCCTTGGGGACAAAGTGCCCGAACCATTGCCTTCGAACCACGCGCTAACTCATTCACTAACAAATGAGTGTTCCGTACCCAATCGTCTGTTTTATTTGTCGCACTAATACGGCCACTGTACATCACCCATTATCAGCCATCCTCTTCTGCTTTGTTGGGAGACAAACAACAAATATAACATTTTATATCAAACAGGAGATTAAATGCTTCATATTTTTACGCATTCATCAACCTACATGTCAATAGGAAAAGAGGGTCCTAACCAGCCACCGGATCCGTAGATTGGGTAAGTTCTCCCTGGTTCTACCCCGATCCAAGCAGAATTTCGGCAGCACCTCCCCGCTGCTCTCCCGATACACGTCTCGACAAAAAGCCAAGAGGATGTGCATCAGGAGAACAACGAGGCGCCACGAAATCTGTCTCGAATCAAGGTAGAGCAGGAGAACCAAACAACTACTGAATCCGCATTTGCCGATAAAAGCCATAAGCGTTACAGTCCAAAATATGCGAGACCACTAATGCATATTAAGTCGCGTAACGCTTACGGTCGGGATGACGCCTAGGTGACGCGGCAGACTTGGTGATCTAGACACGAAAATAAACCTAGGTACAAGAGAGGCGAACGGATTCTCACCCTCAAAGCGTGATCAAATCGCCGAAGATGATCGGGGACCCCGCCGTCAAAACACTCCCCCCGCTCACCCTCTGGTAACTGCAAAAAACATGAAAAGATGGTTACATATGCAACATCTATTTAGCAAATTTCATCTATTTGACTAAATTATATTTATATTTCACTTTCTAATTATATTTATATTTCAATTTCTAATTCTATTTTGAGCAAACAACTAGCAAACTCCTATTTCTACTAGCAAACTCCTATTTCTACTAGCAAAATCACCTAACAAATTACAAAACCACCTAACAATTACAAAATCACCTAACAATTACTAAATTTCTACAAACTACTAAATTACTAATACCAAACTACTCCTATTTCTACTAGCAAACTCACATAGTACAAACTCCTACTTCTAAAAAAAGAAAAATGGAGATTTTTACCTCCAAGCGGCCAGGACAATGAGCTCGGAGGCGGCCGAGATCGGGAGGAGGCGACACTCAGGCGAGCTCGGGGCGAGGCGAGCTCGAGGAGGCGAGGCAGCTCAGGGAGGCCGAGCTCGGGAGGCGGCGAGCTCGGGAGAAGGGAAGGAGGGAGGGAGGCTGGGAGGAAGGGGAGGCGGCGACACTCGGGGAGGAGTAGGAGAGGCGGCGGCGGTGCTCGGGGAGGAGGAGGGGAGGCGGCGGCGCTCGGGGAGGAGGAGGGAGACGGCGGAGGGAGGAGGAGGCAGGAGGAGGAGGCAGGCGGTGGGTCTTGGCGGGTCGCGGGGTGGGCGTGGTGTGAGCGGTGGCTGGGTGGAGGAATGGGGTCGGGAGAGTGGGGTGTGGGTGAGTGGCCAGGTGGGCAGCAAGGCAAGAGGATATACAGGCTGACGAGGCGTTTTTTCCAGGGGGTTATACGCCGCTAAATCTGGCCCCGAGGCCGGAGGGGCAACTGCGAAGCTAGTTTAAGGATATCAAAAGGGGATCAAAAACATTATAACAACAAGCAACTACATTTAATAAGGACAGTGCATAAAGAAACATGCAAAACATTACAACAACAAGCAACTACATTTAATAACCTCGATGGGGCGATTCCCCCTTATACGGGTCCGGAACCTTCGCTTCTAGGTTAGAGCGCATGCATGCGAGGGGGGACACATGGAAGCACCTATACCAACCTCTCACCACACTCACACACATATTCTAGGGACACATGCAAGTTTTCATCTGATTCCGATGTTCTCGTGGTCTTCCTCCGGCGAAACCCTGATCTGTGCACACTCGGATCGTCTACCCCCCTAGACGTTCCTCTGACAGGGGTAGCCCGGCGTAGCTCTCTTGTTTTGTGTTTGTTTAGGTCATAGGGTGATGTAAAACCATGTTGGTTCACAAGTTGGGGCACTATCCTACCCGGTTTCACCTCGACGGGGAGATTCCCCCTTATACGGGTCCGGAACCTTTGCTTCTAGGTTAGAACGCATGCATGTGAGGGGGGACACATGCAAGCACCTATACCAACCTCTCACCACACTCACACACATATGCTAGGGACACATGCAAGTTTTCATCTCATTCCAATGTTCTCGTGGACTTCCTCGTGAAACCACGATCTCTGTGCTTTTCGGATCGTCTACCCCTAGGCGTTCCTCGACGAGGTAGCCAGTAGCTCTCTCTTGTTTTGTGTTTGTTTAGGTCATAGGTTGATGTAAAACCATGTTGGTTCACAAGTTGGGGCACTATCCTACCGGTTTCACCTCGACGGGATATTCCCCTTATACTGGGTCTAACCTTAGCCTCTAGGTTAGAGCGCATGCATGCGAGGGGGGACACATGCAAGCACCTATACCAACCTCTCACCACACTCACACACATATGCTAGGGTCACATGCAAGTTTTCATCTCATTCCAATGTTCTCGTGGTCTTCCTCCGGCGAAACCCTAATCTCTGTGCGCACTCGGATCGTCTACCCCCTAGACGTTCCTCTGACAGGGGTAGCCCGGCGTAGCTCTCTCTTGTTTTGTGTTTGTTTAGGTCATAGGTTGATGTAAAACCATGTTGGTTCACAATTTGGGGCACTATCCTACCCGGTTTCACCTCGACGGGGAGATTACCCCTTATACTGGTCTAACCTTCGCCTCTAGGTTAGAGCGCATGCATGCGAGGGGGACACATGCAAGAACCTATACCAACCTCTCACCACACTCACACACATATGCTAGGGTCACATGCAAGTTTTCATCTCATTCCAATGTTCTCGTGGTCTTCCTCGTGAAACCACGATCTCTGTAAGGATCGGATACACCCCTAGACGTTCCTCCGACAGGGTAGCCAGTAGCTCTCTCTTGTTTTGTGTTTTTTTAGGTCATAGGTTGATGTAAAACCATGTTGGTTCACAAGTTGGGGCACTATCCTACCCGGTTTCACCTCGACAGGGAGATTCCCCCTTATCTGGTCTGGAACCTTCGCCTCTAGGTTAGAGCGCATGCATGCGGGGACACATGCAAGCACCTATACCAACCTCTCACCACACTCACACACATATGCTAGGGTCACATGCAAGTTTTCATCTCATTCCAATGTTCTCGTGGTCTTCCTCCGTGAAACCACGATCTCTGTAAGACTGGATCGTCTACCCCCCTAGACGTTCCTCTGACAGGGGTAGCCCGGCGTAGCTCTCTCTTGTATTGTGTTTGTTTAGGTCATAGGGTGATGTAAAACCATGTTGGTTCAAAAGTTGGGGCACTATCTGAAGGGTTTCGCAGCATAGTAAATCAAAATTTTCTACGGAAGCGAACAGAAGGAAAGCCAAGATCTAATCTAGGAGATGCAAACAACGAGAGAGATTGGATTAGATCTTCATACCCTTGAAGATTCGCGGAACGTTAAATCTAACGTGGGTGATGTAATCGCTTCTCCTCCTCGCGATCCGATCCGATCTAGCACCACAAGTGGCGGTGCCTCCGTGAGATGCACACGTACGGCACCTCGACGTCTCCTCCTTCCTTGGACCAGCAAGTATGGTGGAGAGATGGATTGGATCTACAACACGACGGCGTGGTGTATATGGTGGAGAATTTCTCAGCAGGCTTCGCCACAAACATGGGAGGGAGAGAGGAGGGCAGCAGGGCTACTAGGGTTTGGAGGAAGGTGTGTAGGGGGGAGGGGGCACACCAGCCCTCTATATATAGAAGGGGGGGTGCGGCCAGCCCTTGCCCATCCTCCAAGCCTATCTCTAGTTTAAACGATTTAAACTCTCCCTTCTAGAAACCCTATCTTATCTCTAGTTTAAATGATTTAAACTTATCTAGGATCGGCTGGGCCCTATGGGGCCTTGTGCCCTGGCCCAATGCGGCCAGGACACTCCCTCATAGGCCCATGCCCCTCCCGGAAGGTGGTACCACGTTGGCCCCTTCCGAAGGTTCTAGAAGCTTTACAATAATTAACCTTAACAATTCAACTCCAAAAAACTGCCTTTGCCTTATATGAATCTTATTCTCCGGACCATTCGAACCTCTCGTGATGTCCCGAATCCCATCCGAGACTCAACAAAAATTCATAAACCAATTATCCAATCTATCCTAGCCGAGACACGTTAAGTGTGTGACCTGCGGGTTCGAGAATATGCGTATATGATCTTCTATCAATAATCAACAGCTGGGTCCAGGCACCCATATTGACTCCCACACATTCATCGATGATCATATCTGATGAACCACGATGCCAGGATTCAATCAATCCCATATATATATTCCCTTCGTCTCGCGATATTTTACTTGCCCGAGATTCGATCGTCGGTACCGTCATACCTAGTTCAATCTCGTTCACGCAAAGTACTTTACTGCTCCGTAATCCGATATCACTTTGTGATTAACTCCTTAACCACATGCTTGCAAGCGTGTTGATATCGATTACCGAGTGGGCCCAAGTATATCTCTCGACTTGGGAGGGACAAATCCCATCTCGATACATACAACCCAAGATACTTTCCGATTACCCGAGAGACACCTTTATGATCACCTCTCATAGGATGACGTTTGATGACCTCAAAGCTTTCTTCCGATACCAGGGAGTTGTATTATCTCATGGTCTAAGGAATACAATATTTGACATAAGAAAAACTTCGCAAAGACGAACACGATGACACGATCTAATTGCTTCGCTTAGTTTGGGTCTATCCACCATATCATTCTCCAATGATATGATCTCATTATCAATTGACAACTCATGTCTATGGTTAGGAAACCTTAACCATCATTGATCAATGAGCTAGTCCATAGAGGCGTACTAGGGACACGTGTTGTTCACAAACCACACAAGTATTAAAGTTTCCGCTTAATACAATTCTAGCATGGAATATAAACTTTATCATGAACAAGAATTATAATAATAACATCTTTATTATTGCCTCTAGGGCATAATTCCAACAGTTCCCACTTGCACTAGAGTCAATAATCTAGTTTACATTTGGCAACAATCTCACACCCATGGCACTGAGGTGCTGATCATGTTTTACACGTGAAAGAGGTTTAGTCAATGGATCTGCGACATTCAGATCTGTATGCACTTTGCTGATCTTCGATCTCCATCCGCTATATAATCTCGGATTATATGAAACTTGCAGTTGATATGCTTGGTTTTTGGATGATATCTTGGTTCCTTAGCGAGTGCTATGGCGCCGGTGTTGTCACACAATATCTCCAGTGGGTCCAATGCACTTGAACCACGCCAAGCTCATGATGAAGTTTCGATCCAAACTCCTTCACTTGACGCTCAGCAGAGCCATGTATTCCGCTTCTATCGTAGATCCCGTGATCACGCTTTGCTTGCAGCTTCTCCACTCACAGCTCCTCCATTCAAAATATACACGTATCCTGTCCGAGATTTACAATCATCCTTGTCGGTGTCGAAACTAGCATCGACGTAACCTTTACGACGAATGCCGTTCATCACCCCCATAGACCAAGAACATTTCTTTAGTCCTATTTAGGTACCTTAGGATGTTCTTCACGGCTGTCCAAATGTTCCACTCTGGATCACTTTGATATCTCGTCACAAACTAAGAGCATTGGACACATCCGTCTAGTACACAAGATGGCATACATGATGGAACCTATGGCCGAGGCATAAGGCACTTTTCTCATAGCTTCCTATCATTTATCAGTAGTGGACACCGAGCCTTGCTCAATATCTTACTCGACAACATAGGCCTTTGAACCTTTCAATGCCTTATCCATTCTGAACCTTTTCGTAACTTTGTCTAGGTATGTACTTTGGCTTAAAGCTATCAGCGTCTTTGTCTATCTCTATAGATTTTGATGCCCAATATATAAGCAGCTTCACCTAGGTCTTTCATTGAAAAACACTTGTTCAAATAACTCTTCACATCGTTAAGCATGTTGATGTCATTTCCAATAATCAATATGTCATCCACATATAGTACCGTAAACGCCACCGAGCTCCCACTCACTTTCTTGTAGATGCAAGCTTCGTAGCAATTTGGAACAAATCCAAAGCTCTTGATCACTTGATCAAAACGAAGGTTCCAACTCCGAGATGCTTGCTTCAGTCTATAAATGGAACGCTGAAGTTTGCACACTTTATCAGCATCCTTAGGATCGACAAAACCTTCGGGTTGCATCATATACAACTCTTCATCAATGTTGCCATTGAGGAAAGCAGTCTTGACATCCATTTGCCATATTTCATAATCATGAAACGCAGCAATTGCTAATAAAATCCGAATGGACTTAAACATCGCTACGGGAGAAAAGTCTCATCGTAGTCAACACCTTGAACTTGTCGAAAACCTTTCGCAACAAGCCGTGCTTTATAGACGGTAACATTCCCATCCGCGTCCGTTTTCTTCTTGAAGATCCATTTGCACTCAACGGCCTTTCGGTCGCTAGGAGGGTCCACCAAAGTCCATACTTGGTTTTCGCTCATGGATCCCAATTCGGATTTCATGGCTTCTAGCCATTTCTCAGAGTCTAGGCTCATCATCGCTTCCTCATAGTTCGTAGGTTCACTGTCTTCTACTAACAAGACTGTCAAGACAGGGTTGCCGTACCACTCGAGAGGGCACGCGACCTTGTCGACTGCGACGTTCAAGAGCGACATCGTCAAACTTCATGATCCTTGTCATTAGCTTCCTCTATTGTTGGTGCAGGCGGCACTGGAATAATTTCAGGTGCTGCGCTACTCTCCAATTCAAGAGAAGGTTCAATAACCTCGTCTAGCTCTACTTTCCTCCCACTCACTTCTTTCGAGAGAAACTCCTTCTCAAGAAAGGAACCGCTTTCGCGACAAACACTTTGCCTTCGGTTCTGTGATAGAAGGTATACCCAATAGTTTCCTTAGGGTATCCTATGAAGACGATTTCTCGCTTTGGGTTCGAGCTTGTCGGGCATCAACTTCTTGACGAAGCTTCGCATCCCCAAACTTTAAGAAACGACAACTTAGGTTTAGCACCAAACCACAGTTCATACGGTGTCGTCTCAACGGATTTAGATGGAGCCCTATTTAAAGTGAATGCAGCGGTTTCTAATGCATAACCCCAAAAAGATAACGGAAAATCAAGAAGAGACATCATCGATCGGACCATATCTAATAGGGTTCGATTCCGCGCTCGTACACACCATTCTTACTGTGTTGTTCCGGTTGGCGTGAGTTGTGAAACGATTCCACTTGCTTTGAGATGCGTGAGAATATCATAAATTAAATATTCGACCCCACGATCGGTTCGTAGAAACTTAATCTTTCATACGATGGTTCTCCACTTCATTCTGAAATTCTTTGAACTTTTCAAACGTTTCAGATTTATGTTTCATTAAATAGATATACCCATATCTACTTAAGTCATCGGTAAAAGTGAGAAAGTAGCGATATCCACCGCGCGTCGAAACACTCATCGGTCCGCATACATCGGTATGTATGATTTCCAACAAGTCCGTTGCTCGCTCCATCATACCGAGAACGGGTTTTGATCATCTTGCCCATGAGGCATGGTTCGCATGTGTCAAATGATTCAAAATCAAGAGACTCCAAAAGTCCATCGAATGGAGTTTCTTCATGCGCTTTACACCAATATGACCTAGACGACAATTACCACAAATAAGTAGTATTATCACTATCTACTTTGCATCTCTTAGCCTCAATGTTATGGATGTGTGTTTCATCCCTTTCAAGATTTAGAAGAAATAAACCATTCACAAGAGGTGCATGACCATAAAAGATGTTACTCATATAAATAGAACAACCATTATTCTCCGATTTAAATGAATAACCGTCTTGCAATAAACACGATCCAGAAATAATGTTCATGCTCAACGCAGCACATAATAACATTTATTAAGGTTTAAAACTAATCTCAAGGTAAAACTAAGGAGAGAGTGCCGACGCCATCACATCAACTCTTGATCCGTTGCCAACGCCAAGATCGTCACCTCATCCTCGCAAGTCATTGCCTATTCCGTAGCTCTGCTTCGAGTTACAAATATTAGCAATCAACCAAGATCAAATACCGTGCACTACAACGAGGGCTAGTAAGGAAAACATCAATAACATGTATATCAAATATACCTTTGATGGTGCCACCTTCTTGTCCGCTAAATACTTGGACATTATGCTTCCAAAGGACCCTTGTCCTTGCAATAGAAGCACCAGTTTCCGGCTTGGGTCCGACTTGAGCTTCTTCTCGATAGGGCAACGCGTTTGTCGCCTCCTTTCTTGAAGGGCTTCTTTGCACCTTACCTTTCTTAAAGGAGGGCTTGTTGACCATCAACACATGATTATCCTTTTGATGTCCACCTCCCAGCCTTCAGCTTTGCGAAGAGCTCGGTGATCGATCAGTGGAACCAATCTGATTATGAGTCACTACAAAACTTTTGTAGCTGGGAGGGAGTGATTGCAGAACCTGTCAATCTTGAGCTCCTCCGAATCTTGCATCCAGCTTGCTCAAGGCGTTGAGTGTAGCCCGACATCTTTATGGCGTGCTCACTAACTAACTCCTTCCTCCATCTTGTAGTTAGAGAACTCGAGATCTCATATCTCTCGAACGGGCCTGAGTCCAAACATGGTTTTCAACTCTTCGAGAATCTCAAAGGGTCCGGATAGTTTTCAAAACGATTTTGAAGTTCCGGTTCCATAGCAAACAACATGGTGCTCTTAATCACACCATAATCATCTTTGCTTGTCGATAGACAGCTTTCTCATCACCATAGCTTGCGTAGGGGTTACCTAACGCTTTCTCAAGGACATAGTCCTTTTGTCCTCCGAGAGAATGATTCTCAGATTATGGAACCAATTGGTGAAGTTAGACCCATTGTTCTTAAGCTTTTCTTTCTCAAAGAAAACGTTGAAGTTGAAGTTGGACTTAGCCATTTGATCTACAATATTTGCAAGTACAAATTAGACTATGTTCATGATAACTAGTTCAACTTTTAATCAAATTACTAGATGAACTCCCACTAAATTCAACATCCTCAAGTTGTTTAGTGAACACGATCCAAATTCACCACACCTAATCCGATCTTCACGAGAAGAGATGTGGTTTCAATGGTGGACAACGAAGTGTCGATCATATCATTCATATGACTCATGCTTAACCTTTCGGTTCATGTGTTCCGAGGCCATGTCTGTACATGCTAGGCTGTCAAGTTAGACCCAAGTATTTCACAGTGCAAAACTGGCTTGCACCCGTTGTATGTGAGCGAGAGTCTATAGCACCCGATCATCACGTGATGCTTGGACACGATTTAACTTTCGCAATAAAGGTGCATACTCGGGAGAACACAGCTTTTATCTTGATCTTTATGAGGAATCATCTTATAATGCTACCGTCGATCTAAGCATAATAAGATACATAAAAGGATAAACATCACATGCATATAACTTTATGTGACATGGTATAGCCAATCTTCGCAATGATCTCCATCTTGTGCTCCGCATGATCTCCATCACTTCACCATGATTGCCTCCACCACGAATAGCAACTACAACTATTGCTAACTACTTAGCGATAAAGTAAAGCTATTACATGGCGTATAAGAAGTTGACTCGCAGGTCATACACAATTATAAAGACAACCATATGGCTCCTGCGGTTGTGTACTCATCGACATGCAAGTCGTGAAACATTACAAAACATGATCATCGCATACATTATACACATCACATCTTGGGCCATACCATATCACAGAAAACACTCCATGCAAAAACAAGTTAGACGCCTCTACTTTGTTGTTGCATGTTTTACGTGGCTTATGGGAGTAGATGCTAAGAACGATTCTTACCTACGGAAAGCCACAACGGTGATATTATGGTTGCCAAACTCCGGTGTTAATCCCATGACAACTATAGTGAGAGAAACGACATCCACCACCGCATGTATGGTACAAGCCACACGTCAAGTGCGGAGGTCTCGCTGAACGACGTCGCGTAAGGTTGGCCTGGACCGCTTCAATCTCACTATCCCGCGTCATAAGAAGAACACAAACAAGAGGCTTGCAACAGAAAACATCAACGCCCGCAACAACCATGTTGCGTTCTACTCGTGAATCACATCTACGCATAGATCTAGCTCTGATACCACTGAAGGGTTTCGCAGCATAGTAAATCAAAATTTTCTACGGAAGCGAACAGAAGGAAAGCCAAGATCTAATATAGGAGATGCAAACAACGAGAGAGATTGGATTAGATCTTCATACCCTTGAAGATTCGCACAGCGGAACGTTCGTCGGAACGTGGGTGATGTAACCGTACTCGCTTCTCCTCCTCGCGATCCGATCCGATCTAGCACCACAAGTGGCGGTGCCTCCGTGAGATGCACACGTGCGGCACCTCGACGTCTCCTCCTTCCTTGGACCAGCAAGTATGGTGGAGATATGGTTTGGATCTACAACACGACGGCGTGGTGTATATGGTGGAGAATTTCTGCCGCAGGGCTTCGCCTACAAACAGTCGGGAGGGAGAGAGGAGGGCAGCAGGGCTACTAGGGTTTGGAGGAAGGTGTGTAGGGGGGAGGGGGCACACTAGCCCTCTATATATAGAGGGGGGGTGCGGCCAGCCCTTTCCCATCCTCCAAGCCTATCTCTAGTTTAAACGATTTAAACTCTCCCTTCTAGAAACCCTATCTTATCTCTAGTTTAAACGATTTAAACTTATCTAGGATCGGCTGGGCCCTATGGGGCCTTGTGCCCCTGGCCCAATGCGGCCAGGACACTCCCTCATAGTCCCATGCCCCCTCCCGGAAGGTGGGACCACGTTGGCCCCCTTCCGGAAGGTTCTAGAAGCTTCCGGTACAATACCGATTAACCCGGAACAATTCTGAACTCCAAAAAACTGCACTGCCTTATATGAATCTTATTCTCCGGACCATTCCGGAACCTATCGTGATGTCCCGGATCCCATCCGAGACTCCGAACAAAAATTCATAAACCAATTATCCAATCTATCCTAGCCGAGACACGTTATGTGTGACCTCATGGTTCGAGAATATGCGCAGACATGATCTTCTATCAATAATCAACAGTGGTCCGGCACCCATATTGACTCCCACACATTCATCGATGATCATATCGGATGAACCACGATGCCAGGATTCAATCAATCCCATATATATGTTCCCTTCTGCTCGCGATATTTTACTTGCGAGATTCGATCCGGTATCGTCATACCTAGTTCAATCTCGTTCACAAAGAAGTACTTTACTCGTAATCCGATATCACTTTGTGATTAACTCCTTAACCACATGCTTGCAAGCGTATTGATATCGATTACGAAAGTGGGCCCAAGTATATCTCTCCGACTTGGGAGGGACAAATCCCATCTCGATACATACAACCCAATGATACTTTCCGATTACGAGAGACACCTTTATGATCACCCTCTCATAGGATGACGTTTGATGACCTCAAAGCTTTCTTCCGATACCAGGGAGTTGTATTATCTCATGGTCTAAGGAATACAATATTTGACATAAGAAAAACTTCGCAAAGACGAACACGATGACACGATCTAATTGCTTCGCTTAGTTTGGGTCTATCCACCATATCATTCTCCAATGATATGATCTCATTATCAATTGACAACTCATGTCTATGGTTAGGAAACCTTAACCATCATTGATCAATGAGCTAGTCCATAGAGGCGTACTAGGGACACGGTGTTGTTCACAAACCACACAAGTATTAAAGTTTCCGCTTAATACAATTCTAGCATGGAATATAAACTTTATCATGAACAAGAATTATAATAATAACATCTTTATTATTGCCTCTAGGGCATAATTCCAACACTATCCAACCCGGTTTCACCTCGACGGGGAGATTCCCCCCTTATACGGGTACTGAACCTTTGCCTCTAGGTTAGAGCGCATGCATGCGAGGGGGGACACATGCAAGCACCTATACCAACCTCTCACCACACTCACACACATATGCTAGGGTCACATGCAAGTTTTCATCTCATTCCAATGTTCTCGTGGTCTTCCTCGTGAAACCTCGATCTCTGTAAGATTTCGGATCGTCTAACCCCCTAGACGTTCCTCTGACAGGGGTAGCCCGGCGTAGCTCTCTCTTGTTTTGTGTTTGTTTAGGTCAAAGGTTGATGTAAAACCATGTTGGTTCACAAGTTGGGGCACTATCCTACCCGGTTTCACCTCGACGGGGAGATTCCCTTATACTGCACGAACCTTCGCCTCTAGGTTAGAGCGCATGCATGCGAGGGGGGACACATGCAAGCACCTATACCAACCTCTCACCACACTCACACACATATGCTAGGGTCACATGCAAGTTTTCATCTCATTCCAATGTTCTCGTGGTCTTCCTCCGGCGAAACCCTGATCTCTGTGCGCACTCGGATCGTCTACCCCCCTTGACGTTCCTCTGACAGGGGTAGCCCAGCGTAGCTCTCTCTTGTTTTGTGTTTGGTTAGGTCATAGGTTGATGTAAAACCATGTTGGTTCACAAGTTGGGGCACTATCCTACCCGGTTTCACCTCGACGGGGAGATTCCCTTATACGGTACTGGAACCTTCGCCTCTAGGTTAGAGCATGCATGCGAGGGGGGACACATGCAAGCACCTATACCAACCTCTCACCACACTCACACACATATGCTAGGGTCACATGCAAGTTTTCATCTCATTCCAATGTTCTCGTGGTCTTCCTCCGGCGAAACCCTGATCTCTGTGCGCACTCGGATCGTCTACCCCCCTAGACGTTCCTCTGACAGGGGTAGCCCGGCGTAGCTCTCTCTTGTTTTGTGTTTGTTTAGGTCATAGGTTGATGTAAAACCATGTTGGTTCACAAGTTGGGGCACTATCCTACCCGGTTTGACCTCGACGGGTAGATTCCCCCTTACTGGTCTGGAACCTTCGCCTCTAGGTTAGAGCACATGCATGCGAGGGGGGACACATGCAAGAACCTATACCAACCTCTCACCACACTCACACACATATGCTAGGGTCACATGCAAGTTTTCATCTCATTCCAATGTTCTCGTGGTCTTCCTCGTGAAACCGATCTCTGCAAGCTTTCGGATCGTCTACCCCCTAGACGTTCCTCTGACAGGGGTAGCCCGGCGTAGATCTCTCTTGTTTTGTGTTTGTTTAGGTCATAGGGTGATGTAAAACCATGTTGGTTCACAAGTTGGGGCACTATCCTACCCGGTTTCACCTCAACGGGGAGATTCCCCCTTATACGGGTACGGAACCTTCGCCTCTAGGTTAGAGCGCATGCATGCGAGGGGGGACACATGCAAGCACCTATACCAACCTCTCACCACACTCACACACATATGCTAGGGTCACATGCAAGTTTTCATCTCATTCCAATGTTCTCGTGGTCTTCCTCTGGCGAAACCCTGATCTCTGTGCGCACTCGGATCGTCTACCCCCCTAGACGTTCCTCTGACAGGGGTAGCCCGGTGTAGCTCTCTCTTGTTTTGTGTTTGTTTAGGTCATAGGTTGATGTAAAACCATGTTGGTTCACAAGTTGGGGCACTATCCTACCCGGTTTCACCTCGACGGGGAGATTCCCCCCTTATACGGGTACGGAACCTTCGCCTCTAGGTTAGAGCGCATGCATGCGAGGGGGGACACATGCAAGCACCTATACCAACCTCTCACCACACTCACACACATATGCTAGGGTCACATGCAAGTTTTCATCTCATTCCGATGTTCTCGTGGTCTTCCTCCCGCGAAACCCTGATCTCTGTGCGCACTTTGGATCGCCTACCCCTAGACGTTCCCGACAGGGTAGCCATGAGATCTCTCTTGTTTTGTGTTTGTTTAGGTCATAGGTTGATGTAAAACCATGTTGGTTCACAAGTTGGGGCACTATCCTACCCGGTTTCACCTCGACGGGGAGATTCCCCCCTTATACGGTCTGAACCTTCCTCTAGGTTAGAGCGCATGCATGCGAGGGGGACACATGCAAGCACCTATACCAACCTCTCACCACACTCACACACATATGCTAGGGTCACATGCAAGTTTTCATCTCATTCCGATGTTCTCGTGGTCTTCCTCCGGCGAAACCCTGATCTCTGTGCGCACTCGGATCGTCTACCCCCCTAGACGTTCCTCTGACAGGGGTAGCCCGGCGTAGCTATCTCTTGTTTTGTGTTTGTTTAGGTCATAGGTTGATGTAAAACCATGTTGGTTCACAAGTTGGGGCACTATCCTACCCGGTTTCACCTCGACGGGGAGATTCCCCTATCTGGTCTGGAACCTTCGCCTCTAGGTTAGAGCGCATGCATGCGAGGGGGGACACATGCAAGCACCTATACCAACCTCTCACCACACTTACACACATATGTTTTGTGTTTATTTAGGTCATAGGGTGATGTAAAACCATATTAGCTTACCGACGGGAGATTCCCTTATACGGTCCGAACCTCACGCTCGCATGCATGCGAGAGGGGACACGCACATGTGATTGAATCTTTGAACAACTTCACAAAAATTTGTGAAATATAAATTTCATGCACATGTGATAATAACACACAAACATGCAAATTTCTCAACTTGTGAGAAGATTCGACATTTTATGTGGGCGTGAAGACTATTATTCGGAGGCTAGGAATCCATCCAATTGATAAAATAGAACCTAAATAATTGATACTAATAAATTAATACAAATAATTTGGTAAGGAAAAAAAGGTGCATAGGTACGCCGAGGGTCACCGTCGGTGTAGGCAGGACGTACGCCGAGGGTCACCGTCGGCGTATCCTATGCCGACAACGGCTCTCGGCGTAATGCTGACGCCGTTAGGGCCTTCCCTGGCCTGGACTGTCTAGTGCCACGCGGCCACCGCGTACGCCGAGGGCAACGTTTACGCCGACGGTCACCCTCGGTGCCTGCCACGCCGACGGCTGCAGACGCCGAGGGCTCGAAGCTGGGCTGGCTCGGCCTGGCACGCCGACGGCCCTGGCCCCGGCCGTGACACAACTCCATTCCTGTAGTGGGAAGGAATCTCTCATCGGTCAAAAGGTGGCCTCTGTCCACTGTAGCGTGAGCGAAGCAGGCAGAGGCGAGGACCAGCGAGACGTGTCTGACAAAGGTGATGTAGCCAGTGTCAGCTGACGCTATCGGTGTCGGGTGACGCTCAAAGGCAAAGGAGCTCACAGAGGGTTACATCTCAAGTCCGGACTAGCCGTTTAAAGTGTAAAAAGAGACATCTAAAACCAAAGGGCATATTCGGGGAATATGTCTGCACGTATGCCCTAGTTTTATAACCTAGGCTCCCCTATATAAGGAGCACCATGGCCTCCATAGAAGGGGATCACTCATTTTGTTAAGGAAGAACCCTAGAGTTCTGTAGTGGGGAGTAAGAGAACTAGTCTCCTTATCACGAACAGCTCAAGGAGCCCTTGTAATCCACATCTAGCAAGAGAGAAATACAAACACTTGTGTGTGGAATCACCACACTATCCCTCCCTGGATTCCTCTAGTGCACATTGGCCCTATCTTTAGCCTATCCATGACATCTGCCGTGCCATCACCACGATAGTTGGCGCTCGGCGCTAGCAGGAGTAAAAATCCGGACGGGGAACGTCTTTGACACCGACGAACGCATCGTCTCCGGGCTGGTTCAGCGCTTTGGAGTGCTGGACTACAATAAAAATGAAGCGTTTGGAAGAAACCTGGGATTTTTATTGATGAAGAAGGGGATGCATCCCCAAGCTTGAGCTTTAGTCCATTTTTCATCTCATTACTCATTCCTTCCATACACCTGAAATTTTTTCCTTCATACAAAACTTCACACAATCTTTATTAGCAACATTAGTGCACTCAAGATAATAAGTCTTAAGGTTCAGTTGTAACACCAAATGAACTTCCATTAGAACACTAGATACTGTAGCACTTCCCTCAAAAACCTCAATTCCCCAAAAGAACTCAAGAAGGAACCAATAAGAAGCAAATGCAGAAAATGACAGAAATCTGTCAAAACAGACCAGCAGGTAAAGACGATTTTTTTCGAAGACCTTCTGTTGCTCCAATCAAAAAGTATTAAACTAACTAAAGTTATATAACAACCTGGGGCAAAAGCACAAAAATTAACGCCTCAAAAAGACGTTCAAAGATTTTACACGAATTTTTACGGTGAAGCACAGAAATCTGTTTCGGGACAGCAACTTTCCCAATCATTACTTCTCTCTCATTAGAGGTTACTCTTGGCACAAAAAGCAAATAAAAAGGATAAGGAGTGGTTATTACTGAAGTAATAACTTCCAAGACTCATCTAAAACATTTGGGTTATCTCCCAATAAGTACTTTTTTTAACGCCTTTAAGTTAGGCATAAGAAGCAAGAAAGAATCAAGTGTTCTCAAATGAAGAAGCATTAAGACCAAATTTCTTGCCCTTACCTCTCTTACTTTTATTCTTAACCTTGGGGAAAATATGATTATTTGGTGGAGAATAAAGGTGCATGGTCCCCTTTCCCACATCTATTATTGCTTCAAGGAGTTCTAATAGGGACCTTCCAAGTGTAATTTGTCCTTTTCCTGCACATTCAATAACAAGATAATCAGTAGAAATCATTTTCCCAAGGATCTTTGTAAACACTCCTTCAGCTATTCCAATAGGTAATATGGTAGCATTATTAGCAAGAGATATTTCTTTTCCTCCTTCAGTAAGCCCCCAAAGATTCAAAGATTCATAAATATCTTTGGGCATAAGACAAAATTCAGACATGATATCACAGCGAGCTTGAAAAGTTTCAGTATTTATCTCAATCTTTACTATAGGAAACCACTTTGATGGTTCAGAATTTTTTGGAACATAATTATGATTCTCCCTAAGCGTATTATAGCAATCTTTTAAGCTAGCAGTGCCAGTCTCAAGAGTGTTCAATCTAGCAAATATTCTTGCGAAAGAGATATCAGTTTGGCTAGGCAAGTTGTAAGTGAGGATCAATTTCTTTATAGCATTTATAGCATCATCCTCATTACATTGGAGGAAATCTCCTCCCACAACAACATCAAAAGCATATCTATAGCAAAGATCAATTCCAAGGTAAAAACTGCTAAGGAACAAGCTTTGAGTCATTTTAGGTTCAGTTTTTTCATGTAGATCAGAGATTCTAGACCAAGCTTCCTTAAAACTTTCCTCAATTCCTTGTTTAAAAGTGAAAATCATTTCCTCGGGTGACATAGTGATAGGAGCAAGGCTAGACATAATAGCAACTCAAGATAGGAACTAATTTTTTGTGTGTTTTCAAACAAGAAATCAAAATAGTAAAACTATTTTTTTTGTTTTTGATAACAAAACAAGAAAACAAAGCAAAACAAAAATAACAAAGTAAAGAGATTGGTTATGAGGGACTCCCCTTGTGAAGATGTCCTTGACTCCCTGGCAACAAAGCCAGAAAATATGCTTGATGGCCCAAAATATATCGAGCTCGTTGGGGAACCCCAAGAGGAAGGTATGATGAGCACAACGGCTTTTTTTCCCTCAGTACGAAACCAAGGTTATCAATCCAGTAGAAACAAGGAAACACCCCAAAGGTGTAGCTAGCTGAACGTTGGTATGCACTACCGTGCAAGAAAGAACGTGGAGACCTGCACAACACAACCATAGAACTTTGTCCCCGACTTGCGATGAGGTTGTCAATCTCACCGTTTTTTCTGAAAACAAAGGATTAAACGTATCAAATGGAAGGAAGTAATAGTTTGCAGAAAGTAAACACAAAGCAGTAAACAATTTGTAGATTGTATGTAAAAGAAAGGACCGGGATCCATAGTTCACTAGAGGTGGCTCTCCTTAAGATAGATAACATGTTGGGTGAATAAATTACAGCGAGGCAATTGACAAACATCGAGAAAGCAATACACGCATATACTAATCATATTGACTCCTTTGGAACTTGATTGGGCATTACAACATTATACATAGACCGCCATCCAACTGCATCTATGACTAATAATCCACCTTCAGGTTATCATCCGAACCCCCTCCAGTATTAAGTTACAAGCAACAGATTATTGCTTTATGAATTGCATGTAATGTAAACAATACGATTGTTCTATGAACAAAGGATTGTTGTTTTCTCCCTAGTAGCAACATCACATCTAGTACCTTAGAGATTTCTGTCACTTCCCCAGATTACCAGAGGCATGAACCCACTATCGAGCATAAATACTAACTCTTGGAGTTGCTAGCATCTACTTGGCCAAGATAGCTACTAACAACGGAAAGCATGCAAGATCACAAATAACAAAGACATGATAGAATCAATAATCAATCTGAAATAGCATCTCAATATCCATCGGATCCCCGCAAACACAACATGCAGAATTACAAATAGATGATCTTGATCATGAACAAAGCTCACAAGATCTAGACATGAAAGCACAAAGGAGGAGAACCAGCCATCTAGCTACTACATGGACCCGTAGTCCAAAGATGAACTCCTCACGCATCGCACCGGAGGCTTGCATGATGATGAAGAAGGCCTCCAGGGTGAATTCCCCTCTTTGGTAGGGTGCCGGGAAGAGCTTCAGATCCCTCCCGATCTAGGGATGGAGACGCCGGCGGCTATAGACTCTTTCATGGATTTTTGATTGGGTACTTAGGGTTTTCGTCCCGACGGCAATATATAGGCGGAAGGAGAGGCCGAGGGGGTGCTAGGGTCGGCCATACCACCCCCTGACGCGGGCTAGGCCTGGCTGCATGGCCAGGTGGTGTGGTCGGCCCCTAGCCCTTCTCTGTCTTGTATTCTGGCATCTGATGACTTCCGGAAAAATAGGCACTTTGGCTTTTGTCCCGTCCAATTCCGAGAATATTCATTTTCTGACTTTCCTGGAACCAAAAACAGCAGAAAACAGGCAGCTGGCACTATGGCTCTTGTTAATAGGTTAGTCCAAGAAATCATATGAAAAGTACTCCAAAGTGTGGACAAAACACAAGAAAGTGGATAAAACCAAGCATGGAACATCAAAAATTATAGATACATTTGCAATGTATCAATAGACTAGGTCATAAACTCAACTGCCGGATGTGAACTATTGTCATTCATAGATGCATATTCTAATTTCCACTAGATACCTCTGAATCTGGAAGATCAAACAAAGACTACGTTTATCACCCCATATGGGGCTTATTGCTATCGCACTATGCCATTTGGATTACGTAATGCAGGAGCAACGTATCAACGATGCATGCAAAAATGTTTACATGACCAAATAGGTCAAAATGTGCAAGTTTATGTGGATGATGTTGTGATAAAAACTAAGGAAAGCAATACGCTCCTTGATGATATCCGGCAGAAGTTCGTGAACCTATAAGGCGGTTCCTAATGAAGCTTAACCCGGAGAAATGTACCTTTGGTGTGCCGGCTAGGAAGTTACTCAGTTTTCTCGTGTCCAGCCGAGGTATCAAAGCTAACCCCACAAAAATCCGAGCCATAGAAAGAATGGAACTGCCAAAATGTCTTAATGATATGTAGAAGTTCACTGGTTGCCTGGCATCATTAAGTAGGTTTGTAAGTCAGCTGGGAGAGAAGGCATTACCCCTCTACCAGTTAATAAAAAAGGCAGACAAATTCACATGGACCCCACAGGCGGATGGCGCTTTCCGCGAGTTAAAAAAGATGCTATCTTCTGCACCAGTATTAGCCGCGCCACTACCTAAAGAGCCAATGTTTCTCTATATAGCCGCGACCAACCGAGTCATAAGTGAAGTGGTAGTGGTGGAACATGATGAGGGAGGAAAGTCGGTGCAAAGGCTAGTATACTACCTGAGCGAGGTATTATCGGCTTCAAAGCAAAATTACCCTCACTACCAAAAGATGGCATATGGCGTGTATATGGCGGCCAAGAAACTCAAACATTACTTTGAGGAGCACCCCATCAAGGTAATATGTGAGGTGCCCATATCCGAGATTATGAGCAATGATACGTTGCAAATGTATCTATAATTTTTGATGTTCCATGCTTGGTTTTATCCACTTTCTTGTGTTTTGTTCCAACTTTGGAGTACTTTTCATATGATTTCTTGGACTAACCTATTAACAAGAGCCACAGTGCCAGCTGCTTTTCTCTGTTTTGGTTCCAGAAAGTCGAAAATGAATATTCTCGAATTGACGGGACAAAAGCCAAAGTGCCTATTTTTCCCGGGAGGATCAAGTGCAGAATACGAGAGAAGAGGGCCAAGCCACACCACCTGGCCATGCGCCAGGCTTGGCCCAAGGCCAAGGTGGTCCGCCGACCCCCCTCGGCCTCTCCTTCCGCCTATAAGTTGCCCTCAGGACAAAAACCCTAGGTACCCGATCAAAAATCCACGAAATAGTTTGTAGCCGCCGTCATCTCCGTCCCTAGATCGGGAGGGATCTGAAGCTCTTCCCGGTACCCTGCCGGAGAGGGGAATTCACCCTGGAGGCCTTCTTCATCACCATGCAAGCCTCCGGTGTGATGCGTGAGTAGTTCATCCTTGGACTACGGATCCATGTAGTAGCTAGATGGCTGGTTTCTCCTCCTTTGTGCTTTCATGTTTAGATCTTGTGAGCTCCGTTCATGATCAAGATCATCTATTTGTAATTCATACATGTTGTGTTTATGGGATCCGATGGATATTGAGATGCTATTTCAGATTGATTATTGATTCTATCATGTCTTTGTTATTTGAGATCTTGCATGCTTTCCGTTGTTAGTAGCTATCTTGGCCAAGTAGATGCTAGCAACTCCAAGAGTTAGTATTTATGCTCGATAGTGGGTTCATGCCTCTGGTAATCTGGGGAAGTGACACAAATCTCTAAGGTACTAGATGTGATGTTGCTACTAGGGAGAAAACAACAATCCTTTGTTCATAGAACAATTGTATTGTTTACTTTACACGCAGTTCGTAAAGCAATAATCTGTTGCTTGTAACTTAATACTGGAGGGGGTTCGGATGATAACCTGAAGGTGGATTATTAGTCATAGATGAAGTTGGAGGTCTATGTATTATGTTGTAATGTGTAATCAAGTCTCAAAGGAGTCAAGATGATTAGTATATGCATGTATTGCTTTCTCGGTGTTTCTCAATTGCCCCGTTGTAATTTGTTCACCCAGCATATTATCTATCTAAGGAGAGCCACCTCTAGTAAACTATGGATCCCGGTTCTTGTCTTTTATATACAATCTACAATCTTTTACTGCTTTGTGTTTACTTTCTGCAAACTTTTACTTCCTTCCATTTAATACGTTTAATCCTTTGTTTTTCGCAAAACACGGTGACATGAGTATGCCCAATAGGCACTCGACTACAGCCTACCTGGTGCGGCTCAACGGAAGGCGCACTCGACGACCTGCACAGGTACATGACGCCCATGACGGTTCGACTGATATGAAGCCCATATGGACACCGACTTCCAACGTACAAGACAAGGAGAGCTCAAGACTAGAGTTCTAATCTAACTTGTAACCAACCCGTATTGGTACCTGAGACCTAGCCTCCTCATATATAAAGGCTAGGAGGATCCAACGAGAAGGCATCCTCTCCCCCAATAGATAGATCTACGATCTCCCACGCTACGCCACAATAGATCTAGACATCGCGACTCCCTCAATAGATAGATCTACAATCTCTCATACGCCAGATCTAATCTGCGCGACACCGCTATCGGCGACATTGTAATCCTTCGGATCATCATCAATCAAGAATAGACAAGCAGGAGTAGGGTTCTCTATGAGGCCTGAACCTGGGTAAACCTTGCGTCCCTGTGTGCTTGTTTGCTAGCCGATCGAGACTTCCGGCGCATCCCAATTCCTCGAACCTAAGTTCATAACAATGGGCGTTGATGAGTTAAACCCTCATCAATTGGCACCGTCTGTGGGAACTAGGAGTGCTGATGTTGCGATCTCGACGGCTCCATCACCATTAATCTATGATTCGTCGGCTTCCAAAAACAGATATATGCGTCGTCATGCAGAGCTCCGTCATCAACATCTTCGTCACGACTGAATTTATCGACCCCAACACGGACGTGGGGCTCAATGTCGACCTCGTGCACAATTGATCTGATCTGAAAAATCGAGAGTTGCGACTGCCACGAGACGGTGGCCGTACGTATTGAATGCATGCTTCCAAGAAAAAAGATCAGGCCACGTGATCTTGTCTGGCAAAGAAGAAATTAGATGTCAATTTCTAGAAAGGCAAAAGCGATACGTAGAGAGGTTGTGCTCCTACGAGAAAAAAAACAATCGCAAGGACCCACATACATGAATCATTGCCGACAGATCAGTTCATGAGACGCAATAGAAGAAGGAAAAAGGAGCACGGTGGAATCTTGTCAGTGCATGTCCCGTTAATCTAACAAGAGTTACCGATCTGGTTTCGTATCGGGACTCGGCTCAGTCGGTCTGGCTAAAGTACTTGTTGCATATCTGTATTATGCACCTGATTGATTGGCGATTTGAAGTCTTCTAGAAGAAAAATGTTGGAAATCGTAAAAGCACCCGTATAAACTCAAGTGGAGACGACCCGTCCGCTGCGTGGACTACTCATCACGGCGCGTCAAATCCTTCTCCGCCACGCTGTCTACCACGTGACTCGTCGTCGACCTTGACTACGCGTCCGCGGTTGGCTCTGCTGACCGTGCTCTACAATTGGGGGTTGCGCCTACTCCGCCCTACGACCCGCTTCGGACTTTGGTTCCGGCGACTCGGGGCTCCCTCGGCTCCGGCGACCCACTATGGTCTTCGGTTGCGGTGGTCCGCTGAGTTTTCGACTCCGACGACCCGCCGATACGGTCTTCAACTGCGGCGAGCCGCCGCTGCTTCGGCTCCAGTGACTCAGGGGCTCCCTCGGCATCGACCACCCACTACAATCTTCGGTTGGGGCAACTCGCTACCGCCATCAGCATCGGCGACCCACTGCCGCGTCGACTCCGGTCCGCCGCATCGGCTCTCGAACGCCGCCTCGACTACATCGACAACATCGAATCTACACTCGGGGGCTCCGTCGACTCCGCCGCGAGGCCCATTCCCGCCTTCGGCTATGGTGACTCACTATGGTCTCCGACTCCGCCCATCTACTGATTCTTCAACTCCATCATGCGACTCGTTGCGGTCTTCAGCTGCGGTCTTCGGGTGAGGTGACCCGATACGGTCTTCGACTGCTGTGGCCCGTTACAGTCTTCATATACGGCAATTCGTCATCACCACGCGACTCCGATCCATCGCGTCGACTACGTCCGCCGCGTGACCCGCTGCTACGTCAACTACATGACCGCTGCACAACTCTCGACCGCCATGTTGACTATTCATCAGGTGTCGATCTCGCGACCTACTGCAGTCTTCGACTCCAGCGATTCGCTACGATCTTCGGCTCCAATGACTCGGGGGCTCCCTCTGTTTTGGCGACTCGCCGCGGTCTTTAACTTCAACGACCGACTGCGGTCTTCATATTGGGTGACTCGGGGGCTCCCTCAACTCCCGCGACCACGAGCCGCTACAATCTTCAACTCCCGCGATCCGCCGATCGCATCGGATCTTGCGACTCGTTCATCACGGCAACTATCAATAAAGCTAAGTTTCTCTCTACTTAGAGCTGATTTCTTTCTTACTTTAAATCGCACTCGAAACACTCGGGGGCTGCGCCCTCTTCGAGTAACCTAATGTGCCATCGACTCCACGCACTCGAGCACCTCATACGCGATAGCCCGAGTAGCTGATTCTGCCTGACCGTCGAATCCTTGAACTCCGAGTGCCTCGGCAAGGTACTGAGACTAAGGGTAATCAGGCTAACAAAAAGGCCTAGCATACCGTGCAAAAGTGTCGACTCGATTGGCACCAGAATTTTACTTTACAATCCAACATGCAAATATTCTTTACAAGATGCAAGTATTTCACAATTCTATATGTTTTCTACAACTTACAAGGACGTCGACTGCGTCGAGCTATCCTATCGGGTCCTCCAACTGGAGTCGACAAAACAACTAGCTACGCTATACACTCAAGACCCGAGTCGAGTCCCTCCTCGGATGGTTGCATCGCTTGATACTACACATGCGGCGACATGCGGCGTTGTACCGGCATTAAAAGTGACTGAATCGACTCCATCTGCATCGTTAACTCACCCACGTCTTCTTCTCGCATGATTGGCGACTACGTCTACAAGATACAATACTCGAGTCTCTGCCCGAGTCTACGACTCCGCTAGACACTCGGGGGCTACTCCAAAATGGAGCGCTGGACGCGCATATACGATATCCTCGAGTGGCACATTCTGAATCCTCACTCGAATCCACGATTCGTCTAAGGACTCGGGGGCTACTCCCATAGGGAGCGCTGGCCGCGCGCCCGAAGAAATTTGTGAAGATATCCAAGCATTATGAAAACCCTTCACTCGAATCTACGATTCGATTGTGGGCTTCGGGTTACTCCCATAGGGAGCACTGAAAGCATATTCTGAAACAAGCAAAAGACGACAGCAGTCGCAAAATACTTATAGTCCCCACTCGAGTCTACGACTC
Source organism: Avena insularis (assembly GCA_023614405.1). NCBI lineage: Eukaryota > Viridiplantae > Streptophyta > Magnoliopsida > Poales > Poaceae > Avena > Avena insularis. The sequence continues at coordinate 537,276,499 of CM042684.1, forward strand.
GAATAGGCACTCGGGGGGCTACTCCCATAGGGAGCACTGGCCGCGCACCCTATGATTATTTTTGCTTGTACATCGTACTGTGTGTCGATAACATCCACACTCGAATGTTATGGCGACTCTGCCACGTATTTCTCCTACAAAGAGATTACGTCTCCTGGGCCACCCGAATCATCTCTACGATGACAAAATTCGGATGTCGCGCTTACAGTGTGAAGATAAGACCTGAATAAGGCCTGACAACGCATCTGCTGCGCTCTACCAGAAATAATCCATACCTACAGGTACGATGAATAAGCCTTCACGGACGCGTCGAGTGCTCATATTTACACACTGGAATTCGAATCATGTAAGACCTCCGCGGCCTAAGTCGAATTACGCCAGCAATTTCCGGATTCGAGTCCGGGGACTCGAGTTTGAGTAGGTGGCATTGTTTTTGCCCTAGAGCAATTAACTGGTCTCGATCCATCGAGCACACCAGGCACGTTTACCATCATCCCTATGAACTACTACAAATTCGACTGACTCGATGTACTTCCGGGTGAAGTGCTTCGCACTCGACACAATTGTCGACTCCGACATCCTAATGCAAAGATCAAGACTTCTGAGTCTCCATCTGAATCTACGATTCACATCGACACTCGGGGGCTACTGACATGGGTATGCCCAATAGGCACTCGACTACAGCCTACCTGGTGCGGCTCAACGGAAGGCGCACTCGACGACCTGCACAGGTCCATGACGCCCATGACGGTTCGACTGATATGAAGCCCATATGGACACCGACTCCCAACGTACAAGACGGAAAGCTCAAGACTAGAGTTCTAATCTAACTTGCAACCAACCCATATTGGTACCTGAGACCTAGCCTCCTCATATATAAAGGCTAGGAGGGTCCAACGAGAAGGCATCCTCTCCCCCAATAGATAGATCTACGATCTCCCACGCTACGCCACAATAGATCTAGACATCGCTACTCCCTCAATAGATAGATCTACGATCTCTCATACGCCAGATCTAATCTGCGCGACACCGCCATCGGCGACATTGTAATCCTTCGGATCATCATCAATCAAGAGCAGACAAGCAGGAGTAGGGTTCTCTATGAGGCCTGAACCTGGGTAAACCTTGCGTCTCTGTGTGCTTGTTGCTAGCCGATCGAGACTTCCAGCGCATCCCAATTCCTCGAACCTAAGTCCATAACAATGGGCATTGATGAGTTAAACCCTCGTCACACAGTGAGATTGACAACCTCATCGCAAGTTGGGGACAAAGTTCTGTGGTTGTGTTGTGCAGGTCTCCACGTTGCTACTAGCACCGGTAGTGCGCCCTGCCAAAGCTCAGCTAGTAACACCTTTGGGGTGTTTCTTGCTCTCTTGGTTCGATTAAACCTTGGTTTCATAACTGAGGGAAAACTTACTGATGTGCTCATCATACCTTCCTCTTGGGGTTCCCAACGAGCTCTACGTTGAAAGTCGAGTGCATCAAGCAACAAGGACGCCAGCGGCCGAATTGCAAAATAGGCAATCGATTTAGCCCCATATGCGCCACAGTTCGATAGAAGAGATGCGATCAAGTCACAAGCTATAGCAGATTTCTTTGTGGATTGGGCCGAGATGCAATACGAACCACCTTTGCCAGATTCAAACTATTGGCAAATGCACTTTGATGGATCAAAGCTGAAAGAAGGACTGGTGGTCGGGGTAGTGCTTACCTCGCCCAAGAAAGACCAGTTGAAATATGTCCTCCAAATCCATTTCAGTGCGTCAAACAATGTTGCCGAGTATGAAGCGCTCGTGCATGGGCTTAAAGTAGCAAAGGAAGTGGGAATACATCGGATACAATGCTTTGGAGACTCGGATTTGGTGGTGTAGCAAGTATCTAGCAATTGGGATGCCCTGGATACCAACATGTCTCTTTACAGATTCCATGTTCAAAAGATAAGTGGGTTATTTAAGGGATGTGAATTCCATCACGTACCTCGGATTGAAATGAGGCAGCCAACATATTATCTAAGTTGGGGTCATCCCGGCAACCAATCCCGCCAAATGTTGCATTGTAGCATCTGAGAAAACCATCAATTATACCGTCGCCAGAATTCGACTCAATCTATGTCCAGGCACTCTCCGGATCAGAAGCTACCCCTATGGAAATAGAGTGGGGAAGCACCTTAGCAAACCCGGGGACTGCTTCGGCAAACCCGAGGACTGCCACACAGAACCCGGGGACTGCTCAGCTAGATCCAGCTAGAGTTATGTCGGTGTACGCAATGGAAATTGATGAAGAGATTTTCCCCGCTCATGCTATACCTGCGTGGGATAAACCAATATTTGATTTCCTAAAAGAGGGAACCTTGCCGGATGATGAGATACTCTCAAGGCAAATACAGAGAAGAGCAAAGGCATATACCATTATCAATGCCGAGTTATACAAAAGGAGTGTCACAAGTGTTCTGCAACGATGCGTAGACCCAGAAGAAGGGCTTGACATCCTCCGAGATATCCATCAGGGAGAATATAGTCACCATGCATCTTCCAGAGCATTAGTGGCCAAAGCTTTTCGACATGGATTTTACTGGCCAAGTGCCTTGGAGATAGCAGAGGATCTAGTGAGAAAATGCAATGGCTTTCAAAGATATGCCACCAAGACCCATATGCCAATGTTGAAACTCAAGACCATCCCCATTACCTGGCCATTTGTTGTATGGTGCCTAGATATGGTGGGGCCATTCAAGCCGGCAAAGGGAGGAATGACCCACATCTTGATAATGGTGGACAAATTTACCAAATGGATTGAGGTAAAGCCAATTAGAAAATGTGATGGTGCAATAGCTGTGACATTCCTCAAAGATATAATCTTGAGATATGGTTATCCCATAGTACCATAACTGATAATGGCACAAACTTTGCTGAACGAGCATTTGCGAGATTCTACCGAGAAAAGAAGATCCGGCTAGATATTGCCTCAGTGGCCCACCCCGCATCGAACGGACAAGTGGAAAGATCCAATGAACTAGTTTTGTCCGGGATAAAACCCCGGCTCATAGAGCCACTGCAAAGATCAGCGAGGTGCTGGATAGAAGAACTACCAGTGGTACTGTGGAGTTTGAGAACAAGTCCAAATCGATCAATAGGCTATACGCCATTCTTTCTGGTATATGGGGCAGAAGCTGTACTACCAACCGACATAGAGCATGATTCGCCAAGGGTCACCCAATACACATAAGCCGAAGTGCGAGAAGCCCGGCAAAATGATGTTGATCTGCTAGAAGAAGCGAGAGAACTGGCCTTGTCCAAATCCGCCATATATTAGCAAAATCTCTGATGCTACCATAGCCGGAAAGTAAACCCCTGAGTTTTTCGGGAAGGTGATCTCAGATTGCTGGTAACGACCGCTGGCATGCATAAGTTATCCCCTCCATTGGAAGGACCTTTCATTGTAAGCAAAGCTTTGCACAATGATTCCTACTATCTTATCGATGCACAGCCACAGGAGAAGAATAAGGCGGACATGTCCGGCGAGGAATCTAAGCATCCATGTAATGTAGCTCTACTTCGTCCATTTTACACCTAACAAAGAGGTGAATGTATCCGAGTCACTCATATGTCGGTATGTATGTCGGCAATGAGCATATAATTGAAACTTCGGCACCCCTTGTAGAAACTCGGGGACTGCCTTAATAATTGTCTTTTCCGTATTTACTTTTTATATGTCGGCTGGCTTAAATTACTTACACCTTAGCCGTATTAGTAGTGTGTAAGCACAAAAAATTAAACTCTTCGACTTTGCTGCTGTCCAACAAGAATTGGCTTCATGGCAAGCAAGAGAACAAGTTTGGAATTGCAAAGCACATGAAAAACGACTAAGAAAAGGAACGTAATTGAGCCGACATTTGTTATTCGGACTAACCATGTATTTACTTTATTTATGTTGTGTCAAACTATTTTGAGCTAATCTCAAAGTTTCAAGTATTGTTAAGTCAATTTTTTGAAACTCAGACTTGTAAGTCAAAAAACCGAATCAAGGTAGACACGAACCGAATCAAAAAATTAGAGGAACAAGAAAAGGAAACTCGGGGACTTCGCCTAAGTTAATCTGGCATTAGTAACTTAGTAAAAAATACAAGAAATTGTAGCAAAACAAACCATTGTGCTTAAATACAACTAAACCCGGCATACCGGGGATCTGATGAATGTCATTAAGTGTTTATAGCTCATGGAGTAGTAGCAGGAGACGGATCATCGGTCGAAGGAGGGGGTAATTCAACGTCGATAGGCGGGGCACTAGTCCTTGCCTCACCTTTGGGATTAGCCTCCCCATCCTACGGATCTGCAGTATCATCACCAAGCTCAGAAGCTTCATCTTCTTCTACTTCTTCGTCGTCAACACCTTCCGAGATATAGGTGTCATCAACTGCATCGAGGAAGCTCGGACCCTTGTTCCAGCTATGGCAGAAGGCGTACTGAATGAGATTGTTAGCATAGGCCTTTCGCTGAGCGATGCACTCTGGATCAGTGGTCCATTTTCACCCGGTGTGCATGCGATCAAGCAGCTTAAGGTCCAGTGTCTCGTACCAGGAGAGAACAAAGCTCAGCGCCGTATCTGCCCCTCTACGTGTGGCGGATTCACGCCATAAGATTAGCTGAGTCTCACACTCCATCAGCTTGGATATGAAAGCCGTATTGCCTTTATGAGTGGGATCAGTGGGCCAGAGAGCGTTGAACATCCGGATTGCTGCCGGCATAATGTCCGTGCCATAATTTTCATGACTTTAAGACGGGCAGCGAGGCTCACCAGCATGTCCTTCATGTCCTAAGGGATAGGCGCGGAGGCAGGACTAGCTGGAGTACCCTGCCGCAGGCGGAACTTAGCAACAATAGATGAAGCATGGGGTTCACTCTCTTGAAACTTACCTATGAACAAAACAAGTAATATAAATGAGTAAGGGCGTATGACCCGGAGAAAAAGTGTCGGCAGAAAGAAGGGAACTCACGGGCAACGTGACTGAGGATCCGGGTTAGGTCCATTTTGCAATCAGCGACCCTTTTCTAGAGCTTCTCGTATTCAGTGGTCACCGACTCAAGCTTGATGTTGGCTTCCTTCAGCAAAGCTCTGTCCTTGGTGAGCTCGGTCTTCAGGCGCTCTTTCTCCTTGGAAAATTTCTGGTCAACCTTGTCTAGCTCTGTCTTGTGAAGATCCTTGAGCTTCTGGATTTCTTCATTTAGCCGAGTAATCTCATTGTCCTTGAGGTGAAGCTCAGCAATCTCATCATCTTTCTTTTTCAACTCGGCCTGATGCTTTCCTGCTTGTTCGAGAAAGTGAAGCATCATGTCAGGAATAGGCACGTTGTCCTGAAGTGTCACTACAATAGTGGGTTAACCCGGTAGAGCCGAGGTAAAATTATCTGCCGAGTCAAGGTGAGAGCACGCAAAGGCTAAAGGATCAAGACGAGTTACCTTCAATCTCGGCCAAGTTCTTGCGCATGATAATGTTCTCAGCCTCGGCCTCAGCGATATAATATGGATGACAAGTTAACACGGATAGTAAGTAACACAAAGAAACGGAGATCAAAGATCTTGCGCAAAATAACTTACCCTTCTTCTTGTAATTAGCAAGCAGTTTGCCGTGTTTGGCATGGAGGTCCTTATAGGTGTCCAGCAGACACTGGAACTCAGCAGTTCGGTGGTTGATTGTGATCTAAAAGAGCAGCATATGTTAGTTCAGAAATGAGAAAGGATATTCGAAGTCTACAAGATACGGGCCAAGTAGAACTTAACCTGGCTCTAGGTGTGTGGATATTCGAAGTCTACAAGATCCGGGCCAAGTGAAACTTAAACCGGCTCTAGGTGTGTGGATATTCGAAGTCTACAAGATCTGGGCCAAGTGGAACTTAACCCGGCTCTAGGTGTGTGGATATTCGAAGTCTACAAGATCCGGGCCAAGTGGAACTTAATCCGGCTCTAGGTGTGTGGATATTCGAAGTCTACAAGATCCGGGCCAAGTGGAACTTAACTCGGCTCTAGGTGTTTGGATATTCGAAATTACTAAGGAAATTGAGATAGTTTTCTAAGAGCATCCGGCCGAGTAATAAATTACTCCCCCGGAGGCTCGGGGACTAGTGGGTATATCACTAAGTGTTTGCACATATAAAAGGCATGACGGAAAAGGGTTAACTCCATCATCCGGCTGGCAATGGAATGGCCTTAGTGGAAGTCTTCATCTGTGCGCTAAACTCGGCCGGACCAAACTTCTCTGGGAGATCATCCTTGGGATTTATGAACTCGGTGTCATTCTAGTTATTTACATACTCGATGAGCACCGGACTGTAACTCTCCCCGCTAAGCGCCTGGCTTGTCACCAAACCCTTAGCATGGGCATCTCGTCTCGCAGCTTGGGCAGCAGCGGGGCTGGTATGCAAAGTTAATTGCTTACTTCCCTCTGACCCGGCAGCTGAAGACCCGGAGGCGGCGCCATACTTCTTGGTCATGGAAGCGAGCGTGCGCTGTCCAGACTCAATGACAGTGCCCTTAGAGGAAGGATCCTTGGCTACCTCGGCTACCTTTTTGCTCTTGCTACCGGACTTTGGCCGCTGCAGAAGAGCCGAGGATGCCACTCCGGATTGGGCTTGAGAAGCAGGCAAGAATATGTCCTTAATGGACATAGTTGATCCAGATGCGACAACTTGAGCTTTCCTCTTGGGTGTTGGTGTTGTTGGTACCGGCAAAGATGCCTGGTCTTCTTGCTGCCGGTGGTGGTACTGGTACAGGTGCTGGTGAAATTGGGACCGAAGAAGAAGAAGTCTAGGGCGATGCCGATGAAGAGGGCACCTATGCAGAAGAAGGTTGCGGCTAAACCAAAGTGCTGGGAGCGTCCGACATAGCCATATCCTCGGTGCTCCCACTACCCCCCGCACCAACATTACCCTCCTCGTGACGAGGTGGGCTTAGATCCGGCGCGGCCGCTGAGTCCTCTTGAATTGGGCTCAGCGGGCGAACGTCGTCATCATCACGGGGGGAGACGGAGCACTCCAAATAGGAGAGGAAATGCTAGGACTGCTCTGCGGAATCACCCTTGGAGCACTACAGAATCAGACAATGAATAACCAGTTAAGAGGAGAAAGATAAGTAGGTAAAATGCAAAGACAACAAAGCAAGACCAGGAGGTGAGCAAGGCAGAAAGAAGACTTACTCGGCGGAGGTTGGAGGTTCCTTGGGCTTGGGCGCTCTCTGGACCGTGGCCTTCACCTCAGGCTTGTTGGCACCCTTGATGCCAGATCTCTTTCGCCTCTTCTAGGGCAGAGGCACCTCAGAAGCTGCGGCCGAGGTTGCCGGCCATTTCTAGGAAGGGGCAAGAGTTGGTTCATCCGTGGCGAGAGGAGGATCCTCATGGACCTGACCGGCCGGGTTAGCTGAAGTCGAGGTAACCGGGAACGCGTAAGAGATGGGCACCGGATCAAGTACCTCCATAATCTCAACATCAGAGTCGTCGTCATCCAGCCAATCCCTTAAAGAAGAGGCCTTACGAGAGGTTCGCTTGGTGCTGTTCAGAGTAGGCAAGAATCTCTCCGGGTCAGGATTGTCCGCGTCCGGCTCTGAGCGGTCCTCTACCCATTTGAAGGTTGGATCCTTGCCATCTTTGGCAGATTTTTTGCGAGGAGAAATTGAGGATCCACCACACTAGGTCAAGAGTTTGTCGGCCGGGGCAAGAAGAGGATCGAGAATGATGTTTTTGCAGAGACCAAAGAACTTGATCCAAAGTTCTTTGGTAGGCTAGAGTCCGACATACCCCTCTATACCGGAGGCAAAAGAAGAAAGGGAGGTAATCGCATTGGCTGGGAGATGGTGCGGCTGAAGCTTATAGGTGCTGAGGAAATCATGAAAGAAATCACTCACTGGAAGGCCAAATCCATGCTAGAAGTGGGACAAGAACACGACGAACTCGCCTGGATTTTGGGAGGGAGCAATCTCTAGGGCGGCACGAGATGCGTGCGGGGATGCGGTGTGTTTGGTAGAACCAGTTAAGGTCATTTTGACAGACCCATGAACCAGCCAAGCCGCCACACTCGTGAGCTTCTTCTTCCTCCTCGTCCTCCTCGATGATGGTGAGTTCCTCGTCAGTCATGTCCAAATTGAGGTCTTCGAGAGGCCAATCTGCAGCGATGGGTAACAGCTTAGAATAGTAGGGCCCCATAGCGGAGAGCCTGCACAGGGTCATCAGCGTGGGTGCGAAAGAGCGGCAAGGCACAACAGCGATGGCGCTATGCTAAAGCGGCGGTGGCAGCGGCGTTGCTGTGGAGAATAAGAAGCAGAGGGCAGGGGCGCGTGCAAAGTGGGGGAAATCCCCAAGAGCCGCCTCTGTCCCCTATTTAACTGCGCCTCAGGGGGCGTAGTGGGATCAACCACTGCGGCGCGGCCACATGATGTGGCCGTGTATTCTCCAAACCAACCAATCAGGCGCACGCCACACCAAGGGCCACATGGAGCAGCAGATCCCATGACGGGACGTGATGATACAGTTAACGAGGGGGTTGCACGATGTGACGTGCGAAGCAGTGATTCCTAACAATCAATACAGTAACCGGCGCGACCCTTAAAATGAGGCAAAGTGATGATTACCCTCCACGTAGGACGTGGAAAAGCGTATGAAAGCAGGAAGGATGATTCGGATATAAGGACAATAACCCGGCCAACGAGAGGTAACTCGGATCGAGCCAAGGGAATGTCAAACAGTAGCAGTTGGGTTACAAGATAACTCGGCAAGGAAAGTGCAGATTTCGTTAAATGGAACTTGTTGTGGCCTTATCAACTAAAGTTGCTAAGACACCAGCTTCGGGGACTAATGTTGGGGGATACCCCGGGTAGGGTCACGCCAGGGTATAAAAGCCGAGTTAGCCGAGGTATGACACGGTCAAAGCAAATGCTGACCGGATCACCTCAAGGCGGGCCGACTTACGAGGTAACCCGACCCGGTGGGTGTTCGCCTAACGTTAACCTGGCCGGCATAAAACATATGTCGGCTATGTTGATTTACCTTGTTTGCAGGTACCCTCGTAGCCGGGTTAGCTACACGCTAGCCGGGTTACCACTTGGCTTCCAAGGGAAGGAAAGAATCTCTCGTTGGTCAAAAGGTGGCCTCTGTCCACTGTAGCGTGAGCAAAGCAGCCAAAGGCGAGGACCAGCGAGGCGTGGCCAACAAAGATGACGTAGCCAGTGTCAGCTGACGCTATCGGTGTCGGCTGATGCTCAAAGGCAAAGGAGCTCACAGAGGGTTACGTCCCAAGTCCGGATTAGCCGTTTAAAGTGTAAAAAGAGGCATCTATCTTTAACCAAAGGGCATATTCGGGGAATATGCCTCCATGTATGCCCTAGTTTTGTAACCTGGGCTCCCCTATATAAGGAGCACCAGGCCCTCCATAGAAGGGGATCGCTCATTTTGTTAAGGAAGAACCCTAGAGTTCTGTAGCGGGGAGTAAGAGAACTAGTATCCTTCTCACGAACAGCTCAAGGAGCCCTTGTAATCCACATCTAGCAAGAGAGAAATACAAACACTTATGTGTGGAATCACCACACTATCCCTCACTGGATTGCTCTAGTGCATATTGGCCCCATTTTAAACCTATCCATGGCATCTGCCGTGCCACCACCACGATAGGAGGCATGGAGGTTGTAGGGAGCCGGACGTGTGCCCGAGAACGGATACGTTGCTGGGTTGTGGTGTTCTTCTACTCGATCTTGACATCGTCAAGTGATCAACTATATCACTAACGAAAATAGTTTTTATAAAATCCTTCGGTCTTCGAGGGTAGGTTATTCTGCTTACCCTCTTACTTGTTACTAGCGTCTACTAGATTAGATCTTGGTGCAATTAGCGTCCTTATCGTAGGTATTTTTTTGTTTTGTATGCTGCGAACCCTTCAGCTACTCCCCGTGAGATCTCGACCCGGATATGGCCATCTCGCCCCTTGCCGTGAGATCTCGAGCAGATTTCCAGTCGGATTTGGCCATCTCACCCCTCCCCATGGGATCTCAAGCTAACCCTCCCCTGTCTGCTAGCTGCTACCATGGATCCAGCGCGCTAGAGCCCGAAGAAGCCCAGATCGGCCCGGCCCGCGGCGAGCCCAACGCCACCCCACTTTGCCCGCGACCCCGGCGCGCCATCCCGACCATCTACGCGCTTGCGCATAGCCCAGCTCACCGCTTGCTCGTGCGTTTGCGTTGTTCCTTGCCACTGCATACGGCATTGCCCCGCTCAGCTCTCCGCATGGACGGGAAAGGATGGCTCGCCGCCGCCGATGCCGTGCAGGCTTTATCCGGCGGTGCTTGCCGGCGACGGCGGCAGGGAAGGAGGGATGATGTGTAGTGGTTCCTGCCATCTAGGGACGCGCACAGGTCGTCCGCGGAGGGAGCGACACGGGCTAGCTCATGCATACATCACTGCTTAGCATTCGGATAAAAATAACTATTGATTCTAAAACTTTCCCAGACTCATCTGTTCGCTAGTGTATGTTGTTTTCTTCACTATTTCCCGGGCTCTACAAATGCGAGATTGCGTTGCTGCCGGTGAGTTTTGTCATTTTGTGCTTGCCGAAATCAACCAACGCTATCTTTGATCTTACAAAAATCATAATGCATTGCTTTCCTCGAAGAACAGAACTTAACCAAGCGTTCCCCGGTGTTTTAGCGGGCACTTTCTCTGTTCATGATGACTTTGGAGAAAAGCACTTTTAGCATGCACGGTATCTACCGTGTATGTAGCTACCATCCATCCAGTTCGATATTAGCAAACTTGTAAGCTTACTCCCATTATATATTTTTTATTTCATTCGGGGGGGCCTGGATAGTGACACCTTTCTAATAGACATGCGGCCTCTCTACTCTCACTCACCATACTTTTTCATAAGGTCTTAAATTTTGTTTATATTTTATATTTTGAATCAAGTGTCCGATTTATATTATAATTTGTATATTTATGTTCAAAACAACGAGGACTTTGAAACAAGATTAATTTTGAATATATTCTGACAACTTCTGAAATTTGATTTTTGAAACATGAAGCCACAAAGCATTTTAACAACTTCGGACTAATTTTTCGCCACAAAGCATTTAACAAAGGAGATAACACACATGGGTTATCATTTACATCCGTGAGCGTAAAACCCAGGTATGATTTGCAGGTGGGTGAATAGTCCAAATAGGGGGTCATGGAGGGTAGGGCGGGGGTGTTCCATGATCTTACGGATGATGTGGAATGGTGAAAGTCGACGAAGCCGGCGGGTGTGCACACACAGCTAGAGAACTCGCGAAGCACGGCCGCCAGGAGGTCCGACCACCGTGTCCTGTCCATTCCGCCGTGATCGAGATAAAGAACAAGGTATGGATCATGGAGGACTCCAGGAGACATGATGTACCGTTTAATGCAGATCAACGAGAGTGCTGAGTTCTAATAATTCAGTTTAGGCCCGTCGATACACAAATTTGTACACATACCGAAAACGAACTGTTATACATAAATTTGTACACATACTGAAAACTTGTTATCAGGCTGGAAATTTAGTTGCTATGGATGTTAACCCAGATTTGTGTGGATGTTACCTAATTCTTCTTGGCACTTGTGATTTTTTTAAAAAAATTGATACAAGATTTAATGTGATAAGAAAAAATTGAGGTTTCTCTCAATGTGCTAAGGCAGATGAATAAAGTGTAGAAACCAACTTTACTCCGGTTATGATACCCGCCAGGCGCCACATTGTCGATATGTGGAGTTAGTTTTAGTACCGTGTGAGTCAAAGAATTATAAACGCAATACACGTGGTACTACCTGTATCATAAAAACCATTTAGAATTGTTGTTCCACATAATAATGCCATATAGATAAAATAACTGGTGCACCTTGGTGTCCAGACACCATACGTGATACGCGTATTTTCGCTATGAACCATACATACCTGAGGGTATACGTACCTAAGTTATACATACCTAGGTATCTCATATCTAAGATATGTATACCTAAGTTACATATACCTAACATATTACATACCTAAGGTGTACGTACGCAGCATACGTATATATATATGTAACTTAGATATGTACACATTAGGTATGTGATACCTTAGGTATATATAACTTGGATAGCTATATCTTAGATATGTAAATCTTAGGTATATAAAATTTAGGTACGTACATCCTGGATATGTATAAAATACAGGTATGGTGCCCGGGCACCATGGTGTCCCATATGAATGTCCTGTATATTGGTCCTACGGGGAGATGCCAAACTTAGGCAAATTCTCACGATGTCACACATAAAGCCATGTTTGTTGTAATACACATCATGCTAGCTAGTGTAATACGTGATGTTGACGACACACATAAAAATTGTTGCACGCTACAAAATAATCTTGGAAGTCCCAGATAGTACATGATTATTGAGTGCTATAAAAGTACTAGTATTTATTCATCTACATCTACACGCTAGCTTTGAAAATGATCATCTACCTCGATCGAGGAGTGTTCCACCAGTCGTAGAGCTCCTCGGTCCAAGTCTTGTTCCCGTAGAAGACCCCGTTGCACCAGTGCTCCGCGTCGTCCCACCAGTTCCTCTCCTTGATGCGCACCTCCGTGGCGAACCAGAAGAGACCGCACACAGCCAAGTGGAAGAGGGTTTGCGCCCCCACCAAGAGCACCACGCGTTTGGCTCGTTCCATTCTTCGGCGCGACCGCCTGATTTAGAGCATGGCCGGCCAAAAGATCACATATATATATAACGTTGAAGGGAAAAAGAGAATGACATATAGTATATATTATGGGATGGAGGAAGTAGCAGAAAAGAAAAAGAGTAATTCCATCGGGCATGTAGATCACATGCATGTTGTCATTAAGCCAATCACAAAATATACGTAGTGATCACATATATATAATAAGAAGAAGCTAGGCACATTGAAGCATGAAAAACATGACATAATAACAAAGCAACCGAAAAGAAAAGAAAAAAAAACACTAGTTAGAATCTAGATAAATCGAGCATGCAATGCAGTGCATACCAGTAGAGGTCATTGGGTCTAGGCTGGACTTGCACGGAGAGTCGTTCCAGCAGCAACCTGTTCTGCCGGCCCACGCGCAGAGGAAGCCTGTACTTGGACGTGATGTCGAAGACCATGCTGTAGAGCTCCTCCTTCTTCTCCTCCATCTCCGCCAGCCGGATCGCCAGCTGCTTCTTCTCCTGCGGGCTGCTCGCCTACGAACGGCCACCGCAACGGCAAAACCACGAAATTCCATTGACGACGATCGAGCTTTCGACAGACAAGCATGCATGCATGATGTGTACTATATAAAATCAAGATCGACGAGCGCGCACCGTCGTTTTGGCGAAGAGACGCCGTTGCTGCTCGGACAAGACGCGCCCCGGCCCCTGCTGCTCAACTCGCCGGAGCAGCGCGCGGCCGCCGAGCCTTAGCGCCGCCGACGCCATGGCTAGTAACGATCGATGGATAGGTTTGTAGTAGTATGATTTTTTTTGGATCCTCGATCGATCTTGCCTACCAGGTTTGCCGGACCGGTGTACACATATATACACGGACACATCGTACGTACGTGTTCCAGTCGAATCCGCCAGACCACGTACGTGTTCATGTCCGTCTCCACAAGAAAATATTCGGTTGGGCCTCCTTTTAAAAAAAAAAAATCACCAATATATTAAGCAAGCAAACCGCCTCATTACAAGCCTTGATTAACTCCAAGTGATCAGATTCAATAGTAACAGGAGTACACCCGAGGTTTTGCAGCATTGAAAGTCCATAATAAAGTGCTGTAGCCTCAGCAGTTGTAGCGTTGAGAAGGTTAACAAGAGGTTTTGCACCTCCCGCCATTGCCTCACCTCTAGAGTTCTGATCACTGTTGCCACCGATCCATCTCCATTAGGCAAAAAAGAGGCATCAACATTCATCTTGTAATGATTTGGCGGAGGCTTAATCTACATTATTTCCTTGGGACTTGATTTTGAAGACACGGATCCATAATTAATAGTAAGAGCTTGAATAGAGAAAGCTGTTTTATTCGGAGGAGCCACTCTTTCACCTTTAACTATTCTAAGCATGGGATGCTTGGTTCAGATTAAGGGTGCTCAAGTGAAGTCGAAACAGAAATAAACATAGAGTTGAACATTGACTCCCACTTCAAAAATCTTGACTTTCTAGCACCCAATCTTTTCCTTGTTGTTCCGAAACTTCAATTCTTTGGTGGTGAGATGATGCCTTAAAAATTACTGGTTTCAAACTATCTTTGCACAAACTTTGCTCAACAATAACTTTCAGTTTTGCCGTAATACATCACCCATGAGAATAAAACTTTTGCCCATAGGTAGCTGGCTACCAATGCCATCAACTCATAGCCGAAATAAGGATGTATACCGTAGATCATTCAAAGGCCAGCGGAGTTGTTAGTCTCATGGAAAGGGATATTGTTACTTCACTTGCATAAATAACATTTTTTTTATTATCAAGGTAAGTTTGGAATTCAATTGAACCACCCCAAATTATCCGTTCCTTCAAGCAAAATAAAATCAAAAAGTGTTATCTGGTCAATTCATCAAGATATGGGGTTGAGCATTGCTAAGATTAAGGCCTTGAGACAAATGCATGGCATCAAAATCATCCCAATGATGCTTGTTCAGGTTATAAAGTGATTGGAAACGAGTCCAAAGGAGTTGTTTCTCAAACCTAAATCAATGACCATAAGTCATAACCAAAGTACTAACACTAGCATGGAAGCAAGTTTTATGTGATAGCAAGTTAGATGGGGAACGAAACTAGGGTCGCCCCAAACAAACAATAGTATGACCATGAATGAACTTAAAAGAGGAGTGAAATGAGAATGTGATATCTCCTCTGGCTTGTTCGTCTCGTATTCAAGCCTTCCGCATTTTTTGTTAATAACGCAGTCTCGTATTTAGAGTAAAGTTTATCAACATTCGTGTTACACGTTAACCTATACTTTGTTAATTTGCTTAGGAAAACTTTACTCCAAATATTCAGTCATACTGTCTTAAATATACTTTTAGTAAATTTGTGGAATTTTAAAATACATTTTCCTTGGTTTTCATTAGCTAACTAGATTTTCCGGAACTATTCCGAATGAATCCCGTGTAAAAGTCGGTTAGTGTGATGTGGTTTTTGCATTAGTTTGAACAACGAATATCCGACAGGTTACATAGTCGATGAAGTTGGACACCAGAGGTAGCTATAAACGGATCTTCTCCCTTATTGTCGAAGAAACAATTCCAAACATGGTTTAGTTGGCTCTCTAAATGTGCTGGATTACACAAAGGAAACCAAACTCTGATGACATACTTGGTATGACACACATGAAACGTGACACACGCGTAGGGTTGCAAGCGGGATCCCGTGAAAGTCCGGCTTCTACTTCATTTGAGGATTTTCTAGTTTAACTTTGTCAAGAACATTAGAGCGGGGTTTTCGTGGGATCCTGCTCGCAACCCTACACACATGCATGCAGGACGTCATCGTCCAGCTCAATCTCCTCAAGAAAACGCTAACTGTCCAAGTGTGAGGAAACTGAATGCTAAGAGCTACTAGAGGAATTGGACTAGGTGTATCGTGATTTATCATTCAGTTGGAACGAATGATACGGAGATTAGTTGCTTCCTGGACTTGCCAGGGAGCAACACTCTGTGTCTAATAAATTCTTAACAGTTTCCTTGCCATGTACTACGTACTAGGCTGTGGTGTCCTAAAATCACAACGATCTGGAGATTTGTTCTCTCCAACTCTCTACTGACACACAACAAGTCCTCAGCCTGTAAGTGGCACGTTCATGGACGGCCCCATTGATTCTGACTTGATGGTTAAATTAGTAGTTGGAGAATGGAGACACAGAATCATTGTTTCTGACTTGATGGTTGATTCGTCTGCGATCTACCTTGATCCTAGCCGGCCGTTGGAGAATGGAAACGCATGGGTACGCTATATCTAGCACCGATGGGCTGTGGCGGACCAGCCACGGCTGCCTGCCAATTTCGTCCTTCTCCTCTCAGGTGTCCAATAATGCGATTAAACAGGCACGGGCTGGCAGTTACACCCTGAACAACACTACTCAAGTAGCCATCTCCAGACTATCAACTGAAACAGACTGCGCAGCTTTGCAAACTGCCTGCAGAATCACCGGGCGATCTTCAGATTCAAAGCTAAAGATGATGCACATGACCAAACGCTACTGTTACATGCAGCTACAGAAACCACATGGTAGATCAACCTCACACACGCCTGCATTCTCCAGCACGCCCATGCTGGGTGCAGCTGACCAAGAGCTAAAACTGACACCGTCTTGGATCTGCTCCACTACCTTGTTGTAATCAAATTCAGCACTGATGACAACTGAGCATCTCTCCCAAATGGTCTTCTTCACCAGAACGCTTGCAAGGCCTTTGCTGGACAGGCGACCTTTGAATGTTAAAGCATGCTGGGGTATCTCGTGCGACGCGCCTATGTAGAGGGAGCTGGCCTCGTACCACGGCTGGGCATCAAAAGAGTGGCTGGCCAAAACCACAAATGAGGTTTGTTCGTTCTCCAGTGACTTGTACAAGCTTGCCTCAACTGACTTCACACCATCCTCATTGCTCCTAAGTATTTCGAGACGCATCAATGTGTTAACAAAAGCAACCAGCAGGATGAGGAAAAACAACAGAACATTTACTCACATCGATAATCCAACACAACATTCGCTAACCCTTGTTGTTCCTCCAAATGAATAACACGTAGAATGAGTTTCTACATTCATCTGCAACAAGCCACCAACAGCACAAAAGTGTGTGCCAAACAACCAGGTAAACTCGGCCTGAGGTGCACCAGAACCAATGTGCCCACTGAAGCCAGCAAATCGGTATCTCTTAATGAACTCCAGCTACAGATTATCATCAACTAAAAATCAGAATGAACGCAAAAACAATGTCTAGACTTTACATAACAATTAACAGACATGTGTTACCTTTTCGTTCATGAGAGGGAAGGGCATACACAGAATAGCTTGGGACTTAGGACCAAGGACATCATCAAAGACAATTTTTGACACAACCTATAATAAAGTACAGGTGAGATAAACACAACCAGGGAAAAAACAAATTGAGATGCACAGAAAAGACATACCCCCCTGTTCATAGCAGCATTTGCTGGGGTAAATTGAGTCACATTCAAATCCAAAGATGTATCAAAAACTTTCCCTCTGAATAATATCTTGGTTAATGACTCAGGATCTCTAAAGGACATTCCAGCAGCAGCTGACTGCTCAAGAATAATTGTTTTTAGTCAGTAAAAAACAACAGGTCATGACAAGAATGTACTGAATAGTTACTAAAAGGCCACAAGCAACCAACCAGCAACACGTGACACTGCATTTTCGAAAACTTAAGCACAAACATGACAAGAATGTACTAAATAGTTACTAAAAGGCCACAAGCAACCAACCAGCAACACGTGACACTGCATTTTCAAAAACTTAAGCACAAACAAAGACATGAAAACTACCGGACAGACAGCGACTATATCTAGAGCTAGGGTTGAAGGAAACGATTTGTTTCTACAGCTGGATACCAACAATCACAAACAGCAAAAGAAACAGAAGTGAAAAATACAAGTTCAACAGGTACAACACACAGAACAAAAACGAGTTAGGACCAATGCCTTGTTCAAGGACTTATAGCAACAGTAACAGGAGAACGTTTCTAGATTGCATAAACCTGACAGCAGATGATTTGAAGACCAAAAGCATCTGCTGAACTTGATCTCAGGCAAGAATGCCGAGAGCTGTTGCTGGTCAACCTCACACTGCATTTTCCAGCTCTTGCCCATGGTGCTGCTGATTAAGAGCTACTAGCCTATTTTCCAACAATCCCACGAAACTGTAAAGCACTGAAACCCATTCTACAGAAACTAAAAAAACACATATTCACCAAAAACGGACACTCAAATAGTGTGTAAAATCCTAGACACAGCTAACCCTGCAAAACAATATTATCATACACAGCAAGAATGCACAGGAAAACATCCAGAAGCAGAACAAAAATTTCTATAGCAAGTTCACTGTAAAACAATTTGCATTGATAAGAAAAAAGTTCACAACCACAAGAAACTGCCACATAAATTAATACTCACTGTTCTATGATTTGTAGTGGTTGAAATTCCTCTTAGAGCCTTCTCCAAAAAGTCATTGAAGATAAGGCCCCTGGCTTCACTGCCAACATCCTTAAAAATCCCAGGTTCTTTTCCTAGTGACTCTGCAATGCAATAGAGAATGTTGTCAATGACAAGTAACATACTCCCTCTGTTCCATTTTATCTACATCTTAGTAAAAATGAGAGAAACTAGTATTACACATACTACTTAGATATGTGAACACAACCAATCCAAGCTACATTGAGAATGATGACATCCAATAGGGAGAGTAGAATCACTTTATTTTCTGTGTTCTTGTTGACTAAAAGATAGAATGTAGATTATTTCAGAACAAATTTTGGCTCTAGAATGTAGAATATTTCAGAACGGAGGGAGTATTAATTAAAGGTAAACCTTTAAACAGAATCCTACCAAGAATAGATTTGCCTCTGTTGTAGTTTCTCCTCAGATCATGCAACTGCATCTTCCAGCTCTTGAAGGACCAAAATCCTGTTGTTTCCTGAGGATTACCCCAAAAGGATGATGCTTTAAGTAGCTTCGGCATCGCAGCGGAACAACACATAGGATACTCATGATCAGTTCGGATAGGACCAATAGTTACAAGGAAGAACTCGAGTCCGCTTTCCGGATCAACCAATTCAGAACTGCAGAAAACAATGACACAATCGATAAGTAGAAAAATCATATCACAGGGAAGATGCAATACATGATCCAGAGACAGGGCGGAAATTAAAACACGATAGATGTGAACATATCACAGCCAAGTTTGGAGCTTCACCGATTACTTGAACCAGAGGCAAGATATTAATTAACAGATGAAATAGTCAATGCTGAACCAGAGATACTTGCATGTCAGTTAGAGGTTACAGTTGCTGCCTAGGATAAAATGGTCCAGACAACAGAATAATGCTTGTACTGAATGGCAAACCAATATATAACTGAACACCAGCCGAAAGGTGTGGACAAACCAAACACAGCTGCAAGGTACACCTATTATTGTTACTAAATAATAAACCTACACCGACATTCACAAAAACATTGACAAGTGTATGTAGACAATAGTGATTGCACTCAATGGATTGTGCCAGGTGTTGAGCTCAGCACAAACCAATCACAGCAGCATACTAATGAGTTAGAGCAGATGCACGTCAACATGCGCCCAAACATGAGATTATTAGACCACCGTTCACAGCAATCAAGGGGAGGGGGGAGAGGTCTCAATCACCTGATTTCTTCATGCTCAGGATGAGGTATCAGAAGCAAGACATTACCAACAGACGGCACACAAATTCAAAGATGAAACATGCAATACATGTCTAATCATGATCAACCAGCAAGCCATTTGGACACTAGTGCTTGTCTAAGATAAAATGGTCCAGTACTGATAATACTACTACTCCATGGCATGTGCCAGGTTTTTCTTGTTTGTTACGCTTTTGTATATGCAGCACCTTGCGCACAGCCAAAGTGGTTGTGGCACTCTTTGGAAATCACTCATTTTAATACAGTTGTAGTACGTAAGTAGATTCTAGACCAAGTTCATGTGGAGATACTCGAATTTGGTACAAGGATGTGCAATTGTTAGTGCTGAATGCATCAGTTGTTATGGTTCTTAGACAGAATAGGAACAAAATTAAACAGTACAGACCAAACTAGCAAAGCCAAGCAGACCAAGTAAGTGCCAAGCAGAATAGGAACAAAATAAAACAGTACAGACCAGGACAAGCCAAGCAGAATATAAACAAAATTAAACAGTACAGACCGTGTACATGATCTATCGTCTTCTCCTACTTGTACAAAATTAAACAGTACAGACCGTGCGCAAGAGAAGAGGACAGTTGCGACTGTACTTAAATCTATCGTCTTCTCCTACTTGTCATTATCAATTGTCTCTCTGATGGACATGATCATGGCCAGCACCTAGAGTTCCTTCTTCTCGATACTCTTCACTCGTTCCTCTCCCTTCTTTATCCAGATCTACTTGATATGAAATGGCCGCATGGATCTTGGGATCAAGTGAGATTAGATGCTTCTATATCTGAGAGGAATAAAGTAAGATCAAGGAAGAAACACTAATTTTCGTAGAGAAAGTTTTAAGGAAAAAAGAAGAATGGATAGGGGGAAAAAGCATTAAATAAGATATCTGACGACCGTGTCAACTCCCGGTATAACTTACCAAATTTCAAATATTAATCAAAGTTGGCATAACAAGCCTTAGATCATCCATTTTAATTAAGATTAAGGGCATGTACAATGAAAGAGAAGGCGGGTCTTCTCTTAGCCCTCTAGGTAGTCTAGAGAAGACAATAATAATAAATTATATAATGGATCATCTCTTATTGTCATCTTTAGGAATTAGTGTTAATTGTCTAATTATAGTAAGAAATTGTGTTGACAAGAGAAGGCACAAGGTATAATGGAGAAAATGGCCTTCTCTTATTTCTAAGAGATCATCCCTTAGCTAAGAGAAGGCAACCTTCTCTCTCTTAATTCTCTCTCCTCCAACTAAGCGAAAATCCGACGTGGCAACTCTAAGGAAAGGCTGACGTCACCGCATTGTACATGCCCTAAGGGTACGGTCAATGTTGCCACATACTCAAAGTCAAACACAAATTTTGCCGACGAGACAAAGCAAACCAACACCCTCGCCCAAACAGTAACCCGAGAGAAAAAAGAGCGGCCGGGCCGATCCTGAGCCGCTCTGGCAGCGTTACCCGCTGGAGTAGTCTAGGATAGTTTGTAGGTTGATTTGCGGTGTTTTCGCCGCCGTAGTGGGCGTCTTGCCCGGAGTTAGGGCTTCAAACGCCAGCCTCGATCTGAAGCTCGTCGGAGTGGATCTGCCTCCTCGAGGTACTTCGATGGTCGGAGGCAAGAGGGAGCGCAATATCTACAGCGGGGAACTCGCAGTAATGACCTAGGAGCTGACATCTGGCGGAGGAGATGGAGTCCTAAGCATCCTTCTTGGCTGGCCGTGGTGGCGGGAGAGGTTTGTGATGCGGCGACTGGCATGGTGTTTTATTCTTCCTGGTCGGCCGTGGTGGCGAGGGGGAAGCAGTCCACCGCATCGTCCTTCTTCTTCTTCACCGGGATGCTGGTGCAGTTCGTGCCGCGATGGTTCCCCTCCTAGGGTTTCTGGCGACCATGGTGGCTGCTCGTTCTGCAGGTGGTGGTGGCCTGCCATGGAGGTTTCTTCTTGGAGCTTTTCTCCGACATGTTCCGGTAGATTTGCTTCATCGCCTCGTCGGACCCAATGGCAGTAGGGCTACCACTCCGCTGATGCTTGTGCTCTGCGCCGATGCTCGTCGTCTCCTCTTCGCCAAGTGGTTCTATCCCCGGAGATTTGGAGGTGGCCAGTTGCAGAGCTTCTTCTCACCGAATGAGCTTGGTCGAGCCCGCTACTCAGACATCGACGTTGGTTTGCCTCCAAGGTCACCGACGATGGTGGCAGAGGCACCTATATGCTTGATTGCGTTTTTATTTTTCAGATAGGGTGTTTTCTGGAATTGTGGAGTCCCTTTTTTCGAATTTAGGTCCTTTACGAGTGTTGTTTGGGTCCTCCTTGTATTTTTTACTGCCACGCTTGTTTCGGCTTAAAAAAATATTGGGTGCATTGCACCATTTGATCGTTAAAAAAACAGAATTTTTGATGTAGTATGGATTAGCCTTGGGCTCTCTCTATTAATGCATACAGAGGTACATGATTACACGGCAAGGGAGGATCACAAACCGATCCTCTTCTAGTCATCCCTATACATCAGCTAAGCCTAACCGACACATATCTTAATACCCTCTCTCAATCTAAACCGTCGTGTACGAGGTTCAGATTGGAACTGAATCTATAGAGTAGTTGTTGTGTCATCGATTTTGTGAAGACATGGGCTAGCTGATCTCCATACGCGATGAATCGTACGCCTAGAGCTCCTAGGGCGACTTTCTCTCGCACAAAGTGAAACTCAATCTCGATATGCTTTGTGCGGGCATAAAACACCGGGTTCACTAACAAATATGTGGCTCCAAGGTTATCACACCATAATACTGGAGGTTTGGGCTGATATACTCCAAGATCCTTGAGCACTGACTAGATCCAAATCGCCTCAGCCGTGCCATTTGTAAGAGCCTTGTATTCTGCATCGGTGCTCGAATGAGATAGCTGCTTCCATGAATCCATGAGATACCATTGGGTCAAAGGAAAATGGCAAAACCACATTACATAGTTGGGCATCTGAACACCCAGCCTAATCAGCGTCAGTATAAATGCTTAACTATGATGATGGTGCTTGCTGAATCTTCAACCCTATAGACACTGTTCCCTTCACATATCGGTGGATTCTCTTAACTGCCTCATAGTGTGCTGAGATACTGCAATTCCCCTACAAGAATTATGTATTTGAAAGCATCATTTGTACTAAGTAACTCACCATTATCTCGGGACAACTTCTCGATGGTGGATATGGGAGTGGAGACTACCTTGCAATTCTCCATATTTGCACGATAAAAGTCAAGCGCATACTTGTGCTGAGCTAAGGTCATCCCCCATGAATTGCAGGCAGCCTCAATGCCAAGAAAATACTCAAGTAAATCGAGATCCTTAATAGGAAATGTCAGAGCGGGAGTCTGCACCAAACGGTCCATAGCAACGGCACTAGAACCAGTAATAACAATGTCATCGATATACACAAGCATATAAATGGTAAATCCATGCTGAGCGAAGATGACCAAGGAGTTATCCGCCTTGCTAGGTTATGCAAGGTTCTAGAGTTTGCCTCCGTGGCGTCTGGCGATATGCCTTTCTCCCTCCTCCTTAATCCAAAATTTCTCTAATTCTAGCTTCAATCTGTTTTCTTCTGATCGTTCCTCTAATTTCTTCCTCCAATCTTCTTAGTATTCAATCTCTCGTTCTTCCCTCTTGTCTCATGCCCCCACCTCTCCGCCTAGATCTCTTCCCCTGCCTTCCTTATCCTCTTTTTTCCTTCCAATCCATCGATTCTAGCTATCTCCAGCTCATCCAGCCTTTGTTCCATCTGATCTGCTCCAGTCCTAGCCGATTCGTCGATCTAAAGTAGCTCCAGGCCGGAAGCAGGCCGGAAGCTTTTGTAGCGGCGTGCAGCCAGCTTTCAGCTACCGCGCCCCTGCTGAAGTTTGAGGCGAAGCCTCAGGTGGTCTTCTTCTTTCCTCGGCTAGATTCATCCTTCTTGACAGCGGCTCTTCTAGAGATTTTGCAAGCTCTACAAAAGGTTGGACTTCCCTCTCTCTATACCACTATCTTTCTCTCTATTTCTGCCCTGCTTGTGGTATCCCGGGCCAGTCTAACCATCCTTCAAACATCTGGGGCTGTTGTGTACCCTCTGCTTTAGTTTCCTTCTAGTTTTGGGTCAGTCAGATAGTACCTGAAATAAGCCTTTTATTGCCCCATCTTTTCTCTAGTTCGCTGTATCATGAACCTCCTGAGTTTAAACTGTCGTGGTTGTGGAGGCTTTGCAGCAATTCAGGAAATTCACCAGCTCGTGAAGATATATAAACCGAAGGTGGTTTTTCTTTCCGAGACAAAGATGTGTGCTAGAAGTGCTGAGAGTTTGCGATGGAAGCTCGGATTTGAGAATGCTTATGGTGTGGATTGTTCTAATACTAGAGGTGGTGGTCTAGTGATGTACTGCACAAATGAAGTCAATGTTCGACTAAAAGGTTACAACAAATCGTGCATTGATGTGTGGATCACCGATGATTCAGGTGAAGATGATTGGAGATTTACGGGCTTTTATGGTGATCCAAATCGACAACTAAGGAATGAGTCATGGCGGCTCCTGAAATTTCTTCGACATTCATCCAACCTTGCTTGGTTATGTGCAGGAGATTTCAATGAAGTGCTCACAGCAGAAGAATACTTTGGAAGGAATAACCGAGAGGAGTGGCAAATTGCTGGATTTAGAGAAGCAACAGAATATTGCAATTTCACTGATCTCGGATATTCTGGTTTGCCTTATACATGGGATAATCGACAGGAGGGCGACAACAATGTGAAAGTAAGGCTGGACAGGGCCCTTGCGGATGAAAAGTTCTTGGATCGATTTGGGACAAGCTCGGTTACTCATATTCAGCTTGTTGAATCTGACCACTGTGGATTATTAATTAAAATCCGGGATGGTACCTCCCCTGAAGCTGGAGGTGGAGCAGGACGGTACCAGTTCAAGTATGAAAATGTGTGGCGTCGAGATCCTTCATATTTTCAGCTAGTTAAGTCCTCTTGGGTCTCCACGGGACAGAATATGCAAGACATTGGAAATGCTTTGGAGAATATGCAGACGGTCCTACGCAAATGGAGTTATAATTCTTTTGGTTCAGTACGTGGTGAACTGAAGAAGTTGCGTACTAGACTTGAAAATATTCGTGGTCAGAACCTACACTCAGGACCACAAAGGAAGAGAGAGATTTATTGAAGCGTATGTCTGAATTACTAGCTCGAGAAGAGGTAATGATGAGACAGCGATCAAGAGTGCAGTGGCTAAAAGAAGGCGACCGAAACACGTCTTTCTTTCAAGCTAAGTGTAAGCAACGGAAAAGGCAAAATTTTATTCATTCCTTGAGAAGAGAGGATGGTGTTATTTTCCATGAGCAAAAGGATCTTCAATTAATGGCCATGAACTACTTTTCTACCCTATTCACAGCCCAGGAAGACCTTCAGCCAGAGATGGTAATCCAGCATGTACCTCGTAAAATTACGGATGAAATGAACATGATACTGTGTAGTCCATTTACGGAGAAGGAAGTGGAGAAAGCTCTCTACATGATGAAGCCTAACAAATCTCCTGGCCCCGATGGTTTTACAGCTGGTTTCTTTCAAACTCATTGGGATATTTTGAAGAAGGATGTGTGTGCAGCAGTGATAAACTTCTTGAACGGTGGAATTTTTCCCGAGGAAATGAATTCCACGATCCTTGTGCTGATCCCAAAGGTGAGATATCCTCAGTCACTTGCGATTATAGACCTATATCCTTATGCAACGTGATATACAAACTTTGCTCTAAAGTAATTGCAAACTGTCTTCGGACAATTATGAATGAAATCATATCAGCTGAGCAAAGTGCTTATATACCGGGAAGACTTATTACGGACAATGTGCTCATCGCATATGAATGTATACACTACTTGAGAAAAAGAAAGGGAAGTTAGAAGCGTGTGCCATTAAGCTAGATATGGCTAAGGCGTATGACCGGGTAGAATGGTCATACTTACGATCCCTCATGATCAAGATGGGCTTTGATGCTAGCTGGATTAATATTGTCATGAGATGTGTGGAATCAGTGTCCTTCTCGGTTAGGGTGAATGGACAATTGTCGGAGAAATTCAAACCCTCAAGAGGAATTCGACAAGGTGACCCATTATCACCATATCTCTTTCTACTTTGTATAGAAGGGCTATCTTCTTTACTCAAGTTCTCAGGACCCCAATTCCTATGCAAAGGTATCCGGGTAGGCATTCACTCGCCATGGATCTCGCACTTGCTGTTTGCCAACGATTGTCTTGTGTTCACACAAGCTTCCCATCGGGGAGCAGAACACTTGCAAACAATTATGGAGAAATATCATAAACGTTCGCGACAACTGGTGAACAAAAATAAATCGGCGATATTCTTCAGCTCTAATTGTACAAATGAAGTTAAAACATCCGTCCGACAAATTTTGGGGATCGATAAAGAGGCTTTAGAAGAAAAGTACTTGGGGCTCCCTACAGCTCTCGGTCAGAACACGACAACAACTTTTGAAAAAATTACTACACAAGTTAAAACCCTTCTTGATGGTGGGTGTGAAAAGAATCTCAGTATGGCTGGCAGGGAAATATTTGTGAAATCAGTAGCTCAAGCAATTCCCACTTATTCGATGAGTTCTTTTCTCCCTTCAAAGAACACATGCAAGAAGATTACATCAGCTATGGCTCAGTTTTGGTGGGGTGGTAATGGTGAAAAACGTAAAATGCACTGGAAAAATGGGAGGATATTGCCGTACCGAAAAGTGAAGGGGGAATGGGCTGCCGAGACATGCGACTTTTTAACATTGCAATGCTAGGAAAACAAGGATGGCGTCTACTTACCAATCCAGAATCTCTTTGTGCCCGTGTGTTAAGGGGTAAATACTATCACAACAAAGATTTCATGCAGGCAACAAAGAAAAAGAACATGTCTCACACTTGGAGAGCTATTCTGGAAGAAAGAAAAGCTCTCGAGCTGGGCATGATCAATAGAATTGGAAATGGTACCTCTACAGATGTGTGGAAGGATAAATGGATACCTGGGATTCCAGAATTTAAACCATTATGTAAATGCCAAAATGCTAAGGCAAGGATGGTTTCTGACTTGATGATAAATAATAGTTGGAACCATAATGCCCTGAAGCAAAATCTGCTACCACTTGATGCTGATGCAGTTGCTCGAATTCCGTTGGGGAAACTTGAGGATGATCAATGGGCTTGGGCACCAGAAATTAGTGGTCTATATACTGTCAAGTCAGCCTATATTATGTTGGCTCGAGAGGCACAAAACAATAAAGACAAGACTGAATCATCCAATGCAATCCAGGGTGATCCATGGAGGTCAATGTGGAAATTACACGTCCCACCAAAAATTCAATCATTTTGGTGGCGTGTAGTTCATGATTTTGTACCAGTCCGACATAATTTACGGAAACATCATGTTGAAAAGTTAAGTCAACGTATCGACTGTGGAGCTGAGAAGGAAACAACTTACCATGTGTTATTGGAGTGCCCCTTTGCTCAGTGCTTCTGGGAGGAGATGAAAACTTTAACAGGTATAAAACTTCCACCCCTACATCCAGTAACATGGGCTAGAGATATTCTTGATGCTTCCATATGCCCTTCTGATCATGTTGGTATAGTATTATGTGGAATGTGGGCTGTTTGGTGTGACAGAAATAATCAAACGCCATGGTGAGAAAACCAAAACTTGGAGAGCTGCTTGCAAGTGGGCAGTTGATGACCCACAAGTATAAGGGGTGTATCGCAGTATTTTCGATAAGTAAGAGTGTCGAACCCAACGAGGAGCAGAAGGTGTTGGATAGTGGTATGGATCAGGGATTCTCTGCAAATACTTAGCAAACGGATTTTTAGGGGTTTTTGATAAAGCAAGTAAACAAAGTACGAGTAAATAAAAGACAGTAGTAATAAATGCAGCAAGTGGCCCAATCCTTTATGCAGCAAAGGACAAGCCGGTTGTATTACTTAAGATGACCAAACGTTCTCGAGGACACATGGGAAGACTGTCAAGTGCTTTCGCTTCATATAGTTGATTAATCTTCTTTAGCTTGCTAAGTGTTGTGTGGGTGAACCTGTGCTAATGTACCGACCCATCCAGGACTAATACATACTTGTGATTATACCCCTTGCAAACATCCGTAAGTACAAGAAAGTAATTAAGGTAGAAACCTAACCACAGCTTTAAACTCTAAGACCCTTACGTCCATTGTGCAATGGTTTCCTAACGGGGGTTCAGGTTTCTGTCACTCTGGCAATCCCTACGATTAGTAGCCAAATACACAATGCATTCCCCTAGGCCCATATAGGTGAAGTGTCATATAGTCGATGTTCACATGACACCACTAGAAGAAGTACACCACAACTTAAATATCAAACTATTGAATCTTTCTCAACACAACTTCACTACTAACAACATGACTTCTCCCATGTCCTCAAGAACAAAATGAACTACTCACAAGACATCATATGGATCATGATCAGAGATGGAATAATGATGTATAACAATCTGAACATAAACAATAATTCAACGGTTCACTCAATAGCATCAACTACAAAGAGTAATCAACACCGGGAAAGTTTCCCCTATGAACTAATGCAAGATTCAACCCAATTGTTACAGCAATATGGAGATGGTGATGAGGGTGCTGCTGCTGATGATGGTGGTGATGATGATGATGGTCCCGATGAAGTCCAGCTTGATGATGGTGTTGATAGCGACGATCTCCCCTCTCCGGGAAGGAATTCCCCTAGCAGAAATCTGTCTGCCGGAGAGATCTTTCTCTCTCGGTGTTTTCCGCCCCGCAGAGGCGGCGAAATCTGTCTGTGGTCGCTTCCCGAGTCTTAGGGTTTCGGGAGGATGATATACGCCAGGGGAGAGGTCAGAGTGGGCGAGGTGGCCACACCATCTCTGGCGCCTAGGGCTACCGCGCCAGGGTGGTGGGCCCCGTGGCCCATCTCCACTTCGTCTTCGGCATCCTTAGTCTTTTTGGAAAAATAGGATTTTCCGATATTTTTCCCAATTTTCTGATCTTCGCGAATTTTGCCTCCAAACAGCACCTTTTCCATCAGAATCCTGACTGCAGCGGTCCATGCTCCAAAAGTCATCAACCATGCAAAAACAGATGAAATAACATAAGTATCACCTCTCAATACAAAATATATCAATGAATAACAGTGAATTATGACATAGAATAGTGATGCAAAATGGACGTATCAACTCCCCCAAGCTTAGACTTCGCTTGTCCCTAAGCAAAACTGAGCTCAATAAACATGGCCTCAGGTTTATGGAGTGAAGAGTCGATAAAAGAATACGGACAAGAAGCATCACATTCATCAAATACATAGATCATAATAGAAGACAACTCACTATTATATAACTCAACTTGCAATGAGTAAAGGAAACACAATAAAGATACATAAAGTAAATCATAATTGGTAATGGCAAACTTAGCTCTTGGTCGAAGAATAGTTGATAGTTTGTTGGAGTTCACAAATAACTGGTTTTCAATGATAGCTTTCAAAGTAGTAAACATCAAGATAAGAGCAATGTGCAAAACAAGGAACATAAGAAACATGATTGAATAAATCATCATATGAATGAATGAAACACAACAACTCAAAATACCCGCTGAGATAGAAGGGAGTAGGTTTACTGACTCAACTAAAAAGTAAAAGAAAGACCCTTCGCAGAGGGAAGCAGGGATTGCAAGTCTCATAAAGAGTTCCCAAAAATTATGGTACTTACTAGCTTTCAGCTCTCATTGCCCCTATCATAGGCATCTTTAGGTGATTAAGGTTAAAGTGATCAAATATGAGGATATGCATTGACAAGTTG
The DNA here is from genome assembly GCA_023614405.1 of Avena insularis. Taxonomy (NCBI): domain Eukaryota; kingdom Viridiplantae; phylum Streptophyta; class Magnoliopsida; order Poales; family Poaceae; genus Avena; species Avena insularis. The sequence continues at coordinate 537,305,775 of CM042684.1, forward strand.
TAAATTGAGAATCTCATGTCCCTTGAATACGAGGGCCGCTCCTCATGCTACTCAGGTTTAGTCACCGATAAGTTCTTGTCATCGTAAGGATATGTGTATCATAGAGAACCGCCAACGGGGTACCCCTTGCCCGATGATACAGAAGAATCCCCATATCAAAATGACAAGGCAAGCAGACAACAAGCATCTCAGCAATCTTCTTATTTACCATGGGAATATGGTGCTTTTTTCTCTCCTTCCTCTTTTCATAATCTCTTTTTTTCTTTTTCTCTTTTTCTCTCAATATCGGACTCTTTTTTTATAAGAAGAATGCTTCATAGATACTCGTTATGGTTACGCTGCAGGTTTCCACCATGTCAGCATGGATTAGACCAACGGCCCAGGCGTTTCTCTAACACATATGCATAACTCCATGGACTTACAAGCTCCCCTTTCATTTCACACCGACGACATCCATAGACAAAAGAACATGATATCAACTTGGTACAAAGTACCAGTGCAATGTTGAAAGCGTTCCCCATGACAGCATGGTTCTGCTAATTCACAACTTACAAAGTGCAAGCATATACGCAACATAGGCGAGCACAATGGTTCAAGTTTATTATGTGCAAGAAAGTAAAGTGTGCCGTCAAGTTCGTGAGAGCTTTAATCACTAATTTTCACATAACGAGTTTAATTTGGGAGGTAGACAAAACAAGAATTAGTTGGAATAGCAATAATGCTACTAGGTAGGTATGGTGGACACAAATGGCATGTGTTTTGGTTTAAAGGAGTGGCTGCATGATACATTGCAAATGTATCTATAATTTTTGATGCTCCATGCTTGGTTTTATACACTTTCTTGTGTTTTGTCCACACTTTGGAGTACTTTTCATATGATTTCTTGGACTAACTTATTAACAAGAGCCATAGTGCCAGCTGCCCGTTTTCTGTTGTTTTTGGTTCCAGGAAAGTCAGAAAATAAATATTCTCGGAATTGGACGAGACAAAAGCCAAAGTGCCTATTTTTCCAGAAGACTCACGGAGCCAGAATACGAGATGGAGGAGGGCTGGCTGGCCACCACCCCTCAGCGGGCTGGGCCTGGCCGCGCCAGGCATGGTGTGGTGGCCCTGCACCCCTCGGTCTCCCTCTTCGCCTATAAGAAGCCTTCTGACCTAAAAACTTCGGGGGGTTCGACGTTTTTCCACGAAAAGTTCCGGTGCGCCGCCACCACCGAAGGGGAGATTCAGGGGATAGAAAGTCTCTATTCCGGCACCCTGCCTGGATGGGGAAGTGCCCCCAGAGCCATCTCCATCGATCCCCACCATCATCTTCATCGACCATCCATGTTTCTTCCATCTATGAGTGAGTAATCCCCCGCTGTAGGATATGGGGATGGTAGGGATTGGATGAGATCGTTCATGTAATGGCATTAGATTGTTAGGGCATAGTGCCTAATATCTCTATTAGTGCTTTATGACTTTGTTGCAACTTTGTTGTGCTTAATGCTTGTCACTAGGGCCCGAGTGCCATGATCTCAGATATGAACTTATTATTGATTCATTATGATAGTATTGTTTTGGGTCTTATCTACAAGTTGTATACACACGTCGTTGTCCGGAACCTATGGTCCCGGCGATGTAAATCGGGGTAGCTGGAAGGGAAAGGCTTTGATGTGAGGATCACATGTGTTCACGGAGTGTTAATACTTTGCTCCGGTGCTCTATTAAAAGGAGCACCTTAATTGCCAGTAGTGCCCTAGAGGCCCCGCTGCAAACGGGCTGGCAGGACAAAAGATGTTGTGCAAGTTCTCATTGCGAGCACGTATGACTATATAAGGAACACATGCCTAGTATTGTCTAGTACTTGGATGCTTTATCTTATTTATCTGCAATTGCCCTATGTTCTGATTGCTATGTGAATTGTCTTGTCCATGCAACGCCCGTCCATCCATCCCTATGCCTACCGCATCACTTTAATCCCACTGCTTCGCTTTTGTTACTACTGCCTTTGCTTTGCTATCATTGCTACTTACTATTCCTACTACAAAACTGTTGCTCGACAAACTGCTGTGAGCAAGATTGTTTCAAAGTGACTGAATTGACAACTCAGTTGTTAAGGCTGATAAGTATTCTTTGGCTCCCCTTGTGTCGAATCAATAAATTGGGTTTCACTTCCCTCCAAAATACTGCGATACACCCCCTATACTTGTGGGTCAAGCTAAGTTTATCTTTGGCTCCCCTTGTGTCGAATCAATAAATTGGGTTTCACTTCCCTCAAAAATACTGCGATACACCCCCTATACTTGTGGGTCAAGCTAAGTCCACTTGGTTTCACTATTGTTCAATCTAAGTTTATCTTTCTCTTTGTTTGCTTGTTTCTTTATCAAAAATACAAAAAAAATTAGTTCCTACTCGAATTGTTGTTTTTACTGGTCTGTTATTGTCTTGCCTTATCATGCTTGATGTCAATGGTTGGTTTCTTTGAAACTTAATCTTATTGGCAAGGTGGGTTCACGGAAGATCAAAAATATTATTATAAGGAACACCGCTTGTCACAAAAAGGGAAACACTTATGGGAACAAATTGATAGATTGTATACCATTGCTAGGAACGTATGCTCTACTTATAATGTTACTTATTGCTGTGATGAGTCTTGTTGCAGAAAGAGGTATAAACACCTCCCTTTTCAATGTGTGTATAGTGATAGTGATACCATATCTTCCTATGCTAAAGGAATTTATGACTTTTATGATGCGGAACAAATTGAAGAATTTATTGCTTGGAAGGGTGCTTTTGAACTTGCTAGTTTGCTTGAAGATATTGATGATTCACCTTACAAATATGAGGTGTATGGTATACTTAAATTTTGCTTTGATAATTACAAGGATGAAAATGGCTATATTCTTAAATATTTTAATAGATGCTTTCCACAAATGGAAGAGACTAATGCCTTGCAGGATCCTATGGAAGAAGAAATTGATGAACCTGAAATCTCATTAGATGAAAAAGAGGAGGAGAGTGATGAACAAAAGGAGGAAGAATGGATTAGCTACCCATGCCTACCTTCTAATGAGAGTAACTCTTTATCCCTTACATTATTTGATTGTCCTCCATGCTTACTAAAGGAGGATGAATGTTATGTTCCCTAGGTTTCCTTTGAAAATGTTTATGATAAATCTCTAGTGCTTGTAGATCATGAAAAGCATGCTTTATGTGATAATTATATTGTTGAGTTTATTCATGAGGCTACTAAAAATTATTTTGAGAGAGGAAAATATGGTGGTAGGAGTTTTCATGGTATTGAAACACCTCTCTATGTGCTGAAAGTTTTGAAGTTACTCTTGTTTTATCTTCCTATGCCTGTCACTTTGTTCTTTGCAAATTTATTTGCTTACATGATTCCTATGCATAGGAAGTGGGTTAGACTTAAATGTGTTTTGAATTTGCTTCTTGATGCTCTCTTTTACTTTAACTCTTATTTCTTATGAGAGCATCCTCTCAAACTTTTATGCCTGAAGATGATAATATGTCTATTATTCTTGGGAGACCTTTTCTTAAATACTGCAGGAGCTGTTATTAATTGTAATCAAGGGAAGGTGACCTTCAATGAACACATTGTCTATTTCCTCAAGAATATTGAAAGTTTAATTCAATTGAACATGTTGAGGGCATTCAAGTTGGAGAAATATATTGTCCCATACGAAGAGAAAAATTTGAAACTATTATGATTGGGACCATTGCTATCAAGGTTGAGGTAACATAATCATTAGTGGGATACAAAGTTTTGTCTCATATGGAATTGTTTTGGTAACAAGACCTGATAAACCTTGTTAACAAAAGGATTTCATTGAACAAAACAATGTTTTCACCATGATTATCTTTGCTTACTTCTATCTATCCATTTTAGTGTTTGCTTATGCCTAACTTAAAGGCGTTAAAGAAAAGTACTTGTTGGGAGATAACCCAAGAGTTTTAGATGAGTCTTGGAAGTTATTACCTCTGTAATAACCTCTCCTTATCCTTTTTTTTGCTTTTTGTGCCAAGAGTAACCTCTAATGAGAGTGAAATAATGATTGGGAAAGTTGCTGTCCCGAAACAGATTTTTGTGCTTCACCGTAAAAATTCGTGAGAGAGTTCTGTATGTCGGATTGAGCTTTAATTTTTTGTGCTTTTGCCCCAGGTTGTTATCTAACTTTTGTTAGTTCAACACCTTTTGATTTGAGCAACAGAAGGTCTTATAAAAAATCCGTCTTTACCTGCTGGTCTGTTTTGACAGATTTCTGCCATTTTTCTGCATTTGCTTCTTGTTGGTTCCTTCTTGAGTTCTTTTGGGGAATTGAGCTTTTTGAGGGAAGTGCTACAGTATCTAGTGTTCTAATGGAAGTTTATTTGGTGTTAGAACTTAACCTTGAGACTTATTTATCTTAAGTGCACTAATGTTGGTAATGAGATTGTGTGAAGTTTTGTATGAAGGAAAAATTTCAGGTGTATGAAAGGAATGAGTAATGAGATGAAGGATGGACTAAAGCTCAAGCTTGGGGATGCCACGTGTGTCACCCCAAGAAATATCCAAGAAGTACAAGCGTCAAAGCTTGGGGATGCCCAAGGCATCCCCTTCTTCATCTATAAAAATCTCAGGTTTCTTCCAAACACTTCATTTTTATTGTTTCATGCACAGTTGTGTTGTTCTTGGAGCGTCTTCTTTTTCGTTTTTGTTTTGGTTTTTAGTTTGCGTGGTTTGCTTAGTTTTCTGAATAAATTGGTTGGACCCCCTCTTTCATACTTTGGTTTGCAAATAGTTTGGTTTGGTTTGGAAAAGAGTAGGAAAGCTCATGCTTATGTGGTAAAAAGAGCTCGTTTTTGACTGTGGCCTATGCTCTATCATGACATGCTTGATATTTTTTTGGCTTTTTGATTAGTATTCTTTGATGTAGCATGACTTGTTATAAACAATTGATATTGCTTAATGTGCCTTGGATGAATCATGTGTTGTTTTAGCATATTAAAGCATAATATAGTGGTATTCTCCTTTGATGCTTTATTTGGGTTGACTTGGCACATGCTTACACCATGTTATGACTATCTCAAGTCACCATAGCCTTTATGATCCTTTAGTTTTCAACTTGTAGTATCACTTTAATGCTTTGATCAATGATGTTTTGTCACTCTGCATGATTATGGCCATTATTGCTCTCTCGTTTGTCGCTCCCTTACTAATGCTAGCCTTCACTTCCACTGAGTGTTTTACTCAAGTTTCCAACTCCCTTAAACCAAATATTGCCAAAGTGTCCACCATACCTACCTATTAGCACTATTTGCTACTTCCGTGCATATTCATTATGCCTTGTTTTCTTCCGAATAAAATGTTTGCTTGTTATGAAAAAGTTAGTTAGTAAAGCTCTCACGAACTTGATGGCACACTTTATTTCCTGCACTTAATAAACCTGAACCATTGTGAACTCTCCATGAAAGTTATATGCTTGCTAATTATAGGCTGGGGATTAGCAGAACCGTCATCACGGGAACGCTTTCAACACTTGTAAATAAATACCCAGTTGATACCTTGCTCTTTTGTTTGCGGATGTCGTCGGTGTGAAATAAAAGGGGAGCTTGTAAGTCCATGGAGTTATGTATGTGTGTTAGAGAAACGCCTGGGCCGCTGGTCTAATCCATGCTAACATGGTGGAAACCTGCAGCATAACCGTAATGATATCTATGAAGCATTCTTCTTATAAAAAAAGAGAGATAGCTATTGAGAAAAAGAAAAAAAAGAGATTTGTGAAAAGAGGAAGAGAGAAAAAAGCACCATTTTCCCATGGTAAATAAGAAGATTGCTGAGATACTCATTGTCTGCTTGCCTTGTCATTTTGATATGGGGATTCTTCCAGATCATCGCCGAAGGGTACCCCGTTGGCGGTTCTCAATGATACGCGCATACTTACAATGACAAGAACTTACCGGTAACTAAAGTTGAGTAGCATGAGGAGCGGCCCTCGTACTCAAGGGAATTGGGATTTTCAGTTTATAGTCTGTCAAGCATATAACTCAGATTGGACCTCACTTTCACCTTAACCACATTAAAGATGCTTATGACAGGGGCAATGAGAGCTCAAAACTAATGAGTACCATACTTTCAGCATTTGGAAGCCTTTCAAACTATTCAAAACCTTTTCATTTCCTTGTTGAGTCTCCACACATTCTATGAGCACTTTCTTGAGAGCATAGTGGCCATTCTTAGTTCTATGTGCATTGTCCCAAGACTTGTTGATTGATGCATACCTTGATATTGCTTGTTTTAAACTATTTGTATCTAGTCACTCTTGTGAACTTTGAAGGTGTCCTATGCATTTTTGTTTGCTACTCTTTGAGGGACAAGCTGAATGCCACTATGCTATGTTTTCTTTATGTGAAACAAACAAATGTCTTGCAAATCATTGTTATTCATGAATCTTTTGTTTGTGCCTTTTCATGTTGCATCATAGTCTCTTTGTCTTATTGCTAGAACTTTGTCTTTCATGTTATGATTGAAGTACTATGATCCTAGCTTTGAATGTTGTGCAAATACTTTGATCAAGTCTTTGATGGTGCATGTCACCTCAAAAATTATTCTTTCTTTTTATCACTTACCTACTCGAGGACGAGCAGAAGTTAAGCTTGGGGATGTTGATACATTGCAAATGTATCTATAATTTTTGATGCTCCATGCTTGGTTTTATCCACTTTCTTGTGTTTTGTCCACACTTTGGAGTACTTTTCATATGATTTCTTGGACTAATCTTTTAATAAGAGCCATAGTGCCAGCTACCTGTTTTCTGCTGTTTTTGGTTCCAGGAAAGTCAGAAAATGAATATTCACGGAATTGGACGGGACAAAAGCCAAAGTGCCTATTTTTCCAGAAGACTCGCGGAGCCAGAATACGAGATGGAGGAGGGCCAGGGGCTGGCCACACCACCCCCAGGCGCGGGTTGGGCCTGGCCGCGCTAGGGCATGGTGTGGTGGCCCCAGGCACCCCCTCGGTCTCCCTCTTCGCCTATAAGAAGTCTTCTGACCTAAAAACTTCGGGGGGTTCGACGTTTTTCCACGAAAAGTTCCGCTGCGCCGCCACCACCGAAGGGGAGATTTGGGGGACAGAAAGTCTCTGTTCCGGCACCCTGCCGGGATGGGGAAGTGCCCCCGGAGCCATCTCCATCTATCCCCACCATCATCTTCATCGACCATCCATGTTTCTTCCATCTATGAGTGAGTAATCCCCCGCTGTAGGCTATGGGGATGGTAGGGATTGGATGAGATCGTTCATGTAATGGCATCAGATTGTTAGGGCATAGTGCCTAGTATCTCTATTAGTGCTTTATGACTTTGTTGCAACTTTGTGGTGCTTAATGCTTGTCACTAGGGCCCGAGTGCCATGATCTCAGATCTGAACTTATTATTGATTCATTATGATAGTATTGTTTTGGGTCTTATCTACAAGTTGTATACACACGTCGTTGTCCGGAACCTATGGTCCCGAAGTGACAGAAATCGGGGTAGCCGGAAGGGAAAGGCTTTGATGTGAGGATCACATGTGTTCACGGAGTGTTAATACTTTGCTCCGGTGCTCTATTAAAAGGAGCACCTTAATTGCCATTAGTTCCCTAGAGGCCCTGCTGCAAACGGGTTGGCAGGACAAAAGATGTTGTGCAAGTTCTCATTGCGAGCACGTATGACTATATAAGGAACACATGCCTAGGATTGTCTAGTACTTGGATGCTTTATCTTATTTATCTGCAATTGCCCTATGTTCTGATTGCTATGTGAATTGTCTTGTCCATGCAACGCCCGTCCATCCATCCCTATGCCTACCGCACTCGAATCCCACTGTTTACTGCTTTTGTTACTACTGTCTTTGCTTTGCTGCTGCTGTTACTTTACTATTCTTACTACAAAACTGTTGCTACTGACAAACTGCTATGAGCAAGATTGTTTCCAGGTGCAGCTGAATTGACAACTCAATTGTTAAGGCTGATAAGTATTCTTTGGCTCCCCTTGTGTCGAATCAATAAATTGGGTTCCACTTCCCTTGAAAATACTGCGATACACCCCCTATACTTGTGGGTCATCAATGCACGAGAAGAATACCCTCTCAATACAGGTTTTTGGCTAGCAAGGCTGGGTAGCAAGTATAAGATTTGAAGGAAACAAACAAACATACAAGTGATAAAAATAAACATGCAATCTTCCTTGGAAGCACAAAAGATCTTAACTAGAGAATACTAGACTTATGAGCAAATCAAGAAAGAAAGATGATGAAATTATTTTTCTCTAGAGTACTTCTATCTTTTTCAATCAATTCTCAAAAAGTGTTGCTACTGACCGCGTCAGGTTTGCCAAAACCAACTAAATTAACTCAATTATCCCAAAGTGATACCAATAATAACAACAAGATCAATCATATAACAACGAATTGAAAACTAATATAATCTATGCAAAAGAGTAAATGATAGAACTTCTCATTAATATTCCATAACGGCAACGCACACCAAGGTATACATATCTAACGAGAGAGGGGACACTTCCATAATGCAAACCATACTACATAATAACTCCTCTATTCATGATATGACTCTACTAATAAGGTAAAAAGATAGAAGATAGTGATGTGATACCGCGGCACTCCCCCAAGCTTGGAACAAATCAAGGGGATGCCAAACCTGATGATGAATTACTCCTTCGGTGGTGGTGGTATCCTCTCAATGAGCTCTCTGATAAGTTTCCCCAAGTCCTCAATCTCGAAGGTGAGATTACGAATCAGCTGTGAGTTTTGCTCAATGCGGCTCATGATCATGTTAGGTTGAGAATTCCAGCTCTTGCTATTCTTTCCCCAAGTCCTCCTTGAAGTCTTCTTTTCCTGCATGGCTAGAACGAGGCAAATCCCAATTGGAGGGTAGTTTCCCCTTGGGCATATTCTGGTATTGATGCTCATGGATAAGGGTATGGAAAGGATTCTTGGTGCATGGAGGAAGTGACCAGGGATCTGAACAGTGATGAGGAGGCTTCCCTCCAATTGGCATAGTCATGGTAGAGTTTGCCACCACTCCAATGCTTGCAATGGTAGTGCCGGTGTGCTTTGCTTCCTCTTTACCTTCACTCTTGATCTCCTCCTCTTGACCGGGGTCTTGGAGGTCCTCCTCCATAGGTTCCTTTCCTTTATCCTTGGCGGACACCATTGCGGTTCTAAGATTTCAAAGATAGTTCCTGGCAGAAACAGATCGAAACAAAAACATGACGAAAACATGATATACGAACCTCGGAAGATCCGGGGGATTATATATTACGAAGTTTCATTTCAAAAGGAAGGTACGGGGAGAAAACGAGTCGGAGGCGGAGTCCGGGGTGGGCTCACCACCTGGTGGCGCGGCCAGGGGTGGGCCTGCGCCACAGGGTAGTGTGAGCCACTCTGGCTCCGTTTCCGTCCCTTTTTCGCTTCATAGCTTTCCTTATTGACTGAAAACTGCAAAAAATATAGTTATATTGTATTTTCGTGGAACTTTCCTTACCAGAACTGTTACCTATTTGGAAATGGACTCTGCAGGTCTCTAAATTTAGTATCTAGTAGATTCTTCCGGAGTCACCACCTGAATATCATCGATATCTTCATCTTTATACACTTATTACTTGAGTCATAAAACCCTTCTCTTCCTTATTACACCATTATCTCCACTTCCTGGAAATTTCTTTCACACAAAACTTCACACAGTTCTCATTAGCAACATTAGTATAAGTGAAGTGATAAAACATTTGAGTCCAACTTCAACTGAAAACCATCAAAACATAAGCTATTGTAGCAACTCCTTTTGAAAACCCAAAAAGAATTCAAAAAGGAAATCGAATAAAGAAGCAAATGCAAGAGTGGCAAAATCTGTCAAAACAGACCAGCAGGTAAAGATCAATTTTTTCGAAAATCTTCTATTGCTCAAATCAAAAGGTGCAAAACTAACGAAATTTAAATAACAACCTGGTGCAGAAGCACAAAAAATTACAGCTCAATCCGACATACAGAGATCTCTCACGAATTTTTACGGCGAAGCACAAAAATCTGTTTCGGGACAACAACTTCCCCAATATTACTTCTCTCTCATTAGAGGTTGATCTTGACACAAAAACCAAACAAAACGGATAAAGACGGTTATTACCGAAGTAATAACTTCCAAGACTCAAATAAACAAAAACAAACTGAAAGCAAAAACAAATTGGGTTGTCTCCCATAAAGCTCTTTCTTTATAGCCATTAAGATGGGCATGATAATTTTGAAGATGCTCACTCAAGAATATGAATTGAGGTGAAAGAGAGCATTAAGAAGCAAAAATACACACATTTAAGTCTAACCCACTTCCTATGCAATGGAATTTTGTAAACACACAAGTTGTTAAAACCAGAGGCTACTTGCATAGGAAGGCAAAAGAAGTGCAATATAAAAACTTTCAGCATAAAACGAGGAAACTTGATATTATTGAGATGCATAAGGACACTTTTCCCTCTTTCATAGTAACTTTCAGTATCATGCATAAACTTAACAATATAGCCATCACAAGGGCCATCATAGCAATGATCACTTATTCTAACATAAAACACAGGAATACTAGCTCTCATAACACTACTTTGTGAAACAATATTAGAGGTATCCTTACAAAGGATAGTGTGTCCCTCTTCTTCATATTTAGTAACAAAGTCTTTGACATTTGCCATTATTGGTTCATAAACCATTTGTTTATTAGGTTCAATATCTTTGATTATACTTTCATTAACCATACCAGCTATCATAGAATGTTCCTTCATCTTAACTAGGAAAGACATTTTCTCATTGTAAGGTTTAGGTAAAACATGATTAGCAGTATAAACTTCAGTATTTCTTGTAGGAACACTCTTAGCAACATCTTTATAAGGTTCATGATACTTATTCCACTTCTTTTTAGGCACTTCAATATAGGAAGCAAAAGCCTTAAAATAGGAAGCAATAGCTTGAGAATCTAGACCATAAGCATTTTTAATATTTTGAAAGTCATCAGTTCCCATAAAAGATTCAATGCATTCATAATCATAATTTATACCTGACTTTCTACCTTTGTCATTCTCCCAAGCTTCAGCATTGTCTTGAATACGGTCCAGAAGATCCCATTTAGCTTCTTCTTCCATGCGAGTGAATGATCCAGCACAAGAAGCCTCCAATAAATCCTTATCATGTAGAGGGAGCCTTGCATAAAAGTTATTGATAATAATATTGTTGGGGAGCTCATGAATGGGACATTTGAGCATTAGTAACTTCAATCTCCCCCAAACTTGAGCTGTACTCTCTCCATCAAGAGGCCAAAAGTTGTATATTTGATTCCGATCTTTATGAATCTCACTAGGAGGATAAAACTTTGAATAAAAGAGAGGCACTATTTGTAGGGGTTCCGCGCATGAAAACAATAAAATTTTACCATACGCCCCTGAACCCCTGAAGCTGCCAAGACCTATCTATTAGCAATACAGTAACGGGAGGGGCTTTTCGCGAACTTACCCTTGAAGACCGAAAAGCGTTGTCAACGCTCAGGAGAGCGTGGTTGATGTAGACGAGCCAAAGCCGACCTCAAGGTCGTGATGAAGTCCTTGCGCTCCTTCTGGCTCCAACTGTTGGAGATATGCCCAAGAGGCAATAATAAAGTGGTTATTATTATATCTTTATGTTTATGATAAATGTTTACATCCCATACTATAATTGTATTAACCAGAAACATTAATACTTGTGTGTTTTGTAAACATAAAAGAGTCCCTAGTAAGCCTCTTGTTAAACTAGCTTGTTGATTAATGGATGATCATGGTTTCCTGATCATGGACATTGGATGTCGTTAATAACAAGATCATATCATTAGGAGAATGATGTGATGGACACACACCCATAGTAAGCATAGCATAAGATCAAGTCATTAAGTTCGTATTGCTGTAAGCTTTCAAATGCATAGTAACCTAATCCTTCGACCATGAGGTTATGTTAATCACCATCACCGGATGGATACTTTGATGACATCAAACACCGCTTCATAACTGGGTGGTTATAAAGGTGTCATTGGGTATTCTAAAAGTATGTGCTGAAGCGCATGGACCAAGATTGGGATTTGTCCATCCATATGGCGGATAGATATGCTCTGGGCCCTCTCGGTGGAATGTCATCTAGTTAGCTTGCAAGCATGTGACTAGGTCACAAGGGATGACATATCACGGAACGAGTAAAGAGTAATTATCAGTAACGAGGTAGAACTAGGTATGGAGATACCGACGATCAAACCTCGGATAAGTAGAATATCACGTGACAAAGGGAATTGGTTTCGTATGTTAATGGTTCTATCGATCACGAAGTCATCGTTGAGTATGTGGGAGCCGTTATGGATCTCCAGGTCCCGCTGATGGTTATTGATCGGAGAGGTGTCTCCATCATGTCTGCATATTCACGAACCGTAGGGTGACACACTTAAGGTTCGAAGTTGTTTTAAGTGGATATGTTATATGCGTTGGAGACCGAATGTTGTTCGGAGTCTCGGATTGGATCCGGGACATCACGAGGAGATCCAGAATTGTCTGGAGAATAAGATTCATATATTGGGGATCATTTTCTAAGTTAGGAAATGTTCCGGAGTGTTTGTATGGAGATTCTAGAAGGTTTCGGAATGTCCTGGAAGGTTCTAGAAGATTTCTTAGAGTTTGCTTGAAAACCAAGAAAGGATCAAGGAGTCTTTGTGGGGCAAGACACGGATTCATGGGGGGGGAGGATTCCTTCCCCCTCCCAATCCGCCGGCCAAGGAGGGAGGGGAGTCCTACTAGGACTCCCCCTCCCATGGCGCCTCCCTCCTTTAAATAGAGGGGAGGGGAGCCACCCCCTAGACCTCTCCCATAACAAACCCTAGCCGCCGCCACTCTCCTCCTCCTTCGCTCTGCTCCAGCTTAGGCGAAGCCCTGCAGAATTCTCTACTCCACCACCACCACCACACCGTCGTGCTGCTGGGATTCCGTGGAGAAGATCTACTACCTCCGCTGCTCGCTGGAACGGGGAGAGGAAGGTCTGCTTCGACTCCGCACGTGTGACCGACGTCGGAAGGATCGTCCACACGATCTTGAGATCGGCAAGTGATCGATTACATCAACCCCGAGATCTAATCTCGTAACGCTTTCGGATCTACGAGGGTTAGTACAGATCTATCTCGTTGCACATGTCTAATAGATTAGATCTTGGCTTTTATCTAGATTAGATCTGGGTTTTGTTCGTTCTTGCGGTAGAAATTTTTTGTTTTCCATGCTACAAACCCATCAGTGGTATCAGAGCCGTGTCTCTATGCAGTAGAACACAATGGTTTTGTGGGCGTTGGTGCTCGTGCCGTCTTTTGCTTTGTGTACTTTGCATCTTGCGGTATGGTGGGATGAAGCGGCTCGGGCTAACCTTACATGTCATCGCACATGAGACTTGCTCCACAGTTGACGTGCAACTCATATTGCACAAGTGGCTTTGCGGGTGTCTGTCTCTCCCATCATAGTATAGATCCAATCTACACTTTGCACTTGATAGCACTTGTATCAACATTGTGGTTCAGTTTCATAGGTAAGATCTGTTCTTATTCGAAAGCCCCAAACCACGTAAAACATGCAAAGAAAATTAGAGGCGTCTAACTTGTTTTTGCAGGGGTTTTGTGATGTGATATGGCCATCATGTGATTGTGATTATATTTGATGTATGCAATAATCCTTGTTGTAATATGGCAGAACTAATGGTTGTCTTTAATTCTGTTAAGACCTGCGTGTCTATTCATCTTGTAATAGCTTTATTCCAAGTAGTTGTAATAGTTGCTAGTGATGATGGACAACCATGAAGCGGCGCCACTTACCTTGACGCAACGCTGGTGATGATGGAGATCATGTTCGTGCTTTGGAGATGGAGATCAAAGGCATAAGAAGAAAGGGCCATATCATATCACACTAATTATGAATTGCCTGTGATGTTAATCCTTTATGCATCTTGTATTGCTTAGATCGCGACGGTAGCATTATAAGATGATCCCACTCACTAAATATCAAGTAATAAAGTGTTCGTCCTTAGTAGGCACCGTTGCTAAGACTCGTCGTTTCGAAGCATCTCGTGATGATCGGGTGTGATAGATTCTACGTGTGCATACAACGGGTGCAAGCCAGATTTGCACATGCGGATACTAAGGTTAACCTTGACAAGCCTAGCATGTACAGACATGGTCTCGAAACACGGAATACCGAAAGGTAAAGCATGAGTCATATGGATGATATGATGAACATGTTGATTGTTCGCCTTTAAAGCTACATCATCTCACGTGATGATCGGACTTGGTGTAGTGGATTTGGTTCGTGTGATCACTAAAACAACTCGAGGGATGTTGTTTTGAGTGGGAGTTCTTTTGTAATTTGGATTAGTCAAACTCAATTTATCATAAACACAATCAAAGTGAATTTGCATAGTTTGTTGTAGTCATTGGCATCCGTTCACCACCTTACGCTTAGTTATAGTTGAGATAGTAGAACTATATAAATTCTGGATATTTGCTTTACGAACTGGTATCGTATTGTTTTGAGTGTCAATCTAAAGTTTAAAAGTCATATTGGAAACTTTCAGCAAACTCCGTTTACTCTGTGAAGTTTAATAAACAGTATTAAATCAAGAGTAACAATTCCAGTGTTAGTATCTAATGTATCATGTTTGCCTCCATGATTCTTGATATTCAAAAGATTGTTTTTAATATCAAGTTTATCTAAGAGCTGAAAGCAATGTTTCAGAAACCATCATATGTGAAAGGTATTGCGATATCTAAAACAAGATGTTGGTTACAACATGATAGAGTATATGTCCTCATATTTGATGAGAATTTGTGAAGGTTGGAGACGGTAGTCGTCCTAATCCTCCAAAAGGTTTTAGAAAAGAAACATTATACTCACAATTCACCTTTATAAGCTATAGCAGCTTGATCATGAAAATTGTCATGATAAGGATGAATAGAAGATGTAAGTAAAATGTTTACTACACTAAAAGATTACTAAAGAATGGAATTTTGAAAGAATGCCAAACATTTGATGAAGGTGATCCACTTCAAAGTGCAAGTCCAAAGGTATTAGTATTTGACTATACACACTTTGTACTATGTGTCATGAGAATGACACCACTATTGATGTTGATAGATTCTTTTAAAAGAAAAGGAATTGTTGAAAGAGAATCTATAAAATATTTGGCAGAAAATAAAAGATTGGAGATATCCAACTTAGGTATATAGACATGTTATGGTTGTATTCCTTGGTTGTTAAACAATGTGGTTCTGCGGTATTGGATACCGAATTGGTTGATATGAAGTGTCATACAGGACAACACAATTCATGAACTACAATGGCCTAAGTAACTAGCAAGAGAATATGTGATGATGTTCATCAAAAACAAACAAAGAGTTGTTGTGTTGCTCGTTAACATCAAAGCTTGCCTTCAAGATTTGTTTCAATAATTGTTATTTTGATCAGGTATTATGACGACAAAAGGTTGTTCAAATAATTACCATATTCCATAATAGATGGATGATATACAAGTCTGGTTGGAGAAATAACGACCATAAAACTAATGCTAAAATGTCGCAAGACAAATAATTGAAAGATCACTTGCGAAGTGACATCACCGTTTAAATTATATTAGGGATAAATGACGAAACTCCATGTTGATGGATTTTTGGGGACTTTGATTGTGATCAAATGACCCTTGTGATACTTTCCTAGAGATAATTAAAACTCCGTTCATAGGCCAAAAGAGGAACGGACGACTAACTGATTGGAATTTGTACATATTGATGTATATAGTCCATTATGTGTAGTCGTGGGCGATGGATTTCAACTTCATATGTTTTCTCCGAAGATTTGAGTGAGTATATGTATATACTTACTCAATAAGGAAGAAGTATGAAACATTTGAAAATGTTCAAAGACTTTCAAGATGAAGTGGAAAATTATTGTAACAAGAAAATAAAAAAGTTTATGATTGGATCATAAAGATGTTTGAGTTACAAGTTTAGCAAAACACCTAAGATTTGAGGAATCGTTCCATGGATTTGCATTTCCCAAAACACCATAGGAGTATGGAGTGTTCGAGATATGTAATGAAACCTTGTTTGACATGGTAAGATCAAAGGTGACATTTATAAAACTGCCATTATATTTTAAAAATTAAAGCTTTAGTGACTACCGCTTTTACACTGAAAAGAGCTCCATCGTGATCCGCTGAAATGACACCATATAAGTCATGGTTTGGGATAAAACCCAGGTTGTCCTTTCTTAAATTTTTTGTATGCTAGGCATAAGTAAAATGTTTAGAACCAAAGTCGGATGAGCATGTCTTTGTAGGTTATTTCGAATAACCATTGGGTATTCCTCCATAACACCGAAGACAAAAGTGTTTGTCACTTAGAATGTCGAGTTTCTTGAGAAGGAATTTTTGGTGAAAAGTTAAGTGGGAGGACAATAGAACTTTGATAAGGTTGTTGAACCTTGGCTAATATGTGCTGAGTTGCGCAGCGTCGGTAAGTGTCCCGAAGGCAGCAACAATGCTCATGGCTCACGTGCCTCAAAGGATGTGGTCACAGAGATCTAAGTTCCTATTGAACCAAGTAAGTCGGGTAAGTAATCAAATGCCAAGATTTGAGAGTTAAATCATTGTTGTTTGACAATGATGAACCGACTACATGCAAATAATCAATGATGGGCCCTGACTTCGTTAAGTGGCTTGAAGCCATAAAATCTGTGATAATTCCATACACGAGAAATCAAGCTTTGAATTTGAAAGACCCTCTGGAAAGGTGTAAGACCTTACAGTCGTATATTCTATAAAGAAATAGACATGGATGTTTCACATCTATGAAATAGTCGACATGTCGGAAAGAGTTTACGACAATGTTCAAGGAATTGACTATGATAAGATTTGATCTTTCACAGCGATAGTTAGTCTGGACGGATTAATGTAGCAACCACTACATATATTTTGGTATATGGTAGTTGAACAAACAAAACAAGTTCTTCTAATAGAATGGATACCTAGGATGTGTCCATAACACGATCCAAAGGGTTTTGTTAATTCAAAGGATGCTAAAAGAGTATGCAAAACTTCAATGGTTGAAGTGAGCATCGCGGAGTTGGAATCTTCACCGTGATGAAACCGTTAAAAGGTTTAATTTCATCAGAGACGATGAAGATGTTTGCATTTTGCAAGAAATTAAGTGGGAGCGCTAAGACATATTTCCAATACATTATGTGAAAGACATATTGTTGATTAGAAATGATGTATCTTTTATTGACACAGGTTAAGAATTTCATTTCGATGAAAGACTTAGGCATAACCCAAGAATTAGGCATCAATGTCTATATGGATAGATTGAGGCGCTAATATGATGTGAACTACATGCCAAGATCTATCTACTAGGTGTTGGAGATATGCCCAAGAGGCAATAATAAAGTGGTTATTATTATATCTTTATGTTTATGATAAATGTTTACATCCCATACTATAATTGTATTAACCGGAAACATTAATACTTGTGTGTTTTGTAAACATAAAAGAGTCCCTAGTAAGCCTCTTGTTAAACTAGCTTGTTGATTAATGGATGATCATGGTTTCCTGATCATGGACATTGGATGTCGTTAATAACAAGATCATATCATTAGGAGAATGATGTGATGGACACACACCCATAGTAAGCATAGCATAAGATCAAGTCATTAAGTTCATTATGTAAGCTTTCAAATGCATAGTAACCTAATCCTTCACCATGAGGTTATGTTAATCACCATCACCGGATGGATACTTTGATGACATCAAACACCGCTCAGAATCGGGTGGTTATAAAGATGTCATTGGGTATTCTGAAAGTATGTGTTGAAGCGCATGGACCAAGATTGGGATTTGTCCATCCATATGACAGATAGATATGCTCTGGGCCCTCTCGGTGGAATGTCATCTAGTTAGCTTGCAAGCATGTGACTAGGTCACAAGGGATGACATATCACGGAACAAGTAAAGAGTACTTATCAGTAACGAGGTAGAACTAGGTATGGAGATACCGACGATCAAACCTCGGATAAGTAGAATATCACGTGACAAAGGGAATTGGTTTCGTATGTTAATGGTTCTATCGATCACGAAGTCATCATTGAGTATGTGGGAGCCGTTATGGATCTCCAGGTCCCGCTGATGGTTATTGGTCCGAGAGGTGTCTCCATCATGTCTGCATATTCACGAACCGTAGGGTGACACACTTAAGGTTCGAAGTTGTTTAAGTAGATATGGAATATGCGTTGGAGACCGAATGTTGTTCGGAGTCTCGGATCGGATCCGGGACATCACGAGGATATCCAGAATTGTCCGGAGAATAAGATTCATATATTGGGGATCATTTTCTAAGTTAGGAAATGTTCCGGAGTGTTTGTATAGAGATTCTAGAAGGTTTTGGAATGTTCTAGAAGGTTCTAGAAGATTTCTTGGAGTTTGCTTGAAAACCAAGAAAGGATCAAGGAGTCTTTGTGGGGCAAGACACGGATTCGTGGGGAAGGAGGATTCCTTCCCCCCTCCCAATCCGCCGGCCAAGGAGGGAGGGGAGTCCTACTAGGACTCCCCCTCCCATGGCGCATCCCTCCTTTAAATAGAGAGGGGCGCCACCCCTAGACCTCTCCCATAACAAACCCTAGCCGCTGCCTCTCCTCCTCCTTCGCCTGCCTCCGCTTAGGCGAAGCCCTGCAGATTCTCTACTCCACCACCACCACCACACCATCGTGTCACTTGGGATTCCGTGGAGAAGATCTACTACCTCTCACGTCATGAACGGGAGAGGAAGGTCTGCTTTGACTCCGCACGGACCGATCAGAAGCAGGCACCTTAACGCTGACCGGAAGGATCGTCCACACGATCTTGAGATCGGCAAGTGATCGACTACATCAACCCCGAGATCTAATCTCGTAACGCTTTCGGATCTACGAGGGTTAGTACAGATCTATCTCGTTGCACATGTCTAATAGATTAGATCTTGGCTTTTATCTAGATTAGATCTGGGTTTTGTTCGTTCTTGCGGTAGAATTTTTTTGTTTTCCATGCTACGAACCCATCACCAACGACTTGAGTGCCTCAAGTGCGACACCTCGCGGGGAGTTACACACGTCCGGTGCCTGACGATGACTCCTGCTTCCCCGATCCAGAATTGCTACAAGTAGAGCTCCTGATCCTAATCTCATGGCCTGACAAGGCCTCCGCAGTGAAGATGTCTCTTGTTTGTGCAGTCCAGACTTGGGACCACGGTCACGAGAGAGAGAGAGAGGGAGAGAGAGAAAATATCAATTGGAGGTCCTCCCAAAAGTGGGGAGACCTTTATTGATTATTGGTGTATTTTCTAGGCCAAATACCCCACTATATATAGGGGGAGGGGAGGTACTACCTCCCTCAAAGTCCCGGGGTGGGACTAAAGGAGAGGAGCGGGTGGGGTGGCCGCCGGCCAGCCCCTAGTGGGCCTCGCAGGGGGGAGGCTAGGCCCAGCCGGCCAGCCTCCTTGGCCCTCTCCCTCTCTCCTTTCCCTAATGGGCCCTCTCCCTCTGGAAATTGGCCCATTAAGCCTTTTTGACCTTTAATTGATTTTCTCTTTATTAAATAATTATGAATAAATGATTAAAGCAACATTTAACATTCATTGACATATTATTCAATCTCCGTGGCCATGGAACACCTTCCACCTCCACTCCGGACATCCTCCGAACTTACCAAAACCCTTCCGGTTTTCTCCCTTCTTTTCTTCGGTGATTCTACCGATCCTATAAACACTATAAACACTCTCTAATCATCATCAAGCCCTTAAGCGTGATACCCCACGGTTCGGGAACACTCCAGACATGGTCGGGACACTCCCGCACCAATGATCGACAGAGGGACCTCGATGGCCATGTGACCCTTGTGCGTTCCACGAAGATCTTTTGTCGTTTGAACCAGGACAGTCGTGTCTTATTCCCTTTGTCACTCGAGTCTTGCATTGCCCGAGATCTGATCAATGACATCACCATGTCGTGTTCAATCTCGTTATTGAACAATGCTACTTGACTTGTTCCGACAAGTGATATCCCCGTGATCTAATCACACGCTGCGCAGCTATTGGATATAACCTCTCCGAGTGGGCCCTTGAGTATCTTCCCGTCACATGGACGGACAAATCCCGCTCTTGACATATATTGCCTCTACGGTTTCCTCCGAGTACCTGAACACACCTTTATAACCACCGTTTTACCAGATGGCGTTTGATGCTATCTAAGCACTCTCGGGAGACAGTGATTGATATAGCCTCACGGTCTAAGGAATAGTCTACGAGGGTCCTTTTCTAATCATTGTAACTTGAACTTCGTGACATGATCGGGTCACGATGTTTAGACTGGGTATTGGTTCATCATCTCATTCTCAGAATGAGATGACTCCATTTCCAACTGGCATAAATGCCACATGATCAGGAAACTTGATCATCTATTGATCAATGAACCAGTGACTAGAGTTTCACTGGGAACCCCTGGTTTGTTTGTATATCATGCGTGTATTGATGTTTCCACTCAATACAGTTATAGCATGATATAAAACTTAATCATAAACTATATGAAATATGATAATAGTCCTTACTACTATTTGTCTCTAGGGCATATTTCCAACAGTCTCCCACTTGCACTAGAGTACAAATACACTAGCTGCATTTGTTCTTAATCATTGGCACCATATAACCGATACCCTAAACATGCTTGCTCATGGAAGAGGTTGAGTCTTGGGTCTATACTTTACAGTCCCAAATCCTTTGCAACTTACTAATGTCTCCTTGATTGACATTAATACTTTATCATCACATGATAGCATCTGTGTTTATGCATCGTCGCTATGGCAGTAGAACGAGGCCTGATTCCAGGAGCCTACAGTGACATTAGATCAACCTCAAGGGATTTCTCATGGGCACTGTTCCCTGGGACAAATCATTCTACGTTAAAAGCGAATTAGCCCCGCCACAACATTATACAACACTTTAGATGGTACCCTTATCTATTATTATAAATGTATTCATCGAAACACTAGTGCACTCTGTGCAACTTTCGATGTTTTTGGTTCACCTCGCTTCCTACTTGACTTTAATTGGTATCTACAGGAGTTTCCAACATATTCCCTTATAACATAACTCTTTATGCTTTAAGATATGTCATCCTTTATGGATTTGGAAAATGTGTCTACGGTTCTCTATTCAGACACTACGGACAAACTTAGCTTAACGTTCTATGATTCGAACTTAATCACTTTCAAACGTTCCTTATTTGGATCACATATTATGCTAAGTTATCATCATGATTTACTAAGATAGAACCTATGTCTTAACATAGTGGATGACGATCATCCTTTTCTTTCTTTCAACCATTGATATTAAAACTTAATGCTATTCCTAATTGGAGTATTAAGGATCATTTCCTTAATTAACTTCTATTCTGAAACCCTTTTCAGAATCCCTTAAGGAATACTGCATAATATCATAATACAGTTATTATCAACTTCTACATATTATAAATCATTATTTATAAGTACTTCCGCCTTTCATTCTTAACATACTTAAGAATTACTCCTATAAGCTCCCACTCAAAATATGTTCCTACATATTTGAATTTGAGTCTTATATTGCTCCCACTTAAAAATATGTCAATCACATATTGTTTCAGGAAGACTTTCATAGCTCCCACTCAATTTTATGCAAATTGCATATCTCCTTATTATTTTGAATAACTTCAAAATCCTTTGATCAAATATCAAATTTGGAGATTTACTATGAGATACTAGTACTTTACTAGTTTTAAATCCACTAGACATTTAGCACACATGAATCAAATTCATTTGAATTCATCCAATACTTGACAAATTTGTGCCTTTGTTATTCACCCCCTTTTTTTCTACTATGGCTTTGTAGTCATCTGGGAAAATTCAAGTAACTCCTTTTATTTGTGAGATTCAGCAACGAATTGCTTTCTAATCTCAAGGGAAGTTTGCTTCTAGGATTTCTCATAATTTTTTTAGTTTACCATTATTTCCTTTGTAGTTTGTAGGTATGTCATATTCCAAGAATCATGACAAATGATTCACAAATGTCTCCATACAAGATATGGATTTACATTTTGAATCCTACTTCATGTAGTGAAAAACAATAGTGGAGGGAAAAACACAATAATCAAAATCATTGATTCTTTCCTTCCGTGTAGAGAATCGTTCAGGACTGCTGTCTATTGCGCTTCTCAACACTCTGATGCAGGGTTTTGGATCCTCGTCGTGTTTTACACTATCTTCCATTTGCTCCATAATTGAGAAACATCACTAAAAGTGAGCTTTCTCAAGAATGCACCAAAATCCAAGCAATACGAATCTTGCTTTCCTTTTGGTCTCAGCTACGGATTTTGTATTTAAAGTTTCCAATGAATATTCTACAAGGACTTATTCGCTATTGTTTTGGTTACATCGAATAACCCCAAAACTTTCACGAATTCAAATGGTTCACTACATTCTAATTGAGTGCTAACTATTTCTAACTAATGGTCTCTACATCTAGACTACAACGATTTATTTGGTGCCTTCTATTTAACCCCTTTGATATCTAATATCACATTGTGATGCTCTGTATTCTGACGTTTCAGAACGCTTTGCATTTCACAGTTTCTTTTATGCCATTCTTATAAAGTTGAATTTCATTACTATTGATCAAATCTTAGTAATTGGATTCTCTTTTATATTTATACCCATTGTTGATGAAACACTTTGATCAAATCAAATAGTTTCATATTCATGTTTCCTTTGGTAAACTACTTTACACATTTAAACTATCATATAATGATAATTACCATTTTCGTTAAAAACACAATACATCGAATATGTATTGACTTTTAACAATTCATTAAACACTTTGTATTCAAGTAATACACGGTACTCAAGTTATTTTGCTGAACTTAGGCATGATTTATATGTGACAAGAAATCGAATGACTTTCACATATTATCACATAACTTTGTGAAGGGAATATGCCCGAGAGGCAATAATAAAGTGGTTATTATCTTATTCCATGTTTATGATAAATGTTTATTTTCCATGCTAGAATTGTATTGATCGGAAACATCAATACATGTGTGTTTAATAAACAAAAAGGGTTCCTAGTTATGCCTCTCTTATAGACTAGCTTGTTGATTAACAAGATGATCAAGGTTTCCTAATCATGGACATTGGATGTTGTTAATAACAAGGTCACACCATTGGTGGAATGATGTGATGAACATTCATCCGAAGTATAGCATTACGATCAAAGTCATTATGTTTATATTGCTATAACATCATACGAAGTAATCTTTATCCTTAGACCATGAGATCATGTTAATTGCTAACACCGGAAGAGTATCTTGATAACATCAAACGTCACACCGTAACAGGGTCACTATAAAGATGGGTTCGGTGCTACGAAGGTGTTATGTTGAGGCTCATGGATCAAGAGTGGAATTTGTCAATCCCGATGACGGATAGATATACTCTGGGCCCTCTCAGTGATATCACATTGAAATCGATTGCAAGCAAGTGATGTTATCACTAGAATGTTAAATCCTGGGAACGAGAAAAGAGTGCATGTCGGTAACGAGATCAAACTAGGTATGGAGATACCGATGATCGAATCTCGGACATGTAATATATCGCAGGACAAAGGGATTTAGTTACTAGCGTTAAAGGTTCTCACGATCACAAAAGTCATCGTTGAATGTGTAGGAGTCAGTATGGATCTCCAGGTCCATTGATTATTGATCGGAGAGGGGTCTCGATCATGTCTGCATTATTCGAACCGTAGGGTGACACATAAGGGATACCACACCATTTGGAGCAAATATGTTTCAGATAAAGATTTAAGAAAGCTGGAATTATTTCAATAGACACCGAAACTGTTTCGGGTTAAATTGCTGAAATTGGTTCTGCATGTAATATTGAAATGCTGCAGGGGGTTTTATGTGAATGTTTGTTAATTAAAGTAATTAACAAAATTCTGAATAAAAATAATAAAAGAGTTTTATTAAATGAGAGAGCATTAAATTTGGAGAAATTTAATGCATTTAAAGTGGAGACTTTAAAAGAGAATTTGAAGGGGCATTTTAATGTGGAGGGGTTACCACCACATGAATGGAGGAGGTGAAGGGTCACCTCCCCCATGCGCCGGCCATGAAGGAGGGGTCACCTCCCCTACTCCTATAAAAGGCCCCCCTCTCCTCACTTCTCACTCACACCTCCTTGTGAAGGATCTCTCTCCCCCTCTAGTATTATTCCCCCATGGTCTCGGATTAGCGAGATACATGTTCCCGGTGGCTTTATCTAGAAATGAGTTGCTGCTTCCGCTGCTTTGCTGGAGCGAGGGACGGAGGTTGTCGGGGTACCGGACGTGTGTGCGATCACGGATGCACCGCTGCTTTGCGGTGCTAGACTTGGTGCTGCTGGAGCTGGATCTAGAGCTAGCACCTGGACTTCCTCACGATCTTGAGATTGGCAAGTGTACGACTACATCAACCACGAGTTCCTACTCGTTAACAAAGCTCGTTGTCTACGAGGGTAAGTTCTCGTTGGATGTATGTCCACCCGTTGCTCTGATACCACTGATGGGTTTGTAGCATGGAAAACAAAAAATTTCTACCGCAAGAACGAACAAAACCCAGATCTAATCTAGATAAAAGCCAAGATCTAATCTATTAGACATGAGCAACGAGATAGATCGGTACTAACCCTCGTAGAACCGAAAGCGTTACGAGATTAGATCTCGTGGATGATGTAGCCGATCACTTGCCGATCTCAAGATCGTGTGGACGATCCTTCCGCGCTGCCCGTTCAGCTGCGCTTCAATCGGTCACACGTGCGGAGTCGAAGCAGACCTTCCTCTCCCCGTTCCAGCAAGCAGCGGAGGTAGTAGATCTTCTCCACGGAATCCCAGCAGCACGACGGCGTGGTGGTGGTGGAGTATAGAATTCTGCAGGGCTTTGCCTATGCCTGTGCAGAAGAAAGGTGGAGGAGAGAGGCGGCAGAGATTGGGTGTTATCAAAGAGGGCCAAGAGGGGGCGCCCCCTCCCTTCTATTTAAGGGAGGAAGGCGCGCCTGGGGAGGGGGAGTCCTAGTAGGACTCCCCTCCTAGGGCCGGCGGTGGGAAGGGGGGAGGAGTCCTCCTCCCCCACGAATCCGTGTCTTGCCCCACTTGGACTCCTTGATCCCTTCCTTGGTATTCAAGTAAACTCCAAGAGATCCTCTAGAACCTTCTAGAACATTCCGAAACCTTCTAGAATCTCCATACAAACACTCCGGAACATTTCCTAACTTAGAAAATGATCCCCAATATATGAATCTTATTCTTCGGACCATTTAGGATCTCCTCGTGATGTCCCGGATCCATTCCGAGACTCCGAACATCATTCGGTCTCCAACGCATATTCCTTATCTACTTAAAACAACTTCGAACGTTAAGTGTGTCACCCTACGGTTCGTGAATATGCAGACATGATGAAGACACCTCTCCGATCAATAACCATCAGCGAGATCTGGAGATCCATAACGGCTCCCACATACTCAACAATGAATTTGTGATCGATAGAACCATTAACATACGAAAACAATTCCCTTTGTCACACGATATTCTACTTATCCGAGGTTTGATCGTCGGTATATCCATACCTAGTTCTAACTCGTTACTGATAAGTACTCTTTACTCGTTCCATGTTATGTCATCCCTTGTGACCCAGTCACATGCTTGCAAGCTATCTAGATGACATTCCACCGAGAGGGCCCAAAGTATATCTATCCGTCATATGGATGGACAAATCCCAATCTTGGTCTATGCGCTTCAACACATACTTTCAGAATACCCAATGACACCTTTATAACCGCCCAGTTACAAAGCGGCGTTTGATGTCATCAAAGTACCCATCCGGTGATGGCGATTAACATAACCTCATGGTCGAAGGATTAGGTTACTATGTATTTGAAAGCTTACAGCAATACGAACTTAATGACTTGATCTTATGCTACGCTTACTATGGGTGTGTGTCCATCACAACATTCTCCTAATGATATAACCTTCTTATTAATCACATCCAATGTCCATGATTAGGAAACCATGATCATCAATTAATCAACAAGCTAGTTCAACAAGAGGCTTACTAGGGACTCTTTTATGTTTACAAAACACACATGTATTAGAGTTTCCGGTTAATACAATTATAGCATGGGATGTAAACATTTATCATAAACATAAAGATATAATAATAACCACTTTATTATTGCCTCTTGGGCATATCTCCAACACCTAGTAGATAGATCTTGGCATGTAGTTCACACCGTAGGAAATTTTTTGTTTTCTATGCTGCGGAGCCAACACTTTGAATTTAAACAATGGTTTCATTCATTAATGAATATATCATTAAGTTGGGTATTTTAAACAAGGCATTTTAATGTTTTACAAATGTTCTTGCATTTATCAATTAGTTTCAAACAATAAGGATAATTCACAAGTAATCAAACAAGATATGAACACGAATAGAAATCATTCATAAAAGTGGAACAACTGTTTGTTATAGACTGATATGAATAACCGTCTCACGAAGTGTTAGACACACAAAGAAGTTCACAATCTCTTGATTACATTAATCATCCTAAAACACAAAATAAATGATAAATGCCGAGGGAGAGTGTCGTTGGCCGTCATCATCATGCTTGCCATCAACACGCAATGTCACCTCTGATACATTGCAAATGTATCTATAATTTTTGATGTTCCATGCTTGGTTTTATCCACTTTCTTGTGTTTTGTTCCAACTTTGGAGTACTTTTATTATGATTTCTTGGACTAACCTATTAACAAGAGCCATAGTGCCAGCTGCCTGTTTTCTGCTGTTTTTGGTTCCAGAAAAGTCAGAAAATGAATATTCTCGGAATTGGATGGGACAAAAGCCAAAGTGCCTATTTCTCCGGAAGGGATCAAGTGCCAGAATACGAGACGGAGAGGGGCTGGGGCCGGCACCACCGCCACGCTGCCAGGCCTGCCCGCCAGGGGGTGGTTTGGCCGACCCCGGCACCCTCTCGGCCTCTCCTTCCGCCTATAAGTTTCCCTCGGGATGAAAACCCTAAGGGCCCGATAAAATCCACGAAAGAGTCTGTAGCCGCCGTCATCTCCATCCCTAGATCGGGAGGGATCTGAAGCTCTTCCCGGCACCCTGCCAGAGAGGGGAATTCATCCTCGAGGCCTTCTTCATCACCATGCAAGCCTCCGGTGTGATGCGTGAGTAGTTCATCCTTGGACTACGGATCCATGTAGTAGCTAGATGGCTGGTTCTCCTCCTTTGTGCTTTCATGTCTAGATCTTGTGAGCTCCGTTCATGATCAAGATCATCTATTTGTAATTCTGCATGTTGTGTTTGCGGGGATCCCATGGATATTGAGATGCTATTTCAGATTGATTATTGATTCTATCATGTCTTTGTTATTTGTGATCTTGCATGCTTTCCGTTGTTAGTAGCTATCTTGGCCAAGTAGATGCTAGCAACTCCAAGAGTTAGTATTTATGCTCGATAGTGGGTTCATGCCTCGTAACTGGGAAGTGACAAATCTCTAAGGTACTAGATGTTGTTGCTACTAGGAGAAAACAACGATCTTTTGTTCATAGAACAATTGTATTGTTTACTTTACACACAGTCAGAAGCAATAATCTGTTGCTTGCAACTTAATCCGGAGGGGTTCGGATGATAACCTGAAGGTGGATTATTAGTTATAGATGCAGTTGGATGGCGATCTATGTATTATGTTGTAATGCCCAATCAAGTCTCAGAGGAGTCAAGATGATTAGTATATGCATGTATTGTTTTCTCGGTGTTTGTCAATTGCCCCGTTGTAATTTGTTCACCCAGCATGTTATCTATCTTAAGGAGAGCCACCTCTAGTGAACTATGGATCCCGGTCCTTTTCTTTACATACAATCTACAATCTTTTACTGCTTTGTGTTTACTTTCTGCAAACTTTTACTTCTTTCCATTCGATACGTTTAATCCTTTGTTTTCCGCAAAACACGGTGAGATTGACAACCTCATCGCAAGTTGGGGACAAAGTTATGTGGTTGTGTTGTGCAAGTCTCCACGTTGCTACTAGCACCGTAGTCGCTGCCAAAGCTCAGCTAGTAACACCTTTGAGGTGTTTCCTTGCTCCTACTGGTTCGATTAAACCTTGGTTTCATAACTGAGGGAAACTTGCTACTGTGCTCATCATACCTTCCTCTTGGGGTTCCCAACGAGCTCTACATCAACACCGCACCAGCACTTTTCTGGGCGCCGTGCATTGAGCCATCAATCATTTTTCTGGCGCCGTTTCTGGGGAATCAAGGACATCTTCACAAGGGGAGTCCCTCATAACCAATCTCTTTACTTTGTTGTTTTTGTTTTGCTTAGTTTCTTTTTGCTTTGTTTGCTTGTTTTGTTCTTCAAAAACAAAAAAAATTAATTCTACTAGTTTGCTTTCTTATTGGAAAAACACAAAAAAAATTAGTTCCTTTCTTAAGTTGCCGTTATGACTAGCTCTGCTCCAATCACTATTTCATTATGGATAGCTCACTCAGTTTCCTATTTGGGAACAGCATTATGACTGCTAAGGTAATAGATGAACCACCGCCTGCTAGAACCTCCATGGAAGAAGAAATTGTTGAACCTGAAAACTCATTAGATGAAAAAGAGGAGGAGAGTGATGGACAAAAGGAGGAAGAATGGATCTACCCATGCCTACCTTCTAATGAGAGTAATTCTTTATCCCTTACATTATTTGATTGTCCCCCATGCTTATCAAAGGAGGGTGAATGTTATGTTCCCGAGGATTCTTTTGAAAATGCCTATAATAAAGCTCTAGTGCTTGTAGATCATGAAAAGCATGCCTTATGTGATAGTTATATTGTTGAGTTTATTCATGAGGCTACTAAAAATTATTATGAGAGAGGAAAATATGTTTGTAGAAGTTTTTATGGTAATGAAACACCTCTCTATGTGCTGAAAGTTTTGAAGTTACTTTTGTTTTATCTTCCTATGCCTGTCAATTTGCTCTTTGTGCATTTATTTGCATACAAGATTCCTATGCATAGGAAGTGGGTTAGACTTAAATGTGTTTTGAATTTGCTTCTTGATGCTCTCTTTTACTTCAATTCATATTTCCTATGAGAGCATCTTCTCAAATTTTCGTGCCTAACTTAAAGGCGTTAAAGAAAAGTACTTGTTGGGAGATAACCCAAGAATTTTAGTTGAGTATTGGAAGTTATTACCTCTGTAATGACCTCTCCTTATCCTTTTTATTTGCTTTTTGTGCCAAGAGTAACCTCTAATGAGAGTGAAGTAATGATTGGAAAAGTTGCTATCCCGAAACAGATTTCTGTGCTTCACCGTAAACATTCCTGAGATATCTCTGTATGTTGGTTTGAGCTGTAATTTTTTGTGCTTCTTCCCCAGGTTGTTATGTAACTTTTGTTAGTTCAGAACTTTTTTATTTGAGCAACAGAAGGTCTTCGAAAAAATTCGTCTTTACCTGCTTGTCTGTTTTGACAGATTTCTGCCATTTTCTGCATTTGCTTCTTGTTAGTTCCTGCTTAAGTTCCTTTGGGGAATTGAGATTTTTGAAGGAAGTGCTACTGTAGCTAGTGTTCTAATGGAAGTTTATTTGGTGTTATAACTTAACCTTGACACTTATTTATCTTAAGTGCACTAATGTTGCTAATGAGATTGTGTGAAGTTTTGTATGAAGGAAAAATTTCAGGTGTATGGAAGGAATGAGTAATGAGATGAAGGATGGACTAAAGCTCAAGCTTGGTGATGCCACGTGTGTCACCCCAAGAAATATCCAAGAAGTACAAGCGTCAAATCTTGGGGATGCCCAAGGCATTCCCCTTCTTCATCAGTAAAAAATCCAGGTTTCTTCCAAACGCTTCATTTTTATTGTTTCATGCACAGTTGTGTTTTTCTTGGAGCGTCTTCTTTTTCGTTTTGGTTTTTAGTTTGCTTGGTTTGCTTAGTTTTCTGAATAAGTTGGTTGGACCCCCTCTTTCATACTTTGGTTTGCAAATAGTTTGGTTTGGTTTGGAAAAGAGTAGGAAAGTTCATACTTTTGTGGTAAAAAGAGCTCGCTTTTGACTGTGGCTATGCTTTGTCATGCCAAGCTTGATATTGTTTTGGCTTTATGCTTAGTATTCTTTGCTGTAGCATTACTTGTTATAAACAATTGAGATTGCTTAATGTGCCTTGGATGAATCATGCGTTGTTTTAGCATATTAAAGCATAGTGTAGTGGTATTCTCCTTTGATGCTTTATTTGGGTTGACTTGGCGCATGCTTACACCATGTTATGACTATTCAAAGTCACCATAGCCTTTATGATCCTTTAGTTTTCAACTTGTAGTATCACTTTATGCTTTGATCAATGATGTTTTGTCGCTCTGCATGATTATGGCCATTATTGCTCTCTTAGTTTGTCGCCCGGCCTTTTTGCTAGCCTCCACAACAAAGTATGAGTTCCACTCATGCATCCAACTCCCTAAACCAAGTTATTCCAAAGAGTCCACCATACCTACCTACTAGCTTATGCTATTCCAAGTATATTCATGCTTTTGTTTACCTTCCACTTATTATGAGAAAACTAGTGATTAAAGCTCTCACGAACTTGATGGCACACTTTACTTTATTGCCTCTAATAAACTTGAACCATTGTGTCTTCTATGTTGTATATGCTTGCACTTATTTGTTGGGAATTAGCAGAGCCATGCTTTCATGGGGAACGCTTTCAACATTGCACTTGGTACTTGTACCTAGTTGATATCATGCTTTTTTGTATATGGATGTCGTCGGTGTGAAATGAAAGGGGAGCTTGTAAGTCCATGGAGTTATGTATATGTGTTAGAGAAACGCCTGGGCCGCTCGTCTAATCCATGCTGACATGGTGGAAACCTGCAACGTAACCATAATGAGATGTCTATGAAGCATTCTTCTTATAAAAAAGAGTCCTACTGAGAGAAAAAAAAAGAGAAAAGAAAAAAAGATACTATGAAAAGAGGAAAGAGAGGAAAAAGCACCATATTCCCATGGTAAATAAGAAGAATGCTAAGATGCTCGTTGTCTGCTTGCCTTGTCATTTTGATATGGGGATTCTTCCGTATCATCGGGCAAGGGGTACCCCGTTGGCGGTTCTCAATGATACACATGTACTTACGATGACAAGAACTTACCGGTGACTAAACTTGAGTAGCATGAGGAGCGACCCTCGTATACAAGGGACATGAGATTTCTAACTTATACTTTGTCAAGCATGTACACCATAGTTTGTTCACTTTAACCTTAATCACTTCAAGATGCTTATGATAGGGGCAATGAGAGCTGAAAGCTACAGGTACCATAATTTTTGGAAGCTCTTTATGAGAATTAAATCCCTACTTCCTTTTTACAAAAGGCTTTTCTTCCACCATTATATTGAGTCTCCACCTTCTATCTTTATGCACCTATTTTGAGAGCATAGTGGTCATTCTTAGTTCTATGTGCATTGTCCCAAGACTAGTTGATTGATGCTTAACTTGTTATTGCTTGTTTGAAACTATTGTATCTAGTCACTCTTATGAACTTTGAAGGTGTCCTATGCATTTATAATTGCTACTCTATTGAGGGACAAGCTGAATACTATTATGCTATGTTTTCTTTATGTGAAACAAACAAACGTCTTGCAAAGCATTGTTATTCATGAATCTTTTGTTTATGCCTTTTCATGTTGCATCATAGTTTCTTTGCTTATTGCTAGAACTTTGTATTTCATGTTATGATTGAAGTACTATGATCCCAGCTTTGAATGTTTTACAAATACTTTGATCAAGTCTTTGATGGTGCACATCACCTCAAAAATTATTTCTTTTTATCACTTACCTACTCGAGGACGAGCAGGAGTTAAGCTTGGGGATGTTGATACATTGCAAATGTATCTATAATTTTTGATGTTCCATGCTTGGTTTTATCCACTTTCTTGTGTTTTATTCCAACTTTGGAGTACTTTTATTATGATTTCTTGGACTAACCTATTAACAAGAGCCATAGTGCCAGCTGCCTGTTTTTGGTTCCAGAAAAGTCCGAAAATGAATATTCTCGAAATTGGACAGGACAAAAGCCAAAGTGCCTATTTTTCCGGAAGGGATCAAGTGCCAGAATACGAGACGAAGAGGGGCCAGGGGCCGGCCAGACCACCTGGCCGTGCGGCCAGGCCTGGCCCACGCCAGGTGGTGGTCTGGCCGACCCTAGCACCCCCTCGGCCTCTCCTTCCGCCTATAAGTTGCCCTCGGGACGAAAACCCTAAGGGCCTGATCAAAAATCCACGAAAGAGTCTGTAGCCGCCGTCATCTCCATCCCTAGATCGGGAGGGATCTGAAGCTCTTTCCGGCACCCTGCCGGAGAGGGGAATTCATCCTCGAGGCCTTCTTCATCACCATGCAAGCCTCCGGTGTGATGCGTGAGTAGTTCATCCTTGGACTACAGATCCATGTAGTAACTAGATGGCTGGTTTCTCCTCCTTTGTGCTTTCATGTTTAGATCTTGTGAGCTCCGTTCATGATCAAGATCATCTATTTTTAATCCATACATGTTGTGTTTGCGGGGATCCGATGGATATTGAGATGCTATTTCAGATTGATTATTGATTCTATCATGTCTTTGTTATTTGAGATCTTGCATGTTTCCGTTGTTAGTAGCTATCTTGGCCAAGTAGATGCTAGCGACTCCAAGAGTTAGTATTTATGCTCGATAGTGGGTTCATGCCTCTGGTAATCTGGGGAAGTGACAGAAATCTCTAAGGTACTAGATGTGCTGTTGCTACTAGGGACAAAACAACGATCTTTTGTTCATAGAACAATTGTATTGTTTACTTTACACGCAGTTCGTAAAGCAATAATCTGTTGCTTGCAACTTAATACTAGAGGGGGTTCGGATGATAACCTGAAGGTGGATTATTAGTCATAGATGCAGTTGGATGGCGGTCTATGTATTATGTTGTAATGGCCAATCAAGTCTCAGAGGAGTCAAGATGATTAGTATATGCATGTATTGCTTTCTCGGTGTTTGTCAATTGCCCCACTGTAATTTGTTCACCCAGCATGTTATCTATCTTAAGGAGAGCCACCTCTAGTGAACTATAGATCCCGATCCTTTTCTTTACATACAATCTACAATCTTTTACTGCTTTGTGTTTTCTTTCTGCAAACTTTTACTTCTTTCCATTCGATACGTTTAATCCTTTGTTTTCCGCAAAACACGGTGAGATTGACAACCTCATCGCAAGTTGGGGACAAAGTTCTGTGGTTGTGTTGTGCAGGTCTCCATGTTGCTACTAGCACCGGTCATGCGCCCTACCAAAGCTCAGCTAGTAACACCTTTGAGGTGTTTCCTTGCTCCTACTGGTTCGATTAAACCTTGGTTTCATAACTGAGGGAAACTTGCTGATGTGCTCATCATACCTTCCTCTTGGGGTTCCCAACGAGCTCTACATCAACACCGCACCAGCACTTTTCTGGGCGCCGTGCATTGAGCCATCAACCTCCTCTCTAGCAAGCACCTCTCATGCAGAAGGACCTGTTTTCATTAAAACAGAACAAGTATCAGATATACTTAACACTGCAATGTGTTTGCAAGATTATAACATTTATAAAACTGTATATCAAATATATACCTTTTTCGTTGACGACTCCAGCGATGTTGGGTTCATCTACCACATTTCTTAAATGTGATATGAACTTGAGGAAATCCAGTGTTTCCGTGTCGCCTCTCATAATGCAGATCCTGACTTGTGCTTGGAAGCTTGGAGGAAGCGACCGTAGCACAACTCCCATCGCAAATGAGCTTGAGAACCAGTTGTCCAGGTAGTATGCCAGACTCATGTACGCATCGTAGAGGCGCAATAAGTGCTCATCCAGCGAGGAGCCCTCCTCCATCTTTATGGAGAGGAAGTCCCCCATCAGCTCATACTCCCACATGCGCACTTGTTCCACGAAATGTGCTCTCAGATGTGCCATGACCATTCGGGGCTTGAGACTCCCCACCATTTTCCGAGATGCATGGTAACTGATATAAATGTGGCCATCACACGACGACGATAATGCAGATCCCGCTGCTCCCGGGTCACATGAGAATAGGGTGGCTCCAGATACATCTCGCAGGTCATGTAGTCAGCCACATTGTTCTCCCCAAGGAGATCAAACAGGCGTATGACCCATGCAGAAAAGTTTGATCCATCTAACTTGAGCTTTTCTCATTTTAACCAATCGTCGATAGGAAATGTAATCTCGGGAAGAACCATTTTCTACATTTATAATTTGCAAAAGGAATTTAGACTAAGTTTATAATTAAATGAGTTAATAATAACTCCACTCAGAAACACCGATCCCCAGTGAGGGTTCCTAGTGACAACACGACCCCTATCAGTCACATCTCCCCCGATCGTCACGGCCATCAATGTGGGTTCAAGGGTGGACGCCAAACGTCGGTCACATCATTTATACGACTCGTTCTTGATCTTTCGATCATCTGTGTTCTGAGGCCACGCTTCTCTAGCATGCTAGGCTCGTCAACTCAACCTTAGTGTATTCGCTGTGCAACATGGCTTACACCCACTGTATGTGAATGTAGATATGTATGACACCCAGGCCTGTGACCCTGGATCGCCTCATATTGAAGAAATTTCTTGGTGGTGCACACTAAGGGGGAACACAATCGTTGGTAATTTTAACAGGGATCATCTTATTAGGCTACCGTCGAGTATCTAATACTAGCACACAATAAGATAAACAAACAATAACATTGAATGTAAATGCTATGTGATATGGTCCTTCACGTCATGATCTCCATCCGGCGCCGTAGACACCAGGGTACCGGTGTCATTCCGGCGTGGTAGTTCGTCACCTCCGTGACTATCTACTACTACGTAACAAAAGGTAATCACTTTAACTTTGCCACAACCATATCACAAAGCAACGCCCCCCTGCAAAACAAAGTTAGACGCCTCTACTTTATCTTTGCATGTTTTACGTGGCTGGATGGGCTTTCGCACAAGAACCGTTCTTACCTACGAACTTTCAGCACAACGCTGATCGAGTAGTTGTCTCTACTACACCCCTTTCGGGGCCCTCCGTTGCAAATGGCATACCAACTAATGCGAGAGAGACAGACACCCCCCTAAGCCAATTTATACGGTACAAGCCGTATGTCAAGCGTGGACCAGTCTCGCGAATGAACGCGTAAAGTCGGTTGGGGGCCGCTTCATCAAGCATTACTGCGGTATGCACAAGTACACGTGGGAGGGTAACAACTAAAAGATCAATGCCCACACGCTACATCTCGTGTGTTCTACCCGTACTAGCATTACTACGCATAGATCTAGCTCTGATACCACTGTAGGGGTTTCGCACATGAAAACAATAAAATTTTACCCTATGCCCCTAAACCCCTGAAGCTGCCAGGACCTATCTATTAGTAATACAGTAACGGGATGGGCTTTTCACGAACTTACCCTTGAAGACCGAAAAGCGTTGTCAACGCTCAGGAGAGTGTGGTTGATGTAGACGAGCCGAAGCCGACCTCAAGGTCGTGATGAAGTCCTTGCGCTCCTTTTGGCTCCAACGACTTGAGTGCCTCAAGTGTGACACCTCGCGGGGAGTTACACACGTCCGGTGCCTGACGATGACTCCCGCTTACCCGATCCAGCAGCAGTTGCGGAAGTAGAGCTCCCGGATCCGAATCCTCAGCGACGGCACTCCATGTGAAGATGTCTCTCTCACAGCTTCACTTGGGACCACGGTCACGAGAGAGAGAGGGGGAGAGAGAAAATATCAATTGGAGGTCCTCCCAAAAGTGGGGAGACCTTTATTGATTATTGGTGTATTTTTCTAGGCCAAATACCCCACTATATATAGGGGGAGGGGAGGTACTACCTCCCTCAAAGTTTCGGGGTGGGACTAAAGGAGAGGAGCGGGTGGGGTGGCCGCCGGCTAGCCCCTAGTGGGCCCCGCGGGGGGGCTAGGCCCAGCCGGCCAGCCTCCTTGGCCCTCTCCCTCTCTCCTTTCCCTAATGGCCCTCTCCCTCCGGAAATTGGCCCATTAAGCCTTTTTGACCTTTAATTGATTTTCTCTTTATTAAATAATTATGAATAAATGATTAAATCAACATTTAACATTCATTCACATATTATTCAATCTCCTTGGCCATGGAACACCTTCCACCTCCACTCCGGACTTCTTCCGGACTTACCGAAACCCTTCCGGTTTTCTCCCTTGTTTTTTTTGGTGATTTTACCGATCCTATAAACACTCTCTAAGCATCATCAAGCCCTTAAGTGTGATACCCCACAGTTCGGGAACACTCTAGACATGGTCGGGACACTCCCGCACCAATGATCGACAGAGGGACCTCGATGGCCATGTGACCCCTATGCGTTCCACGAAGATCTTTCGTCGTTTGGACGGGGACAGTCATGTCTTATTCCCTTTGTCACTCGATACTTGCATTGCCCGAGATCTGATCAATGACATCACCATGTCGTGTTCAATCTCGTTACTGAACAATGCTACTTGACTCGTTCCGACAAGTGATATCCTCATGGTCTAATCACACGCTGCGCAGCTATTGGGTATAACCTCTCCGAGTGGGCCCTTGAGTATCTTCCCGTCACATGGACGGACAAATCCCGCTCTTGACATATATTGCCTCTACAGTTTCCTCCGAATACCTGAACACACCTTTATAACCACCATTTTACTAGATGGCGTTTGATGCTATCTAAGCACTCTCGGGAGACAGTGATTGATATAGCCTCACGGTTTAAGGAATAGTCTACGAGGGTCCTTTTCTAATCATCGTAACTTGAACTTCGTGACATGATCAGGTCACGATGTTTAGACTAGGTATTGGTTCATCATCTCATTCTCAGAATGAGATGACTCCATTTCCAACTGGCATAAATGCCACATGATCAGGAAACTTGATCATCTGTTGATCAATGAACCAGTGACTAGAGTTTCACTGGGAACCCCTGGTTTGTTTGTATATCACACGTGTACTGATGTTTCCACTCAATACAGTTATAGCATGATATAAAACTTAATCATAAACTATATGAAATATGATAATAGTCCTTACTACTATTTGTCTCTAGGGCATATTTCCAACACTATTTCCTCACATTCCAAAGCTTGACCATTCTTCAGCAGCTTATACCATTCCTTAGCTCTTCCTTTCAGCGATAATGAGAATAACTTCTTCTTAACTTGATCTGTAGTAATACCTACACACTTGAACAACCCGCATAATTCGTGTATAAAGAGCAAATGATCAATAGGATGGACAGTTCCATCCCCAACATAGTAGTTATCTATAACACGATCAATAATTCTTGTAGGTATTTTAAAATCATCATTCTCAGCAGGTGGTGGCTTATCTACTACCTTGGCAGTGGTAGTAGCATTACCAAATAAGAAACTCAGCGAATTATCCATAACGAAAATAAAGAAACTAGCAGAAGTAAACAATACTCACAGTAGAAGTTTCCTTTACCAGTTCCACTCTCCAATAGCACTTCACTCACCGGCAACGGCGCCAGAAAATAGTCTTGATGACCCACAAGTATAGGGGGTGTATCGCAGTATTTTTGATAAGTAAGAGTGTAGAACCCAATGAGGAGCAGAAGGTGCTGGCTAGTGGTATGGATCAGGAATTCTCTGCAAATACTTAGCAAACGGATTTTTAGTTTTTTTTGATAAAGCAAGTAAACAAAGTACGAGTAAATAAAAGACAGTAGGAATAAATGCAGCAAGTGGCCCAATCCTTTATGCAGCAAAGGACAAGCCGGTTGTATTACTTAAGATGACCAAACGTTCTCGAGGACACATGGGAAGACTGTCAAGTGCTTTCGCTTCATATAGTTGATTGATCTTCTTTAGCTTGCTAAGTGTTGTGTGGGTGAACCTGTGCTAATGTACCGACCCATCCAGGACTAATACATACTTGTGATTATACCCCTTGCAAACATCCGTAAGTATACGAAAGTAATTAAGGTAGAAACCTAACCACAACTTTAAACTCTAAGACCCTTACGTCCCTTGTGCAATGGTTTCCTAACGGGGGTTCAGGTTTCTGTCACTCCGGCAACCCCTACGATTAGTAGCCAAATACACAATGCATTCCCCTAGGCCCATATAGGTGAAGTGTCATGTAGTCGACGTTCACATGACACCACTAGAAAAAGTACACCACAACTTAAATATCAAACTATTGAATCTTTCTCAACACAACTCCACTACTAACAACATGACCTCTCACATGTCCTCAGAAACAAAACGAACTACTCACAAGACATCATATGGATCATGATCAGAGATGGAATAATGATGTATAACAATCTGAACATAAACAATAATTCAACGGTTCACTCAATAGCATCAACTACAAAGAGTAATCAACACCGGGAAAGTTTCCCCTATGAACTAATGCAAGATTCAACCCAATTGTTACAGCAATATGGAGATGGCGATGAGGGTGTTGCTGATGATGATGGTGGTGATGATGATGATGATGATGATGATGATGATCCCGATAAAGTCCAGCTTGATGATGGTGTTGATGGCGACGATCTCCCCTCTCCGAGAAGGAATTCCCCCGGCAGAAATCTATCTGCCGGAGAGATCTTTCTCTCTCGGTGTTTTCCGCCCCGCAGAGGCGGCGGAATCTTTCTGTGGTCGCTCCTCGAGTCTTAGGGTTTCGGGAGGATGATATACGCCAGAGGGGAGAGGCTGGAGTGGGCCAGGGTGGCCACACCACCTGCTGGCGCGGCCTAGGGCTGCCCGCGCCAGGGGGTGGTGTGGGCCCCCTGTGGCCATCTCCAATCCGTCTTATGGCATCCTTAGTCTTCTGGAAAAATAGGATTTTCCGTATACTTTCCCGAATTTTCTGATCTTCGCGAATTTTGCCTCCAAACAACACTTTTTTCATCAGAATCCTGACTGCAGCGGTCCATGCTCCAAAAGTCACCAACCATGCAAAAACAGATGAAATAACATAAGTATCACCTCTCAATACGAAATATATCAATGAATAATAGTGAATTAAGACATAGAATAGTGATGCAAAATGGACGTATCAGCAGTTGAAACTGCTCTTGATGTGGCACAAGAACTATGATGGTGCGTATAATGGGAAGGAACATACAGGATCAACGGGCTACATTATCAGAGATTCATACGGAAGGGTCCTTGGAGCGAGAGCTCGGTGGTACGGAGCATTGGCAAATGCTCTTCACGCAGAGGCTTTAGCTGTTAGAGATGGTGTTGCCTTTTCGGTTCGCCGGAGTAATTGCAACTTAAGAGTGGAGACAGACTCTCAAATGCTGGTGAACATGTGGAGAAACAGGAAGAATCACAGGGCGGAGATTACATCGATTCTTCGCCAGATCAAGGAGATTAGTAAAATGTTTAGCTCTTTTGAGATCTCCTACGTATCTAGGAATGCCAATTTGACAGCGCATAACTGTGCCAAGGAAGCTTCTTTCTTTAAACATAATGTATGTGGATTGGCCGAGAGCCAACATCTGTAGTGCCTGAATGTAATCTTACATGATCTTAATAAAGCCTTTATTTTCTAAAAAAAAGGAGTTATCCGCCTTACTGGAGACAAAATCGAGCTTCTGCAATTTATCACTTAAGCAAGCATACCAGGAACACGGTGATTGTTTCAGTCCATATAAGGCATGTTGAAGCTTGCACGCATGATGAGGGAACCACGAGTCCTCAAAACCAGCGGCGACTGCATATAAACATCCTCATCAAGAAACCCATGAAGAAAGGCATTACTCACATCAATTTGACAGAGACACTATCCCTGAGACATCGCAAGAGAGAGAACATCCGCACCGTGATAGGCTTCACCACGGAGCTAAACGTGTCATGATAATCAATGCCTTGTTGGTGTCTAAAACCTCGAGCAACCAACCTGGCCTTGGGCTTGTCCACCGAATAATCTGGATGGAATTTCATCTTGAAAATCCACTTTCTTCCAACAATATTCGTCCCGGGAGGACGAGGAACGAATGTCCATGTACGATTCCGCTGAAGGACATCAAACTCATCTTCCATGGCAGCTCTCTAGGCAGGCTCGGACAGTGCAGCCCGATGAGATGTGGGTTCTGCAAGAAAGGCATGACATTTGTACAGATCATAACAAACTATGCCATCTTTTTACTACTTGGGACGATGTACATCATCATGTAGAGTGTCCATTGGGTGTGGTGAGGCAGCGGGATTCTCTGCAGAATTAGTTGGCGAGACAACCTCTGATGAAGATGGGCCATCCACCAATGGCCTAGCACCTGGTGACAACAGAGACGAGTAGGGTACTGATGCGGGTGTCGTTGGGGCCCAAAGGCATCGGATGTTGCCAGCTCTATGGGCCACGTCGGGTACATCGGTGAGCCGGTAGGTCGCGGTGAAGACAAGGGCCAGAGGTCAGCATACTCGTTTGGGATGCAGACATGGGCCGCAGTGTGTCAGCTGTGGGTGGCTCCGCGCTCGGTGTAGGAGGGGCATTGATGTCTACGCATGCTTTTATTCTTGTAGAGAGTGTTGGGTCTCCAAGTGTAGAGGTTTATATAACAGCAGCAAATTTCTCTTAAGTGGATCACCCAAGGTTTGTATAACAGCAGCAAGTTTCCCTTAAGTGGATCCTCCTACAGGCCGCCCTCCTCCCGCGCGAGCAGACGCAGTAGGTCGCGTCGGCGCCCTCCTCCCGCAGGCCGCCCTCCTGCCACGCCGAGCAGATGCAGCAAGTCGTGCCGGCGCGCCACCGCCCACAGCAGCCGTTCACTGCCCTCCTCCATCACCACTACGTCGCTCCACCGCTCAGCACGGACCACCAGCACCCCACGGTCCGCCACACCATCGACAAGAATCTC
Organism: Avena insularis; assembly: GCA_023614405.1. Lineage (NCBI taxonomy): Eukaryota > Viridiplantae > Streptophyta > Magnoliopsida > Poales > Poaceae > Avena > Avena insularis. The sequence goes on from CM042684.1 coordinate 537,346,839, forward strand.
CCAGCACGACGAGGTGTAGATGAAGGGGCCGATTGCTTTTTTTTTAGTTTATGGGTCTTTGTGTAAGAGTTTGGACCCCTCTGTAATTACTTTATTTTTGGGTCAATCTCAGTTCATGCATGCTACCAAATAAAGTATGAGTTCAGCTTGTCTCAACACATACGGGGCTACCGAACAACCACAAAATCTCAGGTCAGCTTGTATAAGGTCAACGTATCTAAAGTGGGAGAGTGAATTTCTAGTGGCACATGCTACCAAACACACCCTAACATGGTGCTTAAGGAAATAAAATTATTATAACCATTCGTATACAAAATTAATATAAGAATTTTTTCATCAAAAGTGATATTTTGGCAACAGACTGTTTGTGATGAATATACAACTATAATACTTTCTATTACATGTTGTGAACCGGAAACAGAAGATGATACCCTCGCATTTCCAGGGGCCACCCTGCTAGTTTTTAAACAAAACAAACAAACTTAGGGGGTTGGCGGATATACAATTACTAGGAATTAATTCCTGCGTCCTAAAATAAGTGACTTAGATTTCTCTAAATTCGTATGACACATTTTAGTGTAGGAAAACGAACCCGTGGGGGATCGTAACCTCCCATCCTCCGAGTACGTCGCGCACGCACACCTGGTAGGGCCCGCACGCCTTTATTTCTCCGCGTTGTTTCTTCTTTGTTAAGAGCCCAGGGAGGCAGGACGTGCAGTTCAGCGCCGTCGCTCCACCGCCCCACGTCCAACCGGTTGCCGCCAGCATGCCGCCGTGACCGTTGTCCTGCTTCCCTCCGCCGGTTCCTCGCGCCGCTGCCCGTCGCCGAAGCTCGCATCCTCGCGCGCCGCTGCAGCCACAAATCGTGCATGCCATGGAGGAGGTCCAAGCTTCGCCGTGCCCGTCCTGTTCTCCGACAAACTCAGGCAACCGCAACCCGACCTCCTTCGCCTGCCACGCCCCCTCCGAGCTCTACCGACCTTGGGCCACCGCGCCCGCTCCAAGTTCCCCCACTGAATCGACCGCGCCAGGGTCCCGGTTTTTGCTACATGCAGTCGTCAGAGGTGCTACCGAAGGCCGCCATAGCTGCTACATACGGCATCAAGGGTAGCTACGTGCGGCCTGCAGGCATCAGCGGTGCTACGTGTGGCCGACATTAGTGCTACAAACGGCATCGGGTTTTGCTACATGCGGTCGACGGCGGTGCTACAAGCGGTGTCGAGTTTTGATACCAGGGTCTGCGAAAGTGCTACAAGTGGGTGTTGAGTTTTGCTACAAATGGTGCGAAGCCTTGCTACAGGGGCACAACGACGTCTTCTCCGGCGACATCGTGTGCTCCGTCGACAAAGCCTTTTTGCTACAATTGTTATTTTTTTGCTACAACCGTTTTATGGTTTTGCTACAACAGTGTGAAGTTTATGCTACAACGGCGAAGTCGGGTATGCTACATTAGCACAACTTTTTGCTACATGGTCGCGGGCGAGTTCTCCGGCAAACTCTCCGACGAGGTCTGGTCTGTTTGTTCTATTTTCTGAGTCGAACCTACATATAGAAAAAGCAAGACTATATGTAGCAAAAGAGGGACACATCTAGCAAAAGCGGGATGAAAGGCTGGAGGAAGAGATCTGGCTCATTGATCTGATTCGATCGGACGGCTGGAGACCCGGGGTAGAAAGTTTCCCGGAGGACGCGTAGCACTTCCCTTTAGTCTATAGATATATAGGAATATAGAGAAATCAAGTCACTTATTTGGGAAGAGTAGCATGCATGCAAGAACGAGGTTTTCTGTTTCAAAGACCATAAATTGTGTCGCTGTAAGCAGGAAAGTTGAAATTCTTGCGGTATAAGTTAAAAACTGATGTAATACATGGAAATAATGGCTCGTTTGGGATCCGACTTGATTTCCACGTAATAAGTATCAAGTATAATTAAGGATTTTTGGAAATTTTGTAGCCGACCGACCGACGTGATTGTTTCCTCTTTTGCATTACTTCTTTCCATTTTATTGCCTATTTATACGCGTGATCTACGTACGTACAACCGAACGCATCTGCAATCGAGTTCGAGTTCAACAATCGCTACTTGGCCAATGGCACCACCATCTTCGAGCCCTGCCTTCTCCCTCCATGACGGCGCCCTCGCCGTCGGTGGCGCCGTCCTACTCTCGGAGGTTCCGTCCAACGTCGTTCTCGCCCCGTTTGAGTTCGACTCGTCCTCCTCCGACGCGCCACGACACCTGATCGAGCAGGCATCTGCCGCTGCCGGCCGCGGCAGCTTCCTCGGCTTCACCGCCACGGAGGCCACCGACCGCGCGCAGTGCCGCCTTGGCCGTCTCCTAGACCGTAGGTTTCTCAGCGTGTTCCGGTTCAAGACCTGGTGGAGCACCATGCTTGCCGGCGAGCGCGGCCGCGACCTGCAGGCGGAGACGCAGTGGATGCTTCTGGACGCCCCCGAGCTCGGCCCAGGCGGATGCGTCTTCGTGCTGCCCCTCGTGCAGGGCAGCTTCCGCTCCGCCATCTTCCCCACCTACGGTGCCGGCGACGAGGACGACGGCGTCGTGCTGTGCGCCGAGAGTGGCTCGCCGGCCGTCACCGGCAGAGACTTCCGCAAGATCGCCTACGTGCACGCCGGCACCGACCCCTACGTGGTCATGCGGGAGGCATATCTCGCCGCCAGGGTGCACCTCGGCACCTTCAAGCTCATCGAGGAGAAAGCCCTGCCGCCCATGGCGGAGCGCTTCGGGTGGTGCACCTGGGACGCGTTCTACCTCACCGTCAACCCCGTCGGTGTCTGGCAGGGCGTGTCCGAGTTTGCGGACGCCGGCGTGCCGGCTCGCTTCATCGTCATCGACGACGGCTGGCAGAGCGTCAACCTTAGGCAACTAAGCCAGCACGCCGGCCACCACGAAGGAAGATGGTTCTGCCAGCAACGGCGGACACGGATGGCACTCCTAGTCCTCTTGACCCTCATAACGAGTCCATGGATGTGAAGCAACTGGCCATCATGTGCAGTGTGTGCAATGTATTGTGTCCGACAATCGGGCATTACAGGAAGCACCTGCAGGGGCGGAAGCACCTGAACCGCATCGCTTTTCTCGCCGGTAAGAAGGACGTGGTGTGCCCGGTCTGCGAGGTTACTCTCCGCAATGAGACCTGCATGATCCAACACTATGATGGCAAGAAGCATCTGCATGATCCAACACTATGCTGGCAAGAAGCATCTGCGGCGACTGCGTGCTATATTGGACGATCCCCGTTTGTGAGTTCATGTCGGAAAAAACTAGTCTCCTTTGAAGCAAGGATGTGTATACCTCGCTCTATACGTGGCTAACCGTAAAACTATGTAGGACATTTTCTTTTAATAAAAGGCTTGACGAGCCCGACTTTAAATTAACAAAGCCCACACCAGGCAAGGATTACAACACAACACAAGGTCACTGCTGGGGTTGCCAGCCTGCAATGTATGCTCATCAAAGAAGAACAACTCCCACACATCTACAAAGAATAACCACATCAACCAAAAAAACTAAATAAATTGTTGTCCAAGGCTTGACGTGCGACATCCTCTGACCAATGAAGAATGTATGGTGTCACCGGGTCAGGCCCCAACCCTCACCGGAGCCCCGTAGAGTCATCTATAAAGTCAATCTTCCACTAGTGCGATGACCAGGAAAAACATCGGACAATAAGAACATGCAAAGGTCATAAACTCAAGAGCGACACCTTCAACAAGGGGGGCAACACAAAAGCGTTGTCATCGCCCGATTCGGAAGGATCGGGGTATTCACCGTGAGACTAAAGACCAAGATGCACAGTTGTAACTTTTCGAAACATATTATGCCATTTTCAACCATTTTTATTTGTATTTAAAAACACAAACAATTACTAATACATCAAAATAATGTACCTCTTTCTCTCAATTTTTTCTTCTCCATTAATCTTTATATGGCATCATAGCCAGTGATACAAATAAATCAACAACAGTTGAGGTGCTATGCACAGACCACATCCTGAGGAGCTAAGCATCGAACCAAAAAAATCAATTGACTTTGTGGAGCGGTAGACTCCTCGGGCCCCGTCCAGGCAGTTTGCATCGTTTAATCAAGCATAGTGTGGTAAAAAAATCAACCAAACATGTCTCCACGAGATATGCACGAAAATCACCAGCTCGACGCATTGTCCCAGCCGTTGTAGGACGTGTCTTCGCGTCGATCGACTAGATCAGGCGACTGGCACTTTGCTCGTCTTCTCGCTCACCGCCAAATCAGAGAGGGAGGAAGCAAAAATAGAGAGGAAGGATGTAAAATCGAAGTGGACAGGGACGAGCCGCCTAATTCCCATTGTCGCCGGCGCCTTGCCGCACCTGGTTCCCGCCACCACCACGCCTGCTTGCCGGCTAGCTGCCCCTCCTAGCCTAATTTCCTTCTCCACCGCCTTGCTTGGTTCCGACCACCGCCGTGTCGCCAGTTGGGAGAACGAGAGGGAGAAGATGGGGCTGGATCGTCTGGGCCAGTGAGGATAGGAAGTTCCTTTTTTCGATGGGTGATGATTAGCCAGCCATTCCACCACATTCCATCGATTTGGTGGAACCAGTGCATTCCGGATCTAAGGGGTATATTCCCTTCCTAGTAACCAATTGATTATGTTCCTCCTACACAACCAAACATAGGAATTGGCTCTAGGTGCGGAACTATCTCATTCCATTCCACTTGATTCCATTACCGAACACACCCTAAGGGAATGCAGTTTTTTCGGTGTGACGCGGTTATGTCTAACCAAATCAGTGCGACTAGGCTCGGGTGAGGTTGCGCGGTATGGCTAGGGTTAGCGAGTATGTGTAGTGTCTAGTGTGTCAGGGCATTTTGGGAAGAAAATATACAACTAGAATACGTCTTTAATTTGTTCAATCAGCATCCATGCATGGTGTAAATATTGACATATTGTCACAACTACATGTAAAAATTTGGCATGCAAAAGTTAAATGAGGAATAGGGTCGCAAAAACACAAACATGAGTTAAAAGTGGAATTGAATTCACTCAGACATAAAACTAGGAAAAAGTCATTTCCACGGTTGTGATTCACTGTAAAAAAGATATGTAGTTCCCCATTGCTTATAGGGTCATGCAAGGAGACTAGGTTTGTCTGACATGAACCCCCAAACGGGGATGATCCAATCTTCTCCTCCTCCATTATTATTTTTGAACAGTCTCCTCCTCCATGATGTCACGTAGTCGCCGGAGATGCTTCTTGCCAGCATAGTGTTGGGTCATGCAGGTCTCGTTGCGGAGATTAACCTCGCAGACTGGGCACAGGACATCCTTCTTACCAGCGAGAAAAGCGATACGGTTCAGGTGCTTCCGCCCCTGCAGGTGCTTCTTGTAATGCTCGATCGTCGGACACGACACACTGCACACACCGCACATGACGGCCAGTGGTTTCACATCCATGGCCTCTAGAGGACTAGGAGTGTCATCCATGTTTTGGGATGGTGACAGAACCGGCTTCTCTAGTGGTGGCGGGCTTGGTGGTTTATTTGCTAGCCTCTTTCTCCCTACCTTCTGCATACATGATTTTTGTTGAGGTGCATGATTGGAATAAGAATAAAATAAGTGCCATTGTACAAGAACCAATCAAGTAGATTAAATAATTAATGAAAGCACGACTATACATGTCCATGATTGAGACTACGCTGATTTTTAGTGTAACCGAGGATTTAGAGTATATGTTAGGTGGAGGGATAGCACATTACTACCCAGCCCCACCGGACACATAGATGGTGACCCATTAACCCCTAACACTAAGATACATGGCTAACATAAGCATACAATGTTTATTATACTGAAATTCATGCATAACTAGGGATGAAATGAGGTTAATTTCAATAACCTCTTCGCCGTAAGTGATGTGATAATAACCTTCACAAATCACAAGAGAGTGAAAATAATACTGTGTTATTGTGTAATTTAGGAATCACAAAATATGTAGGCCTAGATTTCTATTGAACCCTGCAATATTCAGACAGAAGACCACGTACATGTAATCGAACTGATCAAATATGATGCAGAATCGAAGAGGAGTCAGAGATAGAATTAAATATCCAGGACATGATATTTACTGAACCTTCCAGCGCCATCACATCTGGACACCAAATATACTCACAGAAAATGCACACGGAAAAGATATGTTTGAAACGATCCAACGTGTTTACTTTCACGTGATAATTAGGTAGCTGTATGATTTATAGAAAAGAGAAGTGTCTGAGTGAAAAAAATGGAGTTATTATCATTTTTTTTGTCCTAGTCAGCTAGGCATGCCTGTCCGGACTGCATAAAGGACCCATGTAATCATTTTATATAACACCATGAAATATCTCATCATCTACTGGCGTTTCGATAATAGGATTTCATGTTGATGCATCAGGAGTTTTTGGTTCTCGCTCTCTTTAGATGGTTGATTCATGTAGCAATTCTTTGTGACCTGTGAAGTGGGATTTTCTTTTGTATGAGACGGCTCTAATAATTTTAATAAGTTAATAAAGCCTATATGCATCAGTCGATGCAGAGGCTGGGGTGTTATCCCCTTTTAGAAAAAAATCTACCTTGTTTGTTGCTTCACGTGGTTCGACTTATAGTAAAATTCCACAACATATTACTGGAAATCACGATGAGAAAAGAAAGAGTGAATCCTACATTTTACCCCTTATTTACGATTTCATGTCACATTTAATTTTGTTTTCACATTTTACCCTTTATTTGTGACAATGTGTCAACATTTACCCCATTTAGCCACTTCCCTGTTTTGATTGCCCGAACAACCGCGTCGTCCACACGACCATGGAGGCCACCGTCGAAGAACCAATGCCTCTGCTTTTATTACCAAACTCCTGCATCATTATCAGTTGACGTCGCAGTGAGCAGATCATGGCGATATCCACCGCCGCTTGACCAGTTACCACGCTGCCACGCATAAGCCGCCGGTATCCATCACCACCCCACCATCCATGGCCTCCCACCGTGATTCGATCGGAGGCCTGCTACCACAAGAAGAGATGAGGATATGAGGACACGATGTTCTCTGTCCGCCGCATGGGACTTTGGCCACCATTTTCAGTGCTTGTATTTCTTTCTCAACCATAAGCTCATTGCACATTACATGCTACATAAGCTTATTTTATCGAGGACGAGAAACGGTTTAATCTTGGGGTGTTGATATGTGTATTTTGCATCATTATATTTATGTCATATAGCTTTAGTTCTTTGTCATTTGTTGCATTATTTCTGCTCCATTAGATGATTTACGGCACTCCTGGACAAAGTCCCTTATTTTGGTATTTATTTACCGGCACTTGCATTATTTTGCATCATCATAAATACTACAAAGCAAGATTTCTCCTTAGTCAGTCAGGTGTGAGTGTGTGTGTTTTTCTGGTCTATCTCATGGCGACATGGCGTGTGTTCTTGTGGAAGGGATAAAATAGATTGCGAGAGAAGATATAATAGGAGCTGTCTGATGCATCTCCAACAATATTTGGCTGCCATGTCAGCTAGAGCCAAGCGTTCATAGCCTTATGTAGTATGGTAGGCTATAAAATTGATAATCAGACTATTACGTTTTAAAACCATTTTCTTGTCTCTTTTCACGCAATTATTATATTTGTCTACGAGCACGGATCGAGTTGGACACTTGAATGGGAGCTCACTCTCCTCGTATTTTATGTCTTTCACGTCCATATATGTAAGTAAAAGGTACCAGTAAGTGGGCTAGAGAAGCCTCTATTATAGTTGCTATAATTTATTATTAGTTTGGAGATATTTTTTGATAAAAATATATTAATATCGTAAAGATGCCAACTACATCCAGTTTTCGCACCAACAAGACCCTTGAAGACATCAAGGTTGCACACAACAAAAAAGTAATATAAAATAAAAGGAAAGTGAAAACAGACCCTATCGCGGTGATCAAACACCTGCAATAACAACAATCTAACCAACACCAAAGACAACGCTCGAGCTACAAAAAAGGATTATCCAAAAGTAACATTTGTAAGAAGAATATAATGCACAAGCGTTGTCATCACTGATCGAAGATCTTAGGTTTTCAATCTGGAGAAAGTTTGTGCTCCCAAAACAGTGCTTTTAGTAAGGGCATTGCCAGGTACAACCAAGAAAGGTCAGACCTTGTGTTTTCATACTGGAAATCACAACTCGGTACCCAAAGAGCACCAGAAAAATACAGTCCACCTGTGATGTCACCCCAGCTTCCGAGGCTGCTTCAAGTCTTCAAACGCCCGACACAAAGGAGCATGTCCGGAATGGACAGGAATGAGCCCCACCAGCCACAATGACACACCATATGTAGCATATTCTCCATTGCATCCAATACACCCCTTCGGCATAACTTCAAAACCTCCAATTGCAGTCACTATGACTTTCTCCACCTCTATCAACACCATAGAAATCTATACTTAGACATATCCCATTGTATTGACACAAAAGCGAAGCTTCGCGTTGCGCCCTCATGAAGTCGCGTTGGCTAAAAATATGGGCGCACACAACTGGATCACTTCCAATCTTGATATCCATGAGCGCCATGCGCCCCTCAACGGAGACTTCCGACAGGAAAGACCGGAACTCATTGCCGCCAGGGCCGGCCCTGGAGGGGGGCAGGGTGGGCGGCCGCCCAAGGCCCCCAAAATTCAAGGGCCCCATCCTACGTTACGTATTGACAGGCCAAGTGGCAGGGGAAAAGGGCCTAATTGGCCATGTGAGCGATCGTGTAGGAGGCAAAAGGGCCGCACGCACCAGAAAAATACTTGATCGATTCGAGTCGTGCGACCCCCAGCGACCTCCTCCATCTCATCTGCGCAAGGCGCCTAGGCTGCCACAGACGAACTGCCCAGGACCAACCAGCCGCCTGCTGTGCGCAGGGCCACGGCCTTCTTCAATTCTTCGTCGACACATGGATCACCGTATCAGCCGATCGGAGATCTTCTGGCTGTATGGTAACGATTCATTAGTTCGGCAGCTAGGGTTCTCCTTTTTCCCCAAAATCTCTTCTAATTTTGAATCCTAATTTAATCGAGTTGTCTGGCCGATCTTAATTTCTAGAGCCCGATCACATGAATATGTCACACTGCTTTTTTCAGTCTCTAATACGCCGATCTTAACCCACGTCGTCGGATTTAACCAATCTGAGATATGTTGAATATTGTATTGCTACTTCCTAATACCCACCTTCACATACATTACCCATAGTTTGTACCACTGCACATTTGATGTAATCTTTTTTCCAGCCTTGTGGGTTATCATGTTGTTCTCGGTCGAGAGAGTGCACATCAGGTCACGCTAAAGAATAGTGTCTGCCTCTTTACTATTACAGAGAGGAGATATTTACAATTTATTGGACAACTATTTGATGTCAATAATGACTCAGCAAAGGTTAGATGGTTTGGCAACATTATGCATCTACTTGAAATTTGGATGACATCGATATTGGCCTCCTCATAAGTGACTTTGCATCGAAAAATGTTTTAAGGTAATATATATAAATTGTTTGATATGTGTACCGCTTGTGGATGCATTTAAGTGTTATTGACAACATATATTTTACGTACAATATTCATTATTATTATGATGATGTCTATAGGGGCCCATATTTTAGTCTCGCCCAGGGCCTCCAAAATCTCAGGACCGGCCCTGATTGCCACCGGCGCTGATCTTCATCGCACCACCACGCTCTCCGCCTGAGCACACGCCGCCATCCGTCACCTGCGACCACCATTAACTTGGAGGGTTTATGGTTCTCCATGGCTTGAGGAGATAGTCGAGACCTGCTGTAGAAAGGAAAAGGATTGGCATGGAGAACAGGATCGAACAGAACTGAAACTGAGCCAAGTCCTCTCCTCTCGTCTGGCTCCCTCTTCTCTCGTCTGGATCTTCATCTTCTTCAGGTGTGGTGGCTACCACAAGCCACCATTTCTATCCATCTCACGTCCCGATAGTCGTGGGTGGCCACGGGATCTGACTGACACTGGCACTAACGTAGCATATGCGTTGTGCTATTGAGAGTGTTTTACCTCTTCAGCAACGGTTTACTTCTTGACAGAATGCAACAAATGTGGAAAGAGAGGTTAAGTTACCTTTTTTTTGCGCACGACTAGTCTTTTTAGTGGAAGTCCCAGTGATAGAACAATGATTAATAAATAAGAAAATAAACGATTGCTAATGCTGACCATCAAGCAGTGAAGCAGTCAATGTGCAGAGATGTGAGTGAAAAATGCATAGAGGTGTTCAATGAACAAAGCAAACTGTAGTAGGGTTTGTCTGAGTTCACCGGCGCAGCAACATTACGTAGTTCGTTTGCAGACGATTGATGAATATTTAGTTTCTTGAATCTCACCAAAGTTGGATTACAAACCATGACGTATAAGACATAACACAACAAAACAACAAGCTTTTTTCAATAGCATTGTCACTTCTCTGTAGTTTCGTCTTAGTAGTTTCTCTGTGCCCAACATGACCTGGATACAATTAGGTCGGTATGTACATTATCCAACCAACGAATGATGTTGGATACAGTATGCCTACAGTATGATTCTTTTACAAGTTTCTTTGTTTTTGACTTTGCAAGTATGGCCGATATATAGTGAACTCACTAATAAGTAACGGGTACTTTGCCTGTACACCACTAGTAGAAAATGGTCCCGCTAGAACGCAGCACAGGCACCGCCAGCTTTAGTCCCGGGCCAAAAGGGACCTTTAGTCCCGGTCGGAGATACCTAACGGGTCTTTTCTAGGAAACTGCCTCCGTAGCGGTGAAGCCGAGGAAGCTGCCGCGGCCGGCAGCGGCAGTTGCTTGCTCGAGCAGGTGCAGGGGCGCGCCGGAATCCATAACGGATCCCTTCTGGGAAACTAGAGCTTCTGTTCCACAAAAGCGTCAGCCAGGTTGTCTTGTGTATCGCGCTTCAACTGGCCTCCTTTGACGTGTGTTGCAGCGTATCGCCCCTGGCGTCGAGGGTGCATGCACGAGGGTGTTCTAGTGTAAGTCGGATTTCTGCGGTCTAGTCCTAGGATGAAGATTTCAGGTCTAACAGGGATATTTTTTTATTTCAAACACAAGAAAAATGGCAGACTGCAAGATCGAGACGATTTTCTTCATCATAAAGAGATATTCAGCATCAAGCCGAGACTGCAGCATGTATGATATATAGCTTGAGAGAACCGGCGGTGTCCTAACCAGTACAAAACAGGAGACGCTACCTAGAGGAAACACAACCAATCAAGTAACAGCATGAGTAAGACCACATAGCTAGGTAGATGAGATCATCCAAACATAAGACTACATATACCCAACACACACGTTAGTCCTCGATCAGGGAAGGGCAGACAGAGAATTAAACTACTAGTAGTATATAGACTGCGAAGAGACATGCGAAACAAGCTTGAGCTCCCTAGTTATATCACAAGTAAAACAAAAATAATTAGCAATGTCTGCATTCTTGAGGAAACAATCAATCTTACAAGAGATTCTATGTACCCCAGGCATGTTGCAGCACTTGAAATGGTTTCATTTTAGATTCTGCAAGGGGAAACCCGAACCACCTGAAATTCATTCTGAATGTTCTTTGGGACGAGTAACAACAGTACACAGATGAGTGTGATCCAAAGAGGTTCCTGGCAAAGCTTTCAATCGCCACTTATGTATCGAGGATCTAGGTCGTTCATAGACCATAAAGATAGATCACAGCAAAACAGGAGACACACTACCTAGCTAACTAGAGGACAAGAGGCCCTTCAACAAGAAGCTAGCAGCTTGAACAAGACGACAAAGATATGTATATATAGATCATCCAAACATAAGACTGAGTAGTACTACTAGTTATGACATATCGTTCTCAAGTGCATAGCATAGACTTTGTTGAGACTCTCACTGCTGATCGATCGGGGCTAGCTTCTTCATTCAGAAGAATCAGGTAGGTAGGTAGGTACCTTGAGGCCATCCGGTGTTAAATTAGGTAGCTAGGATGCTGAACCTGCTGACTCCTGGTACACATGGACCAAGCCATCTCCAACAGTCTTGCCGATGTAAAACCCCCCTGCGTACTTGAAGCAGTCTCCAGCGATCCCCCACCTCCGAGCCGAGCGCCTAGATGAGATGGGATGATATGATATGATATGATATGATTAACTAGGACGACATGGATGACATATGATGGAGAAGTTAAAAGAATTACCATCGGGGGTCATCGTGTCTAGGTCTGACTTGTAGAGAGAGCTGATGCAGGAGACGGGTGTTGTGCCTGCCTAAGGTGCCCTTGACGGTGCACTCCGACGTCGACTTGTCGAGGAGGTCGTAGAGCTCCTGTTTCCGGAGCTGGATCAGGAGCAGCCGAATCGCGGCCTCCTTCTTCTTCTTCTCCTCGATCGGGAGCGCTTGCTGCAGCAGTTTGTATGTAACTATATTGTCAGATCGAGCCTGGGGCTGTCGAGTAGGATCGATAGAGAGACTTATTACAAGCTCTGCAAACAGCCGCTGCGCCGCCGCCGCCTCCGCCGCCGCCGCTTGCGTCCCGATCCTCCTCGTCGCCTGTCGGAGTGCCGCCGCCATGCCTCGGTTCCTTCCTCGCTAGCCGCGCCTGCACGCTTCCAAGAGGTTACGTACGTCTGGCCGGCCACCAAACCGATCGACCACCGATTGCTAAGGCGTCGACGGCGACGACGGGTGAAATCAGGAGAGATCTAACCTTGTATATATGCGGTTGGGGCCTTGTTAGGGCTCTTTTTTTTATTGAGCAGAACGACCGAGGCTTTATTATTATTCACTAGTGGAGAACGGGCTTTTAGTCCCGACCCGTAAGGGGATTTAGAGACAAAAGGCCACAAACCGGGACAAAAGGCTCTCGCGGGGCAGCGTCGAGCACGCGGGACCTTTAGTCCCGGTTTGTAATGGGACTAAAGGTTTTTTTTTCAAAAAATATTCTAAATTTTTTTTAAATTTTTTCTTGAACATTTGAATTATCTGACTCGCTAATCTCTCATATCTTTCATTTTTCACACTAGCTATACTTAATTTTAGGTCAAATTACACTTATGGTCAAACTTTCTAGTCGGTCACCCATCCTAGCACTACTCCACCCCCAGCACGCTTAGCTTTCCCATTCCATCTCTCTCACTCACGCGAAGGATCCTTATAGCTTCTTGTCAAGACTAGTATATCAATCCTATTAGCTCATATCAATATGTCAACCGTCTTTATTTTTCAAAATTACGAATAACTATTTAAGTAAACAATAATAAAATAATAATATTTTATTCTAATGAAAAATTCGAAATTAATATTTTATTCATTTTTTGCCATTTATTCATTTAATATGACATAAATAATATCTTCAAATATGTAAATCGAAATTTGACAAATAATATATCCATTATTATCAGAAAAATGTGAGGAATTCAAATATGACATAAAAAATATTAAAAAAATAATTTTTAAAATAACTTTTTTTAAAAAAAATTAAGAATCTAAAAGAATCCAAAACGGCCTAAGGCTGTTGAAATCAAAGAGGAAATTTTTTCTGCATGTTTTGATAGGCTGTACGTATTATTCTAATACCGTATGCAAAAGTTATGGCCATTTGAATTTTTCATAACATTTTTGTGCAAATTATGTCGAAATTCATATTTGTTAATTTTCGTAACAACTAAATCATTTAATATAACTATAGTTCGAAAGATTTTATTTTTCAAAATTTTTATAATATTTTAGTATGATTTTCATACTAGAAAAGGCGATCTCCTACCCGGAGGGTGGAGAGCTGTTCTCCTGCCGCGGCAGGATTTGTGCCCGTTTTCCTGCCGCGGCAAAACTTGAGAATTTTTTTTGCCCGTTTTCTTTAGTACTGGTTGGTAATAAGAACCGGAACTAAAGGTCACCTCTTTAGTCCCGGTTGGTGATACGAACCGGGACTAAAGGGGTCGGCACCGGCCGTAGCCTGCCGCAACCCCTTTAGTCCCGGTTGGTGTCTCCAACCGGGACTAAAGGTCCCGGTTGACCCGGGATTAAAGATTGTTCCGTTGGAACCGGGACTAATGTGAGCATTAGTCCCGGGTCCAACCACAACCGGGACTAAAGGGGTGGACGAAAGGCTCTATTTCTACTAGTGATTATTTTTCAATCAACTCCATTCTTTATTACTTTCTCCGTTTTAAAATATAATATGTTTTAGCTTTGTGAAAGAATTGTATCTAGACCCTTTTAGTGTGTAGGTTCACTCCAAATCTAGATGAATCTACACACTGAAAGAGATCTAGATACACTCCATTCACAAAGCTAAAACATCTTATATTTTGAAACGGAGAGAGTAACTTATAACATCCGGATTACATTCAGCCAGTAGGCGGTATGACAGGAAAGAGGGGCTCACAGTGAGCCACTTAGTTGACACCCCATGAGCATAGGAATACCTTGCGCACTCATGAGCAACATTATTCGAAGACCTTCTAACAAAGACTATCTGAAAGACAAAACTAGCACCAATCTCACTAATTTCACTAATGATGGGTGAAATCAGAGCCCGAAGATTCCCTCTCTCAAGCCAAAGACGGACCAACTCTGAATTGTCCGTCTCTGCAACAATCTTGGCAAAATTAAGTTGTTTTGCTGTTACAATTGCATCCCTTATACCTAGGGCCTCAATGGTTAAGGGATCTGTAATACCCTGATAAACACGACACCACGCACTCCTGAACTCATCAGCATCACGAGCGACTCCGCCAGTCACTGATATTCCTTCTTCCGACCAAATCGCACCATCATAATTGAGTTTAATAAATCCTGGGGAGGACTCTTCCATGTGCTTATAGGTGGTTTAGCTCTTCCATTCTTCTCTTTCATCCCATGCAGCAACGAGAGTGTCTCTGCAATATAGTGTACTGTGTTGGTTGTAGCCTTGATCATCGTGGCTCCATTTATTCCTCGAATCCCAGATGTACGTAGTCATTCCTTAGCCATGTACGTAGTCATGAGTATTACTGCACACATGCATGCAATCTGACTATCTCTAATATCACGCACCAGGCCTCTCCGCATGAAGGATACATACATGAATGCACACCATGCATGTCCAGGTGACATGAGCGTGTTTAGGAGCTAGCGAGGAAGAAGGTGCGATTTTGCATGAAACGATATTTTTGTGCCAACACGTAGGCAGCTTCGTTTCTCAATTTTATTTTGTTTTGTTCAACTCATCCGAATTGGCGACACAAAATCCTGCACATTACTAACTGGGACTATTACAAATAGACGGAGTTGCATATGAAGTGGATGTACAACATGAATACTCGCGTAAAAGCGCAGCTGGCCGACATGGACTAAAAAAAATCTCATATTATACAATTAATTCAAAACATAAAGCAAGAGTAACATAGATACGTGCGTTGATCATCATGACAATGCACGTGAATAAGCAGACTCCACGACGTATAAAGTTAATGTCCTTAGTACATATTCTGTGTTGAGTTGTCATGGGTTTCTTCTTCTTTATTTCATTACTTTGAACAATTTCTTTCTGCAAATATGGCTTTGGTAATTGATATGATATAATAAATAGGGACCAATGATTTCATTTAGGTATAGACAACGGAAAGTTCAATACATAATACATGGAGAGTATTGGATGGATCTAGAATAAATATCATCAAGATGAAAATATGCATTGAGGTTTAGTAACGAATGGAAAAACATATGTGCCGATGGTCGCAACAAAGATGTGGTACCTCATTGCCGGTAAAATCGGAAAATTTAGGCACTTTCAATAACTACAAATGCAACCTAGGTGTCCCCCCCTACTGACTTTACCTTCATTTTGTATTTGATTTGATTGTATGGTTTCAACCTCACCTGTAAGAAGACCCCAACATATACAGTCCTCCAACTAATACAAACTCTTAATAACTTTACACGAAATGACCACTTTTGGAGCTACGGGTACCCGCTTTCTTGGCTACCTTCAGCGGCGGTACCCGCTTTCTAGGCGGCGAGATCGGGAGCACCTGGACGGTTCCCTCTGGGCGCTGAGAGCGGTGGCGCGACGGTTCACGCTTGCTGATCCAGATGAGCACTCCTAGAGGACGTCCTCTCGTGACCACCTTTTTTTGTTTTACCCCTTTGGGCATGTTTGTGTTGTGGCCCCAGCGCGTTTGGACCTCTTTTGTTTTTTCCTTTTTTGGGTGCTTCGGTGTCTGCTGTACTATGGAACCATGTACTCGTGTGTGACTTTATTTATAAAGTGGGGCGAAAGCCTGATTCGAAGAAGTTGTCCCCCTGCTAGCTCTCATGTCGTATCATGCATGCATGAATGTATATAGAGCAGATGTCTCGGAAAAAATAATGTATCCACAATACCATGTTACCTTCATTTTGTATTTAATTTGATTGTATGGTTTCAACCTCACTTGTAAGAAGACCCCAACATATACAGTCCTCCAACTAATACAAACTCTTAATAGCTTTACACGAAATGACCACTTTTGGAGCTACGGGTACCCGCTTTCTTGGCTACCTTCAGCGGCGGTACCCGCTTTCTAGGCGGCGAGATCGGGAGCACCTGGACGGTTCCCTCCGGGCGCTGAGAGCGGTGGCGCGACGGTTCACGCTTGCTGATCCAGATGAGCACTCCTAGAGGACGTCCTCTCGTGACCACCTTTTTTTGTTTTACCCCTTTGGGCATGTTTGTGTTGTGGCCCCAGCGCGTTTGGACCTCTTTTGTTTTTTCCTTTTTTGGGTGCTTCGGTGTCTGCTGTACTATAGAACCATGTACTCGTGTGTGACTTTATTTATAAAGTGGGGCGAAAGCCTGATTCGAAGAAGTTGTCCCACTGCTAGCTCTCATGTCGTATCATGCATGCATGAATGTATATAGAGCAGATGTCTCGGAAAAAATAATGTATCCACAATACCATGTTACCTTCATTTTGTATTTAATTTGATTGTATGGTTTCAACCTCTAAGAAGACCCCAACATATACAGTCCTCCAACTAATACAAACTCTTAATAACTTTACACAAAACAACCACTTTTGGAGCTACGGGTAGATGGAACCAGCACTCTCAGAATTTTTTGCATAAAACCACCCTTTTGGGGGCTTTACATTGTGAAAGTCGCCAAATAAAGTAGCCTAGAGGTTCTGAAAGTGCATGGGAACATTGAGTAGTACTTGTGCCTAGTAGGGAAATGATACTTCCTTTGTCCAAAAATAAATGCACTTTTAGGTTTTGTCTAAGTCAAACAGTTTTAAAGTTGAGCAACTTTATTAAAAAAATAGTAATCCATCCGTCTCGAATTAGATGTCACGGAGGGAGTGACACATATGATGTACAATAGGTATATATTATAAAACTCCATTTCAAAATGAATCTAAATTTATTAATTTGGTGTCATAAATGTTGCTAAGTTTTCTGAAAAAGATGGTCAAACTTTATTTTTTTAACCTAGGATAGCACCTAAAAGTACACTTACTTGTGAACCGAGGGTGTACAAAATTATTCAAGAACACCTAAGGTGTCCACTTAATCATACTATTATATTTTTATTATCTAGTACCTGGACTATTTTTTAAACTTACTATGTGCCCAGTGAAAAATAGAGCATAAGTAAACGAGCAAAATCTGTTGGTCGATTGGGTATTGTTGGCAGATGGTGTCGACGGTCCGATGACCTTTCGTGCAGTGGTTAATCTACGATGAAAATTGAGGGTGGGCTCAAAGAAGCAATATACAACAATTTAACTCTAGTCGATCCAAATCGTTCCCATTATGGGTGGCAACTAGCAAGCTCACACCTATGTCTTCTGAAGACAAGTTAAGTTCAACAACCGCAATCTCATTGTTTGATATCTAGTTTTTTGGCCTAATCCCTTTTTGATATAAAATATTGCATGCAAATCGAGGTTTTTGAGTGTATTGGTAGATTATAAAGTAGTTATTACTGTTATGTTTCTTCATCAGTTCAGCAAGTGAATCGGAGAAATCGGTCGATTGAGTGGAAGAAATCTAGAAATTCAGCTAAAAGAGTGTTTTTGTTAATAAGCTTGTTCTTAGCAACTCTTCCTTGTTCGTTCCTGTATTGTTAGAAACTTGCACTTGCACCCAATGCTCCTGTAATAATATAAAAAATGCACATAGCATACGAGATAAGTTTCACCACTGTGCTCCTGGTAAATTATCGTGACATGCTTTGTCATATGTTGTATGGTAGTGTAATGTACTATTTGTATTTGGGATGGGAGGACAATTGTAGGTAGCGGAGGTCTTAGGTAGTCTGGATGATGATGATGATGATGATCCGGTGGCAATCGAGGGATGGACGTAGAGAAAATGCCATGCTTGCGTGCATACCATACCAGAGGCAGGACCGATCTACATCTTGGGCCCACGTTCATATAAATAATGTGAAGCTCAAGATCAAAGAGGAACTGTTTAATTAGTGCACAAAATATTCCTCAAAAAGAAAAGAAACTGGTTAGTGGACATGCATAAATCGATGCTATCAGCTGGCTTCTTTGTCACGCTGGACCTGTGATTTTTTGAAACTATAACGTAAATCGATGTTTTTGAAGCACCGCACCGATCGTAAACAGGTGGTTAATTGTAATTATCTCTTTCTATGGTCTAGAATGAATGGAGAATAGATCAAAAAATAAAGGGCATCCATCCAAATCAAATTGGTTGAAGGCGATAGATTGATTTAAAACATCACACGATGCCCTCGACGAGCCGATGGACGCTGTCCATGACTTCCTCCTCACGTACTAGGCAGGCGATGCAAGGATGCGTTGCCGGCGCCCTAGACGACCTCCGTCCAACGCTAATTTGTTTTACTCCAACATCTGATGATGACATACTGCCACTCTCTAGTAGGAGTACATGTGTTCATCTACAGGCAGCTTTACACAAGATCCAGCTAACTTACTACTCCCTCTGTTCCACAACCATGTGGATGGAAGGGACTCTCTTTGGAGTATATATATACAACTACTATACAAGCCAAAATGCCTAGATCATTGCATACTCATGCATATTACTGCACACAGGCATGCAATTTGTTCATCTCTATCAGGCACCAGGCCTCTCCGCATGAAGGACGTGTAAGTGACCGATCCAATTTGAAATGGGCCAGCCAGCCAGGTCCAGGAGCATGTTTAGGGGACTAAGTACTGGTAGTACAAATAGACCGAGTTGCATATGAAGTGGATATGTACAACATGAACACTCTCCCTCCCTCCCTCCCTCCAATCTGATTTAATTGTCACAGGTTTTGACTAAACCATACTGCTACAATTAAATTGGATCAAAGGGAGTAATAAGATATCTAACTACTGGTAATAATAATCTTGAAACAAAGATTCAGGATTTTTCACCCTTGTGACGAGGTTGGAGAGGGAAGCTAGGGGGGGTGTTTCGCTAGGAATGCTCGTTCCAAGCTGAGGTGGGGTGACAACCGATTCCTATGTTGCCCAATCTCTTTGTCCAAAACCAAAAGGGAGCACAGAGATGTGGGGTCGGGGGGAGGAAACTTTCACCAACAAATGTGATACTCCCACCGATCCATCCATATTAATCTTCTTAACCTTGTCTAGCTTTATCTAGATAAAATCGAGAACACTAATATGGACCGGAGGTAGTAGTATATAAGTTCCTGATGATTCATGTGCTTCTAAACTAACAACTTTATAAGGCTACATACATAAGCAACAGACAGCAACCGATACACGCGTCCTCGATCTATAGGATTACTCTTTACACTAAAAGAAAATAGCTGGCAGAACGTAGCACGTATAACAAATCTAGTTATTTCCAGTCGACCGAATATCACAACAAAAATCATCAAGTACTAAGCAAAAAACATCCATCTTCTGCCACATAATACATTCAGCATATCCTAACATAACAATTCGGCCTACAAGCATAAAAGACTAAATGCATGGTACACAGCTGGACCCTAAGCAGGGACGCAGGCAAAAACAAATGCATATGCATGGTGTGCCATCTTCACCTTCTTCCTTCCTTGCTTCCTCCAGACGAGTTTATGACGGCACTGAAGCACAGCAAGATTAACCCGGTTCAGCCGATATATTCCAAACAAGCTATTAACTAAACACAGCAACATCAGGGAGGAAACTCTTACTGTATGTCGAAGTGTCAATCTGCTCAGGCAGCTCCTTTATGTCCACCTCGAACCTCTCTTGCACCTTCAGGCAAAACATAAATCAGGAACAAAGATTAGGCACATCAAACAAGCCGAAAACTAAAAGGAAATCAGAGCACGGCACGTACTTGGTTTAGGACGTCAGAGTCTGAGGCAGAGGAAACGAAGGTTATCGCAAGCCCCTTGGTACCAAAACGACCAGCCCTTCC
Organism: Avena insularis; assembly: GCA_023614405.1. Taxonomy (NCBI): domain Eukaryota; kingdom Viridiplantae; phylum Streptophyta; class Magnoliopsida; order Poales; family Poaceae; genus Avena; species Avena insularis. The sequence goes on from CM042684.1 coordinate 537,367,251, forward strand.
AACCTGAATGGGCCCATCAGTTAGTCACTACAGTTTGATTACAAGAAGCAGCCTCAAACACTCTAGTAGGATGCTTACCCTGTGCAGGTATGTATCAGCTGAGTCAGGCATGTCATAGTTTATCACAATGTTGACACGCTCGATATCAATCCCTCTGCCAACTAGATCCGTCGCCACGAGGATCCTCTTGTGCCCTTCCTTGAAGTTCTTGTATCGAGTCAACCTGCAAAAGCACCATGTGTTATATGCATAAAACCATTAACATCCACAAAACCAAAATAAAAGCATCCAAGTATTTTTTAGGTGAGCAGTAGAAATTCTGTCCAGAACTAGACGTCACAGATTTGTCTAGATCCACATGTATCTATACGCTAAAACACGTCAAGATACATGCATATCTAGACAAATCTGCAACAAGTAATTCAAGACAGAGGGAATAGCTATAGTATGAAAATGCTCAGAACATTGGTCCGGCCAAATGCAAAAGCCAGAAACACAGATGGTATTAACCACAATTAAGTACAGAACGTCAACATGAAAAGTAACAAAACATGCAATGACCGAAATATCTCAGAAGACAACACTACACCAAATTCATGATGTCTATCAACTCATAGAATATCTGCAACACCAAACAAAAATTCACTATTTTTAGGTAGCTCAGACATGGAAACTGTTTAAAATAGTGCAAGCCAATATAAACATAGTACTGGAACTCAGGAAGAGAGCAAGGATAAGGTAGACATGATTTAAGCAAAGAACAGGACCACCGTTCTACCGCAAGTGCCATTGAAGCAACACGAAACATAGCACATACCTTTCTTCCTGGGTCATGCCAGAATGGATGCAGATTGCAGGGAAGTTGCATTCACAGAGCAACTTGTTCAGCTCTGCTGCCCTGCTAACGCTCTTCACAAATATCACAACTTGGTTGAAATCAAGGGCATCCAAGAGATCATTTAATTTCCGATTCTTCTCTGCCTCAGTCAATTTTATGTAGTGCTGCAAAAGATTGTACAGTTAATCACAGGCAAGACAACACAAACCAATAAAATTAACAGGCAACAGAATACGACCACAAAAGCTACCTGAACTAGACCGTGAAGGGTCAACTTCGCCTCATCATCAACATAAATTTCCATTGGCTGCAAGGGAACAAATGATAGATGAAAGAAATTAGCATTCCAGCATCAATCTTCAGGTTTTACTCCAAGAGAATGGTATATGAACTCCTTGACAGTCAGGACTCCTTGATCCTTCCAGCCTTCACATGGAACTTATGTTCTGCACTGTTGCACACCAGATTTAAGCGGATCGAGTTCATCAGCATTTGCAACAGTGCATCCCAAACAGTTCCAGGCTGACATGCGAGCACAGCAAAAAGTAGAACCAGAACCACCAGCTCAGCAAACTCCGTGAACTGGACCTTCCAAACTGTCCCAAACTGATTCCAACTATATCTACTGACCCATAACCAAACCATCCAGAGTTCGGTACAGAAGATTCCTTAATCCCCTCCAGAGTCTACTTGATAGTGACAACTGACAACAGAAGGGAAGCTCTATTCATATATGAACTCTATACAAGGAAGAAATATAAGATAAAGGATATGACCAGAAAACTCTATACATGGGACATTGCCAGAAAACTCTATGACATGTGTAAGAACCTAGTGACAACTGACAACAGGAGGGAAGAACTGACAACAGGAGGTTGTGCTGGAAGAACTCAAACATGGAAGAAATAGGAAAGGACATGACCAGAAAACTCTATACATGTAAGAACATAGTGACAACTGACAACAGGAGAGAAGCACTGACAACAGGAGGTTGTGCATGGAAGAACTCATACATGGAAGAAATAGGAAAGGACATGACCAGAAAACTCTATCTACATGGAACTGACAACAGGAGGGAAGCCCTGACACACATACAGATGTAGGAGACTTAAACATACAGATGTAGGAGACTTAAACATGATGCACTATGCAATTGAGATGGACTGCAGGGGAATTACATCTTGCATAAATTTCTTGCATATCGGACGGATCTCCTTGCTGAGTGTTGCCGAAAACATCATGACCTGCTTATCATGAGGTGTCATCTTGAAGATCTCCTGGACATCCCTCCTCATGTCTGCATAATGTAAATTTGTCAGTTAATGGTGTATGATATTAATATAAAACAAAAACAAAAAAATGGATGAAACAAAATGACATAATAAGGATAACAAATTACCAAGTGACTCAAGCATCTTGTCACACTCATCAAGAATGAAATGCCTCACATTCTTCAAAGAAAGGTCCTTCTCTCTAGCTAGAGCTAGAATCCTTCCAGGTGTGCCCACCACAATATGAGGGCAGTCGTTCTTCAATAAATCCTTGTGTTTCTTTATGTGAACACCTCCATAGAATACAGCAACCTTCAATTCAGAGAGATATTTGCTGAACCTCTCAAACTCGTTGCATATCTGCAGATAATAACAGCAATGAGCAAACCAAGACCAGGGAGAGAATAGTATACAGAACAGAAAATGCAAACAGCAAGATTTACAAACCTGGTAAGCCAGCTCTCGTGTGTGGCACAATACAAGTGCTGCCACATGACCAGCAACAGGGTCGATTTGCTGAAGAGATGACAGGACAAAAACAGCAGTCTTCCCCATCCCTGACTTTGCTTGGCAGATGACATCCATCCCGAGGATTGCTTGAGGGATGCACTCGTGTTGCACTGATGTGGAACGAAATAAAATCGGAGCAGCACCCCAGTGAGTAAAAATTGAACCTTCTGTGTCCGTGATAATGGAAAGTTTTACCATATTTCCCTCCAACAGGAAATGTCAGGAGAATGTATACCTGCATTTCAGCAACACAAGAATTTCATTACCAAACTGGCAGCTGAAAAATAATATGGTTTGCCAAAGGCTAAGCTGATAAAGCTCAACACAAATATTAACTTAGTTTGGTTCACTTTGTAAAGAAACCTGTCAGCACTATTTACAGATAACATGATTCATGACATTTGAATCATGGTAATTACGTACAACATTGTAGATGTCTGGAAAATATACTTTATTGAATAAAGTCCTCTATGAACTTACATTGACAGGTTAGCATGTTTAAAATTGATTTCACAACAAATTACTCATTAAGCACAGTGCACCTGGAACTTATGACGAAAGTACAGAGGGATGGGCAGAGGAAACCACCAATAGTAACAGAGAGAGCTAACATTCATGGACTTACGGATTGAATTACTATCCTTTTAATTTACATCTAGCAGAAGTTAAACATGGCAGAATTAACAGTACTCCCTCCGATCCAAATTAATTGACTCGGATTAGTGTAGATTCAGATGTATCTAGACTTGTTCTAGTGCTAGATACATCCGAATCTATAGAAACCCGAGTCAAGTAATTTGGATCGGAGGGAGTACCATTATCAACGGTACATAGCTTTTGGCTTATAATTATTGGATAATCATCTATGTCAGCTTAGGGGCTGTTTGGTTACCATCTACAGTTTGTCACGCCTAAGTTAGGCATGCCACATATTATTATGTGCATGTTGCTGTTTTTACCATAGGTCATGGCTTGCAACACTTGACTATCTGCATGGTCCATGCCCAACAGACAACTTTTTGCCAAATATTGCAATGTGCGGCCAACTGTTCTTTGGCACACTTTTTGTGTCAAAGCACAATTGTCTGAAGTTAGTTTTGTCAAATTTAACTACAAACCAAGCATGACCTTACAGAAAGGTTACTATGTCCAAAGAGTTTTTAATCGGTTTCACAGTAAATTAATCAACAAGCACAGAGGACCTGGGCCTTACAATGTTATAAGTAAGGAGGGGACGTGCCAGTCTTTTGCTATCAAAACAGAGGGCAATTAGTGTTGCTGCGTATCAACCTTTTGTCAGTCTAGCCTATGGATCTAATTGTCGTCCTACGATTCAACTAAGGGACGAGCTTCTGTCTACCTTGTTGGTGAGGACTAGCGGCGCTCGGGACACGATTTTAAGCTAGCGAGCTACAGCTTTCCGTCCAAGCAGACAAGAAGTAAAGGTCAACGTGACTTGCCTTCGGATGGGTGCTCAAATCCGCAGTCTTGGATGGCCCGGAGCAGCTCGGGCTTGAGCAGGAAGTCCCTGAATCCGGAGCTGTGGATCCCGACGTAGCCCTTCTTGGCGACCTCCCCGGCCTTGGCGGCGGCGGCGCCATCGACCGCCTTGTCTTCGTCCTCGTCGTAGTCCAGGAGCTCCTCCTCGTACACCTCGGCCTCCTTGGCCTCTCCCATCCTAGGAAACACAGAAATCCGACCGTCAATTCAAGCGCAAGCAAGAGAAAACCGTCAAATTCAAACCCTAGAAACCAGATCTCGTGGTCCAGAGACGAACAAGGTAGAAAGTGAAGCCGGAAACTCACATGAATGGATCCGGCGGAGCGGGGGCGCGCGGGGAAGCGGAGATTTGGCGGCTGCAAAGAAGAAATCGGCGGGGTTAGCGCGGGGTTTGGGGAGGTTTTGGGCGCGAGGTCGAGGATAGGGTTCGGCGATTACCGCTGGATGGTTGGTTTTGGGGGCTAGGGTTTCGTCTCCGTCGTCGTTAGCTTCGAGTTGGAGCCGGCGCACCACACTATATAGACAGGCCTAGGCCGTCGATGGGCTCCCATGGCCTAATCGGCGCTCGTCAGGCTTTACGGCCCAACTGCTACACACATCTGGGAATTCTTAATTGTTATTACTATTTTCTTCTGTAAATTTCAGAAATAATACTCGAAATAAATAATACACAGTCGTTTTTACCTAGCCGATAGGTATAAATCTTCATCACCATAGAGCATAGACGATACTAGGTGCACATGCGCGCTTCGTCGCGTCATCTACAGTCTATTTGGCAGAGTGTGGTAGGTGTGTTGTACTCACTCACTACTATTTAAATATATTACCATAAATTAATTGATAGATAAATGTGTCATTTACGTGTTACATATCTGAAACTGAGATATCCAACCTTAGACGCAAGAAGCGAAACCTTATTCTATATTGAAGCTCATAAGCAATATTTTTTTTAAAAAGGAGCATATATTAATATCAGAAGATACCAATTACACTCAGCCTCTGCAACAACGCATTACCTTATTGGCATTACGGATGCACACAGTCAAAAAAAGAAAGAAAAATTATATAAAAGAAAAGTCCCGCTACAGTGATTAGTTCCTTTAAGTAAATAAAAAGGTATATCGAGCAAAACGTGGCGGTGTACGGGTGCACGAGGTCGGGAGCGATGTTGAATCGGTACTGTGAAGGATCAAGACGGAGAAGCAGAGACGACCGACGCTGGATGCGGGAGATGGACGGGAGGCAGTGTCCTCATGAGTGGAGGGGCAGAGGGAGCGGAGGCGGCCGTGCAGGTTGCTGGGGAGACGGAGAAAGGGCTTTGATGGGCAGAAGCTCGGGACTCGGGAGCTCGGATGGAGAGAAACGGGATCAATATAAGGGTGGGCGAGAGGGAGGGCCAACTCAGACGACTTCGTCAAGACCAAATCAAGCTAGTGATGACCCAGAGTGAAGATCAAACGAACGGCCAGAAACGCGCGCGCGGGCAGATAGGCTCATATGGCTTGCTTTTGCTCAGCCTTAAATTATAGTATAATGTCATTGAGCTGGTTAGAGACTTATCGTCGACGTCGAAGATAAAAGACTTACTTATCATCCACATTGTAAACTCACATTTCATCCTGGCAATTGCAGCAAATGCTTCAAGAGCTCTTGGTACTGGCTACTACTATAAGAACTAAATGGAGCAAGCCTGATCCTCGGTAGGTGAAACTAAATGTTTCGTTCCATGTTGATTCCTATGCTGGTTCTACTGGTGCTCTACTACGTGACTATCAAGGCACTCTAATTGCCGCAACGTCGAATTTTCTGTCCCACGTTTCATCTCCTACAATGGCAGAAGCCCTTGTCATGCCACTTGGATGCAATAATATTGTAGCTGAATCGGATTCTTTGGAGGTAATTCAGACATGCACAGTAGAGCAATCTTGGTGGAGTGATGAGGCGGCAGCCTATGCAGGCTGCATTGATAGGCAACTAATATTGGCAATATGGTCTTTGTTTATTGTCCAAGTGAGGCTAACGAAGTAGCTCATGGGTTGGCTAGGGATAGCTTTATTAATAAAAAATCCTGTAATTGCATAGCCCCTAGTTTTCTTATTCCTAACTGATGAATGATGTAATTATGTTGATAATTAAAAAAGCCTCGCAGTAGAACAAGAATCAACTACTATGTTGGGACACACTGGTGGAATGTTTAGTCTTGCACCATTTTTCCTAATTAAACTCATTTTCACTTAATTGAGCTCAATTGCAACACAAACCCCTTTCTTTCTTATTGCGATTTCCCGCATCATTTCACTTAAATAAACTTCATTTCGATTTAATTAAGCTTTTTACGGATGTTTTCTCCTACCTTCACTCATGGCGGCGGTTTTGGGATAGACCTCGTGGCGGTGGAGACTCTGTCATGGTTTCGCCAATGGTAGGTGGCGAGGTTTCAACTCGTCAATGTCCATAGTTATGGGGTTAGGTTTTGGAAAAGAGAGGAACGTTGGAGATCGCGGAACGGTTAACAAACAAGCAATGCGGGACACGAGATTTACCTAGATTCGGACCCCGAAGAGAACCTTACTCCTTCTTGTCTGATCTTGATTGATGGTGAAACTGAAGGTTATAGGGGGTAGATGAGATCTAGCGGTGTGTATGCTAGGGTTGTGGATCTCCTCCTAGTCGCGCCCTCCTGACCTTTATATATGGGGAGGCCAGGTCTCAGGGGTAGGTCGAGTCGGTTACAAATTGGGCTTTCTCCCATTGAATTTCTATCCAAAGCTACCTGTGTTCTACAAGGAGTCGCATCCTTCTTGGGCTTAGGCCACCTTAAATCTTCCTAGGCTTCGCCATCAGGGGGACATCATCACATGGGCTTCTGTTGGGCCAGACCGGGTAGGCTAATGTTAGGCAGCCGTAGGGCATACCCATGTCAGTAGCCCCGATTCGACTTGAGATGATGGGGGAATACCAATCGGGGTATATCCATGAAACGGAGTCGCCAGCTGGATCGGGCGGACTAAAGCCTGGCCTAGGACGGATCGACTCGCCAAGTACGACGACTGGCGCAAACAACTAGAGGCCCGAGATAGTGGCTGCAATATGTAGCCTACCAAAACACTTGTAAACCCTAAATGACTACATATATAAAGCCACCAGGGGCACGCCCACTCTCCCCCCGCCTACGACAGCTCCCATGTAATCAATTGGTACATTGCAAATTTATCTATAATTTTTTATGTTCCATGCTTGGTTTTATCTAATTTCTTATGTTTTGTCCACACTTTGGAGTACTTTTTATATGATTTATTAGACTAACCTATTAACAAGAGCCACAGTACTAGCTGCCTGTTTTCTACTGTTTTTGGTTTCAGGAAAGTCAGAAAATGAATATTCTCGAAATTGGACGGGACAAAAGCCAAAGTCATTATTTTATCGGGGGACACCAGGAGCCAGAATACGAGACGGAGAGGGGCTGGGGCCCAGCCACACCACCTGGCCGTGCGGGCTGGGCCCGGCCACGCCAGGGGGTGGTCTGGCCGCCCCAGATACCCCCTCGGTCTCCCTCTTCGCCTATAAGATGCCTTCTAACCTAAAAATTCAGGGGGGGTCGACGTTTTTCCATAGAGAGTTCCGCTCCGCCGCTACCACCAGATTCCATGAAACAACACTAGAAACTCCGTTCTGGCACCCTGTCGGGACAGGGAATTGGAGGAGATCACTGCCATCATCAGCACCATCGCTTCTCCATCGACCATCCATGTTTCCCCCATCTATGAGTGAGTAATCCCCCGCTGTAGGCTATGGGGATGGTAGGGATTGGATGAGATCGTTTATGTAATGGCATCAGATTGTTAGGGCATGGTGCCTAGTATCTTGTATTAGTGTTTTATGACTTTGTTGCGACTTGTTATGCTTAATGCTTGTCACTAGGGCCCGAGTGCCATGATTTCAGATCTGAATATGTTATTGATTCATTATGATAGTATTGTTTATGGTCTTACCTGCAAGTTGTATATACACGTTGTTGTCCGGAACCAAAGGCCCCGAAGTGACAAAAATCGGGATAACCGAAGGGAATGGCTTTGATATGAGGATCACATGTGTTCACGGAGTGTTAATGCTTTGCTCCGGTGCTCTATTAAAAGGAGCACCTTAATTGCCAGTAGTTCCCTTGAGGCCCCGCTACAAACGGGCTGGCAGGACAAAAGATGTTGTGCAAGTTCTCATTGCGAGCATGTATGGTTATATATGGAACACATGCCTAGGATTATCTAGTACTTGGATGCTTTATCTTATTTATCTGCAATTGCCCTATGTTCTGATTGCTATGTGAATTGTCTTATCCATGCAACGCCCGTCCATCTATCCATATGCCTCACTTTTCGAATCCTCATTTCGCTATTATTCTTGCTGTCTTACTTTACTTTACTACTGCTACTTTACTATTCCAACTACAAAACTGTTACTCTTGATAAACCTTTGTGAGCAAGATTGTTTCTAGGTGCAGCTGAATTGACAACTCAGTTGTTAAGGCTTATAAATATCCTTTGTCTCCCCTCGTGTCGAATCAATAAATTGGGTTTCACTTCCCTCGAAAATACTGCGATACACCCCCTATACTTGTGGGTCATCAAGACTATTTTCTGGCGCCGTTGCCGGGGAACATAGCTTTATTTATCAAGTCCACTTGGAATCACTATTATTCAAGCTTAGTTTATTTCTACCTTGTTTGCTTGTTTCTTTATCAAAAATACAAAAAAAATAGTTCCTACACTAGTTGTTATTTTCGTTGGTCTGTTATTGTCTTGCTTTATCATGCTCTTTATCGATGGTTGGTTTCTTTGAAACTGAATCTTATTGGCAAGGTGGATTCACGGAAGAACAAAAATATTATTATAAGGAACACCATTTTTCACAAAAAAGAAAACACTTATGGGAACAAATTGATAAATTGTATACTATTGCTAGAAACGTGTGCTCTACTTATAATGTTACTTATTGTTTTGATAAATCTTGTTGTTGTAAGAGGTATAAACACCTCTCTTTTTAATGTGAGTATAATGATAATGTTACCATATCTTCTTATGTTAAAGGAAATTATGACTTTTATGATGTGGAGCAAATTGAAGAATTTATTGCTTGAAAGGGTGCAATTGAACTTGCTAGTTTGCTTGAAAATATTGATGATTCACCTTATAAATATGAGGTTTATGATATACTTAGATTTTGCTTTGATAATTACAAGGAAGAAAATGGCTATATTCTTGCATATATTAATAGATACTTTTCACAAATGGAAGAGACTAATGCCTTGCAGGATCCTATGGAAGAAAAAATTGATGAACCTGAAAGCTCATTAGATGAAAAAGAGGAGGAGAGTGATGAACAAAAGGAGGAAGAATGAATTAGCTACCCATGCCTACCTTCTAATGAGAGTAACTCTTTATCCCTTACATTATTTGATTGTCCCCCACGCTTACCAAAGGAGGATGAATGTTATGCTCATGTTATCTATGATATTCCTTTATTTGTGCTTAACTTCGATTTGCATGGTACTAAAGAGTTTTTCTTAGAAAATATTTATGATAAAGCTCTAGACGATGGTCCTATATTGAATGATCAGCCATCTTGTTATAGAATTGTTAAAAGTGGGTTTGAAGGTTTTAATCCCACTATTTTTGAGCTTGATGAAAATTATGTGTTTGTAGATCATGAAAAGCATGCTTTATGTGATAGTTATATTGTTGAGTTTATTCATGAGGCTACTAAAAATTATTATGAGAGAGGAAAATATGGTTGTAGAAGTTTTCATGTTATTGACACACCTCTCTATGTGCTGAAAGTTTTGAAGTTACTCTTGTTTTATCTTCCTATGCCTATCACTTTGTTCTTTGCGAATTTATTTGCATACAAAATTCCTATGCATAGAAAGTGGGTTAGACTTAAATGTATTTTGAATTTGCTTCTTGATCCTCTCTTTTACTTTAATTCACATTTCTTATGTGAGCATCCTCTTAAACTATCATGCCTAACTTAAAGGCGTTAAAGAAAGTACTTATTGGAAGATAACCCAAAAGTTTTAGATGAGTCTTGGAAGTTATTACTTTTGTAATAACCTCTCCTTATTCTTTTTATTTGCTTTTTGTGCCAAGAGTAACCTCTAATGAGAGAGAAGTAATGCTTGGGAAAGTTGCTGTCCCGAAACAGATTTTTGTTCTTGACCGTAAATATTCGTGTAAAATCTCTGTACGTAGGTTTGAGGCGTGAATTTTTTTGCTTCTGCCCCAGGTTGCTATCTAACTTCCGTTAGTTCAACACTTTTTGATTTGAGCAACAGACGATCTTCGAAAAAATTTGTCTTTACCTGCTGGTCTGTTTTGGCAGATTTTTGCCATTATTTGCATTTGCTTCTTGTTGGTTCCTTGTTGAGTTCTTTTGGGGAATTGAGCTTTTTAAGGGAAGTGCCATAGTAGCTAGTGTTTTAATGAAGTTTTACTGGTGTTGAAACTGAACCCAAAGACTTATTATCTTGAGTGCACTAATGTTGCTAATAAAGATTGTGTGAAGTTTTATATGAAGGAAAATTTTCAGGTGTATGGAAGGAATGAGTAATGAGATGAAAGATGGACTAAAGCTCAAGCTTGGGGATGCCACCCGTGTCACCCCAAGAAATATTCAAGAGGTACAAGCGTCAAAGCTTGGGGATGCCCAAGGCATCCCCTTCTTCATCAATAAAAATCCTAGGTTTCTTCCAAATGCTTCATTTTTATTGTTTCATGCACAGTTGTGTTGTTCTTGGAGCATCTTATTTTTCGTTTTGATTTTGGTATTTGTTTGCTTGGTTTTCTTAGTTTGCTTGAATAAATTGGTTGGACCCCCTCTTTCATACATTGGTTTTCAAATAGTTTGGTTTGGATTGGAAAAGAGTAGGAAAGTTCATGTTTAAGTGGTAAAAGAGAGCTTGTTTTTGACTGTGGCCTATGCTTTCTCATGCCATGCTTGATATTGTTTTGGCTTTATTCTTAGTATTCTTTGTTGTAGCATGACTTGTTATAAACAATTGAGATTCCTTAATGTGCCTTAGAAGAATCATGCGTTGTTTTAGCATATTAAAGCATAGTATTGTGGTATTCTCCTTTGATGCTTTGTTTGGGTTGACTTGGCACATGCTCACACCATATTATGACTATCCAAAGTCACCTTAGCCTTTATGATCCTTTAATTTTCAACTTGTAGTATCACTTTATGCTTTGATAAATGATATTTTGTTGCTCTGCATGATTATGACCATTATTGCTCTCTTAGTTGGTTGCTCACAGTCTTTTGCTAGCCTCCACAACCAAGTATGAGTTCCACTCATGCATCCAACTCCTTAAACCAAGTTATTCCAAATAGTCCACCATACCTACCTACTAGCATATGCTATTCCAAGTATATTAATGTTTTTATCTACCTTCCAAATTAAACTTGTTATGAGAAAAACTAGTGATTAAAGCTCTCATGAACTTGATGGCACACTTTACTTTGCTGCATTTAATAAACTTGAACCATTGGGTCCTTCTTTGTTGCGTATATGCTTGCGCTTTATAAGTTGAAATTAGCAAATCCATGTATCACGGGGAACACTTTCAACATTGCACTTATACTTTGTACCCCGTTGATATCATGTTCTTTTGTTTATGGATCCCGACGGTGTGAAATAAAAGTGGAACTTATAAGATCATGGAGTTTGTATGTGTGTTAGAGAAACGCCTGGGCCGCTAGCCTAAGCCATGCCTAATCATGGTGGAAACTTGCAGCATCACCATAATGATCACTCTATGAAGCATCCTCAATAAAAACCTATGCAAATAGCAAATAAAAAGATCGCTGAGATGCTCATTGTCTGCTTGCCTTGTCATTTTGATTATGGGATAGCTCCTGTATCATGTGCAAGGGGTACCCCGTTGGCAGTTCTTTATGATACATATGTACTTACAATGACAAGAGATTACTCGTGACTAAAGTTGAGTAGCATGAGGTTCGGTCTTCGTAAGTAAGGGGCATGAGATTTTGGTTTCTAACTTGTCAAGCATATCCTCTTAGTTATGTCACTTTAACCTCAATCACCTTCAAGATGCTTATGATAGGGGCAATGAGAGCTGAAAGCTAATAAGTACCATAATTTTTGGAAGCTCTTTATGAGACTTGAATCCCTACTTCCTTCTATGAAGACCTTTCTTTTACTTTTATGTTAAGTCCCCACCTTCTATCTTTATGCACCTACTTTGAAGAGCATAGTGGCCATTCTTAGTTCTATGTGCATTGTCCCAAGACTTGTTGATTGATGCATACCTTGATATTGCTTGTTTTAAACTATTTGTATCTAGTCACTCTTGTAAACTTTGAAGGTGTCCTATGCATTTATGTTTCCTACTCTATGAGGGACAAGCTGAATGCCACTATGCTATGTTTTCTTTATGTGGAACAAACAAATGTCTTGCAAAGCATTGTTATTCATGAATCTTTTGTTTATGCCTTTTCATGTTGCAACATAGTTTCTTTGTTTTATTGCTAGAACTTTGTCTTTCATGTTATGATTGAAGTACTATGATCCTAGATTTGAATGTTTTACAAATATTTTGATCAAGTTTATGATGGTGCATGTCACCTCAAAAATTATTCTTTCTTTTTATCACTTACCTACTCGAGGACGAGCATGAGTTAAGCTTGGGGATGTTGATACATTACAAATGTATCTATAATTTTTTATGTTCCATGCTTGGTTTTATCTACTTTTTTCTGTTCTGTCCACACTTTGGAGTACTTTTCATATGATTTCTTGGACTAACCTATTAACAAGAGCCACAGTGCTAGCTGCTTGTTTTCTGTTGTTTTTGGTTCTAGGAAAGTCAGAAAATGAATATTCTCGGAATTGGACGGGACAAAAGCCAAAGTCATTATTTTACCGGGGGACACCAGGAGCCAGAATACGAGACGGAGAGGGGTTGGGGCCTAGCCACACCACCTTGCCGCGCGGGCTGGGCCCGGCCGCGCCAGGGGGTGGTCTGGCCGCCCTAGACACCCCCTCGGTCTCCCTCTTCGCCTATAAGATGCCTTCTGACCTAAAACCTCAGGGGGGGTTCGACGTTTTTCCACAGAGAGTTCCGCTCCGCCGCCACCACCAGATTCCACGAAACAGCACCAGAAACTCCGTTATGGCACCCTGCCGGGAACGGGAATTGCAGGAGATCATCGCCATCATCATCACCATCGCTTCTCCATCGACCATCCATGTTTCCCCCATCTATGAGTGAGTAATCCCCCGCTGTAGGCTATAGGGATGGTAGGGATTGGATGAGATCGTTCATGTAATGACATCAGATTGCATGGTGCCTAGTATCTTCTATTAGTGCTTTATGACTTTGTTGCGACTTGTTATGCTTAATGCTTGTCACTAGGGCCCGAGTGCCATGATTTGAATGCTTTATATTATTTATCTGCAATTTCCCTATGTTCTGATTGCTATGTGAATTGTCTTGTCCATTCAACGCCCGTTCATCCATCTCTATGTCTACCGCACTCAAATCCTACTGTTTACTGCTATTGTTACTACTGTCTTTACTTTACTACTGCTGCTACTTTACTATTCCAACTACAAAACTGTTGCTACTGATAAACTGCTGTGAGCAAGATTGTTTCCAGGTACAGCTGAATTGACAACTCAGTTGTTATGACTTATAAATATTCGTTGGCTTCCCTTTGTCGAATCAATAAATTGGGTTTCACTTTCCTCGAAAATACTGCGATACACCATCTATACTTGTGGGTCATCATCAATCTATGATCATATACTAGACTGACAGCAGGATGTAGCGATCCTCCACCGAGGGGACGTGAACCTTGGTACATTGCATGCCAATCTCGCTCCCAGATTTTTCTACGTCGCATTGCCTCCTCTACGTAAGCTACCCCTATAGCATCTGTCGTGTCAATACCAGAACAGTTGACGCCCACCGTGGGGCAAGTGGTGTATAGAGGTGATGATCCGGGCGGGATCCCTCACCTTCACCGGCTGCCAGATCGCATCTAGCGTGGCGCCCGAGTACTGCTAGCCAAGGACGTGGGATTCACACCCGATCGATCTGGTTTGCCTGGCGTCTAACGTGGCCAATGCGTACACGCACATGGAGATCGACTTGAAAAATCCCGAGTGCGGACATACATGATCCGCCTCATGACTCATGAGTTTTCCTATTTCAGTCCCATCTCTTTCCCTCTCCTTAATTATTACTTGATCTAATCTTTTGCATGCATCGTATTGGCAATACTGCTTGAAGGGAAGAAGGGCAACAAAGCTCTAATCGATGGTACTAGCTAGAAACTACTGCAAAACTATATGATTACATGAGGTCCAAACAAGGTCAACCGGAGCACACTCGCAAGTTGTCTTGGATTGGAAATCTGGACTGTGTTTGGTGGCGTCATGTATATCGTCTCGCGGATCATAAAATCATAATAAACTCGTGATTCAGTGGAGACAAATTTCGACCGCTATCTTTCTTATTCAGTTACTCTTCGTATACTATTTCTATCAAATACTTATTCGACTCGTGTGCTGTCATTTGTGCGCAGATTTTGCACTTTAGTGCCAGTACTAGAAGGACCTTGCGCGCTTTGTTGCGCCGTTTTTCGCTTGTTGGCATTTTCTTTTTTTCGTGCCACATGGTTTTCAGCTAAATACGGTGTAGAGAAAAACATAAAAGACCTATAGGGGCAAAATAGGTTCACCGCAACCATTGACACGAGCAGCTTGTCGTGGAGCTCGTCGATGGACACGGGGCACATCCAAAACCCTCGGGGAACCATCCACCACGACTCTGCTGTCACAGACATAACCAACCGAATCCTATTAGACATCAACAGGTACATGAACCAAGCGAATCAAGAACGAAAATAAGAACCCGCACAATAGAAAATACAGTACCAACGCCTTAACGACCATGGCGACCTTGAGAAACTTAGCAACATCGATAAAAAAAACACAAAAAAGATCGAATTGGGCACCATAGCTCAACGCCAACACAACCAACAACAATATTCCAACAACAATATGAAACTAAAAATTAATAAAAGAACATAACAACATTCTCATGACAATAGTACCAAATTGTCATTATCTCTGGGCTTAGAATATTGAGCAGCTATGAATTTGAATGATAACTATACCAAAATTGGACAGAACCAACATCTTCGGGGAGGTATAGAAATTTGCGCATCACAATGCAAAGAGAAATAAACATGATACTTTAATTTTGTAGAAGTGATTTTTAATTTGTTTGCACCACTAATCGATCGTGTATGGGCAATACCCGTATAGACCATCATTATGCATGCTTTTATTTATCTTTCAGGCTATACTGTGTATAGATGACTTTAAGCGTGATATCAAATAAAAAATATTGCTTATCCCTATTGGCACGAGGAATTGGGCAGAATGCATTATATGAACTTACAATGGCATGTAAATGAACCACATTTTCCATATAAATAGTACCATAACCATACTCCCTCCTTTCTAAATTAGGATGCCTATTTCGCAAAGAAAAATTAAGATGCCTATTACATTCGGTCAAAGTCAAAGTTCAGAAACTTTGATCAAATATATATGAAATAATATTAACATTTATAACATAAACTCAAAGTTATTATAACCAACATAAAATATGTTTTCATATTCTATGCATTTGTATTCCAAAAGTTAATATATTTTTATATATAGTTGGTCAAATTTTAGAAAGGTTGACATTGGTCAAAACTAATATGCATCTTAATTTAGGAAGGATGGAGTATTACTTTAGTTTCCTTATAGGTATCTAAATAAATAAACGGTTTGGTTGGATCATAGTGGTACGTAAAAATGATAAACCCCAACTTGGGGATGCCAGCATAGGTCACAACTCATACCAATCAGGAGTGGCACGAACCCTCGTCGACCTGCGAGGTTCAGCAGCAACTTCGTTCGAGGTTTCATGATCATCATCATTAGCTTCCTCTCTTATTGGTGCAGGCGGCACAGAAACATCTTCCGGTGCTGCACTACTCTCAAATCCGAGAGAAGGTTCAACAACCTCGTCGAGTTCTACTTTCCTTCCACTCACTTCTTTCGAGAGAAACTCCTTCTCAAGAAAGGATCCATTCTTAGCAACGAAAACTTTGCCTTCGGATCTATGATAGAAGGTATACCCAATTGTTTCTTTAGGGTATCCTATGAAGATGCATTTTTCCGCTTTGGGTTCAAGCTTGTCGGGTTGTAACTTCTTTACATACGCTTCGCAGCCCCAAACTTTAAAGAACGACAACTTAGGTTTCTTACCAAATCACAATTCATACGATGTCGTTTCAACAGATTTAGATGGTGCCCTATTTAAAGTGAATGCGACTGTTGACACGCCGTAAACGTATCCATAATTTTTGATGTTCCATGCTTGTTTAGTATCTACTTTCTTATGTTTTGTTCATACTTTGAGGTATTTTTATACATTTTCTAGAACTAACCTATTAACAAGATGCCACAGTGCCAGTTGCCTATTTTCTGCAGTTTTTGGTTTCAGAATAGCTAGTAAGGAAATATTCTCGGAATTGGACGGGACAAAAGCCAAAGTCAATATTTTACCCGAAGCAACACGGAGTCCGAAGGAGACATGAAGTGGCGCACCAGGGCAGCCACACCTGGTGGTGGCGCGGCCTGGGGGCACGCCACCAGGGGTGTGGGCCCCCTGGTGCTCCACGGACCTTGCCCTTTCGCCTATAAAAGCCTCCCGGGACGAAACCCTAAGTACCCGATCAAAATTCCACGAAAGAGTCTATAGCCGCTGTCATCTCCATCCCTAGATCGAGAGGGATCTGAAGCTTTTCCCGGCACCCTGTCGGAGGGGAGAGATCACCCTGGAGGCTTTCTTCATCACCATAACTGCTATTGTTTACTTTACACACTTTGCTTAATGCAATTATCTATTGCTTGCAACTTAATACTGGAGGGGGTTCGGATGATAACCTGAAGGTGGATTATTAGTCATAGATGCAATTGGATTACGGTCTGTGTATAATGTTGTAATGCCCAATCAAATCTCGTAGGAGTCAAGATGATTAGTATATGCATGGTATGCTTTCTCGAGTCTGTCAATTGCCCCGCTGTAATTTGTTCACCCAACATGTTAATTATCTTAAGGAGAATCACCTCTAGTGAACTATGGACCCTGGTCCATTCTTTTACCATTGATAAACCATCTACTATTTACGGTTTACTGTTTACTTTCTGCAAGCAATTACTATCTTACACACAATACGTTTAATCCTTTGTTTTCAGCAAAACCGGTGAGATTGACAACCTCACTGTAAGTTGGGGCAAAGTTCTGTGGTTGTGTTGTGTAGGATTCCAAGTTGGAAACAACACCTTTGAGTTGTTTCCTTGCTCCTACTGGTTCGATAACCTTGGTTTCATAACTGAGGGAAAACTTGCTGCTGTGCTCATCATACCTTCCTCTTGGGGTTCCCAACGAGTTCGATATATTTTGAGCCATCAAGCCTTTTTTTGGCGCCATTGCCGGGGAGTCAAGGACATCTTCACAAGGGGAGTCCCTCACAACCAATCTCTTTACTTTGTTTTTTTGGTTTGGCTAGTTTATTTCTACTTTATCTGGTTTGCTTCTTTTTATCAAAAATACAAAAGAAATTAGTTCCTACTATAGTTGTTATTTTCGTTGGTCTGTTATTGTCTTGCTTTATCATGCTTTCTATCAATGGTTGGTTTCTTTTAAACTGAATCTTATTGGCAAGGTGGGTTCACGGAAGAACAAAAATATTATTATAAGGAACACCGCTTGTCACAAAAAGGGAAACACTTATGGGAACAAATTAATAAATTGTATACCATTGCTAGAAACATGTGCTCTACTTATAATGTTACTTATTGCTTTGATAAATCTTGTTGCTGTAAGAGGTATAAACACCTCCCTTTTTAATGTGAGTATAATGATGATGTTACCATATCTTCTTATGTTATGGGAAATTATGACTTTTATGATGTGGAACGAATTGAAGAATTTGTTGCTTGGAAGGGTGCATTCGAACTTGCTTATTTGCTTGAAAATACTGATGATGCACCTTATAAATATGAGGTTTATGATATACTTAAATTTTGATTTGATAATTACAAGGAAGAAAATGGCTATATTCTTGAATATCTTAATAGATGCTCTCCGCCAACAGAAGAGACTAATGCCTTGCATGAGCCTATGGAAGAAGAAATTGCTGAAACTGGAAGCTCATTGGATGAAAAAAAGGAGGAAGAATGGAGCAGCTACCCATGTCTACCTCCCAATAAGAGTAACGCTTTAACTAATACCTGATTTGATAGCCATCCATGCTTACCAAAGGAGGATGAGTGTGATATTTATATTGTTAAGTTTGTTCATGATGCTACTGAAAATCATTATGAGAAAGAAAAATATGGTTGTTGGAATTCTCATGTTACTAAAACACCTCTCTTTATATTGAAAGTTCCAAAGTTGCTCTTGTTTTATCTACCCATTCTTATTACTATGTGCTTCTTTGATTTATTTTCTTACAAGATTCCTATGCATAGGAAGTGGGTTAGACTTAAATGTGTATCATATTTGCTCATTGATGCTCTCTTTTGCTTCAATTCATATTTCTTATGCGGGCATCATTGAAATTATCATGCCCATCTTAATGGCTATAAAGAAAGAGCTTTTTGAGAGACAACCCAATTTATTTTTGCTTTCAGTTTATTTTTGTTTATTTGAGTCTTGGAAGTTATTGCCTCAGTAATAACCTCTCCTTATCATTTTTGTGTGGTTTTTGAGCCAAGAATAACCTCTAATAAGTTAGAAATAATGCTTGGGAAAGTTGTTGTCCCGAAATAGATTTTTGTGCTTCGCTGTAAAAATTCGTGAAAAATCTCTGTATGTTAGATTGAGCTATAATTTTTTGTGCTTCTGCCCATGTTGTTATCTAACTTTCGTTAGTATAACACTTTCCGATTTGAGCAACAAAAGATCTTCGAAAAAATCTGTTTTTACCTGCTGGTCTGTTTTGACAGATTTCTGCCATTATTTGCATTTGCCCCTTAATCTCTTTCTCTTTGAGTTCTCTTTGATCACTTGAACTTTTAAAAGAAATTGCTACAGTAGCTTGTGCTTTGATGGATTTTTTACTTGTGTTGAAATTGAACCTAAAGACTTATTATCTTAAGTACACTAATGTTGCTAATGAAGATTATGTGAAGGTTTGTATGAAGGAAATTTTAAAGTGTAGGGAAGAATAATGTGATAAGATGAAGTATGGACTAAAGCTCAAGCTTGGGGATGCCACGCGTGTCACCTCAAGAAATATTCAAGAAGTACAAGCGTCAAATCTTGGGGATGCCCAAGGCATCCCCTTCTTCATCAATAAAAATCTCAGGTTTTCTTCCAAACACTTCATTTTTATTATTTCATGCACAATTGTGTTGTTCTTGGAGCATCTTCGTTTTGTTTTTAGTTTTCTTTTGCTTAGTTTGCTTAAATAATTTGGTTGGACCCCCGCATTCATACATAGTTTCAAATAAGTTGATTTGGATTGGAAAAGAGTAGGAAAGTTCATGCTTATGAGTGGTACAAAAAGGAGCTTGTTTTGACTGTGGCCTAGACTTTATCATGTCATGTTTGATATTTCTTTGACTTTATGCTTAGTGATTATTGCTGTAGCATGACTTGTTACAAACAATTGAGATTGCTTAATGTGCCTTGAAAGAATCATGCGTTGTTTTAGCATATAAAAGCATAATATTATGGTATTCTCCTTTGATGCTTTATTTGGGTTGACTTGGCGCATGCTCACACCATGTTAAGACTACACCAAGTCACCATAGCCTCTATGATCATTTAGTTTTCGACTTGTAATATCACTTTATGCTTTAATTAATAATGTTTTGTCGCTTTGCATGATTATGGCCATTATTTCTCTCTTAGTTGGTCGCTCCCAGTCTTTTGCTAGCCCCCACATGTACCAAGTATGAGTTCCACTCATGCATCCAACTCCAAATAAAACTAAGTTATTCCAAAGAGTCCACCATACCTACCTATTAGCATTATTGCTATTCCAAGTATATTCATGTTTTTATCTACCTTCTGAATTAACTTGTTATGTGAAAATTAGTGATTAAAGCTCTCACAAACTTGATGTCACACTTTACTTTCTTGCACTTAATAAACTTGAACCATTTTGCCCATCTATGTTGTGTATATGCTTGCGCTTTGTAAGTTGTGAATTAGCAGAACCATGTTATCATGGGGAACGCTTTCAACATTGCACTTTATTTAGTTGATATCATGTTCTTTTGCTTATGAATCCTGGTGGTGTGAAATAAAAGGGGAGCTTGTAAGCTCATGGAGTTTATATATGTGTTAGAGAAACGCCTAGACGGCTAGACTAAGCCATGCCTAATCATGGTGGAAACTTGCAGCATAACCATAGTGAGCAATCTGTGAAGCATCCTCAATAAAAAACAAAAAAAACCTATGCAAATAGGAAATAAAAACCTATGCAAATAGGAAATCAAAGGATCGATGAGATGCTCATTGTCTGGTGCCTTGTCATTTTGATATGGGAAAACTCCTATATCATGGGGCAAGGGGTACCTGATGGCTCAATACACGGCGCCCAGAAAAGTGCTTGGTGTGTGGTGTTGATGTAGAGCTCGTTGGGAACCCCAAGAGGAAGGTATGATGAGCACAAGACAAGCTTCCCTCGATTATGAAACCAAGGTTTAATCGAACCGGTAGGAGCAAGGAAACACCTCAAAGGTGTTACTAGCTGAGCTTTTGGCGAGGCGCACTAAGGTGCTAGTAGCAACGTGGAGACCTGCACAACACAACCACAGAACTTTGTCCCCAACTTGCGATGAGGTTGTCAATCTCACCGTGTTTCTGAAAACAAAGGATTAAACATATCGAATGGAAAGAAGTAAAAGTTTGCGTAAAGTAAACACAAAGCGAAAAGATTGTAGATTGTATGTAAAAGAAAGGACCGGGATCCATAGTTCACTAGAGGTGGCTCTCCTTAGATAGATAACATCTTTGGGTGAACAAATTACAGCGGGCAATTGACAAACCGAGAAAGCAATACATGCATATACTAATCATCTTGACTCCTTTGAGACTTGATTGGGCATTACAACATAATACATGTATCGCCATCCAACTGCATCTATGACTAATAATCCACCTTCAGGTTATCATTCGAACCCCCTCCAGTATTAAGTTGCAAGCAACAGATTATTGCTTTACTAACTGCGTGTAAAGTAAACAATACAATTGTTCTATGAACAAAGGATCGTTGTTTTCTCCCTAGTAGCAACACATCTAGTACCTTAGAGATTTCATCACTTCCCCAGTTACGAGGCATGAACCCACTATCGAGCATAAATACTAACTCTTGGAGTTGCTAGCATCTACTTGGCCAAGATAGCTAGTAACCAAGTAAAGCCTGCAAGATCTCAAATAACAAAGACATGATAGAATCAATAATCAATCTGAAATAGCATCTCAATATCCATCGGATCCCCGCAAACACAACATGTATGGATTACAAATAGATGATCTTGATCATGAACGGAGCTCACAAGATCTAAACATGAAAGCACAAAGGAGGAGAAACCAGCCATCTAGCTACTACATGGATCCGTAGTCCAAGGATGAACTACTCACGCATCACACCGGAGGCTTGCATGGTGATGAAGAAGGCCAACAGGGTGAAGTCCCTCTCCCGTGGGTCTTGAAGAGCTTCAGATCCCTCCCGATCTAGGGATGGAGATGGCGGCGACTCTGAGACTCTTTCATGGATTTTGATTGGGTACTTAGGGTTTTCGTCCGAGGGCAACTTATAGGCGGAAGGAGGCCGAGGGGTCTTGGGGTCGGCCATACCACCCTCGGCGGGCGGGCTGGCCCGCCGCTGCCGTGGTGTGGCGGCCTCAGCCCTCTCCGTCTCGTATTCTGGCACTTGATCCCTTCCGGAAAAATAGGCACTTTGGCTTTTGTCCCGTCCAATTCCGAGAATATTCATTTTCTGACTTTTCTGTAACCAAAAACAACAGAAAACAGGCAGCTGGCACTGTGGCTCTTCCAAAGTTGGAACAAAAAACAAGAAAGTGGATAAAACTAAGCATGGAACATCAAAAATTATAGATACATTTGCAATGTATCAACATCCCCAAGCTTAACTCCTGCTCGTCCTCGAGTAGGTAAGTGATAAAAAGAAATAATTTTTGAGGTGACATGCACCATCAAAGACTTGATCAAAGTATTTGCGAAACATTCAAGGCTGGGATCATAGTACTTCAATCATAACATGAAAGACAAAATTCTAGCAATAAGCAAAGAAACTATGATGCAACATGAAAAGGCACAAACAAAAGATTCATGAATAACAATGCTTTGCAAGACGTTTGTTTGTTTCACATAAAGAAAACATAGCATAATAGTATTTAGCTTGTCCCTCAATAGAGTAGCAAATATAAATGCATAGGACACCTTCAAAGTTCATAAGAGTGACTAGATACAATAGTTTCAAACAAGCAATAACAAGTTATGCATCAATCAACTAGTCTTGGGATAATGCACATAGAACTAAGAATGGCCACTATGCTCTCAAAGTAGGTGCATGAAGATAGAAGGTGGAGACTCAATATAATGGTGGAAGAAAGGCCTTTTGTAAAAAGGAAGTAGGGATTCAAGTCTCATAAAGAGCTTCCAAAAATTATGATACTTATAGCTTTCAGCTCTCATTGCCCCTATCATAAGCATCTTGAAGTGATTAAGGTTAAAGTGAACAAACTATGGTGTACATGCTTGACGAAGTATAAGTCAGAAATCTCATGTCCCTTGTATGCGAGGGTCGCTCCTCATGCTACTCAAGTTTAGTCACCGGTAAGTTCTTGTCATTGTAAGTACATGTGTATCATTGAGAACCGCCAACGGGGTACCCCTTGTCCGATGATACGGAAGAATCCCCATATCAAAATGACAAGGCAAGCAGACAACGAGCATCTCAGCATTCTTCTTATTTACCATGGGAATATGGTGCTTTTTTCTCTCTTTCCTCTTTTCATAGTATCTTTTTTTTTCTTTTCTCTTTTTTCTCAATAGGACTCCTTTTTTATAAGAAGAATGCTTCATAGACAGCTCATTATGGTTACGCTGCAGGTTTCCACCATGTCAGCATGGATTAGACCAGCAGCCTAGGCGTTTGTTTCACACATATACATAACTCCATGGACTTACAAGCTCCCCTTTCATTTCACACTTACGACATCCATATACAAAAGAGCATGATATCAACTAGGTACAAGTACCAAGTGCAATGTTGAAAGCGTTCCCCATGAAAGCATGGTTCTGCTAATTCCCAACAAATAAGTGCAAGCATATACAACACAGACGACACAATGGTTCAAGTTTATTAGAGGCAATAAAGTAAAGTGTGCCATCAAGTTCGTGAGAGCTTTAATCACTAATTTCTCATAACAAGTGGAAGGTAAACAAAAGCATGAATATACTTGGAATAGCATAAGCTAGTAGGTAGGTATGGTGGACTCTTTGGAAAAACTTGGTTTAGGGAGTTGGATGCATGAGTGGAACTCATACTTTGTTGTGGAGGCTAGCAAAAGACTAGGAGCGACAAACTAAGAGAGCAATAATGGCCATAATCATGCAGAGCGACAAAACATCATTGATCAAAGCATAAAGTGATACTACAAGTTGAAAACTAAAGGACCATAAAGGCTATGGTGACTTGTGACAGTCATAACATGGTGTGAGCATGTGCCAAGTCAATCCAAATAAAGCATCAAAGGAGAATACCACTATATTATGCTTTAATATGCTAAACAACGCATGATTCATCCAAGGCACATTAAACAATCTCAATTGTTTAGAACAAGTCATGCTACAGAAAAGAATACTAAGCATAAAGACAAAACAATATCAAGCATGGCATGACAAAGCATAGCCACAGTAAAAAACGAGCTCTTTTTACCACATAAGCATGAACTTTCCTACTCTTTTCTAAACCAAACCAAACTATTTGCAAACCAAAGTGTGAAAGAGGGGGTCCAACCAAATTATTCAGAAAACTAAGCAAACCAAGCAAACTAAAAACCAAAACAAAAACGAAAAAAAAGACGCTCCAAGAGAAACACAACTGTGCACGAAACAATAAAAATAAAGCGTTTGGAAGAAACCTGGAATTTTTATTGATGAAGAAGGGGATGCCTTGGGCATCCCCAAGCTTTGACGCTTGTACTTCTTGGATATTTCTTGGGGTGACACGCATGGAATCCCCAAGCTTGAGCTTTATTCCATCCTTCATCTCATTACTCATTCCTTCCATACACCTGAAAATTTTCCTTCATACAAAACTTCACACAATCTCATTAGCAACATTAGTGCACTTAAGATAAATAAGTCTCAAGGTTCAGTTCTAACACCAAATAAACTTCCATTAGAACACTAGCTACTGTATCACTTCCCTCAAAAAGCTCAATTCCCCAAAGGAACTCAAGAAGGAACTAACAAGAAGCAAATGCAGAAAATGGCAGAAATCTGTCAAAACAGACCAGCAGGTAAATACGAATTTTTTCGAAGACCTTCTGTTGCTCAAATCAAAAAGTGTTGAACTAAAGAAAATTAGATAACAACCTGGGGTATAAGCACAAACAATTATAGCTCAATCCGACATACAGAGCTCTCTCAGGAAATTTTACGGTGAAGCACAGAAATCTGTTTCGGGACAGCAACTTTCCCAATCATTACTTCACTCTCATTAGAGGTTACTCTTGGCACAAAAATCAAATAAAAAGGATAAGGAGAGGTTATTACAGAGGTAATAACTTCCAATACTCATCTAAAACTCTTGGGTTATCTCCCAACAGGTACTTTTCTTTAACGCCTTTAAGTTAGGCATAAGAAGCAAAGAAAGAATCAAGTGTTCTCAAATGAAGAAGCATTAAGACCAAATTTTGTTTTCATAGGAGAAGCAAAAGAAATCTTTTCTCTCTTTTTAGGGAAGTGTTCTATACCTTTTTGAGTGGGAGTTGATATTTAATGGTGCCTTCTTTCATATCAATGATGGCACCAACAGTTCTAAGAAAAGGTCTTCCCAAAGTAATAGGACAAGAAGCATTGTATTCGACATCCAAAACATAGAAATCAACGGGGACATAGGAATCATTAACCATAATAAGAACATCATTAAGACTCCCCATGAGTTTCTTTTTAGCATTAGCATCAAGTGGGACATTCAAATAACAATCTTCAAGAGGAGGCAAATCAAGCATATCATAAATCCTTCTAGGCATAATAGAAACACTACTATCAAGATCACGCAAAGCTTTAAAATCAAAGTCATTCACTTTCATATTAATGATGGGTTCCCAACCATCTTCTTGCTTTATAGGAATAGAAGCTTTATGTTTCATCTTTTCTTCTTTAATCTTTATGAGAGCATCGGTAATGTGTTTTGTAAAGGCCATGTTCATAGCACTAGCATTAGGACTTTTAGCAAGCTTTTGTAGGAACTTAATAACTTCAGAGATGGTGCAACCATCAAGATCAAAATCAACTTTATCATCTAAAGTAGTAGAACTATTACTAGCCTCAACACTAGTGGTGGTAATAGTAGAAACACTAATGTTTATAGCAATTTCATCTTCTCTTTCCCACTTAGCATGTAATTCAGCTAATAGTCTAACATTTTCATCAATTCTTACTTGTATGGCATTAGTAGCTGCAAAGGGATTCTCATTAGTTTCAGGTTTAGCAGCCATTTTATTCAAAGTAGATTGAGCTTCAGCCAAAGATGCTATATTTCTTTCAAAGATTAGAGTTTTTCCTCAATAGTTTTATTGAAAGCGGTTTGTTTACTAATAAACTCTTTAAGCATAACTTCAAGTTCGTAGGAGCACTCTTATTATTGTTGTAAGGATTTCCATAAGCATTACCATTGTTGGGAGGATATGGCTTTTAATTGTTGTTACCAAAATTGTTCCTATAGGCATTATTACCATAAGCATTGTTGCCAAAGTTGTTATTTCTTATGAAGTTCACATCAACTTGCTCTTCTTGAGCGACCAAAGAGGCTAAAGGAACATTATTTGGATCAATATGGGCTTTCCCATGAACAAGCATGGACATAATAATATCAATCTTATCACTCAAGGAGGAGGTTTCTTCAACAAAATTTACCTTCTTACCTTGTGGAGCTCTCTCAGTATGCCATTCAGAATAATTAACCATCATATTGTCCAGAAGTTTTGTTGCAGCACCCAAAGTGATGGTCATAAAGGTACCTCCAGCAGCTGAATCCAATAGGTTCCTTGAAGAATAGTTTAATCCTGCATAAAAAGTTTGGATGATCATCCAAGCAGTCAGTCCATGAGTGGGACAATTCTTTACCAAAGATTTCATTCTTTCCCAAGCTTGAGCAACATGCTCATTATCAAGTTGTTTAAACTTCATTATTTCACTTCTCATGG
Source organism: Avena insularis (assembly GCA_023614405.1). NCBI lineage: Eukaryota > Viridiplantae > Streptophyta > Magnoliopsida > Poales > Poaceae > Avena > Avena insularis. The sequence goes on from CM042684.1 coordinate 537,393,931, forward strand.
ATATAATCTTAGCAGGAGGATAGTATTTTCCAATAAAAGCATCTTTGCACTTAGTCCAAGAATCAATACTATTCCTAGTTAAGGAATTCAACCATTCTTTAGATTTTCCTCTCAAAGAGAAAGGAAACAATTTCAGCTTAATAATATCACCATCTATATCCCTATGCTTTTGCATCTCACAAGGTTCAACAAAGTTATTTAGATGGGAAGCAGCATCTTCATTACCAATACCAGAAAATTGTTCTCTCATAACAAGGTTGAGCAAAGCAGGTTTTATCTCAAAGAAAGTATTTTCAGCCACAGGTGGAGCAATAGGTGTGCTCATAAAATCATTGTTGTTGGTGCTAGTGAAGTCACACAACTTAGTGTTCTCAAGAGTAGTCATTTTTTTGGGGTTTTCAAATAAGAAAGCAAACAAGTAAAACTATTTTTTTTGGATTTTTGAAGAACAAAACAAGCAAACAAAGCAAAAAGGAAACTAAGCAAAACAAAAACAACAAAGTAAGGAGATTGGTTATGAGGGACTCCCCTTGTGAAGATGTCCTTGACTCCCGACAGCGCTTGAAAAATCGCTTGATGGCTCAATACACTACGCCTGAAAAGTGCTTGGTGTGGTGTTGATGTAGAGCTCGTTAGGAACCCCAAGAGGAAGGTATGATGAGCACAAGAAGAAGTTTCCCTCAGTTATGAAACCAAGGTTTAATCGAACCAAGAGGAGCAAGGAAACACCTCAAAGGTGTTACTAGCTGAGCTTTGGCAGGGCGCACTACAGGTGCTAGTAGCAACGTGGAGACCTGCACAACACAACCACAGAACTTTGTCCCCAACTTGCGATGAGGTTGTCAATCTCACCGTGTTTTGCGGAAAACAAAGGATTAAACGTATTGAATGGAAAGAAGTAAAAGTTTGCAGAAAGTAAACACAAAGCAGTAAAAGATTGTCGATTGTATGTAAAGAAAAGGACCGATCCATAGTTCACTAGAGGTGGCTCTCCTTAGATAGATAACATGCTGGGTGAACAAATTACAGCGGGGCAATTGACAAACACCGAGAAAGCAATACATGCATATACTAATCATCTTGACTCCTTTGAGACTTGATTGGGCATTACAACATAATACATAGACCGCCATCCAAATGCATCTATGACTAATAATCCACCTTCAGGTTATCATCTGAACCCCCCTCAGATTAAGTTGCAAGCAACAGTTATTGCTTCTGAACTGTGTGTAAAGTAAACAATACAATTGTTCTATGAACAAAGGATCGTTGTTTTCTCCCTAGTAGCAACAACACATCTAGTACCTTAGAGATTTCTGTCACTTCCCTAGATTACCAGAGGCATGAACCCACTATCGAGCATGAATACTAACTCTTGGAGTTGCTAGCATCTACTTGGCCAAGATAGCTACTAACAACGGAAAGCATGCAAGATCTCAAATAACAAAGACATGATAGAATCAATAATCAATCTGAAATAGCATCTCAATATCCATCGGATCCCATAAACACAACATGTATGGATTACAAATAGATGATCTTGATCTTGAGCAGACTCGGAAGATCTAAACATGAAAGCACAAGGAGGAGAAACCAGCCATCTAGCTACTACATGGATCCGTAGTCAAGGATGAACTACTCATGCATCACAGGAGGCTTGCATGGTGATGAAGAAGGCCTCGGTGAATTCCCTCTCTCGGCAAGGTGCCAGAAGAGCTTGATCCCTCCGATCTAGGGATGGAGATGGCACGGCTCTGAGACTCTTCGTGGATTTTGATCTGTACTTAGGGTTTTCGTCTCGAGGGCAATATATAGGCGGAAGGGGAGACCCAGGGGGTGCCAGGGGCCACCACACCAACCCCTGGCATGGGCCTAGCCTGGCCGCGCGGCCAGGTGGTGTGGTCGGCCTCTGGCCCCTCTCCGTCTCGTATTCTGGCACTTGATGACTTCCGTAAAAATAGGCACTTTGGCTTTTGTCCCGTTCAATTCCGAGAATATTCATTTTCTGACTTTCCTGGAACCAAAAATAGCAGAAAACAGGCAGCTGGCACTGTGGCTCTTGTTAATAGGTTAGTCCAAGAAATCATAATAAAAGTACTCCAAAGTTGGAACAAAACACAAGAAAGTGGATAAAACTAAGCATGGAACATCAAAAATTATAGATACATTTGCAATGTATCAGTACCCCGTTAGCGGTTCTCTATGATATACATGTACTTACAATGACAAGAACTTACTCGTGACTAAAGTTGAGTAGCATGAGGTCCAGTACTCATAAGCAAGGGGCATGAGATTTTCAACTTATAACTTGTCAGGCATATCCTCATATTTGTTCACTTTAACCTTAATCACCTAAAAATACTTATGATAGGGGCAATGAGAGCTGAAAGCTAATAAGTACCATAATTTTTGGAAGCTCTTTATGAAACTTGAATCCCTGCTTCCTTCTATGAAGGGCCTTTCTTTTACTTTTATGTTGAGTCTCCATCTTCTATCTTTGTGCACCTATGGAAAGAGCATAGTGGTCATTCTTAGTTTAATGTGCATTGTCCCAAAACTTGTTGATTGATTCATAACTTTGATATTGCTTGTCCTTAAACTAATTGTATCTAGTCACCCTTATGAACTTTGAAGTTGTCCTATGCATTTATGTTTTGCTACACCATGAGGGACAAGCTGAATACCATTCTCATTATGTTTTCTATATGTGAAACAAACAAATGTCTTTCAAAGCATTGTTATTCATGAATCTTTTGTTTCTATCTTTTCATGTTACAACATAGTTGCTATGTCTTATTGTTAGAACTATATCTTTCATGTCTATGTTAGAGTACTATGATCCCAGCTATCAATGTTTTACAAATACCTTGATCAAGATTGTGATGGTGCATGTCACCTCAAAAATTATTCTTTTTATCACCTACCTACTCGAGGACGAGTAGGAGTTAAGCTTGGGGATGTTCATATGTCCTAAACGTATCTATAATTTTTGATGTTCCATGCTTGTTTAGTATCTACTTTCTTATGTTTTGTTCATAGTTTGAGGTATTTTTATACATTTTCTGGAACTAACCTATTAACAAGATGCCACAGTGCTAGTTGCCTGTTTTCTGCTATTCTTGGTTTCAAAAAAGCTAGTAAGGAAATATTCTCGGAATTGTATGGGACAAAAGCCAAAGTCAATATTTTACCCGAAGCAACACGGAGTCCAAAGGAGACACGAAGTGGCGCACCAGGGCAGCCACACCTGGTGGCGGCACAGCCTAGGGGGCACGCCACCAGGGGGTGTGGGCCCCCTGGTGCTCCACTGACCTTGCTCTTTCGCCTATAAAAGCCTCCTGGGACGAAACCCTAAGTACCCGATCAAAATTCCACGAAAGAGTCTGTAGCCGCTGTCATCTCCATCCCTAGATCGAGAGGGATCTAAAGCTTTTCCCGGCACCCTGCCGGAGGGGAGAGATCACCCTGGAGGCTTTCTTCATCACCATAACTGCCTCCGGTGTGATGCGTGAGTAGTTCATCCCTGGACTACGAGTCCATGTAGTAGCTAGATGGTTGGTTCTCCTCCTTTGTGCTATCATGTTTAGATCTTGTGAGCTCCGTTCATGATCAAGATCATCTATTTGTAATCTTACATGTTGTGTTTGCGGGGATCCGGTGGATATTGAGATGCTATTTCAGATTGATTATTGATTCTATCATGTCTACGTTATTTGTGATCTTGCATGCTTTCCGTTGTTAGTAGCTATCTTGGCCAAGTAGATGCTAGCAACTCCAAGAGGGAGTATTTATGCTCGATAGTGGGGGTTCATGCCTCTAGTAATCTGGGGAAGTGACAGGAATCTCTAAGGTACTAGATGTGTTGTTGCTACTAGGGAGAAAACAACAATCCATTGTCCATGGGACAATCATATTGTTTACTTTACACACTTTGCTTAATGTAATTTTCTGTTGCTTGCAACTTAATCGGAGGGGTTCGATGATAACCAAGGTGGATTATTAGTCATAGATGCGGTTGGATTACTAGATATGTATAATGTTGTAATGCCCAATCAAATCTCGTAGGAGTCAAGATGATTAGTATATGCATGGTATGCTTTCTCGAGTCTGTCAATTGCCCCGCTATAATTTGTTCACCCAACATGTTATTTATCTTTAGGAGAATCACCTCTAGTGAACTATGGACCCCGGTCCATTCTTTTACCATTGATAAACCATATACTATTTACTGTTTACTTTCTGCAAGCAATTACTATCTTCCACACAATACGTTTAATCCTTTGTTTTCAGCGAAACCGGTGAGATTGACAACCTCACTATAAGTTGGGGCAAAGTTCTGTGGCTGTGTTGTGTAGGATTCCAAGTTGGAAACAACACCTTTGAGTTGTTTCCTTGATCCTACTAGTTTGATAACCTTGGTTTCATAACTGAGGGAAAGTTGCTGCTATGCTCATCATACCTTCCTCTTGGGATTCCCAACAAGCTCGATATATTTTGAGCCATTAGCTGTCTCTAATGCATAACCCCAAAATGATAATGGTAAATCTATAAGAGACATCATAGACCAAACCATATCTAAGAGAGTTCAATTACGATGTTTGGACACGCCATTACACTGTGGTGTTCCCGGCGATGTCAACTGCAAAAGTATTCCACATTTCTTTAAATGCATGCCAAACTCGTAACTTAGATATTCACCTCCATGGTCAGAATGCAGAAACTTAATCTTATTGTTACGATAATTTTCTACCTCACTTTGAAATTCCTTAAACTTCTCGAAAGTTCCGGACTTATGTTTCATAAAGTAGACATACCAATATCTACTCAAGTCATCCGTGGAAGTAAGAACATAACGATATCCACCAGACGATGCTACGCTCATTGGGCCGCACACATCGGTATATATTATTTCCAATAAGTCCGTAGCTCACTCCATTGTCCCAGAGAATGGAGTCTTAGTCATTTTTCCCATTAGACATGCTTCGCATCTTTCAAGTGATTCAAAATCAAGTGATTCAAGAAGTCCATCAGAATGGATTTTCTTCATGCGCTTCACTCCAATGTGACCAAGACGACAGTGCCACATGTATGTAGAATTATGATTCATTTTTATTTGTCTAGCATCTATGTTGTGAACATGTGTATCACTACTATCGAGATTCAATAAGAATAAACCATTCATCTCAGGTGCATTACCATGATAAATATTACTCATATAAATTGAACAACCATTATTCTCAGACTTAAATGAGTAACTGTCTCGCAATAAACAAGATCTAGAAATAATGTTCATGCTTAACGCATACACCAAATAAAAATTATTCAAGTTCAAAACTAATCCCGAAGGTAGATGAAGAGGGAGCGTGCCAACGGCGATCACATCATCCTTGGAGCCATTTCCAACGCGCATCATCACCTCATCTCTCGCCAGTCTTCGTTTATTCCGCAACTCCTGTTTCAAGTTACAAATATGAGCAATCAAACCAGTATCCAATACCCAGGCACTACTATGATTACTAGTAAGATACACATCAATAACATGTATATCAAATATACCTTTCTTCTTGATGTTATCACTCTTCAGATCTGCCAGGTACCTGGGGCAGTTGTGCTTCTAGTGACCTTCACCCTTGCAGTAGAAGCACTCAGTATCAGGCTTAGGACCAGCCTTGGGCTTCTTAGCAGGTGAGTCAGCTTTCTTGCCGTCCTTCTTGAAGTTTCCCTTCTTTATAGGCTTGCCCTGTTTCTTGAAATTGATGGTCTTATTGACCATCAACACTTGGTGCTCCTTCTTAATTTCCACTTCAGCAGTTTTTAGCATGGAGAAGAGTTCAGGCAACGTCTTGCTCATGCAATGCATATTGTAGTTCATCACAAAGTTCTTATAGCTAGGTGGCAGTGATTGAAGGACACGATGAATCCCCAACGCATTAGGAATCGTTATTCCTAATTCTTGGAGCCTGTTCACGTGCCTAGACATTTTGAGCAAGTGCTCGCTAACGGAGCTGCCCTCTTCCATCTTACAATTAAAGAACTTCTTAGAGGCCTCATAGCTCTCCACGGACGCATGAGTCTCAAAGATCAGCTTGAGCTCATTGACAATCTCAAAGGGGTCGTGGTGCTCAAAGCGCTTCTGAAGCTCTGATTCTAAACCGTACATGATGGCACACTGAACTGTGGAGTAGTGATTTTTCCAAGTGATGAAAACATTCTTAACATCATCAGATGCATACTCTACAGGTGGGTCACCTAGCGGTGCATCGAGCAGATAGGTCAACTGACCAACACTGAGGACAATCCTCAATCCATGGAACCAGTCCGTGAAGTTGCTTCCATTGTTTTTCAGCTTTTCTTTCTCTAGGAACGCATTAAAGTTGATGGAGGGGGTCGCCATGATCTACAACATATTTGCAAAGAGTTTAGAGTAAGTTATGACAAATTTAGTTGAAATTTAATTCTTAAATTAACTAGGTGAACTCCCACTCAAAACAACATCCCTGATGTTGCCTTAGTGATTACACAAACCAAATCCACTATACCAAGTCCGATCTTCACGAGAGAAGATGTAGCTTGAAAGGCGAACAATCAACGTGTTCATCATATTATTCATATGACTCATGCTTTACCTTTCGGTAGTCCCTGTTCTGAGACCATGTATGTACATGCTAGGCTCGTCAAGATTAACCTTAGTATCTGCATGTGCAAATCTGGCTTGCACCCGTTGTATGCACACGTAGAATCTATAACACCCGATCATCACGAGATGGTTCGAAATGACGAGTCTTAGCAACGGTGCCTACTAAGGACGAACACTTTATTACTTGATATTTTAGTGAGAGGGATCATCTTATAATGTTACCGTCGCAATCTAAGCAATACAAGATGCAAAAAAGGATTAACATCACATGCAATTCATAATATGTGACATGATATGGCCCTTTCTTCTTGTGCCTTTGATCTCCATCTCCAAAGCACTGGCATGATCTCCATCATCACCAGCGTGCCATCAAGGTCAGTGGCGCCGCTTCATGGTTGTCCATCACTTAACAACAACTATTACAACTACTTGGAATAAAGCTATTACATGATGAATACACACGTAGGTCTTAAGAAAATAAATACAACCATTAGGCTCCTGTCGGTCGCCATATTACAATAAGGATCATTGCATACATCAAATATATTCACAATCACATCGTGGCCATATTACATCACATGCCCCTGCAAAAGCAAGTTAGACGCCTCTAATTTTCTTTGCATGTTTTACGTGGTTTGGGGCTTTCATATAAGAATCGATCTTATCTACGAACAAGAACCACAAAGATGATACAAGTGTTGTCAGATGCTAATTGTAAATTGAGTCTTAACTATGGTGGGAGAGACAGACACCCGCAAAGCCACTTGTGCAATGCAAGTTGCACGTCGAGCGTGGAGAAAGTCTCATGTGCGAGGACATCTAAGGTTAGCCCGGACCACTTCATCCCACCATCCTGCAAGATGCAAAGTACACGTGAAGACAGCGACAACAAAAGCATCAACTCCCACAAAACCATTGTGTTATACTCGTGCAATAGATCTATGCATAGACACGGCTCTGATACCACTGATGGGTTTTTAGCAGGGAAAACAAAAAAATTCTAACGCAAGGACGAACAAAACTAAGATCTAATCTATGGAAAAGCCAACATCTAATCTATGAGATAAGTGCAACGAGATAGATCTGTACTAACCCTTGTAGATCCAAAGCCTTGTTCAAGATCGGATCTTGTGGTTGATGTAGGCGATCACTTGTCGATCTCAATATCGAGTAGACGATCCTTCCGGCGCCGTGTTCCGGCAGCGCTTCTGCACTCGGTCACACGTACAGCTCGATGTAGACGATCCTCTCCCTGTTCCAGCGGGCAACGGAGGTGGTAGATCTCCACGGAATTCCAGCAGCACGACGACGTGGTAATGGTGGTGGAGAAGGATTTCTACAGGGCTTCACCTAAGCCGGAGCAGGAGGACGGTGGAGGAGAGAGGCGACCAGGGTTTGGGGTGGAAGGGGCAAGGGGGGGAGGCGCCCCAACCCCTCTTTATATAGAGGGGGTGCAGCCTAGGGCTGCCCCCCTTGGCCCTCTAGGCCGGCGCACCAAGGGAAGGGGGAGGATTTCTTACCCCCCAAGTTTCCCTCTTTCTTTCTTGGTTTTCAAGTAAACCATGTGGAACCTTTTGGAACTTTCCGAAACACTCCGAAACCTACTCCAGAACATTTTCGAAACCCGGAAATTGATCTCCATTATATGAATCATATTCCCCGAACAGTTCCGTATCTCCTCGTGATGTTCCGAATCCAATCCGAGACTCCGAACAACATTCGGTCTCCAACACATATTCCATATCTACCTAAAACAACATCAAACCTTAAGTGTGTCACCCTACGGTTCGCGAATATGTAGCCATGATCGAGATACCTCTCCGATCAATAACCATCAGCGGGATCTGGAGATCCATAATGGCTCCCACATACTCAACGATGACTTTGTGATCGATAGAACCATTAACATACGAAACCAATTCCCTTTGTCATGCGATACTCTACTTATCCGAGGTTCGATCATCGGTATCTCCATACCTAGTTCAACCTCGTTACTGATAAGTACTCTTTACTCATTCCGTGATATGCCATCCCTTGTGACCTAGTCACATGCTTGCAAGCTAATTAGATGACATTCCACCGAGAGGGCCCAGATGAAGGGTTCACAACATAGAAAACAAAAAAAATTCTACGATGGGAACTATACGCCAAGATCTATCTACTAGATAGAAGCAACGGGTGGATATACATCCATAGAGAACTTACCCTCGAAGACAACAAAGTTTTGTTAATGAGTAGGAACTCGTGGATGATGTAGTCGTACGTTTGCCGATCTCAAGATCGTGTGGAAGTCCTAGCGCCGCAACCCAAAGCATCCGCTTTTCACACACGTTAGCCACGAACAACCTCCCTCCTCGCTCCAGCGGCGATGCAGCAAGAACTCCTTCTAGATGAAATGCCACCGGGAACATTTATCTCGCTAATCCGAGACCATGGGGGAATAATTCTAGAGGGGGAGAGAGATCCTTCACGAGGAGGTGTGAGGAAGAAGGGTGAGAGGGGTGGCCTTTTATAGGAGGAGGGGGTACCCCTCCCCATGGCCGGCACCCCATGGGGGGGTGACCCCTCACCTCCCCCATTCATGCGGTGGTAACTCCCTCCACATTAAAATGCCCCTTCACATTCTCTTTTAAAGTCTCCACTTTAAATGCATTAAATTTCTCCAAATTTAATGCTCTCTCATTTAATAAAACTCTTTTATTAAATTTATTCAGAATTTTGTCAATTACTTTAATTAATAAACATTCACATAAAACCCCCTGCAACATTTCAATATTATATGCATAACCAATTTCTGCAATTTCACCCGAAACAGTTTTGGTGTCTATTGAAATAATTTCAGCGCTTTGCAATTCATTCGTCTAAAACACATTTGCTCAAAATGGTGTTGGTGTCCCTTAAGTGTGTCACCCTACGGTTTGTGAATAATGCAGACATGATCAAGACCCCTCTCAGATCAATAATCAGAAGCGGGACCTGGAGATCCATACTGACTCCTACACATTCTACGATGACTTCTGTGATCGTGAGAACCTTTAACATTAGTAACAAAATCCCTTTGTCTCACGATATATTACATGTCCGAGATTTGATCAACGGTATCTCCATACCTAGTTTGATCTCGTTACCGACATATACTCTTTTCTCGTTCCCGTGATATAACATTCTAGTGATCTTATCACTTGCTTGCAAGCTAACCAATGTGATATCACCGAGAGGGCCCAGAGTATATCTATCCGTCATCGGGATGGACAAATCCCACTCTTGATCCATGAGCCTCTATATAACACTTTCGTAGCATTGGACCCACCTTTATAATCACCCTTTCAAGGTGTGACGTTTGATATTATCAAGACACTCTTCCAGTGTTAGTGATTAACATGATCTCATGGTCTAAGGACTAGGATTACTTTGTTAGATGTTATAGCAATATAAACACAATTACTTTGATCGTAATGCTATAGTTCGGATGAATGTTCATCACATCATTCCACTAATGTTGTGACCTCGTTATGAACAACATCCAATGTCCATGATCAGGAAACCTTGATCATCTTGTTAATCAACGAGCTAGTTTATAAGAGAGGCATAACTAGGAACTTTCCTTTTTGTTTATTAAACACACATGTATTAACGTTTCCAAATTAATACAATTATAGCATGTAAAATAAACATCTATCATATACTTGGAATATGTATAATAACAACTTTACTATTGCCTCTCAGGGCATATTCCCTTCAGTCTCCCACTTGCACTAGAGACAATAATCTAGTTACATGGTGATAAATCTAACACCCATGGAGTTCTTGTGTTGATCATGTTTTGCTCTAGGGAGAGTTTTAGTCAATGGATCTGCTACATTGAGATCCGTATGTACTTTACAAATCTTTATATCTCCATCCTTGACATTCTCACGGATGGAGTGAAACCGGTGCTTAATATGTTTGGAATTCTTGTGAGACCTTGGTTCCTTTGTGTTGGCTATGGCTCCATTGTTGTCACAATAGATCACCATTGGATCCAACGCACTAGGAACCACACCCATTTCGGTAATGAACTCCTTCATCCAAACTGCTTCCTGTGCTGCTTCTGAAGCAGCAATATATTCCGCCTCCGTTGTTTACCTTATTACCACAGGTTGTTTGGATCTCCTCCAACTAACTGCTGCTCCGTTCATGAGAAATACGTATCCGGATTGAGACTTAGAGTCATCCTGATCAGTGTCAAAGCTAGCGTCAACATAGCAATTAGCGACCAACTCTTCTTCACCTCCGTATACAAGAAACATTTCCTTAGTTCTTCTCAAGTACTTAAGGATATTCTTGACCTATATCCAGTGTTCCAAACCTGGATCAGATTGGTACCTACTAGTCAAACTAATAGCATGTGCCACATCCGGTCTTTTACATAGCATGGCGTACATTATAGAGCCTATGGATGAAGCATAGGGATCTAATCCATTATCTCTCTTTCTTTCGCTGTAGCCAGACTTTGAGTCTTACTCAATGTCTTGCCTTGCAACATAGGTAAGAACCCCTTCTTACTTTCGTCCATTTTAAACTTCTTTAAAATCTTATCAAGGTATGTACTCTGCGATAGCCCTATTAGGCGTCTTGATCTATCTCTATAGATCTTTATGCCTAATATATATGACGCTTCACCAAGGTCTTTCATAGAAAATTTGCTGTTTAGATAACTTTTAACACTGTTTAAAAGATCTATATCATTTCCAATCAATAATATGTCATCCACATATAATATCAGAAATGCCACATTGCTCCCACTCACTTTCTTGTAAATACAAGCCTCTCCATAAGTTTGGACAAATCCAAACTCTTTGATCACCTCATCAAAGTGGAGATTCCAACTCCATGATTCTTGCTTCAGTCCATAGATGGATCGCTGAATCTTGCACACCTTGTTAGCATCCTTAGGATCGACAAAACCCTTTGGTTATATCATATACAACTCTTCTTCAATGTTACCATTAAGGAACACAGTTTTGACATCCATCTACCAAATTTCATAATCTAAATATGCAGCAATTGCTAACATAATCCTAACTGATTTTAGCATCGCTACGGGAGAGAATGTCTCATCGTAGTCAACTCCTTGAATTTGTCGAAACCCTTTTGCGACAAGTCGAGCTTTATAGACGGTTACATTACCATCAACATCAGTTTTTCTTTTGAAAATCCATTTATTCTCAACAGCCTTTCGGTCATGAGGTAAGTCCACCAAGGTCCAAACCTAGTTTTCGTACATGGATTCCATCTCGGATTTCATGGCTTCTAGCCATTTGTTGGAATCCGGGCTCATCATCGCTTCTTCACACGTCGCAGGGTCATCCATTTCATCAACCATGAAATTCACAACAAGATTCCCATACAACTTAGGAGCTGCACGTGTCATGCTTGACCTGCGAGGTTCATTAGTGTCCTCTTTCGTAGTTTCATGATCATTATCATTAGTTCCTTCTTCATTTGGTGAAGTCAACTCCGGAACAACTTCTAGCGCTGCGCCACTCGCCATTCCATGAAGAGAAGGTTCAATAACGTCTTCGAGTTCTACCTTTCGACTACTCACACCTTTCGCGAGAAACTCTTTCTCTAGAAAGGATCCATTCTTGGCAACGAAAACCTTGCCCTCGGATCTATGATAGAAGGAATACCCAATTGTTTCTTTAGGGTATCCTATGAAGACGTATTTTTCCCGCTTTGGGTTCGAGTTTATTAGGCTGAAGTTTCTTCACATAAACATCGCATCCCCAAACTTTAAGAAATGACAGCTTAGGTTTGTTTCCAAACCATAATTCATACGGTGTCGTTTCAACATATTTAGACGGTGCCTGATTTAAAGTGAATGTAGCGGTTTCCAGTACATAACCCCAAAATGACAGTGGCAAGTCAGTCAGAGACATCATAGATCGAACCATATCCAATAGAGTATGATTACGACGTTCCGACACACCATTACGTTGTGGTGTTCCGGTAGGCGTGAGTTGTGAAACTATTCCACACTCTTTCATGTGTGTGCTAAACTCGTAACTTAGATACTCACCTCCACAGTCGAACCGTAGAAATTTGATCTTTCTATTACGATGATTTTCCACTTCATTCTGAAATTCTTTGAACTTTTCAAAGGTTTCAGATTTGTGTTTCATCAAATAGATATACCCATATCTACTCAAATCATCCGTGGAAGTAACAAAATAACGATATCCACCTCGCGCCGACACACTCATTGGACCACATACATCAGTATATATGATTTCCAATAAATTTGTCGCCCGTTCCATTGAACCGGAAAATGGCGTTCTAGTCATCTTGCCCATAAGGCATGGCTCACATGTATCAAATGATTCAAAATCAAGTGATTCCAAAAGTCCATCAAAATGGAGTTTCTTCATGCGTTTAACGCCAATATGACCTAGACGGCAATGCCACGTATATGCAGATATATCATCATTAAGTTTAATTCTTTTATCATCAACATTATGGATGTGTGTATGAGTACTATCGAGATTCAAAAGAAATAAACCATTCATCACGGGTGCATGACCATAAAAGATATTATCCATATAAATCGAACAACCATTGTTTTCTGATTTAAACAAATAACCGCTTTGCAATAAACACGATCCGGATACAATGTTCATGCTCAGTGCAGGTACCAAATAACAATTATTTAAGTTTATCACTAATCCCGATGGCATATGGAGAGGCAACATTCCGACGGTGATCACATCAACTCTTGATCCATTGTCGACACACATCGTGACCTCATCCCTTGCTAGTTGTCGCTTGTTCCACAGCCCCTGTATCGAGTTACATATATTAGCAACCGATCCGGTATCAAATACCCAGGTGCTACTGCGAGTACTAGTCAAGTACACATCAATAACATGTATATCATATATACATTTGTTTGCCTTGTCAGCTTTCTTGTCCGCTAAAAACTTGGGGCAGTTACGTTTCCAATGGCCAGTCCCCTTACAATAGTAGCACTCGGTATCAGACTTAGGGCCAGCCCGGGATTTCTTTTCAGGCGTAGCAATAGATTTGCCGCCCTTCTTTCCCTTTTGTTTACCCTTCTTGTATTTCTTGAAACTGGTGATTCTATTGACCATCAACACTTGATGTTCTTTCCTAATCTCCACTTCTACAGTCTTAAGCATTGACAGAAGCTCAGGGAGAGTCTTCTTCATGCCCTGCATGTTATAGTTCATCACAAAGCTCTTGTAGCTAGGTGGCAGAGATTGGAGAACACGATGTATGCCTAAGTCAATGGGAATCGTTATTCCCAAGGACACAAGCTTATCGGTGTACCCAGACATTTTGAGTACGTGCTCACCTACGGAGTTGTTCTCTTCCATCATGCAGCTAAAGATCTTTTCTGAAGCATTATAACTCTCTATGGCAGCATGGGTATCGAAAATCATTTTCAATTCACCCATGGTATCAAAGGCATTGCCATTTTCGAAACTTTTTCGAAGTTTTGGCTCTAGACCATACAGTATGCCGCAATGAACTAAGTTGTGGTCCTCCTGACGAGTTATATAGACATCCTTTTCCTCGTCAGGGGCATCAGGAACTGGTGGGGGGCCTAGCGGCGCTTCTAGCACATATTGCTTTTGTGCAGCAGAGAGGAGAATCCTCAAATTCATAGCCCAGTTGGTGAAGTTGCTACCATTCGCAGCAAGTTTCTATTTCTCCATGAACACATTGAAATTAAAAGTAGGTGGTGCCATCTACAACAGAATTTGTAAAGTTTATTTAGACTAAGTTTATGATAGATTGAGTTCAACTAAACTTCCACTCAAAAACAACATCCCTCATGTCTTTTTGGTGATTACATGAACCAAATTCACTACACCAAGTCCGATCATCACGTGAGTCGGTGTAGCTTCAAAGGCGAGCATCTATATGGGCATCATATCAACTATATGACTCATGCTTAACCTTTCGGTCCGTGTTCCGAGGCCATGTCTGTACATGCTAGGCTCGCTAAGTAAGATCCTTAGTACTCGCGTGTGTAAAACTGTCTTACACCCATTGTATGAAAGCGCAGAGTCGAGTACACCCGATCATCACGTGATGTCTCGAAACACGATCCATAGAACGGTGCATACTTAAGGAAGAACACATTTTTATCTTGATATTTAAATGAGGGATCATCTTATAATGCTACTAAAACGCCAAACAAGCAATATAAGATGCAAACATCATATGTGTAAAGTGAAATGATATGGTTCTTGCATTTGATCACTATCATATGCATCTTGGTATGATCTTTATCATTCCTTTGTGTGTAAGGCCAAGGTTTATGGAACTTACACGTTGGGTGTGCTGTAAGAGTATCAACTATACATCAACTTACAACATTATCATATCATGACACAAGCCCAGCAACGATCTAAACTAGACGCCTCTAATTTATCAATTGCAAAGTTTACGTGGCTTAGGGCATTCGAAGATAAAACCGTTCTTACCTACGAACATGGAACCACAACGATGATAACCAAATTATTAGCAACTCGTTGTAAATCAGATATTAACTATAGTAGGAGAGACAAACACCCGCCTGACACTTATGCAAAACTAGTTGCATGTCAGTCGTGGAACCGGTCTCATGTGCGATGACATGTAAGGTTGGTCTGGGCCGCTTCATCCCACTATGCCACCAATATCCAAAGTACATATAAGAAGCAATAACATGATCATCACCGCCCACATGCTCTTATGTGTTATACCCGTGCAAAGCACCTACGCATAGATCAAGCTCTGATACCACTGAAGGGTTCGCAGCATAGAAAACAAAAAATTCCTACGATGGGAACTATACGCCAAGATCTATCTACTAGATACAAGCAACGCGTGGATATACATCCATAGAGAACTTACCCTCGAAGAAAACAAAGTTTTGTTAACGAGTAGGAACTCGTGGATGATGTAGTCGTACGCTTGCCGATCTCAAGATCGTGTGGAAGTCCTAGCGCCGCAAACCAGCAGCGCATCCGCACTCACACACACGTTTAGGCCACCAAACAACCTCCGCCTCCTCGCTCCAGCGATGCTGCGGAAGCAGCAACTCCTTCTAGACGAAATGCCACCGGGAACATGTATCTCGCTCATCCGAGACCATGGGGGAATAATTCTAGAGGGGGAGAGAGATCCTCACGAGGAGGTGTGAGGAAGAAGGGTGAGAGGGGTGGCCTTTTATAGGAGGAGGGGGGGGTACCTGATGGCTCAATGCACGGCGCCCAGAAAAGTGCTGGTGCGCGGTTGATGTAGAGCTCGTTGGGAACCCCAAGAGGAAGGTATGATGAGCACAACAGCAAGTTTCCCTCAGTTATGAAACCAAGGTTTAATCGAACCAGTAGGAGCAAGGAAACACCCCAAAGGTGTTACTATCTGACCTTTGGCAGGGCGCACTACTGGTGCTAGTAGCAACGTCGAGACCTGCACAACACAACCACAAAACTTTGTCCCCAACTTGCGATGAGGTTGTCAATCTCACTGTGTTTTGCGGAAAACAAAGGATTAAACGTATCGAATGGAAAGAAGTAAAAGTTTGCAGAAAGTAAACACAAAGCGGTAAACAGTTTGTAGATTGTATGTAAAGACAAGGACCGGGATCCATAGTTGACTAGAGGTGGCTCTCCTTAGATAGATAACATGCTGGGTGAACAAATTACAGCGGGGCAATTGACAAACATCGAGAAAGCAATACATGCATATACTAATCATCTTGACTCCTTTGAGACTTGATTGGGCATTAAAACATTATACATAGACCGCCATCCAACTGCATCTATGACTAATAATCCACCTTCAGGTTATCATCCGAACCCCCTCCAGTATTAAGTTGCAAGCAACAGATTATTGCTTTACAAATTGCGTGTAAAGTAAACAATATGATTGTTCTATGAACAAAGGATTGTTGTTTTCTCCCTAGTAGCAACAACACATCTAGTACCTTAGAGATTTCTGTCACTTCCCTAGATTACCAGAGGCATGAACCCACTATCGAGCATAAATACTAACTCTTGGAGTTGCTAGCATCTACTTGGCCAAGATAGCTACTAACAACGGAAAGCATGCAAGATCACAAATAACAAAGACATGATAGAATCAATAATCAATCTGAAATAGCATCTCAATATCCATTGGATCCCCGCAAACACAACATGCAGAATTACAAATAGATGATCTTGATCATGAACGGAGCTCACAAGATCTAAACATGAAAGCACAAAGGAGGAGAACCAGTCATCTAGCTACTACATGGATCCGTAGTCCAAGGATGAACTACTCACGCATCACACCGGAGGCTTGCATGGTGATGAAGAAGGCCTCTAGGGTGAATTCCCCTCTCCGGTAGGGTGCCGGGAAGAGCTTTAGATCCCTCCCGATCTAGGGATGGAGATGACGGCGGCTAGAGTCTCTTTTGTGGATTTTTGATCGGGTACTTAGGGTTTTCGTCCCGAGGGCAATATATAGGTGGAAGGGGAGACCCAGGGGGTGCCAGGGGCCACCACACCAACCCCTGGCGTGGGCCCAGCCTGGCCGCGCGGCCAGGTGGTGTGGTGGGCCTCTGGCCCCTCTCCGTCTCGTATTCTGGCACTTGATGACTTCCGTAAAAATAGGCACTTTGGCTTTTGTCCCGTCCAATTCCGAGAATATTCATTTTCTGACTTTCCTGGAACCAAAAACAGTAGAAAACAGGCAGCTGGCACTGTGGCTCTTGTTAATAGGTTAGTCCAAGAAATCATAAGAATAGTACTCCAAAGTTGGAACAAAACACAAGAAAATGGATAAAACTAAGCATGGAACATCAAAAATTATAGATACATTTGCAATGTATCAACATCCCCAAGCTTAACTCCTGCTCGTCCTCGAGTAGGTAAGTGATAAATAGAAAGAATAATTTTTGAGGTGACATGCACCATCATAGACTTGATCAAAGTATTTGTAAAACATTCAAAACTAGGATCATAGTACTTTAATCATAACATGAAAGACAAAGTTCTAGCAATAAGCAAAGAAACTAAGATGCAACATGAAAAGGCACAAACAAAAGATTCATGAATAACAATGTTTTGCAAGACGTTTGTTTGTTTCACATAAAGAAAACATAGCATACAAGTATTCAGCTTGTCCCTCATAGAGTAGCAAATATAAATGCATAGGACACCTTCAAAGTTCATAAGAGTGACTAGATACAATAGTTTAAAACAAGTAATATCAAAGTATGCATCAATCAACTAGTCTTGGGACAATGCATGATGACCCACAAGTATAGGGGGTGTATCACAGTATTTTCGATAAGTAAGAGTGTCGAACCCAACGAGGAGCAGAAGGTGCTGGCTAGTGGTATGGATCAGGAATTCTCTGCAAATACTTAGCAAACGGATTTTTAGGGTTTTTTGATAAAGCAAGTAAGCAAAGTACGAGCAAATAAAAGACAGTAGGAATAAATGCAGCAAGTGTCCCAATCCTTTATGCAGCAAAGGACAAGCCAGTTGTATTACTTAAGATGACCAAACGTTCTCGAGGACACATGGGAAGGCCATCAGTGCTTTCGCTTCATATAGTTGATTAATCTTCTCTAGCTTGCTAAGTGTTGTGTGGGTGAACCTGTGCTAATGTACCACCCCATCCAAGACTAATACATACTTGTGATTATACCCCTTGCAAACATCCGTAAGTACAAGAAAGTAATTAAGGTAGAGACCTAACCATAACTTTAAACTCTAAGACCCTTACGTCCCTTGTGCAATGGTTTCCTAACGGGGGTTCAGGTTTCTGTCACTCCGGCAACCCCTACGATTAGTAGCCAAATACACAATGCATTCCCCTAGGCCCATATAGGTGAAGTGTCATGTAGTCGACGTTCACATGACACCACTAGAAGAAGTACACCACAACTTAAATATCAAACTATTGAATCTTTCTCAATACAACTCCACAAAAAACAACATGACTTCTTCCATTTCCTTAAGAACAAAACAAACTACTCACAAGACATCATATGGATCATGATGAGAGATGGAATAATGATGTATAACAATCTGAACATAAACAATAATTCAATGGTTCACTCAATAGCATCAACTACAAAGAGTAATCAACACCGGGAAAGTTTCCCCTATGAACTATGCAAGATTCAACCCAATTGTTACAGCAATATGGAGATGGTGATGAGGGTGCTGATGGTGGTGGTGGTGATGATGATGATGATCTCGATGAAGTCCATCTTGATGGTGGTGTTAATGGCAACGATCTCCCCTCTCCGGGAAGGAATTCCCCTGGCAGAAATCTGTCTGCCGGAGAGATCTTTCTCTCTCGGTTTTTTCCGCCCCGCAAAGGCGGCGGAATCTTTCTGTGGTTGCTCCCCTAGTCTTAGGGTTTCAGGAGGATGATATACGCCATAGGAGAGAGCCGGAGGTGGGCCAGGGCGGCCACACCACCTCCTGGCGCGGCCTAGGGCTGCCCGCGCTAGGGGGTGGTGTGGGCCCCCTATGGCCCATCTCCACTCCGTCTTCTGGCATCCTTAGTCTTTTGGAAAAATAGGATTTTCCGTATATTTTCCCAGCTTTTGTGATCTTCGCGAATTTTGCCTCCAAACAACACCTTTTCCATCAGAATCCTGACTGCAGCGGTCCATGCTCCAAAAGTCATCAACCATGCAAAAACAAATGAAATAACATAAGTATCACCTCTCAATATGAAATATATCAATGAATAATAGTGAATTAAGACATAGAATAGTGATGCAAAATGGATGTATCAACTCCCCCCAAGCTTAGACTTCGCTTGTCCCCAAGCGAAACTGAGCTCAATAAACATGGCCTTAGGTTTATGGAGCGAAGAGTCGATAAAAGAATACGGACAAGAAGCATCACATCCATCAAGTGCATAGATCATAACAGAAGACAACTCACTATTATATAACTTAGCTTGCAATGAGTAAAGGAAACACAATAAAGATACATAAAGTGAATCATAATTGGTAATGGCAAACTTACCTCTTGGTCGAAGAATAGTTGATAATTTGCTGGAGTTCACAAATAGCTGGTTTTCAAAGATAGCTTTGAAAGTAGTAAACATCAAGATAAGAGCAAAGTGCAAAACAAGGAACATAAGAAACATAATTGAATAAATCATCATATGAATGAATGAAACACAACAACTCAAAATACTTGCTGAGATAGAAGGGAGTAGGTTTACTGACTCAACTACAAAGTAAAAGAAAGGCCGTTCAAAGAGGGAAGCAGGGATCGCAAGTCTCATAAAGAGCTCCTAAAAATTATGATACTTACTAGCTTTCAGCTCTCATTGCCCCTATCATAGGCATCTTTAGGTGATTAAGGTTAAAGTGATCAAATATGAGGATATGCATTGACAAGTTGTAAGTTGAGAATCTCATGTCCCTTGAATACGAGGGCCGCTCCTCATGCTACTCAAGTTTAGTCACCGGTAAGTTCTTGTCATTGTAAGCATATGTGTATCATAGAGAACCGCCAACGGGGTACCCCTTGCCCAATGATACGGAAGAATCCCCATATCAAAATGACAAGGCAAGCAGACAACAAGCATCTCAGCAATCTTCTTATTTACCATGGGAATATGGTGCATTTTTCTCTCTTTCCTCTTTCAATAATATATCTTTTTTTCTCCTTTTCTCAATCTCTATCTCTTTTTTTATAAGAAGAATGCTTCATAGATACTCGTTATGGTTATGCTGCAGGTTTCCACCATGTCAGCATGGATTAGACCAGCGGCCCAGGCGTTTCTCTAACACACATGCATAACTCCATGGACTTACAAGCTCCCCTTTCATTTCACACTGACGACATCCATAGACAAAAGAACATGATATCAACTAGGTACAAAGTACCAGTGCAATGTTGAAAGCGTTCCCCATGACAGCATGGTTCTGCTAATTCACAACTTACATAGCGCAAGCATATACGCAACATAGGTGAGCACAATGGTTCAAGTTTATTAAGTGCAAGAAAGTAAAGTGTGCCATCAAGTTCGTGAGAGCTTTAATCACTAATTTTCACATAACAAGTTTAATTTGGGAGGTAGATAAAACAAGAATTTACTTGGAATAGCAATAATGCTACTAGGTAGGTATGGTGGACACAAATGGCGTGGGTTTTGGTTTAAGGAAGTGGATGCACGAGAAGAATACCCTCTCCATACAGGTTTTTGGCTAGCAAGGCTGGGTAGCAAGTATAAGAGTTGAAGGAAACAACCAAGCATACAAGTGATAAAGGCAAACATGCAATCTTCCTTGGAAGCACAAAAGATCTTAACTAGAGAATACTAAACTTATGAGCAAATCAAGAAAGAAAAATGATGAAATTATTTTTCTTTAAAGGTATTTTAACCTTTTCTTTCAACTCTCAAAAATAGTGTTGTTACTGACCGAGCCAGGTTTGCCAAAACAAACTGAATTAACTCAATGATCCCAAAGTGATACCAATACTAACAACAAGATCAATCATATAACCACGAATTGAAAACTAATATAAGCTATGCAAAAGAGTAAATGATAGAACTTCTCATTAATATTCCATAACGGCAACTCACACCAAGGGATACATATCTAACGAGAGAGGGGACACTTCCATAATGCAAACCATCCTACATAATAACTCATCTATTCATGATATGACTCTACTAAAAAGGTAAAAAGATAGAAGATAGTGATGTGATACCGCGGCACTCCCCCAAGCTTGGAACAAACCAAGGGGATGCCAAACCTGATGACGAATTACTCCTTCGGTGGTGGTGGTATACTCTCATCTTCGAGCAACAACTCCTTGGGATGAATCTTCAACTCTCTCATGTATGGATTGATGATATCTTCTAAGGAGTCGCCCCCGGCTGATCCAGTGGAAGACATTGTGGCTCCAAATCTGGGATTCTACCTGGCAGAAACAGATCGAAACAAAAACACGATGAAAACATGATATACGAACCTCGGAAGATCCTGGGAGTTATATATTACGAAGTTTCATAACAAGAGGAAGGTACTGGGTGAAAACGGGTCGGAGGCGGAGTTTGGGGTGGCCTCACCACCTGGTGGCGCGGCTTGGGGTGGGCCCGCGCCATAGGGTGGTGTGGGCCACCCTGGCTCCGGTTCCGTCCCTTTTTCGCTTCGTAACTTTCCTTATTGACTGGAAACTGCAAAAATATAGTTGGATTGTATTTTCGTGGAACTTTTCTTACCAGAACTGTTCCCTATTTGAAAACAGACTCTGCAGGTCTCTGAATTTGGTCCTCGATGAATTTCTCCGGAGTTATAACTTGAAAGGCATCAACATCTTCATTGTAAGAATATCTAGCAATATAGTGTTTGAGTCGCTGTCCATTCACTACTTGTGTAGTATTATCTTTTAAAGAAGAAATTTTTATTGCTCCTGAACGGTATACTTCTTCTATAATGAAAGGTCCTTCCCATTTTGACAGTAGCTTTCCTGCAAAAAATCTGAGACGAGACCTATACAATACAACTTTCTCACCCACATGAAATTCCCTCTTAAGTATTTGCTTATCATGCCATATTTTAATTTTTTCCTTAAAGAGCCTAGCATTTTCATAGGCTTCACTCCTCCATTCATCTAAAGAACTTAAGTCAAATAATCTTTTCTCACCAGCGAGCTTACAATCTCTATTTAGTTCTTTAACTGCCTAGTAAGCTTTGTGTTCTAATTCTAAGGGTAGATGACAAGCTTTCCCATAAATCATTTTGTAAGGAGACATCCCCATAGGATTTTTGTAAGCAGTTCTATAAGCCCATAAAGCATCATTCAACTTCTTAGCCCAGTTTTTTCTAGACCTATTAACAGCCTTTTGCAAGATGGATTTAATTTCTCTATTTGATAACTCTACTTGCCCGCTAGTTTGGGGGTGATAGGATGAAGCAATTATATGATTAACATCATATTTAGCAAGGGTCTTTCTAAAACCACCATGAATGAAATGAGAACCCCCATCAGTCATGAGATACCTAGGCACTCCAAACCTAGGAAAGATAACATCCTTAAGCATTTTTAGAGAGGTCTCCCCGTCTGCACTCTTTGTAGGAATGGCTTCTACCCACTTATTAACATAATCAACGGCAACAAGAATATGAGTGTAACCTTTCGAAGGAGGGAAAGGACCCATAAAGTCGAATCCCCAGCAATCAAAAGGTTCAATAACTAGAGAGTAGTTCATAGGCATTTCATTGCGTCTAGAAATATTACCAACACGCTGACATTCATCACAAGATAAAATAAATTTTCTTGCATCTTTAAAAAGGGTAGGCCAGTAGAAACCTGATTGTAGCACCTTTTGTGCAGTTCTATCTCCTGCATGATGTCCTCCATAAGCACTACCATGCCATTTACACAATATCTCCTTTTGTTCATATTCTGTAACGCATCTTCGCATAATACCATCCACTCCTTCTTTGTATAAGTGTGGGTCATCCCAAAAATAATGCCTCAAATCATAGAAGAACTTCCTCCTTTGCTGAGCTGTAAAAGTTGGAGGCAAATACTTGGAGACAATAAAGTTAGCATAATCAGCGTACCAAGGGCTCCCTCGCGAGCTTACCTCATCGCAGCTAACTGTTCATTTGGGAAACTATCATTAACGGGCATAGGGTCAAAAGAGATGTTTTCCAATCGAGATAAATTATCAGCTACAGGGTTTTCAACGCCCTTCCTATCTACTATATGTAGATCAAACTCTTGTAAAAGCAGCACCCATCTAATAAGCCTAGGCTTAGCATCCTTCTTCATCATAAGATATTTAATAGCAGCATGATCAGTATGAATGGTGACTTTTGAGTCTACAATGTAGGGCCTAAACTTATCACAAGCAAAAACAATAGCTAGAAATTCTTTTTCAGTAGTGGCATAATTCCTTTGAGCAGCGTCTAGAGTCTTACTAGCATAATGGATAACGTTTAACTTTTTATCGATACGTTGCCCAAGGACAGCACCTACAGCAAAATCACTAGCATCACACATTATTTCAAAGGTTAAACTCCAATCAGGTGGTTGAACAATAGGGGCTGTAGTTAAAGCCTTCTTAAGAGTTTCAAAAGCTTCCTTACAGTCATCATCAAAAACGAAGGGTACATCTTTTTGAAGAAGATTAGTAAGGGGTTTTGATATCCTAGAAAAGTCTTTAATAAACCTTCGATAGAAACCAGCATGACCAAGGATACTACGAATACCTTTGATGTCTCTTGGGCATGGCATCTTCTCAATTGCCTCAACCTTAGCTCTATCAACTTCTATGCCTCTTTCAGAAACTTTATGCCCAAGAACAATCCCTTCATTAACCATGAAGTGGCATTTTTACCAATTAAGAACAAGATTAGTTTCTTCACATCTCTACAAAACTTTATCAAGGTTGTGCAGACAATTATCAAAAGAAGTTCCATAGACAGAAAAGTCATCCATGAACACTTCTACAATTTCCTCACAAAAACCATGAAAGATAGCAGACATGCACCTTTGAAAAGTAGCAGGAGCATTACATAAACCAAAAGGCATACGTCTATAAGCATAAGTTCCATAATGGCAAGTAAAAGTAGTTTTCTTGATCTTGTTGTTTAACAGCAATTTGAGAGAAACCAGAATAACCATCAAGAAAACAAAAATGGGTCTTTTTAGACAACCTTTCCAACATTTGATCAATAAAAGGAAGCGGGTAATGATCTTTCTTAGTGACTTTATTGACTTTTCTAAAATCAATGCACATCCTATAGCCTACTACTATTCTTTGAGGAATAATCTCATCATTATCATTAGGAACAACGGTAATACCTCCTTTTTTAGGAACACAATGAACAGGACTAACCCATTCACTGTCAGCAATAGGGTAAATAATACCAGCATCCAGGAGTTTAAATACCTCATTCCTTACCACTTCCTTCATCCTAGGATTTAAACGTCGTTGGTGCTCTACTACTGGCTTTGCATCTGGTTCTATGTTGATAGAATGCTGACATATAGTAGGTGAAATCCCTTTTAAATCATCCAGAGTATAGCCCATAGCTCCTCGGTGTTTCCTCAAAACCTCCAATAACCTTTCTTCTTCCTTCCCTGAAAGTTTAGCGCTAATAATAACAGGATATATCTTTTTATCATCAATATAAGCATATTTAAGATCATCATGGAGAGGTTTTAGATCGAAAACCGGATCCTTTTTAGGTGGCATCGTGGTACCCAAGTCTTCTACAGGCAAGTTATGCTTAAGCATCTTAGGTTGATCATGGAGAATCCTGTCAATCTCATTCCTTTCTTCCATGAAGATTTCACTTTCATGATCTTCCATAAATTGCTGCAAAGCATTGTTAGGAGCAAGAGAAATAGAAGCAAGTTGTTCAACTCTAAAATCCTCATTGTGGGTTTCCTCTTCGCAAGGTTCTTTAGCAAATTTCAAAAAATTAAACTCATAAGATTCCCCATCAAACTTAGTCAAGATTTTCTCCCTCTTGCAATCAATAATAGCTCCACAAGTACTCAAGAAAGGTCTACCAAAAATGGTAGGATAAGTTTTATTAGCAGCTGAACCAAGTACTAGAAAATCAGCAGGGTATTTAATCTTACCACAAAGAACTTCCACGTCTCGTACAATACCAATTGGAGAGATGGTATCTCTATTAGCAAGGTGAATAACCACATCAATCTCTTCCAACTCGCAAGGACTGATTTCATGCATAATTTCTCTGTAAAGCTCATAAGGAATAACACTTGAACTTGCACCAATATCACATAAACCATAATAGCAATGATCACCAATTCTAACAGAAAGCACAGGAACACTAGCCTTTTTAGTTCTATTAGGATGTGAAACAATATTAGAAGCATACTCGCAAAAGACTATGTGCCCATCTTCGATGCTTTTAGTGACAAGGTCTTTCACAATTGCTACCACAGGTTCAATGTTTATTTGTTCATCAGGTTTTACAGTTCTCTTTTCACTTTTGGTGATTACATTAGTTATCATAGGATGGTCCTTTACCTTTTCTAGGAAGGGAATCTTCTCGATATAAGGTTCGGGTAAGATGAGATCAATAATGCAATACTCAGCACTCCCAATAGGAACATAGTCAACAATATATTTGTAAGGTGCATGGTATTTATTCCATCCCCTTTTTGGAATTTCGATATAGGAAGCAAAAGCTCTAAAGCAATTCGTAATAACTTGCAAATCAAGACCATAAACATTACTAATATTTTGAAAGTCATCAGTTCCCATAAAAGATTCAATGCATTCATAACCATAATTTATACCTGACTTTCTACCTTTGTCATTCTCCCAAGCTTCAGCATTGTCTTGAATACGGTCCCGAAGATCCCATTTAGCTTCTTATTCCATACAAGTGAATGATCCAGCACAAGAAGCATCCAATAAATATTTATCATGTAGAGGGAGCCTTGCATAAAAGTTATTGATAATAATATTGTTGGGGAGCTCATGAATGGGACATTTGAGCATTAGTAACTTCAATCTCCCCCAAGCTTGAGCTGTACTCTCTCCATCAAGAGGCCAAAAGTTGTATATTTGATTCCGATCTTTATGAATCCCACTAGGAGGATAAAATTTTGAATAAAAGAGAGGCACTATTTCCTCCCATTCCAGAGCTTGACCATTCTTCAGCAGCTTATACCATTCCTCAACTCTTCCTTTTAGTGATAATGAGAATAACTTCTTCTTGACTTGATCTGTAGTAATACCTGCACACTTGAACAACCCGCATAATTTGTGTATAAAGAGCAAATGATCACCGGGATGGACAATTCCATCCCCAACATAGTAGTTATCCATAACGCGATCAATAATTCTTGTAGGTATTTTGAAAACATCATTCTCAGCAGGTGGTGGTTTATCTACTACCTTAGCAGTGGTAGTAGCATTACCAAATAAGAAACTCCACGAATTATCCATAACAAAAATAAAGCAACTAACAGAAGTAAACAATACTCACAGTAGAAGTTTCCTTTACCAATTCCACTCTCCAATAGCGCTTCACTCCACGACAACGGCGCTAGAAAATAGTCTTGATGACCCACAAGTATAGGGGGTGTATCGCAGTATTTTCGATAAGTAAGAGTGTCGAACCCAACGAGGAGCAAAAGGTGCTGGCTAGTGGTATGGATCAGGAATTCTCTGCAAATACTTAGCAAACGGATTTTTAGGGTTTTTTGATAAAGCAAGTAAACAAAGTACGAGCAAATAAAAGACAATAGGAATAAATGCAGCAAATGTCCCAATCCTTTATGCAGCAAAGGACAAGCCGGTTGTATTACTTAAGATGACCAAACGTTCTCGAGGAAACATGGGAAGACTGTCAAGTTCTTTCGCTTCATATAGCTGATTAATCTTCTCTAGCTTGCTAAGTGTTGTGTGGGTGTGTTGGAGATATGCCCAAGAGGCAATAATAAAGTGGTTATTATCATATCTTCACACTTATGATAAATGTTTACATACCATGCTATAATTGTATTAACCGGAAACATTAATACTTGTGTGATTTGTAAACTAAAATAAGAGTCCCTAGTAATGCCTCTTGTTAAACTAGCTTGTTGGTTAATAGATGATCATTGTTTCCTGATCATGAACATAGAGATGTTATTAACAACAGGATCATATCATTAGGAGAATGATGTGATGGACATACTCCTATAGATAAGCGTAGCATAAAGATCAAGTCATTTCAATAGTTCAATTGCTATATGCTTTCTGATACATAGTAACCTAATTCCTTCGACCATGAGATCATGCATATCACCTTTGCCGGATGGATGCTTTGATGTCATCAAACACCACACCGTAACAGGGTGGTTATAAAAGTGGCATTGGGTGTTCGGAAAGTATTGGTTGAAACACATGGATCAAGAGTGGGATTTGTCCATCCACATGACTATAGATATACTCTGGCCCTCTCGGTGAAATGTCATCCAATTAGCTTGCAAGCATGTGACTGGGTCACAAGGGATCACATATCACGGGAACGAGAAAAGAGTACTTATCAGTAACGAGGTTGAACTAGGTATGCAGAGATACCGACGATCATAAACCTCGGATAAGTAACATATCGTGAGACAAAGGGAAATTGGTATCGTATGTAAGTGGTTCATTCGATCGCAAAGTAATCGTAGAAATATGTGGGAGCCATATGAATTTCCAGATTCCTCTATTGGTTATTGATCGGAGAAGTGTCTCGATCATGTCCGCATAATTCACGAACCGTAGGGAGACACACTTAAGGATTCGACGTTGTTTGAGTAGTTATGGTATTATGAGAAAGAGACCGAATGTTGTTCGGAGTCTCGGATGGGATCCGGGATATCACGAGGAGATCCGGAATGGTCCGGAGAATAAGATTCATATAAGGAAAGTCCCATTTCGGAGTTGGGGAATGGTTCCGTGTTTTCATCGGAACATTCTAGAAGGTCCCGAATGTCCCAAGCACTGGGGAAAGGGTACATGAATGTGTCATTGCATGTTGGAATGATTGCATCATGTACTAAGTGTTCTCGCTGTCCAAAATAAAGGGTTTATTTAAATCCTAAATTGAAAAGTCAAACGGCTAGTTTGAAAGTCAAACGGCAAGTTTTGGAAAGTGGAAAAGAGGAGAAGAGGTGGAGGCCGAGTTGGGGAAGGAGTCCTCCTCCCCAAGCCGGCGCCCACTGCCGAGTTGGGGAGGGACTCCTCCCTGGCGGCCAGCCCTCCCACCTATATAAGGAGGCAGGGCTCCTCCTAAAACACAAGTTCCTATCTTCTACCGGTTTAGAGCCGTTTTGGTTTAGAGCTTCTAATTGCTTTTAGCCAAATGTTTAGAGCCTTCTAATTGGTTTAGAGCCTTCTAATTGGTGTGTCTAATTACTAGACCACTAATAGCCTCTCTCATAAGCTCCACCATACTCGCACGGCTTAAGGAAGCCTGAGATTTCCCTCTACCTCCGGTACCACGCCAGTTGTCGTCGGAATCGCGAGGAGAGTGCTACAACCTCATTTTCTTTGGAACAAGGGAGAGGAAGGTCTTCGCGAATCTGCGACGTGTGACCGACTCAAGGGAGCGCTTGGAACGCCGGAAGGATCGTCTCGCGATCTTGAGATCGGAAAGAGTACGACTACATCACCCACGAGAATCTGCTCTCGTTAACCGCTGGAATCTTCGAGGTGAGTTCCTCTATCGACTCGTTGCTACAATCTAGTAGATAGATCTTGGCTTGTTTGTTTGTATGCGATAGAAAATTTTGTTTTCCATGCTACGAACCCCAACAGTGGTATCAGAGCCGTGTCTATATGTAGATCTGTTGCACGAGTAGAACACAATGGTCATTGTGGGCGTTGATGCTTTTATTGTCGATTGCTTCTTGTGTACTTTGCATCTTGCGGTATGTTGGGATGAAGCGGCCCGGGCTAACCTTACATGACATCGTTCATGAGACTTGCTCCACGCTTGACATGCAACTTGTATTGCATAAGTGGCTTTATGGGTGCTGTTTCTCCTAGCATAGTAAAGATCCAATTTACAACGGGTGATCAACAATGCTAGTATCAATGTTGTGGTTCTTGTTCGTAAGTTAGAACGACACTTATAGAAAGCCCCAAACCACGTAAAATATGCAAAGAAAGTAGAGGCGTCTAACTTTGTTTTGCAGGGGTGTGCAGTGATGTGATATGGCCATGATTGTGATTATATTTGATGTATGCAATGTTCCTTATTGTAAGTTGGCAACCGGCAGGAGCCATATGGTTGTCTTTAATTTCTGTTAAGACCTGCGTGTCTATTCAAAATAGTTGTAATAGTTGAAGCTGGTGGACGACAACCATGAAGAAGCGTCATTGACCTTGATGCTATGCCGGTGATGATGGAGATCATGTTCGTGCTTGAAGATGGAGATCGGAAGCACAAAGAAGAAAGGCCATATCATATCACATATTATGAATTGTATGTGATGTTAATCCTTTATGCATCTTGTATTGCTTAGTAGACGACGGTAGCATTATAAGATGATCCCTCATGCACATAAATTTCAAGTTCTAAAGTGTTCACCCTTAGTATGCACCGTTGCTAAAGCTTGTTGCTCAAGCACCACGTGATGATCGGGTGTCTTTGATTCCATGGTGAATACAACGTAAGCAAGCCAGATTTGCTTATGCGGTAGCTAAGGTTTGATCTTGACGAGCCTAGCATGTACAGACATGGCCTCAGGAACACGGATCGCCGAAAGGTAAAGCATGAGTCATATAGTAGATATGATGAACATGTTGATTGTTCGCCATTGAAGCTGCATCAACTCTCGTGATGATCGGTTTTGATGTGGTGGATTTGGTTCGTGTGATCACTAAAACAATGTGAGGGATGTTGTTTTGAGTGGGAGTTCACCTAGATTAATTTAATTATTAATTAGAACTCAATTTATCATAAACTAAATCAAAGTGAATTTGCATAGTTGTTGTAGTCATTGGCATCTGTTTACCACCTTGCGCTTAGTTATAATTGAGATGATAGAACTATAGAATTCTGGTTAGTTACTTTACGAACTGGTATCGTATTGTTTTAAAGTGTTAATCTAAGTTTAAAAGTCCTATTGCAAACTTTCAGTAAGTTCCGGTTACTCCATGAAGTTTAATAATTGGTATTAAAACAAGAGTAACAATTCCAATGTTAGTATATAAGTATCATGTTTGTCTCCATGATTCTTGATATTCAAAGGACTCGCTTAATATCAAGGTTATCTAGGATCTGAAAGAGATGTTTCAGAAACCATGATGTGTGGAAGATATTGTGATATCTGAAACGAAGTTTTGGTTACAACATGATAGAGTATAATATGGCAAAGTCATGTTCTCATATTTGGATGAGAATTTGCAAAAGGTTGGAGACACTAGTTGTCCTAATCTTCCAAAAGGTTTTAGAAAGCAACATTATACTCGCGATTCACCGTTACAAGCTAAAAGTAGCTAGATCATGGATAAGTCCATGATGAGGGTGAATATTTGATGTAGGTAAAATGTTTACTACACCAAGAGATTACTAAAGAAAGGAATTTGAAAGAACACCAAATATTTGATAATGGTGATCTACTTCAAAGTGCAAGTTCAAAGACATTGGTATTTAACTATACACGCTTTGGACTATGTGTCATATGTATGACTCCACTATTGATGTTGATAGATTCTTTCAAACAGAAAAGGAAATACTGAAAGAGAATCTCATAAATATATGGCAGAAAATAAAAGACTAGAATTGTTCAGCTTAAGTATATAGATGATATACATGTTATGGCTATATTCTTTGCTTCTTAAACAATGTGGTTCTTAAAGTATTTGATACTGAATTTGTTGGTATGAATCGTCATACGAAACAACACAATTCATGAACTACAATGGCCTAAGTAACTAGCAAAAGAATATGTGATGATGTTCATCGAAAACAAATAAAGGGTTATTGTATTGTTCGTTAAACATCAAAGCTTGCCTTCAGGATTTGTTTTATCAGGTATTATGAGAACAAAAGGGTTGTTCAAATAATTGCCATAATCCATAAAAGATGGATGATTCACAAATCTCGTTGGATAAATCACATCCATAAAACTAGTGCTAAAATTGTCGAAAGACAAATTGATTGAAAGATCACTTAGGAAGTGACATCGCCGTTTAAATTATATTGGAAAGAAAACATGAAGAAACTCCATGTGGATGGAATTTTGGAGTCTTTTGATTTTGATCAAATGACGTTTGTGAAATTTTCCTAGAGATAATTAAAACTTCGTTCATAGGCCAAAAGGGAACGAAAGACTAGCTTATTGGAATTTGTGCATATTGTTGTACGAACTCCATTATGTGTAGTCAAGAGCGATGGATTTCAACTTCATATGCTTTCTCCGAAAATTTGAGTGAATATATGAATATTTACTTAATAAGGATGAAGTATGAAATATTTGAAAAGTTCAAAAGACTTTCAAGATGAAGTGCAAAATCATTGTAACAAGAATATGAATAGTTTATGATAAGATCATAAAGGAAGATATTTAAGTTACAAGTTTAGCATAATACCTAAGATTTATGGAATAGTTCCGTGGATTTGCATTTCCCGAAACACCATAAGAGTATGGAGCGTTCGAGATATGTAATTGAACCTTGTTTGACATGGTAAGATCGAAGGTATAATTCATAAAACTGCTATTATATTTTAAAGATTAAAAGCTTTAGAGACTACCATTTTCCACTGAAAAGAGCTCCATCATAATCCGCTGAAATGACACCATATATAGTTATGGTTTGGGATAAAACCCAAGTAGTCTTTTCTTAAACATTGGTATGCTATGCACAAGAAAAATGTGTGCAACCAAAGTCGGATAAACCTGTCTTTGTATAAATGTTAAGTATTCCTCCATAAACACCGGAGACAAAAGTGTTTGTCGCTTAGAACGTCAAGTTTCTTTGAGAAGGAATTTTTTTCGTGAAAAGTTAAGTGGGAGGACAATAGAACTTTGATAAGGTTAAAAGAACCTTAGCTATATGTGCAAAGTTGCGCAGCACCGAAAAGTGTTCCGGAGGCAGCAACAATGCTCATGGCTCACGTGCCTCAAAGGTTGTGGTCACGGAGGTCTAAGTTTCTATTAAAACAAGTAGGTCAAGTAAACAATCAAATACCAAGATTTGAGGGTTGAATCATTATTTGAGAATAATGAACCTACTACATGCAAAGAAGCGATGATGGGCCCTGACTCCGTCAAATGGCTTGAAGCCATATAATCCGTGATAGTTCCATACACGAGAAATCAAGTTTTAAACTTGAAAGACCCTCGAAAAAGGTGTAAGACCTTGCAGTTGTGTTTGGATCTATAAAGAAGTAGACATGGATGTTTCACATCTATGAAATAGTCGACATGTTGGGAAAGAGTTCACAGCAATGTTCAAAGGTTGTATATGACAAGATTTGATCTTTCATAGCGATATTTAGTCTAGACGGATTAATGTAGCAACCACTACATATAATTTGTTATGTGGTAGTAGAATAAACAAAACAAGTTCTTCTAATAGAATGGTTACCTAAGACGTGTGCTTAACACGGTCCAAAGGGTTTTGATTAATTCAAAGGATGCTAAAAGCATATGCAAACTTCAATGGTTGAAGTAAGCATAGCGGAGTTGGAATCTTCACTATGATGAAACTGTTAGAAGAGTTTAATTTCATCGGAGACAATGAAGATGCTTGCATTTGCAAGAAATTAAGTGGGAGCGCTAAGACATGTTTCTAATACATTATGTGGAAGACATATTGTTGATTGGAAATGATGTATCTTTTATTAACACATATTAAGAATTTCATCCCGATGAAAGACTTAGGCAAAACCCAAATATTTGGCATCAATAGACGCTAATATGGTTGTGCCGTATACATAGATAGATATTGAATGAATTCAATATAGAAACTACAAGAAAGGTTCTTGTTGCACAGAAAGGATTGAAAGAGTTCAATGTTGATGATATATTCAAGTGTATTGGCACTTGGTAAGTGAAACAAAGATTCAAGTATAGATTGATACTTGATGAAATCACAAAGAGTATTTATATCAATCATACTGTGATATGTACAAATCCAGATATGTCCTATGCTATAAATATTATAAGCATATACCAGAATGATTCATAAGATGATCATTGGACGATAGTAAGGATATTCTTATGATCTTTTGGAAGAACTAAGAGTATATTATTTGTAGAAGTGACAAGTAGATGATTAGTTCATTGTAAAAGTACTACATTGATACTAGTTTTGTCACAGAGTACAAATTAAGTTTATCTCAATCTAAATTAAGGGTGGCACAATATAATGGAAAGTGAGTTCCATAATGGATTTGGATGAGTTCCAAAGTTAAGACATTGTGACAGATACTTCAACAAAAGGCTAAGTATATGACTGCTATTATAGCAGCAAAAGAGGGCATTTGTGTCAAGTAGTTTGTTATCAAACTAGGTGTAGTTCACAGGATAATACTATGAAGATATATTGTGCGACAATATTATCAACATGTTTTAACCCCAAAGAACTAAAGGTCACACCGAAAGACCAAATCATACAAAGCCATCTCATTAGAGAATGAGTGATGCGTAGAGACGCAAAGACATGCAATTACACACGGACCTGGAAGTGTCAGATCCGGAGATCAGTTGACCACTAGCAATCGTGTACATACAACACCGGAAAGCCATATGTGTTGAATACACAAAGGTTTGAAACTAGATTATTGACTCTAGTGCAAGTGGGAGACTGTTGGAGATATGCCCAAGAGGCAATAATAAAGTGGTTATTATCATATCTTCACACTTATGATAAATGTTTACATACCATGCTATAATTGTATTAACCGGAAACATTAATACTTGTGTGATTTGTAAACTAAAATAAGAGTCCCTAGTAATGCCTCTTGTTAAACTAGCTTGTTGGTTAATAGATGATCATTGTTTCCTGATCATGAACATAGAGATGTTATTAACAACAGGATCATATCATTAGGAGAATGATGTGATGGACATACTCCTATAGATAAGCGTAGCATAAAGATCAAGTCATTTCAATAGTTCAATTGCTATATGCTTTCTGATACATAGTAACCTAATTCCTTCGACCATGAGATCATGCATATCACCTTTGCCGGATGGATGCTTTGATGTCATCAAACACCACACCGTAACAGGGTGGTTATAAAAGTGGCATTGGGTGTTCAGAAAGTATTGGTTGAAACACATGGATCAAGAGTGGGATTTGTCCATCCACATGACGGATAGATATACTCTGGGCCCTCTCGGTGAAATGTCATCCAATTAGCTTGCAAGCATGTGACTGGGTCACAAGGGATCACATATCACGGGAACGAGAAAAGAGTACTTATCAGTAACGAGGTTGAACTAGGTATGCAGAGATACCGACGATCATAAACCTCGGATAAGTAACATATCGTGAGACAAAGGGAAATTGGTATCGTATGTAAGTGGTTCATTCGATCGCAAAGTAATCGTAGAAATATGTGGGAGCCATATGAATTTCCAGATTCCTCTATTGGTTATTGATCGGAGAAGTGTCTCGATCATGTCCGCATAATTCACGAACCATAGGGAGACACACTTAAGGATTCGACGTTGTTTGAGTAGTTATGGTATTATGAGAAAGAGACCGAATGTTGTTCGGAGTCTCGGATGGGATCCGGGATATCACGAGGAGATCCGGAATGGTCCGGAGAATAAGATTCATATAAGGAAAGTCCCGTTTCGGAGTTGGGGAATGGTTCCGGTGTTTTTCATCGGGAACATTCTAGAAGGCTCCGGAATGTCCCAGACCGGGGAAGGGGTACATGAATGTGTCATTGCATGTTGGAATGATTGCATCATGTACTAAGTGTTCTCGCTATCCAAAATAAAGGGTTTATTTAAATCCTAAATTGAAAAGTCAAACGGCTAGTTTGAAAGTCAAACGGCAAGTTTTGGAAAGTGGAAAAGAGGAGAAGAGGTGGAGGCCGAGTTGGGGAAGGAGTCCTCCTCCCCAAGCCGGCGCCCCACCAAGCCGAGTTGGGGAGGGACTCCCCTCCCCTTGGCGGCCAGCCCTCCCACCTATATAAGGAGGGGCAGGGCTCCCTCCTAAAACACACAAGTTCCTATCTTCTACCTCTGGTTTAGAGCCGTTTTGGTTTAGAGCTTCTAATTGCTTTAGCCAGCGGTTTAGAGCCTTCTAATTGGTTTAGAGCCTTCTAATTGGTGTGTCTAATTACTAGACCACTAATAGCCTCTCTCATAAGCTCCACCATACTCGCACCGGCTTAAGGCGAAGCCCTGCGGGATTTCCTCTACCTCCCGGTACCACGCCAGTTGTCTTTGCGGAATCATGAGAGTGCTACAACCTCCGCTGCTGGAACAAGGAGAGGAAGGTCTTCGTCGAAAATCTAACGCGTGTGACCGATCAAGGGAGCGCTGCGGGAACGCGGCGCCGGAAGGATCGTCTACGCGATCTTGAGATCGGAAAGAGTACGACTACATCACCCACGAGAATCTGCTCTCGTTAACCGCTTTGGAATCTTCGAGGGTGAGTTCCTCTATCGACTCGTTGCTACAATCTAGTAGATAGATCTTGGCTTGTTTGTTTGTATGCGATAGAAAATTTTGTTTTCCATGCTACGAACCCCAACAGGGTGAACCTGTGCTAATGTACCGCCCCATCCAAGACTAATACATACTTGTGATTAAACCCCTTGCAAACATCCGTAAGTACAAGAAAGTAATTAAGGTAGAAACCTAACCACAACTTTAAACTCTAAGACCCTTACGTCCCTTGTGCAATGGTTTCCTAACGGGGGTTCAGGTTTCATCACTCGCAACCCCTACGATTAGTAGCCAAATACACAATGCATTCCCCTAGGCCCTTATAGGTGAAGTGTCATGTAGTCGACGTTCACATGACACCACTAGAAGAAGTACACCACAACTTAAATAACAATCTATTGAATCTTTCTCAACGCAACTCCACTACTAACAACAAGGCTTCTCTCATGTCCTTAAGAACAAAACAAACTACTCACAAGACATCATATGGATCATGATCGGAGATGGAATAATGATATATAACAATCTGAACATAAACAATAATTCAATGGTTCACTCAATAGCATCAACTACAAAGAGTAATCAACACCGGGAAAGTTTCCCCTATGAACTATGCAAGATTCAACCCAATTGTTACAGCAATATGGAGATGGTGATGAGGGAGCTGATGCTGATGATGGTGGTGATGATGATGATGATCCCGATGAAGTCTAGCTTGATGGTGGTTTTGATGGCGACGATCTCCCCTCTCCGGGAAGGAATTCCCCTGGCAGAAATCTGTCTGCTGGAGAGATCTTTCTCTCTTGGTGTTTTCCGCCCCGCAGAGGCGGCGGAATCTTTCTATGGTCCCTCTCCGAGTCTTAGGGTTTCGTGGGGATGATATATGCTAGAGGAGAGAGGCTGGAGTGGGCCAGGCCGGCCACACCACTCCCAGGCGCGGCCTAGGCCTGCCCGCGCCATGGGGTGGTGTGGGCCCCCTGTGGCCCACCTCCACTCCATCTTCAGCATCTGAGTCTTCGGAAAAATAGGATTTTCCAGATATTTTCCCGGATTTTCTGATCTTCGCAATTTTGCCTCCAAACGGACCTTTTCCATCGATCCGAATCAGAGCGGTCCAAGCTCCAAAAGTCATCAACCATGCAAAAAATAGATGAAATAACATAAGTATCACCTCTCAATACGAAATATGTCAATGAATAATAGTGAATTAAGACATAGAATAGTGATGCAAAATGGACGTATCAACTCCCCCCAAGCTTAGACTTCGCTTGTCCCCAAGCGAAACTGAGCTCAATAAACATGACCTCAGGTTTATGGAGTGAATAGTCGATAAAGGAATACGGACAAGAAGCATCACATTCATCAAAAGCATAGATCATAATAGAAGACAACTCACTATTATATAACTCAACTTGCAATGAGTAAAGGAAACACAAATAAAGATACATAAAGTGAATCATTATTGGTAATGGCAAACTTAGCTCTTGGTCGAAGAATAGTTGATAATTTGCTGGAGTTCACAAATAGTTGGTTTTTCAATGATAGCTTTCAAAGTAGTAAACATCAAGATAAAAGCAATGTGCAAAACAAGGAACATAAGACATGATTGCATAAATCATCGTATGAATGAATGAAACACAACAACTCAAAATACTTGCTAAGATAGAAGGGAGTAGGTTTACTGACTCAACTACATAGTAAAAGAAAGGGCCCTTCAAAAAGGGAAGCAGGGATTGCAAGTCTCATAAAGAGCTCCCAAAAATTATGATACTTACTAGCTTTCAGCTCTCATTGCCCCTATCATAGGCATCTTTAGGTGATTAAGGTTAAAGTGAGGTCCAATCTGAGTTATATGCTTGACAGACTATAAACTGAAAATCCCAAGTCCCTTGAGTATGAGGGCTGCTCCTCATGCTACTCAACTTTAGTTACCGGTAAGTTCTTGTCATTGTAAGTATGTGCGTATCATTGAGAACCGCCAACGGGGTACCCCTTGCCCGATGATACGGAAGAATCCCCATATCAAAATGACAAGGCAAGCAGACAACAAGCATCTCAGCAATCTTCTTATTTACCATGGGAAAATGGCGCTTTTTTCTCTCTTTCCTCTTTTCATAGTATCTCTTTTTTTTCTTTTCTTTTTCTCAATAGCTATCTCTCTCTTTTTTATAAGAAGAATGCTTCATAGATATCATTATGGTTACGCTGCAGGTTTCCACCATGTCAGCATGGATTGACCAATGCCCAGACGCTTTCTCTAACACACATACATAACTCCATGGACTTACAAGCTCCCTTTATTTCACAAGCGACATCCGCAAACAAAAGAGCAAGGTATCAACTAGGTATATATTTACAAGTGTTGAAAGCGTTCCCGTGACAAGACGGTTCGCTAATCTGCCTATAATTTGCAAGCATATAACTTTCATGGAGAGTTCACAATGGTTCAGGTTTATTAAGTGCAAGAAAGTAAAGTGTGCCATCAAGTTCGTGAGAGCTTTAATCACTAATTTTCGCATAACAAGTTTAATTTGGGAGGTAGACAAAACAAAAATTTACTTGGAATAGCAATAATGCTACTAGGTAGGTATGGTGGACACAAATGGCAAAGGTTTTGGTTTAAAGGAGGTGGATGCACGAGAAGAATTCCCTCTCAGTACAGGTTTTTGGCTAGCAAGGCTGGGTAGCAAGTATAAGAGTTGAAGGAAACAAACAAACATACAAACGATAAAGACAAACATGCAATCTTCCTTGGAAGCACAAAAGATCTTAACTAGAGAATACTGGACTTATGAGCAAATCAAGAAAGATGATGAAATTATTTTTCTTTAGAGTACTTCTATCTTTTTCTTTTCAACTATCAAAAAGGTGTTGCTACTAACCGAGCCAGGTTTGCCAAAACCAACTAAATTAACTCAATGATCCCAAAGTGCTACCAATACTAACAACAAGATCAATCATATAACCATGAATTGAAAACTAATATAAGCTATGCAAAAGAGTGAATGCTAGAACTTCTCATTAATATTCCATAACGAAAACTCACATCAAGGGATACAAATCTAACGAGAGAGGGGACACTTCCATAATGCAAACCATACTACATAATAACTCCTCTATTGATGATATGACTCTACTAAAAAGGTAAAAAGATAGAAGATAGTGATATGATACCGCGACACTCCCCCAAGCTTGGAACAAACCAAGGGGGTGCCAAACTTGATGAAGAATTACTCCTTTGGTGGTGGTGGTATATTCTCATCTTCGTCCGTCTTCCAGGGTAAAGGCTTCCCATCAACAAAGGACATCGTGGTTTCCAACTTCCTGAAACTCGCAGCAGCACTTATGCGTTTAAATCTAGCCTCATACTCATAGTTTTGATTTTGAACGTCATAGAACTGTGCTTGCAGTTTGTTGGTTGTTTGGCGGAGTGAAAGGACTTCGTCTTTGAGTTCAGCAGTCTCCTTTTGGTGCTCGGCGATGAGTTCGGAACAAATCTGATGGATGATGTCCACTTCGCGCTCCGCCATCTTCCTGTACCTAAAGACTTCTTGCTCCAATGCTTCCATCCTGTCCTCCAGACTTCCTTCACCATTAGGGCCTTGAACCTCCTTAATTCGGACCTCCCCACCTTCGAGCAACAACTCCTTGGGATGGATCTTCAATTCTCTCATGTATGGGTTGATGATATCCTCTAAAGAATCCCCCTTGGATGATCTAGAAGAAGACATTATGGCTCCAAATCTAGGATTCTACCCGGCAGAAACATATCGAAACAAAAACACGATGAAAACACGATATACGGACCTCGGGGGATCCGGGGGGTTATATATTATGAAGTTTCATATCAAAAGGAAGGTACTGGGAGAAAACGGGTCGGAGACAGAGTCCTGGGTGGCCTCACCACCTGGTGGCGCGGCCAGGGGTGGGCCCGCGCCATGGGGTGGTGTGGGCCACCCTAGCTCCGTTTCCATCCCTTTTTCGCTTCGTAGCTTTCCCTATTGACTGAAAACTGCAAAAATATAGTTGGATTGTATTTTCGCGGAACTTTTCTTACCAGAACTGTTACCTAGTTGGAAACGGACTCTGCAGGTCTCTGAATTTGGTATTTAGTGGATCCTTCCAGAGTCATCACTTGAATATCGTCGATATCTTCATCTTCATATACTTATTACTTGAGTCATAAAACCCTTCTCTTCCTTATTACACCATTGTCTCCACTTCCTGGAAATTTCTTTCACACAAAACTTCACACAGCTCTCATTAGCAACATTAGTATAAGTGAAGTGATAAAACCTTTTGAGTCCAACTTCA
Source organism: Avena insularis (assembly GCA_023614405.1). Lineage (NCBI taxonomy): Eukaryota > Viridiplantae > Streptophyta > Magnoliopsida > Poales > Poaceae > Avena > Avena insularis. The sequence goes on from CM042684.1 coordinate 537,434,017, forward strand.
ACTGAAAACCATCAAAACAAAAGCTACTGTAGCAACTCCTTCCGAAAACCCAAAAAGAATTCAAAAAGGAAATCGAATAAAGAAGCAAATGCAAGATTGGCTAAATCTGTCAAAACAGACCAGCAGATAAAGATCATTTTTTTCGAAAATCTTCTATTGCTCAAATCAAAAAGTGCAAAACTAATGAAAGTTAAATAACAACCTGGGGCAGAAGCACAAAACATTACAGCTCAATCCGACAGACAGAGATCTCTCACGAATTTTTACGGTGAAGCACAAAAAATCTGTTTTGGGACAGCAACTTCCCTAAATATTACTTCTCTCTCATTAGAGGTTGATCTTGACACAAAAACCAAACAAAACGGATAAGGAGAGGTTATTACCGAAGTAATAACTTCCAAGACTCAAAGAAACAAAAACAAACTGAAGGCAAAAACAAATTGGGTTGTCTCCCATAAAGCTCTTTCTTTATAGCCATTAAGATGGGCATGATAATCTTGAAGAAGCTCACTCAAGAATAAGAATTGAAGTGAAAGAGAGCATTAAGAAGCAAAAACACACACACATTTAAGTCTAACCCACTTCCTATGCAAGGGGATTTTGTAAACAAACAAGTTGTTGAAACCAGAGGCTACTTGCATAAGAAGGCAAAACAAGTGCAATATAAAAACTTTCAGCATAAAACGAGGAAACTTGATATTATTGAGATGCATAAGAACACTTTTTCCTCTTTCATAGTAACTTTCAGCATCATGCATAAACTTAACAATATAGCTATCACAAGGACTATCATAGCAATGATCACTTATTCTAACAGAAAACACAGGAATACTAGCTCTCATAACAGTACTTTGTAAAACAATATTAGAGGTATCCTTACAAAGGATAGTGTGTCCCTCTTTTTCATATTTAGCAACAAAGTCTTTCACATTTGCTACAATAGGTTCATCAACCATTTGTTTATCAGGTTCAACAGCTTTATTCATACTTTCATCTACCATACTAGCCATCATAGAATGTTCCTTTACCTTAACTGGGAAAGGCATTTTCTCAATATAAGGTTTAGGTAAAACATGATTAGCAGTATAAACTTCAGTATTTATTGAAGGAACACTCTTAGCAATATCTTTATAAGGTTCATGATACTTATTCCACTTCTTTTTAGGCACTTCAATGTAGGAAGCAAAAGCCTTAAAATAAGAAGCAATAGCTTGAGAGTCTAGACCATAAGTGTTTTTAATATTTTGAAAGTCATCAGTTCCCATAAAAGATTCAATGCATTCATAATCATAATTTATACCTGACTTTCTACCTTCGTCATTCTCCCAAGCTTCAGCATTGTCTTGAATACGATCTAGAAGGTCCCATTTAGCTTCTTCTTCCATGCGAGTGAATGATCCAGCATAAGAAGCATCCAATAAATCTTTATCATGTAGAGGGAGCCTTGCATAAAAGTTATTGATAATAATATTGTTGGGGAGCTCATGAATGGGACATTTGAGCATTGGTAACTTCAATCTCCCCCAAGCTTGAGCCGTACTCTCTCCATCAAGAGGCCAAAAGTTGTATATTTGATTCCGATCTTTATGAATCTCACTAGGAGGATAAAACTTTGAATAAAAGAGAGGCACTATTTCCTCCCATTCCAGAGCTTGACCATTCTTCAGCAGCTTATATCATTCCTCAGCTCTTCCTTTTAGTGATAATGAGAATAACTTGTTCTTAACTTGATCTGTAGTAATACCTGCACACTTGAACAACCCGCATAATTCGTGTATAAAGAGTAAATGATCACCGGGATGGACAGTTCCATCCCCAACATAGTAGTTATCCATAACAGGATCAATAATTCTTGTAGGTATTTTGAAAACATATTTCTCAGCAGGTGGTGGCTTATCTACTACCTTAGCAGTGGTAGTAGCATTACCAAATAAGAAACTCAGCGAATTATCCATAACGAAAATAAAGCAACTAGCAGAAGTAAACAATACTCATAGTAGAAGTTTCCTGTACCAGTTCCACTCTCCAATAGCGCTTCACTCCCTGGCAACGGCGCCAGAAAATAGTCTTGATGACCCACAAGTATAGGGGTGTATCGCAGTATTTTCGATAAGTAAGAGTGTCGAACCCAACGAGGAGCAGAAGGTGCTGGCTAGTGGTATGGATCAGGAATTCTCTGCAAATACTTAGCAAATGGATTTTTAGGGGTTTTCGATAAAGCAAGTAAACAAAGTACGAGTAAATGAAAGACAGTAAGAATAAATGCAGCAAGTGGCCCAATCCTTTATGCAGCAAAGGACAAGCCGGTTGTATTTCTATAAATGACCAAACGTTCTCGAGGAAACATGGGAAGACTGTCAAGTGCTTTCGCTTCATATAGCTGATTAATCTTCTCTAGCTTGCTAAGTGTTGTGTGGGTGAACCTGTGCTAATGTACCGCACCATCCAAGACTAATACATACTTGTGATTAAACCCCTTGCAAACATCCGTAAGTACAAGAAAGTAATTAAGGTAGAAACCTAACCACAACTTTAAACTCTAAGACCCTTACGTCCCTTGTGCAATGGTTTCCTAACGAGGGTTCAGGTTTCACACTCCGCAACCCCTACGATTAGTAGCCAAATACACAATGCATTCCCCTAGGCCCTTATAGGTGAAGTGTCATGTAGTCGACATTCACATGACACCACTAGAAGAAGTACACCACAACTTAAATAACAATCTATTGAATCTTTCTCAACGTAACTCCACTACTAACAACAAGACTTCTCCCATGTCCTCAAGAACAAAAAGAACTACTCACAAGACATCATATGGATCATGATCAGAGATGGAATAATGATGTCTAACAATCTGAACATAAACAATAATTCAATGGTTCACTCAATAGCATCAACTACAAAGAGTAATCAACACCGGGAAAGTTTCCCCTATGAACTATGCAAGATTCAACGCAATTGTTACAGAAATATGGAGATGGTGATGAGGGTGCTGATGGTGATGATGGTGGTGGTGATGATGATGATGATCCTGATGAAGTCCAGCTTGATGGTGGTGTTGATGTCGATGATCTCCCCTCTCCGGGAAGGAATTCCCCCGGCAGAAATTTGTCTGCCGGAGAGATCTTTCTCTCTCGGTGTTTCCGCCTTGAGGCGGAATCTTTCTGTGGTCCCTCTCCGAGTCTTAGGGTTTCGTGGGGATGATATACGCCAGAGGAGAGAGGCTGGAGTGGGCCAGGGCGGCCACACCACTCCCAGGCGCGGCCTAGGCCTGCCCACGCCATGGGGTGGTGTGGGCCCCCTGTGGCCCACCTCCACTCCATCTTCTGGCATCCTGGGTCTTCTGGAAAAATAGGATTTTCCGTATATTTTCCTGGATTTTCTGATCTTCGCGAATTTTGCCTCCAAACAACACCTTTTCCATCAGAATCCTGACTGCAGAGGTCCAAGCTCCAAAAGTCATCAACCATGCAAAAAATAGATGAAATAACATAAGTATCACCTCTCAATACGAAATATATCAATGAATAATAGTGAATTAAGACATAGAATAGTGATGCAAAATGGACGTATCAGTGCTTTCGCTTCATATAGTTGATTAATCTTCTCTAGCTTGCTAAGTGTTGTTTGGGTGAACCTGTGCTAATGTACCGCCCCATCCAAGACTAATACATACTTGTGATTATACCCCTTGCAAACATCCGTAAGTACAAGAAAGTAATTAAGGTAGAGACCTAACCACAACTTTAAACTCTAAGACCCTTACGTCCCTTGTGCAATGGTTTCCTAACAGGGGTTCAGGTTTCTGTCACTCCGGCAACCCCTACAATTAGTAGCCAAATACACAATGCATTCCCCTAGACCCATATAGGTGAAGTGTCATGTAGTCGACGTTCACATGACACCACTAGAAGAAGTACACCACAACTTAAATATCAAACTATTGAATCTTTCTCAACACAACTCCACTACTAACAACATGACTTCTCCCATGTCCTCAAGAACAAAACGAACTACTCACAAGACATCATATGGATCATGATCAGAGATGAAATAATGATGTATAACAATCTGAACATAAACAATAATTCAATGGTTCACTCAATAGCATCAACTACAAAGAGTAATCAACATCGGGAAAGTTTCCCCTATGAACTATGCAAGATTCAACCCAATTGTTACAACAATATGGATATGGTGATGAGGGTGCTGATGGTGATGATGGTGGTGATGATGATGATAATCTCGATGAAGTCCAGCTTGATGGTGGTGTTGATGGCGACGATCTCCCCTCTCCGGGAAGGAATTCCCCCGGTAGAAATCTATCTGCCGGAGAGATCTTTCTCTCTCGGTGTTTTCCGCCCCGTAGAGGCGGCGGAATCTTTCTGTGTCGCTCCCTGAGTCTTAGGGTTTTGGGAGGATGATATACGCCAGAGGAGAGAGCCAGAGGTGGGCCAGGGCGGCCACACCACCTCCTGGCCTTGACCTAGGCCGCCGCCAGGTGGTGTGGGACCCTGGCCCATCTCCACTCCGTCTCGGCATCCTTAGTCTTCTGGAAAAATAGGATTTTCCGTATATTTTCTTGGATTTTCTGATCTTCGCGAATTTTGCCTCCAAACAGCACCTTTTCCATCAGAATCCTGACTGCAGCGGTCCATGCTCCAAAAGTCATCAACCATGCAAAAACAAATGAAATAACATAAGTATCACCTCTCAATATGAAATATATCAATGAATAATAGTGAATTAAGACATAGAATAGTGATGCAAAATGGACGTATCAATGCACATAGAACTAAGAATGGCCACTATGCTCTCAAAGTAGGTGCATAAAGATAGAAGGTGGAGACTCAATATAATGGTGGAAGAAAGGCCTTTTTATAAAAGGAAGTAGGGATTCAAGTCTCATAAAGAGCTTCCAAAAATTATGGTACTTATAGCTTTCAGCTCTCATTGCCCCTCTCGTAAGCATCTTGAAGTGATTAAGGTTAAAGTGAACAAACTATGGTGTACATGTTTGACAAAGTATAAGTCAGAAATCTCATGTCCCTTGTATACGAGGGCTGCTCCTCATGCTACTCAAGTTTAGTCATGGGTAAGTTCTTGTCATTATAAGTACATGTGTATCATAGAGAACCGCCAAAGAGTACACCTTGCCCGATGATACAGAAGAATCCCCATATCAAAATGATAAGGCAAGCAGACAACGAGCATCTCAGCATTCTTCTTATTTACCATGGGAATATGGTGCTTTTTCCTCTCTTTCCTCTTTTCATAGTATCTCTTTTTTTCTCTTTTCTCTTTTTTTAATATAGGACTCTTTTTTTTATAAGAAAAATGCTTCATAGATAGCTCATTATGGTTACGCTGCAGGTTTCCACCATGTCAGCATGGATTAGACCAGCGGTCGAGGCGTTTCTCTAACACATATACATAACTCCATGGACTTACAAGCTCCCCTGTCATTTCACACCGACGACATCCATATACAAAAGAGCATGATATCAACTAGGTACAAGTACCAAGTGCAATGTTGAAAGCGTTCCCCATGAAAGCATGGTTCTGCTAATTCTCGACAAATAAGTGCAAGCATATACAACATAGACGACACAATGGTTCAAGTTTATTAAGGGCAAGTAAAGTAAAGTGTGCCATCAAGTTCGTGAGAGCTTTAATCACTAGTTTTCTCATAACAAGTTTAATTTGGAAGGTAAACAAAAGCATGAATATACTTGGAATAGCATAAGCTAATAGGTAGGTATGATGGACTCTTTGGAATAACTTGGTTTAGGGAGTTGGATGCATGAGTGGAACTCATACTTTGTTGTGGAGGCTAGCAAAAGACTGGGAGCGGCAAACTAAGAGAGCAATAATGGCCATAATCATGCAGAGCGACAAAACACCATTGATCAAAGCATAAAGTGATACTACAAGTTGAAAACTAAAGGATCATAAAGGCTATGGTGACTTGAGATAGTCATAACATGGTGTGAGCATGCGCCAAGTCAACCCAAATAAAGCATCAAAGGAGAATACCACTATACTATGCTTTAATATGCTAAAACAACGCATGATTCATCCAAGGCACATTAAGCAATCTCAATTGTTTATAACAAGTCATGCTACAGCAAAGAATACTAAGCAAAAACCTAAAACAATATCAAGCATGGCAAGACAAAGCATAGGCCACAGTCAAAAACGAGCTCTTTTTACCACATAAGCATGAACTTTCCTACTCTTTTCCAAACCAAACCAAACTATTTGCAAACCAATGTATGAAAGTGTAGGGGTTCGTAGCATGGAAAACAAAATTTTTCTATCGCATACAAACAAACAAGCCAAGATCTATCTACTAGATTGCAGCAATGAGTCGATGGAATAACTCACCCTCGAAGATTCCAAAGTGTTTAACGAGAGCAGATTCTCGTGGGTGATGTAGTCGATTTCTTCCGATCTCAAGATCGCGTAGACGATCCTTCCATGCTGCAGCGCCTCCATGATCGGTCACATCGCGGTGCTGACGAAGACCTTCCTCTCCTTGTTCCAAAGAAAATGGAGGTTGTAGCACTCTCCTCATGATTCCGCAGACAACGGCGTGGTACCTAAGTAGAGGGAAATCAGAGGCTTCGCCTTAAGCCGGTGCGAGTATGGTGGAGCTTATGAGAGAGGCTATTAGTGGTCTAGTAATTAGACACACCAATTAGAAGGCTCTAAAGCAATTAGAAGGCTCTAAACCGCTGGCTAAAGCAATTAGAAGCTCTAAACCAAAACGGCTCTAAACCGGAGATTAGAGGTGGAAACTTGTGTCTCTAGAGGAGGGGGCCCTGCCCCTCCTTTTATAGGTGGGAGGGCCGGCGGCCAAGGGGAGGAGTCCCTCCCCAAGTCGGCCTTGGGAGGCGCGCCGGCCAAGGGGACTCCTCCCCCAAGTCGGTCTCCACCTCCTCCTCTTTTCCCACTTCCCAAAACTTGCCGTTTGACTTTCAAACTAGCCGTTTGACTTTTCAATTTAGGATTTAAATAAACCCTTTATTTTGGACAGCAAGAACACCTAGTACATGATGCAATCATTCCAACTTACAATGAAACATTCATGTACCCCTTCCCCCTCCCGGAGTGCCGGACATTCCGGGACCTTCTAGAATGTTCCCGATGAAAACACCGGAACCATTCCCCAACTCCGAAACGGGACTTTCCTTATATGAATCTTATTCTCCGGACCATTCCGGATCTCCTCGTGATATCCCGGATCCCATCCGAGACTCCGAACAACATTCGGTCTCTTTCTCATAATACCATAACTACTCAAACAACGTCGAATCCTTAAGTGTGTCTCCCTACGGTTCGTGAATTATGCGGACATGATCAAGACACTTCTCCGAACAATAACCAATAGAGGAATCTGGAAATTCATATGGCTCCCACATATTTCTCACGATTACTTATGATCGAATGAACCACTTACATACGATACCAATTTCCCTTTGTCTCACGATATGTTACTTATCCGAGGTTATGATCGCCGGTATCTCGCATACCTAGTTCATCCTCACATCGATAAGTACTCTTTCTCGCTCCGTGATATGTGATCCCTTGTGACCAAGTCACATGCTTGCAAGCTAATTGGATGACATTTCACCGAGAGGGCCCAGAGAATATCTATCCGTCATGTGGATGGACAAATCCCACTCTTGATCCATGTGTTTCAACCAATACTTTCCGAACACTCAATGCCACCTTTATAGCCACCTGTTACGGTGTGGTGTTTGATGACATCAAAGCATCCATCCAAGAAAGGTGATATGCATGATCTCATGGTCGAAGGAATTAGGTTACTATGTATCGTAAAGCATATAGCAATTGAACTATTGAAATGACTTGATCTTTATGCTACGCTTGTCTATAGGAGTATGTCCACCATATCATTCTCCTAACGATATGATCTTGTTGTTGATAACATCTCAATGTTCATGATAGGGAAACCACAATCATCAATCAACCAACAAGCTAGTGAAGTATAGAGGCTATACTAGGGACTTCAAATTAAGTTTACAAATCACACAAGTATTAATGGTTTCCTTGTTAATACTATTATAGCATGAATGTAAACATTTATCATAAACACAAAGATATATAATAATAACTACATTTATTATTGCCTCTAGGGCATATCTCCAACAGCCTCCCACTTGCACTAGAGTCATCTAATCTAGATTACATGGTAATATACCAACACCCATGGCAGTTTGGTGTTGGTCATGTTTTGCCCTCGGAGAGGTTTAGTCAACGGATCCGCCACATTCAGATCTGTGTACTTTGCAAATCTTTATATCCCCATCCTGGATATGTTCTCGAATAGCGTGGAAACGCAGCTTGATATGCTTCTTGTGTGACCTTGGTTCTTGCGCATTGGCTATGGCGCCCATGTTATCACAAAGAGATAGACATTGGGTCCAGCAGACTAGGAACCACACCCAGTCTGTAATGAACTCTTTCATCCATATCGCTTCTTGTGAAGCCTCCGAAGCAGCCATGTATTCCGATTCAGTTGAAGATCTCGCCACAACGCTTTGCTTTGCACTCCTCCAGCTAACTGCTGCACCATTCAAAATAAATACGTATCCAGATTGTGATTTAGAATCATCCGGATCGGTTTACCAACTAGCATCGGTGTAACCATTAACAACTAGCTGTTCATCACCTCCATAAGAAAGAACCATATCCTTAGTTCTTCTCAAGTACTTAAGGATGTTTTTGATCATTGTCCAATGATCCACTCGATCACTTTGATATCTGCTAGTTAGACTAACGAGATATGCGATGTCGGGTCTAGTACATAGCATGGCATACATTAGAGATCCTATGGCTGAGGCATAGGAGTCTTACTCATCCTTTCTCTATCTTCGCCGATGTCGGACTTTGAGTTTTACTCAAGGTCGATATAGCAACATGGTCAAGATCACTTTCTTGATACCTTCCATTCCAAACCTCTTTAGAAATTTGTCCAAATATGTACTTTGTGACAATGATATTTGGCGTTCGATCTATCTCTATAAATCTTTATGCCTAATATGTAAGCTGCTTCGCCAAGATCCTTCATTGAAAAACTATTATTCAAATACTCTTTGACACTATTAAGAAGGTCTACATCATTCCCAATCAACAATATGTCATCCACATACAGTATTAAGAATGCTACAGAGCTCCCACTCACTTTCTTGTAAATACAAGCTTCTCCATAAGTTTGTATAAAACCAAAACTTTGATTACCTTATCAAAACGTTGATTCCAACTTCGATGCTTGCTTCAATCCATAGATGGACCGTTGAAGCTTGCATACCTTGTTAGCATCTTTAGGATCGACAAAACCTTTGGGTTGCATCATATACAACTCTTCATCAATGTCTCCATTGAGGAATGCTGTTTTGACATCCATCTGCCATATCTCATAATCATAATATGCAGCGATTGCTAACATAATCCTCACAGACTTTAGCTTCACTACCGGTGAGAAAGTCTCATCGTAGTCAACTCCTTGAATTTGTCGAAACCCTGTTGTGACAAGTCGAGCTTTATAGACAGAACATTACCATCAAGATCTGCTTTTCTTCTTGAAAATCCATTTGTTCTCGACAGCCTTCCGCCATCCGTAAGTCCACAAAAGTCCATACTTGGTTTTCGTACATGGATCCAATCTCGGATTTCATGGCTTCTTGCCATTTATTGGAATCTGGGCTCATCATCGCTTCCTCATATGTCTCGGGGTCATCGGTGTTGTCCACCAACATGACATTCATAACGGAATCATACCAATGGAGTGGTACGATTTCGTTGACCTCCGAGGCTCAGAGCAACTTCAACCAAGTTTCATGATCACCATCACTAGCTTCCTCTCTTATTGGTGCAGGCACCACAGAACTTCTTCCGGTCGCACTACTCGCAATTCGAGAGAAGGTTCGACAACCTCCGAAGTTCTACTTTCCTTCCAGTCACTTCTTTCGAGAGAAATTCCTTCTCTAGAAAGGATCCATTCTTAGCAACGAAGATTTTGCCTTCGGATCTATGATAGAAGGTATACCCAATAGTTTCCTTCGGGTATCCTATGAAGACGCATTTTTCCGCTTTGGGTTCAAGCTTGTCCGGCTGTAACTTTTTACATAGGCTTCAGATCCCCAAACTTTAAGGAACGACAATTTAGGTTTCTTCCCAAACCATAATTCATACGGTGTCGTTTCAACGGATTTAGACGGTGCCCTATTTAAAGTGAATGCTGTTTCTAATGCATAACCCCAAAATGATAGCGGTAAATCTGTAAGTGACATCATAGAACGAACCATATCTAAGAGAGTTCGACACGACGCTCGACACACCATTACTGTGGTGTTCCCGGTGTCAATCAAAAGTATTCCACATTTCTTCAAATGCTCGCCAAACTCAGAATTTAGATATTCACCTCCATCGTAACGTAGAAATTTAATCTTCTTGTTACGTTGATTCTCTACCTCACTTTGAAACTCCTTAAACTTCGAAAGTTTCGGACTTATGTTTCATGAAATAGATATACCCATATCTACTCAAATCATCCGTGAAGGTAAGAACATAACGATAACCACCGCGCGATGCTACACTCATTGGACCACACACATCGGTATGTATGATTTCCAATAAGTCTGTAGCTCGCTCCATCATACCAGAAAATGGACTTAGTCATTTTTCCCATCAGACATGCTTCGCATCTTTCAAGTGATTCAAAATCAAGTGATTCAAGAAGTCCATCGGAATGGAGTTTCTTCATACGCTTCACTCCAATGTGACCAAGACGACAGTGCCACATATAGGTCGAGTTATCGCTTGATTTCAATCGTTTAGCTTCAATGTTGTTGATATGTGTATTTCCACTATCGAGATTCAATATGAATAGACCATCTATCAAAGGTGCATGTGCATAAAACATATTACTCATATAAATCGAACAACCATTATTCTCGGATTTAAACAAGTAACCGTCTCGCAATAAACAAGATCCTGATATAATGTTCATGCTTAACGCAGGCACCAAATAACAATTATTTAAGTATAAAACTAATCCCGATGGTAGATGAAGAGGTAGCGTCCGATCGCGATCACATCAACCTTTGATCCGCTTCTCACGCATCGTCACCTCGTTCTTCACTAGCTTCCGTTTATTCTGCAGCTCCTGTTTGAGTTACAAATATGAGCAACCGAACCAAGTATCAAATACCAGCACTACTACGAATACTAGTGAGATACACATCAATAACATGTATATCGATATACCTTTCTTCTTGATGTTGCCGTTCTTCAAATCCGCCAAGTACTTTGGGCAATTCCGCTTCGAGGACCTTCTCCCTTGCAGAAAAGCACTCAAGATCGCTTGGGTCCAGCCTTGGTCTTCTTCGGTATGGTAACTTTCTTACCACCCTTCTTGAAGTGTCCCTTCTGCTTAGACTTGCCTTTCTTGAATTTTGTGGTCTTATTGACCATCAACACTTGGTGCTCTTTCTTGATCTCCACTTCTGCAGATTTTAACATAGCAAATAGTTCTGGCAACTCTTTGTTCATGTTCTGCATGTTGTAGTTCATCACAAAGTTCTTGTAACTTGGTGGTAGTGATTGGAGGATGGTAAACCCCAAAGTATTAGGAATCACTATACCCAAACTTTGAAGTTTATTTATGCCTGCACATCTTAAGCACATGCTCACCGACGAGCTACCTCTTCCATCTTGCGTTAAAGAACTTTTCGTAAGCTTCAACTTTCAATTGCCGCATGAGTCTCAAAGATTAATTTGAGATCCTCGACAATATCATATGGATCGACTCTTCAAACCTTTTCAAGCTCCGATTCTAAACCATACAAGATAGCACATGAACTATGGAGTACCGATTCTTCCGAGCGAGGTAAACATTCTTTACTTCATCGGTAGCATCACTGCAGTGGGTCACCTAGCGTGCATCCAGCACATAGGTCAAATTACCAGCTGTGAGGACAATCCTCAAATTGGAACCAATCCAAGTTGCTTCCATTGTTTTTCAACTTTTCTTTCTCTAGGAACGCATTAAAATTGATGGTAGGGCTGCCATTGATCTACAACATATTTGCAATAGTTTAGACTAAGTTTATGACAAATTGAGTTCAAATTAATTAATGAAATTAAACTAGGTGAACTCCCACCAAAACAACATCCCTCACATTGTTTTAGTGATCACATCGAACCAAATCCACTACATCAACACCGATCATCACGAGAGTTGATATAGTTTCAATGGCGAACAATCATCATGTTCATCATATCTACTATATGATTCATGCTTTACCTTTCGGCGATCCGTGTTCACGAGGCCATGTCCGTACATGCTAGGCTCGTCAAGATCAAACCTTAGCTACCGCATAAGCAAATCTGGCTTGCTTACGTTGTATTCACCATGGAATCAAAGACACCCGATCATCACGTGGTGCTTCAAGCAGCAAGCTTTGGCAACGGTGCATACTAAGGGTGAACACTTTAGAACTTGAAATTTATGTGCATGAGGGATCATCTTATAATGCTACCGTTGCCTACTAAGCAATACAAGATGCATAAAGGATTAACATCACATGCAATTCATAATATGTGATATGATATGGCCTTTCTTCTTTGTGCTTCCGATCTCCATCTTCAAGCACCTAACATGATCTCCATCATCACCGCATAGCATCAAGGTCAATGACGCTTCTTCATGGTTGTCATCCACCAGCTTCAACTATTACAACTATTTTGAATAGACACGCAGGTCTTAATGAAATTAAAGACAACCATATGGCTCCCGCCGTTGCCAACTTACAATAAGGAACATTGCATACATCAAATATAATCACAATCATGGCCATATCACATCATCAAGACACCCTGCAAAACAAAGTTAGACGCCTCTACTTTCTTTGCATATTTTACGTGGTTTGGGGCTTTCAATAAGTGTCGTTCTAACTACGAACAAGAACCACAACATTGATACTAGCATTGTTGATCACCGTTGTAAATTGGATCTTTACTATGCTAGGAGAAACAGCACCCATAAAGCCACTTATGCAATACAAGTTGCATGTCAAGCGTGGAGCAAGTCTCATGAACGATGTCATGTAAGGTTAGCCCGGCCGCTTCATCCCAACATACCGCAAGATGCAAAGTACACAAAAAGCAATCTACAATAAAAGCATCAATGCCCACAATGACCATTGTGTTCTACTCGTGCAACAGATCTACATATAGACACGGCTCTGATACCACTGTAGGGGTTCGTAGCATGGAAAACAAAAATTTTCTATCGCATACAAACAAACAAGCCAAGATCTATCTACTATATTGCAGCAACGAGTCGATGGAATAACTCACCCTCGAAGATTCCAAAGTGTTTAACGAGAGCAGATTCTCGTGGGTGATGTAGTCGTACTCTTTCCGATCTCAAGATCGCGAGACGATCCTTCCAAGGCCGCTGCTCCTCAAGAAGCGCCCCTGCAATGGTCACACGTTCGGTTTCGACGAAGACCTTCCTCTCCTTGTTCCAAAGAAAATGGAGGTTGTAGCACTCTCTCGCGATTCCAAAGACAACGGCGTGGTACCTAAGTAGAGGGAATCCGCAGGCTTCGCTTATGCGGGTGCGTGTATGGTGGTGCTTATGAGAGAGGCTTTTTGTGGTCTAGTAATTAGACACACCAATTAGAAGGCTCTAAACCAATTAGAAGGCTCTAAACCGCTGGCTAAAGCAATTAGAAGCTCTAAACCAAAACGGCTCTAAACCGGAGATTTGAGGTGGAAACTTGTGTCTCTAGAGGAGGGGGCCCTGCCCCTCCTTTTATAGGTGGGAGGGCCGGCGGCCAAGGGGAGGAGTCCCTCCCCAAGTCGGCCTTGGGAGGCGCGCCGGCCAAGGGGACTCCTCCCCCAAGTCGGTCTCCACCTCCTCCTCTTTTCCCACTTCCCAAAACTTGCCGTTTGACTTTCAAACTAGCCGTTTGACTTTTCAATTTAGGATTTAAATAAACCCTTTATTTTGGACAGCAAGAACACCTAGTACATGATGCAATCATTCCAACTTACAATGACACATTCATGTACCCTTCCCACTCCCGGAGTGCCGGACATTCAGGACCTTCTAGAATGTTCCCATGAAAACACCGGAACCATTCCCCAACTCCAAACGGACTTTCCTTATATGAATCTTATTCTCCGGACCATTCCGGATCTCCTCGTGATATCCCGGATCCCATCCGAGACTCAACAACATTCGGTCTCTTTCTCATAATACCATAACTACTCAAACAACGTCAATCCTTAAGTGTGTCTCCACGGTTCGTGAATTATTCGGACATGATCGAGACACTTCTACGAACAATAACCAATAGAGGAATCTTGAAATTCATATGGCTCCCACATATTTCTACGAAAAATTTGCGATCGAATTAACCACTTACATACGATACCAATTTCCCTTTGTCTAACGATATTTAACTTATACGAGGTTATGATCGCTTGTATCTCGCATACCTAGTTCATCCTCGTTCGATAAGTACTCTTTTCTCGCTCCGTGATATGTGATCCCTTGTGACCAAGTCACATGCTTGCAAGCTAATTGGATGACATTTCACCGAGAGGGCCCAGAGAATATCTATCCGTCATGTGGATGGACAAATCCCACTCTTGATCCATGTGTTTTCAACCAATACTTTCCGAACACTCAATGCCACCTTTATAGCCACCCTGTTACGGTGTGGTGTTTGATGACATCAAAGCATCCATCCAGTAAAGGTGATATGCATGATCTCATGGTCGAAGGAATTAGGTTACTATGTATCAGAAAGCATATAGCAATTGAACTATTGAAATGACTTGATCTTTATGCTACGCTTGTCTATAGGAGTATGTCCACCATATCATTCTCCTAACGATATGATCTTGTTGTTGATAACATCTCAATGTTCATGATAGGGAAACCACAATCATCAATCAACCAACAAGCTAGTGAAGTATAGAAGCTATACTAGGGACTTCAAATTAAGTTTACAAATCACACAAGTATTAATGGTTTCCTTGTTAATACTATTATAGCATGAATGTAAACATTTATCATAAACACAAAGATATATAATAATAACTACATTTATTATTGCCTCTAGGGCATATCTCCAACAGAAAGAGGGGGTCCAACCAATTTATTCAGCAAACTAAGCAAACCAAAGAAAACAAAAAACAAAAACAAAAACAAAAAAGAAGAGCTCCAAGAACAACACAACTATGCATGAAACAATAAAAGTGAAGCGTTTGGAAGAAACCTGGGATTTTTATTGATGAAGAGGGGGATGCCTTGGGCATCCCCAAGCTTTGACGCTTGAACTTCTTGGATATTTCTTGGGGTGACACTCGTGGCATCCCCAAGCTTGAGCTTTAGTCCATCCTTCATCTCATTACTCATTCCTTCCATACACCTAGATTTTTTCCTTCATACAAAACTTCACACAATCTTTATTAGCAACATTAGTGCACTCAAGATAAATAAGTCTTAAGGTTCAGTTCTAACACCAAATAAACTTCCATTAGAACACTAGCTACTGTATCACTTCCCTCAAAAAGCTCAATTCCCCAAAAGAACTCAAGAAGGAACCAACAAGAAGCAAATGCAGAAAATGGCAGAAATCTGTCAAAACAGACCAGCAGGTAAAGACGAAATTTTTCGAAGACCTTCTGTTGCTCAAATAAAAAAGTGTTGAACTAACGAAAGTTAGATAACAACCTGCGGCAGAAGCACAAAAATTGACGCCTCAAAAAGACGTTCATAGATTTTACACGAATTTTTACGGTGAAGCACAAAAATCTATTTCGAGACAGCAACTTTCCCAATCATTACTTCTCTCTCATTAGAGGTTACTCTTGGCACAGAAAGCAAATAAAAAGGATAAGGAGCGGTTATTACTGAAGTAATAACTTCCAATACTCATCTAAAACTTTTGGGTTATCTCCCAATAAGTATTTTTCTTTAACGCCTTTAAGTTAGGCATAAGAAGCAAGAAAGAATCAAGTGTTCTCAAATGAAGAAGCATTAAAACCGAATTTCTTGCCCTTACCTCTCTTACTTTTATTCTTAACCTTGGGGAAAATATGATTGTTTGGTGAAGAAGAAAGGTGCATGGTCCCCTTTCCCGCATCTATTAGTGCTCCAAGGAGTTCTAATAGGGACATCCCAAGTGTAATTTGTCCTTTTCATGCACATTCAATAACAAGATAATCAGTAGAAATCATTTTCCCAAGAATCTTTGTAAACACTCCTTCAGCTATTCCAAGAGGTAATATTGTAGTATTATTAGCAAGAGATATTTCTTTTCCTCCTTCAGTAAGCCCCCAAGTATTCAGATATTTATAAATATCTTTGGGCATAAGACAAAATCCAGACATAATATCACAGCGAGCTTGAAAAGTTTCAGTGTTTATCTCAATCTTTACTGTAGGGAGCCACTTTGATGGTTCAGAATTTATTGGAACATAATTGTGATGCTCCCTAAGCATATTATAGCAATTTTCTAAGCTAGTAGTGCTAGTCTCAAGAGTGTTCAACCTAGCAAATATTTTTGCGAAAGAAATATCCATTTGGCTAGGCAAGTTGTAAGTGAGGATCAATTTCTTTATAGCATTAATAGCATCATCCTCATTACATTGGAGGAAATCTCCTCCCACAACAGCATCTAAAGCATATCTATAGCAAAGATCAATTCCAAGGTAAAAACTGCTAAGGAACAAGCTTTGAGTCATTTTAGGCTCAGTTTTTTCATGTAGATCAGAAATTCTAGACCAAGCTTCCTTAAAACTTTCCTCAATTCCTTGTTTAAAAGTGAAAATCATTTCCTCGGGTGACATAGTGACAAGAGCAAGGCTAGACATAGTGGCAACTCAAGATAGAAACTAATTTTTTTGTGTTTTTGAATAAAGAAAGCAAACTGGTAAAACTAATATTTTGTGTGTTTTTTATAACAAAACAAGCAAACAAAACAAAAAGAAACTAAGCAAAACAAAAATAACAAAGTAAAGAGATTGGTTATGAGGGACTCCCCTTGTGAAGATGTCCTTGACTCCCCGACAACGGCGCCAGAAAAATGCCTGATGGCTCAATGCACGCGCCCAGAAAAGTGCTGGTGCGTGGTTGATGTAGAGCTCGTTGGGAACCCCAAGTGGAAGGTATGATGAGCACAACAGCAAGTTTCCCTCAGTTATGAAACCAAGGTTTAATCGAACCAGTAGGAGCAAGGAAACACCCCAAAGGTGTTACTAGCTGAGCTTTGGCAGGGCGCACTACCGGTGCTAGTAGCAACGTGGAGACCTGCACAACACAACCACAGAACTTTGTCCCCAACTTGCGATGAGGTTGTCAATCTCACCGTGTTTTGTGGAAAACAAAGGATTAAACGTATCGAATGGAAAAAGTAAAATTTTGCAGAAAGTAAACACAAAGCGGTAAACAATTTGTAGATTGTATGTAAAGACAAGGACCGGGATCCATAGTTCACTAGAGGTGGCTCTCCTTAGATAGATAACATGCTGGGTGAACAAATTACAGCGGGGCAATTGACAAACATCGAGAAAGCAATACATGCATATACTAATCATCTTGACTCCTTTGAGATTTGATTGGGCATTACAACATTATACATAGACCGCCATCCAACTGCATCTATGACTAATAATCCACCTTCGTGTTATCATCCAACCCCTCCAAGATTAAGTTGCAAGCAACAGATTATTGCTTTACAATTATGGTAAAGTAAACAATACGATTGTTCTATGAATAAAGGATTGTTGTTTTCCCTAGTAGCAACAACACATCTAGTACCTTAGAGATTTCTCACTTCCCCAGTTACTGTGAGGCATGAACCCACTATCGAGCATAAATACTAACTCTTGGAGTTGCTAGCAACTACTTGGCCAAGATAGCTACTAACAACGGAAAGTATGCAAGATCACAAATAACAAAGACATGATAGAATCAATAATCAATCTGAAATAGCATCTCAATATCCATCGGATCCCCGCAAACACAACATGCAGAATTACAAATAGATGATCTTGATCATGAACGGAGCTCACAAGATCTAAACATGAAAGCACAAAGGAGGAGAACCAGCCATCTAGCTAGTACATGGATCCATAGTCCAAGGATGAACTACTCACGCATCACACCGGAGGCTTGCATGGTGATGAAGAAGGCCTCGGTGAATTCTCTCCGCAGGGTGCCGAAGAGCTTCAGATCCCTCCCGATCTAGGGATGGAGATGACGGCTCTGAACCCTTTCGTGGATTTTTGATCAGGTACTTAGGGTTTCCCCGAGGGCAATATAGGCGGAAGGAGACCGAGGTGCCAAGGGCGACCACACCACCTCGGGCACAGCCCAGCCTGGCCGCACGGTGGTGGTGGCCGCCTCGCCCGCCTCAGATTCTGGCACTTGATGACTTCCGAAAAAATAGGCACTTTGGCTTTTGTCCCGTCCAATTCCGAGAATATTCATTTTCTGACTTTCCTGGAACCAAAAACAGGAGAAAACAGGCAGCTGGCACTGTGGCTCTTGTTAATAGGTTAGTCCAAGAAATCATAAGAAAAGTACTCCAAAGTTGGAACAAAACACAAGAAAGTGGATAAAACTAAGCATGGAACATCAAAAATTATAGATACATTTGCAATGTATCAGTACCCCTCCCCATGGCCGGCGCCCCATGGGGGGTGACCCCTCACCTCCCCCATTCATGTGGTGGTAACTCCCTCCACATTAAAGTGCCCCTTCACATTCTCTTTTAAAGTCTCCACTTTAAATGCATTAAATTTCTCCAAATTTAATGCTCTCTCATTTAATAAAACTCTTTTATTAAATTTATTCAGAATTTTGTTAATTACTTTAATTAACAAACATTCACATAAAACCCCTGCAACATTTCAATATTACATGCAGAACCAATTTCTGCAATTTCACCCGAAACAGTTTCGGTGTCTATTGAAATAATTCCAGCGCTTTGCAATTCATTCGTCTGAAACACATTTGCTCCAAATGGTGTTGGTGTCTCTTAAGTGTGTCACCCTAAGGTTCGTGAATAATGCAGACATGATTGAGACCCCTCTCAGATCAATAATCAGAAGCGGGACCTGGAG
Source organism: Avena insularis (assembly GCA_023614405.1). Classification (NCBI taxonomy): domain Eukaryota; kingdom Viridiplantae; phylum Streptophyta; class Magnoliopsida; order Poales; family Poaceae; genus Avena; species Avena insularis. The sequence continues at coordinate 537,453,193 of CM042684.1, forward strand.
ATCCATTCTGACTCCTACACATTCTACGATGACTTCTGTGATCGTGAGAACCTTTAACATCAGTAACTAAATCCCTTTGTCTCGCGATATATTACATGTTCGAGATTCGATCATCGGTATCTCCATACCTAGTTTGATCTCGTTACCGACATGTACTCTTTTCTCGTTCCCGTGATATAACATTCTAGTGATCTTATCACTTGCTTGCAAGCTAACCAATGTGATATCACCGAGAGGGCCCAGAGTATATCTATCCGTCATCAGGATGGACAAATCCCACTCTTGATCCATGAGCCTCTACATAACACTTTCGTGGCACTGAACCCACCTTTATAATCACCCTTTCACGGTGTGACGTTTGATGTTATCAAGATACGCTTCCAGTGTTGGTGATTAACATGATCTCATGGTCTAAGGACTAGGATTACTTTGTTAGATGTTATAGAAATATAAACACAATGACTTTGATCGTAATGCTATACGTGAGATGAATATTCATCACATCATTCCACTAATGTTGTGACCTCGTTATTAACAGCATCCAATGTCCATGATGATGAAACCTTGATCATCTTGTTAATCAATGAGCTAGTGTATAAGAGAGGCATAACTAGGAACTTTCCTTTTTGTTTATTAAACACACATGTATTAACGTTTCCAAATTAATACAATTATAGCATGTAAAATAAACATCTATCATATACTTGGAATATGTATAATAACAACTTTATTATTGCCTCTCAGGACATATTCCCTTTACCAGAGCATATATATCCGTCATATAGATGAAAAAATCCCAGTCTTGATCCATGCGCTTCAACCCATACTTTCAGAATACCTAATGCCACCTTTATAACCACCCAGTTATGAAGCGGCGTTTGATGTCATCAAAGCACTCATCCTATGATGGTGATTAACACAATCTCATGGTCGAAGGATTAGGTTACTATGTATTTGAAAGCTTGTAGAAAAACGAACTTAATGACTTGATCTTATGCTATGCTTACTATGGGTGTGTGTCCATCACATCATTCTCCTAATAATTTGATCTTGTTATTAATAACATCCAATGTCCATGATCAGGAAACCATGATCATCTATTAATCAACAAGCTAGTCTTAACAAGAGGCTTACCAGGGACTCTTTTATGTTTACAAAACACACAAGTATTAGTGTTTCCTAATAATACAATTATAGCATGGGATGTAAACATTCATCACAAACACAAAGATATAATAATAGCCATTTTATTATTGCCTCTTGGGTATATTTCCAACAATATGCATTTGATGTTTACATATTACCATCATAGAACCACATACAAGATTAAAACTTGACCAAATACTCGGTGCATACTATATAAAAATCATAGCTAATTCATCCAATGCCCTCGGGAACACGGGGAACTACTCGTAACTGTGAAACATGATATAGATGAGTGGCATATGAGATACAACACAATCTGAAAATATAACTTCACCACAAAATAATGACAAGTTGCCAAACACAATCATGCATACAACAGTAAAACAATATATAGGGTAATCTACCACAAATTATGAGGGCAACGATGTCGATCTCGAGATGGAGATGTTGCCGATGTTGGGAATGATGAACAAGGTGATGGAGAGTTTCCCCTACGCAAAGTAGGAGTGGTGATGACGATGGCATCGATTCCCCCCTCTCCGGTGGCCTCGGAGTAGCATGGTCTGCCCTCTCCTGGAGTAGGAGAACACTTTTGCCTCTGTCTCCGTTGCCTCTGTAAATCTTGGAAAAAATATGGCGTAGTTTTTCTATCGATACGGAGTGGGGTAAAAAGGGGGAGTCGAGATGACGCTCGAGGCCCAAACGGGCTTGGGTGGCGCAGCCTAATAAGGTGGTTGTGCCACCTAGGCTCGTTTGGCCCTCGTGGCTCTCCTCACGTGGTTCAAGTGCCCCAGGTTCTTCTCCTGATGAAAAACTTACGTGATATTTTTCCTTGAATTAATTGTTGTCTAGAAGGTCCGTGAAACGGCAAAATAGGAAAATTGAGTTTTTATGCATCCCGGAAATTAAATACCAAAACAAGGAACTTTGTAGAAAAATCACGTAAATCATCTAAAAATGCATAAAGAATGGTGAATTGATGTAAATAACAATATAAACTAGCACTATATGTAGCTTTTATGATGATACAACATGCAAGTATCAACTCTCCTAAGGTTAAAATTTTTCTCGTCCTTGAACAAATAAGCGAATATATCATACCATGTAGCAATAAGCTTATGGTTGATAAAATAAATACGATCATTGTATCATCAACTTGTGCATGTTCAATTATCTTAAAAGATTTATAAACTAACAACCATGCATACAATGACATCATAAATAGAAGTTCTAGCAACTACACTTTACTTTGGAGCGAAACAACCATTGCATGTTGGATAATTGAATCATCTTTAACTTCACATTAACTTTCAGCAGTAACCATTGCACTATTTATAGTCTTACTAATGAATTTGCAAGAGAGATAAACTGTCATAGGACAAAAAACTAAAATAAGAGAATAAGATAAGAAGATAGACATGAAATTCAACACTAGCCCAAGTATTTCTCTTGGTCAGCCGAAGACTTTCACCACAAAGTGTGGCATCAGTTAACGGTCTTGTTTATTAATTATCCTTGCATAAACTTTTTATTCATGGATATTTTAATCAAGGCACATGATCCCAAACCATTTACTTTATCATTCCATGGCTAACAGAATCCTTTAGTGCCTTCATTTCATTCACTTTCTATGAGAGCACATGTATTGAAATATCCATAATAACATAGGTTTACCTTTTGGTTAATGATATAATGAGACCATCTCATGCCCCCTTGTTAGCATCTCTTACTAGATTTTTATCCTACAAGACCACATCTCTTCTCCAAATTCCAAATTTAAAATTTCTCCAACATAACCTTCTTTGAGACTTTCACTTATTCTAACTTTATTTATTGAGATTAATTCTATGCTTGTCCAACATGTTCAGATTAATTTGTTTCAAGGCTAGCTAGATGTAATTGAAACCTCTAACATGATGTGACCACCTGCATGAGTGTTATCCATAAATATCCAAATAATAGAACCATGGATGACATCATATGAAAGGACAATTGACGCTGCCTAGAGGGGGTCAATATTTTTTTAAAATAATTATGGTTTAGACTCTAATAAATGTGTAATAAAAACTAATGTTTAATTTATCAAAGCACAAAACCTAAAACTACCAGGTTCAACTAAGTGCACCAACAACCTATGCTAAGCAAGACAAGAAACAAAGTGATAGCAAGATATAATACTTTAAGCACGATGGCTATTCCAATGTAAAGTGCATAAGTACATCGATATCAATGCCTATCGTTGATGGACTTAGGTTCGAGGAAGTGGGGAGCACTGGAGGCATCGACCGGCTAGCAAACAAGCACATAGGTGACACGAGGTTTTACCCAGATTCAGGCCTCGTAGAGGACCCTACTCCTGCTTGTCTACTCTTGATTATGAGGGAGTCGAAAGTTACAAAGGTGCACAGATGCAATCTAGCAAGGTGTATGCGTGTGTGTGTGTATTGGTCCTCCTCGTCGCCCCCTCCAAGCCCTTATATAGAGAGGCTAGGTCTCGGGATAGCAGTTCGAGTCGGTTACAGATTAGGGTTTCCCTTTAATTTTCTATCTATTATTTATCGTGTCCTTCAAGAAGTCGAACTCCTACGGGCCATCCAAATCACTGTTGGGCTTCGTCTGCACCGTGGACTCCTTCTTGGGCTAGACTATATAGGCCAATCTCGAGTACCTGTAAGGTATGCCCATGTCAAGCCCCTTGAAGCTGATGATTGACTCCGTACAATTAAGCGCATGTTTAGTGCTCTTTGTGTCTGTCCGGAGGATCGTGTGAACTTCGCCATCTATTAGCTAGAAGGTGAGGCTAGTGTTTGGTGGGAAGGTTTTCTGAATCTAGATCTTCCTCTCTAGTGGCGGTGGCAACAACAAAGGCGGTGCCTCGACGTTCTCCTCCACCCCCACCCAATCAACATCTGAGTCTTTGGAGTGGTCGGGGACCGAGCATGGTGGCGGTGGTGGCACAACACCGCTCACGAGTGCCCCAATTTGTCGGTGGCTCCTACTCCCTCTGTTTCAAAATATAAGATGTTTTAGGTATGTGAAGAAAATGTATCTAGACTTCTTTTAGTGTGTAGATTCACTCCAAACCTCAGTGAACCTACATACTAAAAGAAGTCCAGATACATTTGCTTTAGAAAGTTAACATCTTATATTATGAAACGGAGGGAGTACGTGCTAATGGCGTCCAAGCGTAAGTTTGGATGCGTGTGCGAGATGCCACGATATAATAACTGAGAAGGCAATGCTGGAATTCTGAAACAGCCTTACTAGCTGTGGACTGGTGGTAACCGCCTCTTACTTACATAGAAAGCAAGTGGTGGGTGGGTTTATTCTTCTGAAGTAAGACCAACCTAGCTACTTAGAACTAACCAAGAAAGAGAGTAACTAGGGTTTCATCATCCAATGAATTTTGTATGCAAATGACCTGTATGGATCACGTTGAACTGGATGTGATCCAGACCATGGTTCTTTTATGTTCCAATGGATTTCTTTGCATCGATATTGTTTCTTATATGAACATGCTATGACTCTTCTGTGGAACTTATGGATCTATAATGAACTATGAAAGAAACAATCTTTTTTCAAAATCTTCGAAGAACTGTGAAGAAAAAGAAACGAAAAGAAAAAGGAGAAAAATGAAAAATGAAGAAAATAACAGAAAATGAGAAAATAAAAACGGAAGCAGAAGATTGTCGCGTGTTCATCATGTGAAGCAAAATATGTGGATGTTGCATCAGCAGCATGTGAGGGAGTAGAATTTCTGGGTTGTGAGAACGTCAAGGTCATAAACAGAAGGGAAATGATACAGTTCTCCCGAGGATCGATCGATCCCCTCCTTTAGGTGGCCCCCACACACGTATTACTTCTCACCTACCTCGATCCAATTCCTCATCGCCTTCGCTAACGAATCCGTTCCTCATGACAACCGCCGCCACCGCCCTTGCTGCATCGCTCCTCGGCCACCGCCCTGGCCATGCGCCACGCACCGCTGCAGGGCCACTCGCCGCCATGTGCCTGCAGCCAAGGCCATGTGCCTGCTGCCGCTTTCGCGCCGCCGTGTGCCTGCGCCGCCGCTCGCTCCGCTGTGCTTCCCGCAGCTCGTGTCGCGCTGCCAGAACCCCCTGCAGGCTGCAGCATGCACCCTTGCAGCTTTTGCGCCGCCCGTCCTTGATGCTCGCACCACCGAGCTCCCCCGCCAGCGAGATCTCCGGCGTCGATACTACGAGCCATCGTCAGAGTTGCAAGAGCCATAGCCGAGTCTCCGGCGAGAGTCCCGGCCTCCATCTCCGCTGCCGGGCATATTCCCATTCCCTCGAGTTCTGCTACATGTGACCGGCGGCGCTGCTACGTGCGGTGTCGATGTTTACTACATGCGGCCAGTGGTGGTGCTACTATGACCGAACGGCGGTGCTACAAACGGCCACGTGTTTTGTTACATGCGGGAGGCGGTGGTGCTACAAACGGTCACGGTTTTTGCTACAAGGTCTTCAGCGAGATCTCCGACGAGGTCTCCAATGAGATCGAGTTTGCTACAATAGGACATTTTATTTGCTATATATGTTTTATTATTTTGCTATAATAGCGTAAAGTTTTTGCTACACGGTCTCCGACGAGGTCTACCAGCCAGGTCGGATCTGCTACATCGGCACAACTTTTTGCTACAAGCTCTCCGGCAAGGTCTCCGGCGAACTCTCCCGTGATGTCTAGTCTATCTGCTTTTTTTTCTGGACCGAACCGTTTTCTGCTACATGTAGCAAATGCGGGATGAACGGACGGGAAGAAGACTGTCGATCTGGGCAGATCGGACGGCTAGGGACCCGGGGATGGAAACATCCCGAGGGAGGGACGCGTAGCATTGTCCTAAACAGAATTGACAACCTGCAATCTCCTGTTGCAAAACCCCGGTGTTTCATGAGAGGAGCAAACACATTGATATTTTCGAAGGCTTCTCCTTACTACTATTATCTAAGAGACATTTATGTGGTGATCTTCTTGAGACTGAGAGGAGATTGTTACAATCTCATCTGATGAACAAGATATATAAGTGCATGCATCTCGTTACCTGACTGACAAAAAGCATCAGTTTGCAAACACTCAGTTAAACCATGTTCCCTGCTAGTATATTTCACATATTCCCTTGGTTCCAATATATATAGAACTAATAATAAAACAAGAAAAGGCAAACACACACTATATATTCCCTAGAGTACTCTACCAGGGCCGGCCTGACTAGTTTGGCTAGACTAGGTCCGATGCATCCTGAGAGTTTGCATCGTGATGACATCCGATGTTGTGGCGGTCAAGCTGGATCGCCAACGCCAAGCACAAGAAGGAGAAGATGGCATTGTCGGTCGAGTCGCCCCGATAAGGCTGAAAGACGAGGATCGCCGTAGCCACGGAGATGAACGTAATCCCCGTCACGGCCAACATCAGCGGCCAATTCACCTGCTTTGCAAGCATCCAAAAGAGGAATTAAAACATGTCAGTATAAACCCCAGCGCAGAGAGAACCAAACCTCACACACATGTCGGAGCTGCATCTCGCAGCCCTGATCTTCTATCTCTCAAGCTCTCTCTAATCTCTCTCACAAGAACACACGCCCTGAGAAGACTAGAAAAAACTCTTAAACAAAACACATACACTCACACTAATCAAGGAAGAAACTCACACGAACACACACCTCACCAAAGGAGAAAACTAGCTTTGCCTTTTTTTCTCTCGGTGAGTACACATGCGCTACATTTTTCTCTGTGTCCAACCGGCTCTCTTTTTCTCATTCGTTTTACCTTATATAGCTATTACAAGATATAAGCACCAGCCACTAACAAACTAACTAACCATGACTTTTTCCTAAGCCACGCGGCCACGTGACTCGGCCACTCAACCCACTCGGTCATGCATGCAGCTACATCCAAGGAGTTCGGCTAACTTGATCACTCCTAAAGCTAATCCTCCGCTGGGCACACACAAGCATATCCTTTCATATCTAGCTAGCTATGTGGACTTACTCCTACCAGAACCTGACCATTAGCTTGTCTACACACATTATCACAATTTATGTGTGCAAACTACCGCAGCTTCCGGCCGGACGACTCGATTACACGAACAATTGAAAAACAAATAAACATGATAAACTACTAACTAACAAGATTAGATCCAACAACACACACATACACACGTGAGAGTAGAGGTAGAAGATGAACACAAGGACACAGATGTGTTGCGGTGCTTCAGCTTTTCTAACCACAAAGACCGGTAGCCTAGACAACGACACCTTATTCAACAAATTAAGGCACAAGATTTACCTGATCGAGGTTGCTCCGGCGCCTTGTGAGGAGGTCAAGGTGGATCATGGCCGTGTAGTATACCAAGATAATGGCGTTGATGGCGAAACCCTCGGCTGACCTGCAGAAATACGTGGCCCAGACCAACAGGAAAAGGAACACCAAGATAGTAGTACTAGTAACCACGAGGCGCGGCGGCGCTGTCGCCGCCGGCGACCTCATCAGAGGGGAAGAAGTTGCAGGCTCCATGAACCCTAATAGCTAGCTAGGGTCGATCGATCTTCTTGTGTTTGATTGGTACTATATGAACCCTAATAGGATTCGTCGTTGGTATTTATGGAGAGGGGGGGGGGGGGGGGGGGCAGGGACGCGTGAGCTTGGCTGGCATTTCGGGATATTATGGTCACGTCACTTGCCTTTTTTTCTCTTCTCCATCTCGATCGTCGGTTGATTGTATCGCCTTAATTCACCGAATATCTTTTGCGTAGTATCTTCTTTATTGGATAATAAAGTATACACTATCAATTAAGAATAATCACCTGCATTTTTTGTTTATCTCTTAGTTTTTTTATTTTACCACAAATAGCCAAATTAGCTAGTTTATAGTTGTTATTATAGTGTCCTCCCATTTCTTTTAAAAAGATTTTTTTTGAAATAGGTGATATATTACTTTAAAAATTGGGTCCTTATCATATCTGTCACTATGATCAATCCAAAACTCAGTTTTACCATTTGACTGATCGAAACTCTAGTATAGCCACTGCTCCATTACACAACTACTCAGTTTTGCCATTCTGTCATCTTTTCACCGTTAGGCTATAATCATTTTTGCCATTTTATCATCTCTCGACCGTTGGATCCATTATTTATTAGTCTGTAGTTTGCAGGAGTACTAAGAGTAATTGGCCATCGACATATTTGTTGTATTCGTACAAAATTTGCAGGGTTTCGCGCCTAGTTACTCTCGCAAGTCACTACCAAATATGCCACAAATCTTCTTATTATGTATCTATGACATTCTAAAAGTAATATATGAGATATAAAATAGAGGCATCATGTTAATCCAATTTATTAAAATTATTTTGACATTCCAATGTAAAATTTGCAGCTAGATCTAACAAAAAATCATTTAATCACAAAACTCTTTGACACAATTTAAGTTGACATACCCTTTTTGACATGATTATGTGTCGAGAAGAAAACACATCTCCGACCTAGATTTCTGTAATTAAGCAATGAGCACACAATAGCTACCTCCGTAATATTCAATAATTAATACGGTTTACATCTTTCCGACCTACACTTTCGTTCCACATTCACCTAAAAAATATTAATATAATCATGTAACTCATTTGACACGTATGGTTTCAGACCGGGACCTTCATTTCAGCATTCATCTTCTAAATAATAGTTGCGGCCGTACGGTGAAAAGCTGGCGGAATGGCAAAATTGATTATAGTTAACGGTGGAAAATTATGGAATGGCAAAACTGAGTAGTATTGTAACGGAATAGTGGCAAAACAAGAGTTTTGATTAGTCAAATGACAAAATTGAGTTTTGGGTTGGTCTTAGTGGCAAAAATGATAAAACCCCTAAAAAAATAAGGTATTATATCCAGCCTCTGCATAACTAAGATGCTCATAACTGACAAAAGTCCACAAAGCAGAAAATAACAATAGGCAAATTACAAGTAATTGATGAACATTCAGACAACTATGACCATGGCAGCCCAATACGGAGATCATGTTGCCACCCATGTCAGGGAAAAATATCTCTCGCCATATCCTCCAAGCGTTTACAAACCTTCATAAAGAGGTCTCGACACTCCACACGATGTAGAGGCGGCCACAAATGGAGTGTAGCCGTGCACCGATATATAACCTGCATAAGAGAAGACACTTTATCACTAAAAACCTTGTCATTTCTACACAGCCATAGCGACCAGATAATGACAAGCGCTCTCACCCTAATAAGAATTTTGTACTTGTGATCTATCACATGCAGCCAGTTGCCAAATATATTTGCAACGCTACAAGGAGGACTCAGTCCAGAAGCTACTTGGATGATTGATCATATACACCTAGTGAACTTGCATTGGAAAGAAGAGGTGTTAATTGTCCTGTCATTGCTCATCGATATATAACCTGCATTTTTTATCGCTCGACACCTAGTCATGGGAGGTTGTAGCATCCCAAGTGTCTAACACTTGCAATGCTACATGTTCCAGTCAATATATAATGCTAACCCTACCTGTCATTATTGCATCATCATAATATCACGCTCATGTCACCATGCCACATTACATTTGAGCATCATATTAAAACTATACCATTTGATTCTTCTCCTCATATGGATTTGTCTTGCATATTATTATTTTGCTTCTTGATATATTGTATTTGTCTTTTGATATATTGTTATATGATTAATATGAGTTGAGGGCATCTCTCTTGCAAATCCTTCCATCTCACTAACTTGACAACATCACTTCCTCGTGTGCCATCGCAAATTTAACCAAATACTTGTATGTGGGTTTTTGTATTTTCTTTTGGCATTTAAACATCTAGCTCACATATGAGGGGTTTGGTTCTTCTAGTGTTAACACACTTGGCCTTCTATATTGCATGTCCCATGCAAGCAATTCATCCTTATCTAGTTGTTTGTTCGTTTTTGTTCTTGCCTAATTTGCAAGTGTGAGTTAATTTAAGTTCACCTCAAATTCAAATAACCTAATCTAATCCTACCACACTACCAAGCTACCCTAGCTAATCCAACTCCCCAACTAATCTAGTTTCCTAAGTGTGGCCATGCATGAGTCAAGTGTGTGAGTGTATGTGTCCATGTGCACCTTCCCTCTCCCTCCCTCTCTCTCTGCCTAAGATCAAACCATCTCCACATGCTTGGTCCCTATCCCATATAGATTGAGATCAGATCGAGACCCCCTTCCTCTCTTCTTCCTCCAAGAGGCGGAAATGCAATCCCCCCAGGAGCCCCCCCCCCCCCCGGGCACCATCTGTGCCCTCTGTTTGTTGAAGATTCATGCTATCCGTTTTACAAAATAACCCTCCCACCACACTTTTTGTCTATTGTAGTTTTGTTGTTCAGCTCCTAGCGTTTTCAGGTTTTATACATATTTCGTTCATTTTTCAACATAGATTCATTCAAGATTTTTCCACATAGAACGTGGTGTTCCACATTTTTCAACACAGATTCATTTTATATAATCCAAGAATCATACATTTTTCAACACAGATTCATTCAAGATAATCCAAGAATCCAAGAATCATACATTTTTCAACACAGATTCATTCAAGATAATCCAAGAATCCAAGAATCATACATTTTTCAACACAGATTCATTCAAGATAATCCAAGAATCATACATTTTTCAACACAGATTCATTCAAGATTCATAGACAATAATATTCATCCAAGAATTTATTCAAGATTCATCCAAGAATCACTAGAACAAAATCACATAGATATATCCATACACGATCCATGCACAATCTAGAACAAGATAAAAAGTTTTGTCCATCAAAGATTCGTCCAAAATCAAAGGTCCACTTTTTTTGGTCCATCACAGATTCGTCCAGATACATAGATCCAAAGATACACAAAATCAAAGATACACAGATTCATCCAGAACAAAATCAAAGATCCAAAGATACACAAATCGTCCATCAAAGATACACAAAATCACACTTTTTCAAGGTCCATCAAAGATTTGGCCAAAAATGTTTCAAGATCCACTCATATTTTCATCTCAGAGTCAATCAAGATCCAGCCAAAACTTGATCTGGATCTCAGATTCAATCAAGATCTAGCCAAAAACATCAACCAGATCTGGATCTTGACAAAAAAATCGAAAAGGAAACGGAGAGGGGGAGATGGATCAGGGCACTCCAGGCCGGCGTGTGGTCGTCGTCTTCCCGGCCGTCGCGCGTGGTCGACGGGGGTGCGAGGCGGTGGAGAGAAACCGCCGGCGGTGCACTCCAGGCCGGCGCGTGGTCATCGTCTTCACGGCCGGTACACGTGGTCGACGGGGTGCAAGGAGGTGGAGAGAAACCGCCGGCGCATGGGGGAGGTGGGGAGCACGGGGGAGGAGGGGTGGGGGAGGCGACGAGGTGGAGGAGGGGGTGGGGGAGGCGGCGAGGTGGAAGAGAGGTGGGAGACGACGAGGTGGAAGATGGGTCGGGAAGGCGTCGATGTGGAGGAGGTGGGGGCGACGGGGCCTGGGACTAGGATTAGTCCTCTCACTGAGGACTACGGGATGAATAAATTTTTTCGGATGGCTAAAATACAAAATAACCGGTGACGACGATTCATGCTGACTTTGCACGAATCTCCAACAAACCTGCGGCAAAAATGATGCCGGAAGCCCCTCTTACAGTATTGTCCAAGAGGGCGGTGTCCAAAACCCTCACTTCTTCGTCCACCTCCCCAACCCGGCGGTCTGGAGCACCCCACCACGAACCAAGCGTACCTCGGCGTCAGGAGCATGGCGTGGAGCAATGAGCGAGGAGGAGGCGCCCCCTGTCGACGCCATCGTCCCTGTGCACTGCAGCAGTGCCGGCGCGCCTTCCTCGGCACCCTCGCTGCCATCGTCCTCCGCCGTTCTTCCGGCCTCGCCTACGTGGTTCCTGCAGCTCTGTTCCTCGATTTCTCCCGGCCGCCTCAGCCCGAATCCAGCGACCACCAGCACGCGCCTACAAATACACTACTTCCAGATTTCAGCAGAATCAAACCATGCCCAGAGTTGGCCGGAATCTTCATCACAAATTCGCTGCACCTCACGTGTCTGCCTGACGAAAATTCAGTCCGCGACAGGCAGTGTTATTTTCCACCTCTCTTCATCGCGAGTTTCCGACCAGAACCAATGTATCTTCGCCCTACGTGCATTTCCAATGTCTCAGCTACGAGCATCTCGGCATCATCAAGCAAAGATCGGTCGATCTCACTGTTTTCAGGTGTAGTTAATTTGACCGTTTAACAGTTTAAACTGTCTCTGTTCGTCACTGTTTTCCCAGCGTTATAGTCCATCTCCGGCCATATTATTCACAGCTTTCTAAACTTGCTTGTACCCTCTCCTCTTACCAACAAACTCCGATCAAATCGGAGCTCAGACGCTCTCGCAATCATCCGCCGATTTTGGCTCTATCTCTCTGTCTATATACCAGCAAAACAGTGCCATGTTCTCGAATTTTTCCCGTCTAGCTCAATGGTTCCCTGGCGAGTTTCTTTGCACCTATCTACTCTCCTTTGTTCCACCTGCGTACAGAAACAAACGGTACTCAAATAGGAGGTCTGAGTCTGCTCGGAATCATGCGACGAAAATCGATCGAGCTAACTGAACTTGCGCTGATCATATTCAGTTATGATTCAGTTCAACCCGGCAGTCCTGTTGGTTTCACAAAATCATCCCTGACAATTCCCCTTTCAAACCCACATCCCTGCCCTCTGTTTATCTTGTCAAATATTGAAATATAATAAATATTTTTGGAATATTATTAAATGCTTTAATATATGATAAATCACATATTTTTATTGCTAAATCCAAATATTACAAATAATATATGTTTTCTTATTAGAGAAATGCTAGGAAGATGAATATGCTATTTAAAATAAATTCTGGGCATTTAAAATTTTCGAATTAATTAAATATTAATAAATGCCATTTTTCTTAATTAATTCATAACTTTAATTCCGTAATTTCAAATTCGACAAATAATATGTCTAAATTGATTAGCGTGACAAGCCCGTTATGTTTATGCATTTTATGTTATTAATTGAAGCATGCATCATATAAATATTAAGAAAACAACAAGGTTTATGGGAGTAAAACATGCCTAAATAAATAAATAAAGTGCACTGTTATGTTCTCACATCTCATCCATGCAATTGTGCACCATTCCATCACGGCATACCTTGTTTGCTTGTTGCATATATTCATATGGTTGTGCACTTTATTTATTATGGCTCTTTGTATGTTTGGCTTTTATTCCGGACAAACGCCAAGCAAGAGAACTTCAGGAGAACCAAAAGTACTACTCAGATCCTGGTTACCCTACTGCTGATCCGACAGGCAAACAATTCTCCATACTTGTATTACATATAGCATCTATGCATCTATCTTATTCTTGCATCATTGAGTCATGATTGCATTAAATTGAATCCCAAGTATTGTATAGCCTTTACTTTTAAATCCCACCGAAGCTTGTACCCTCAATCTTATGAACCATTATTACAGGAGTTGTTTGAGTCACGCGAGTCGTAGAATTGCATGTGTAGGGTTTGTGCGAGTATTTGGATAATGAGGTACGTAAACAACTTAAACTGTGTAGTAATAGGATAACTAAAGAAAGTGGCGCCGATGGGTAATAGCTGTTATTTGGTTCTTTCATACTTACTTGTGTCCCGTAGGACCCGGGTGCTTGATTCTTGTTCCTTGACTATCGCACTATCCGCATGTGGGACCATGAATCCCCTTAGCCCGAGGTTGATTCACACTTTATTTCTTGAGGCCACAAAGTAGTTTGGAGCATTATTAGTATCCTGTAGTTATGTCATACTTTACTTGATGCAGCCCACTCTATGGACGTCCCTACATCTACACCAACAAGTCCACCAAGTGGACCAATGACTCGCACCCGAGCCAAGCTGCTACAAGCTAAGGTTAACTTGATCCTCTCCTCGTGTGACTTTGATACATCTTTGTATGGCTTGCTACTTCATGCAAATACACTGTGAATTCTCAGATATGAAGCTCCAATGCATCACCAAGCCCCTACGGATGAAGTACAAGGAGCAGGACGAGAATAACACGTTGCTAAAGCTGATCACACCGGAGTCTCTGGTCCAGAAGATCGAAATCTCCGAACCACCACACCGGAGTCTCCGACCCACCTCCGGACCGAGGCCAGGGACATAATAATCTCTATCTTATCTCAATCATATGATAGGGTTTCTCCATCTCTCCAAGAACTAAAGATCTACTCAGACATGGAGGCAATCAACATCATGGCAATGGTAATGGAAGCAATTGTAAATGGTTCTTGTATAAATCCATAACGAGTACGGTAATTACAACAAGATCTAGATGGGATGAAGATGGGATGGGCGGAGATGATGGTGGTGCAGCGGTTGATGAAGATGAAGATCGATGCCTCGAAGATGGATCCTTTGGGCAAGTTCCCCCTCCAGATGCCTTCCGAAGGTGAGGTTTCAGCGATTTCTGGGTGTTCTATATGTCGTCTCTCCGATCCAGTTGCACAGGGTGAAACTATTTGAGGAGGCGGTGGCGGTGCCAACTATACGACCGGAACTATATGGCCAGAATTTTTATTCTCGTCGTATAGTTGGTAGTTGAACCGTCTGTATGCCTTGATTGCTTCGGTTTTTTTTTCTGGTATTATTGATATTTTCCAAATAAGCGATTTACGTAGATTTTGACTTTTTTTCTCCCTAATACAACTGCTCCAAGAATTGTCTATTGTATCCATCATCTGTCCTGATCCTGGTGAAAATAGACATAAAATATGCGCGCGAATGCTATAAAATATAAAGATCATACAACTACAGTGCAAAATAATAATATAAAACATGATACAAATATGCACTCATCAACCGGCCCAATCCTATACACCGGCTCCCGTACCTGTACGCTGGCTTGGAACCTGTACGCCTGACACCGAGCAATGGTTGCGCAATCTCGGCTCCAAGTACGTGCATGGTATAGTGCATGTGCATGGACATAACTGATGATTGATGTTCCGTAGAACTCCAACTGGTCGCTCGGACCCACATGCATGCAGGGCGATCAACTAGCTAAGGAGGTCCATGCACATGCATATTGTCTCGTCCGCTGAATCTATACTTGTACTTGAAATTTACCAATATATACTGAGAAGGACACTCTGCTTTATGCACAAAAATACATCGAACACGCCTTTAAGACCAAACTTGGTCTCTATGAATAATTGGTCATGCCTTTTGGCTTATCTAATATCCCATCCACCTTCATGCGCCTTATAAATTATATTTTGCATTCTCTCATTGGAAAAAAGTGTTGTTGTCTATTTCGATGATATACTTGTTTATAGCAAGTCACTTGAGAAACATGTTACACATGTCAAGGAGGTCTTGCAAATCCTTCGACATGAAAAGCTATATGCTAATCTTTCCAAGTGCACTTTTTCTAAAGACAAGTTGATTTTTCTTGGATTTGTCGTTTCTTCGAAGGGCATTGAAGTTGATATTTTCAAGGTAAAGGACATACGATATTGGCCCATCCCCACAAATATGAGTGAACTCCAAAGTTTTCATGGGTTGGCTGGTTTCTATTGTCGCTTTGTGAAAGACTTTTCTACCATTGCTTGTCCTCTCAACGAGTTGACCAAAAAGAATGTCACCTTCGTGTGGGGTAAGGCACAACAAAAAGCTTTTGATGAACTTAAACGAGGCTCACCGAAGCAACTCTTCTTGCGTTACCGGATTTCGCAAAAACTTTTGAGATAGAGTGTGACGCTAGTGGTATTGGCATTGGAGGAGTCCTCATGCAAAATAGATGTCCTAGTGCCTACCATAGTGAGAAACTTGATGGCAACGCCTCAATTATCCGATTTATGACAAAGAGCTTTTTGCCTTAGTCTGTGTCCTCTAAGTTTGTCAACATTACCTTTGGCCAAAGGAATTTATCATACATTCCGACCATGAGTCATTGAAATATCTCAAAGGCCAAGCCAACTTGAGCAAGAGACACGCTAAGTGGGTCGAGTTTATGGAGTCTTTTTCGTGCATTGTCAAGTATAAGAAGGTTAAAGATAATATAGTTGCGAACGCTTTGTATCGCAAGCACACAAGCCTTCTTACTCGACTTGAAGTAAACATGTTGGGTCTTGATGAAATCAAAACTTTGTATGCTTTTGACCCGTTCTTTGAACTAATTTTTGCAAAGTGTGATACGTTGCAAACGTATCTATAATTTTTGATGTTCCATGCTTGGTTTTTATTTACTTTCTTATGTTTTGCCTACACTTTGGAGTATTTCTATACACTTACTTGGACTAACCTATTAAAAATATGCCACAGTGCCAGTTGTCTGTTTTCTGGTGTTTTTGGTTCCAGGAAAGTCAGAAAATGAATATTCTCGGAATTGGACCGGACAAAAGCCAAAGTCGATATTTTACCGGAAGACTCACGGAGCCAGAAGATGAGACGGAGAGCGGCCACAGGGTGTCCACACCATGTGGTGGCATGGGCTAGCCCTAGACGTGCCACCAGGTGGTGTGGGCCCCCTGGCCGCCCACCGACCTTGCCTCTTCGCCTATAAGAAGCCTCCCGATGCATAAACCCTAAATCGTCAAGCCTCCAGCCACGAAAAGTTCCAAGAGCCTTGCCGCCACCAAGGGGAGATTTGGGGACAGAAAGTCTCTGTTCAAGACTGTCGGACGGGAAGTGCCTTGAGCCATCTCCATCGATCTCCACCACCATCTCCATCGCCGTTGCCGATTCCCATGATGAGGAGGGAGTAGTTCTCTCTCGAGGCTATGTAGAGCTCATTGGGAACCCCAAGAGGAAGGTATGATAAGCACAACATCAAGTTTCCCTCAGTTATGAAACCAAGGTTTAATCGAACCAGTAGGAGCAAGGAAACATCCCAAAGGTGTTACTAGCTGAGCTTTGGTAGGGCGCACTACTGGTGCTAGTAGCAACGTGGAGACCTGCACAACACAACCACAGAACTTTGTCCCCAACTTGCGATGGGGTTGTCAATCTCATCGTGTTTTGCGGAAAACAAAGGATTAAACGTATCGAATGGAAAGAAGTAAAAGTTTGTAGAAAGTAAACACAAAGCGGTAAACAATTTGTAGATTGTATGTAAAGACAAGGACCGGGATCCATAGTTCACTAGAGGTGGCTCTCCTTAGATAGATAACATGCTGGGTGAACAAATTACAGCGGGGCAATTGACAAACATCGAGAAAGCAATACATGCATATACTAATCATCTTGACTCCTTTGAGATTTGATTGGGCATTACAACATTATACATAGACCGCCATCCAACTGCATCTATGACTAATAATCCACCTTCAGGTTATCATCCGACCCCCCTCCAGTATTAAGTTGCAAGCAACAAATTATTGCTTTACGAACTGCGTGTAAACTAAACAATACGATTGTTCTATGAACAAAGGATTGTTGTTTTCTCCCTAGTAGCAACAACACATCTAGTACCTTAGAGATTTCTATCACTTCCCCAGATTACCAGAGGCATGAACCCACTATCGAGCATAAATACTAACTCTTGGAGTTGCTAGCATCTACTTGGCCAAGATAGCTACTAACAACGGAAAGCATGCAAGATCTCAAATAACAAAGACATGATAGAATCAATAATCAATCTGAAATAGCATCTCAATATCCATCGGATCCCCGCAAACACAACATGTATGAATTACAAATAGATGATCTTGATCATGAATGGAGCTCACAAGATCTAAACATGAAAGCACAAAGAAGGAGAAACCAGCCATCTAGCTACTACATGGATCCGTAGTCCAAGGATGAACTACTCACGCATCACACCGGAGGCTTGCATGGTGATGAAGAAGGCCTCTGTGGTGAATTCTCTCCGCAGGGTGCCGGGAAGAGCTTCAGACCCCTCCCGATCTAGGGATGGAGATGACAGCGGCTACAGACTCTTTCGTTGATTTTTGATCGGGTACTTAGGGTTTTCGTCCCGAGGGCATCTTATAGTCGGAAGGAGAGGCCGAGGGGGTGCCGGGAGCGGCCACACCACCCCTGGCGCGGGCCAGGCCTGGCCGCACCGCCAGGTGGTGTGGTGGCTCCCTGGCCGTTCTCCGTCTCGTATTCTGGCACTTGATCCCTTCCGCAAAAATAGGCACTTTGGCTTTTGTCTCGTCCAATTCCGAGAATATTCATTTTCTGACTTTCCTGGAACCAAAAACAGCAGAAAACAGGCAGCTGGCACTGTGGCTCATGTTAATAGGTTAGTCCAAGAAATCATATGAAAAGTACTCCAAAGTTGGAACAAAACACAAGAAAGTGGATAAAACCAAGCATGGAACATCAAAAATTATAGATACATTTGCAATGTATCATGTCTCCGCGTGCTTCACTTCAGTTTACTCGTTCCTCTTCCACTCGCTCTTTACTCGCTAGTAGATAGGTTTGCATATAGGGAAATTCCACCTAATAGTTTATCTAGAGAATTTACCCTTTATGCTAAGCCTAAAATTGAAAAAGAATTAAAAATTGGTGTAGCACCTATTCACCCCCCCCTCTAGGTGCCCATACGATCCATTTCAATTGGTATCAGAGCCCCGGCTCTTATTTCAGGCTTAACCGCCTAAGAGTAGTATGGGTACCAAGGATGATGGAAATGAGGCTGTGGATAAGGTCACAATGGATGATCTCAAGTCGTTGGAAACAACCTTGTTGAAATCCTTTGAGGCTAAGATGGAGGAGATGAATCAAATGATTGCTCGCCTTACATCATCCATAGCCCCATCTCCATCCTCCTTTGAGGCTCCCACACCATCATCTAAGGAAAAGGGTAACATCGGATCCAAGGATGATGATGTGGAAGGTGAAAAACTTAATGGTTCCACCTCCAAAAAGGGAAGTGGTAAGGAGGAATATAGTGAGGTTCGCCACGTATATTCCCCCGACCCACCTATCCCTCATCCTCGTATAAATAATAGGGGTGATCCACCCAAGCTCACTGCATCCTCCTTTAATCAATGGCAATTCCTAATGAAATCTCATGTTTGCAGCTCCTATATTGAATTGTGGAGGATTATTGAAGAGGGTCTTCATATTGGAGATCAAACCAACCTAACGAGAAGAGAAGTTGTGGATAGCCAGTTGAATGCCACCACTCTCCACATGATACAGCTGGGTGTGGGTCCCAAGGACATGCCACACATCGAACATCTCAACACAACTAAAGAGGCTTGGGATGCTCTTACGGATCTTTTCGTTGGAAATGAAAGCATGAGAAGAAACAGGTATGATGCCCTTAGTAATGAAGCTGAGGGATTCTACATGTTGGATGGTGAAAACCATGAGGACATGTATAGAAGACTCAAGGGCATCGCAACAACATTTCGAAAGCATGGGGCCACTCACATTGATGATGCATGGATAAAAAGAAAATATGTGAGTGCCTTAATGCCTTTCGAGCCAACGGATTTGAAGAGCCTACAAGGTAGACACAACTATCATCAAATGACATCCAATGAAGTCATGCGAGAAATGGCTTCATTCAAAGTGGCAGCAAAGAATGCTGAAGATGCCCGTGCTCGGGCCATTGGAATGCAAAAGGGTGTCAATGTGGCTCTCAAAGCCAATGTTGTTGAGCAAGAGGAAGATGAAGGAGCTTTTGAGGGAATTTCCATGGACTGCCCCGATGAGGTCAAACGTGCTCATGGTGAGTACATGGCATTCTATGCGAGGAATTTTTGGAAGGACCCTGCCAAAGCCAAGTCTGAAATTGAGCGCAAAAACGGGTCAAATGGAAGAAGAGAAAGTGGCCCAAGATTGAGAACTTGCTTCAACTGTGGTGATAGAATGCACTTTGTAGCCGAGTGTCCATATCAAAATAGAGAGGACAATGGTGGCAGGCTCATTCTTAAAGAGAAATCTAAAGCACCTAAGAAGAAGTCGTTCATTAAGAAGAATGGCCCTTTCAAGAAGCAACCCAAGATTGTCCTGGTAGCTCAAGAGGAATACTCATCCGCAAGTGAAGATGAAGAGGATGATGATAGTTCCCGCGAGGTGGCTGCTATAGCAACCACATCGACTCCTTCATCACTCTTTGACTCGCCGAACGAGAACGCCATCAACAACAACGCCACTTGCCTAATGGCAAGAGGGTTCGAGGTAATAACTTCTAGCTCTTCATTTCCTAAGACTAACATAATTTTGGATATGGATGATCATGACAGTCTTAAAATGAAAGAAGAAGTTATTGCCTTGGATACTTTTTTCACTAACCTACAAGGTGAGCACAAACTCCATTTTGATGTTCTTATGAGTCAACTTGCTCAAGCCGAAGATCTCCTTGAAGAAAAGGGCAGAATTGAAAGAGAAGATGCCTTGGAGATAGCTTCTTTGAAGAATGCTTTGGAAGAGGAAGAGGAAGCTCGAGTATCTTTGGAAGAAAGACTCGAATCCCTTGAGGAGTCACAAGAAGAAGCTATAGCTCAGCTCATTAAAGAACGTGATCATGCTCTTGCCAAGGTAAAGAAACTAAAGAAAGAAAAGATTGACTTTGGGGCTGTTCATGCTAGACTTTTGGAGAAGTTTGATAATCTTGAAAGTGCTCACAAGGCATTGAAAAGTGATCATTCTGCTTTAAATGAGTCTCATGACCAGCTCCAAACTCAATTGAAACGGTATGATGTGCCAAGTACCTCCACTTCATCCTCTGAAAAAGAAGACCTTGCAAGAAGTTCTCAACACAAAGGTAAAGGGGTTATTGATGAGATACTGAGCAGGCAAAGGGCACACAATAGTAAAGAAGGTCTTGGTTACATACCTAAGACAAAGAGCAAGAAAAACAAGAAGAAGAAGAAGAAGAGCAAGACTGCTCTACCAAAGACTAGCAACATTGCCAATGACAAGACTAATTATGATGGTTTTGCAGGGATCAACAATCCTAACTTTGAACTATATTGTGATTATTATGGTGATGTTTATGCTAGTTATGTAGGCCCTTATGATTGTTACATTCCTTGGTCTATTTGGGTTCCCAAGACCCTTGTTACTAACATGAGAGGACCCATTGAAAAATGGGTACCTAAAACCAAGAAGTAATTTTCTTGCAGGGCTATGCTTCTGGTGGTTCTAAATGGGTACTCGATAGCGGTTGCATGAGTCATATGACCGGAAGCAAGGAGATCATCACGGAGATGCGGCCAAACCTTGATCACATAACCGTCTCCTATGGTGACAAGTCAAAATCTGAGGTATTGGGTCTCGGCAAAGTTGTGGTGGCTCACGATATCTCTCTCGTGGACGTCATGCTTGTTGAGACCCTCGGGTACAACTTACTTTATGTTCGCGCCCTTGGTAAGATGGGCTTTGCAGTTTATATTGATGCTGATTGGTGGTACTCTTGTGGAGCAAGTCTCTAAAAGTCGATATGTCGAAAACGACCTGTACGTGGTGGACTTTTCAGGGAAAACCACTACAGGCCCGATGTGTCTTTTCAGAAAGGCTGACGCGGGTTGGCTATGACATCGCCGACTAGCCCACGTTAATATGAGAACTTTGCAAAGTCTCCACAAGGGTGGCCACATTCTTGGACTAAAAGAAAATGTTTCCTTTGCCAAAGATCGTGTTTGCAGGGCATGTGTTGAAGGGAAAATGCATGACTCACCTCATCGAAGGAAAACCATTATCTCTTCAAAAAGGATTTTGGAGCTTCTTCATGTGGATCTCTTCGGACCTCCATCTCATGCAAGCCTCGGTGGGAAGAAGTATTGTCTAGTGATTGTTGATGATTACTCAAGATACACTTGGGTTTATTTCTTCAAGTTGAAGAGTGAGACTCAACAAACTGTCATCGACTTCGCCAACGATGTTCAACGTCAACACAACATCCCCATTCTGGCTATAAGGAGTGATAACGACTCTGAGTTCAAGAACTACACCTTAAATGAGTTCCTAAGTGAAGAGGGGATAAGACATCAATATTCCGCTGCGTACACCCCTCAACAAAATGGTGTAGTCGAGAGGAAGAATCGAACTCTAATGGATATGGCAAGATCAATGTTAGCCGAATTTAAATCTCCATATAACTTCTGGGCTGAAGCAATCTCAACTGCTTGTCATTCATCCAACCGTTTATACCTCCGTAAGATCTTGGACAAGACTCCGTATGAAATACTTACCGGTAACAAGCCAAACATCTCATACTTTCAGGTATTCGGGTGTAAGTGTTTCTTTCTTATTAAAGGAGTTCGTTTATCTAAGTTTGAATCTAAGGCTTTAGAAGGTATTTTTGTTGGTTATGGTGCTAAATCCCACACTTATAGAGTCTACAATAAGCTCTCTGGAACTGTTGTAGAATCTTGTAGTGTGGTGTTCAAGGAAAATGACGGTTCTCGTGCGGAGCAAGTTGGTGTTTGTGATGCAGATGTTGAAATACCCCAAGATGCCATAAGAAGAATGGGCGTGGGATTTTTCCTCCCCATTGAGGAACCCCTTGTGGCGGACCGGGAAGGACATTGCTCTACTCATATAGAGCCCTCATCTACACATGCTCAACATGTTCCAACAACGGGGGCAACTTCTACACCATCTCCATCGACTGCTGAAGGTCAAGATGTTCCAGAAAGCTCCAGGCCGGATTTTCCGGTTGACACCGGATTATCCGGCCACCCTATTCCAGCTGATCATTCTGCTCCTGGTGGTGAAGATATCAACGCAAGTTCCAGGCCGGATTTTCCGGCTAGCCCCGGATTATCTGGCCCCTCACCAGTTCAAGCAAGCCCCAGGCCTCCTGATGAAGCTGCTACAAATACTCCCAGGCCGGATTATCCGGCCTCTCCATCGGCCGGATTATCCGGCTCTGACTCTCCAGTTCTGCAGCCTCCTGTTACGGCTACGGACTCACCTCAAGGGCACGCGTCTCCACCACCTGCTACTGACATTCTAGTTCCTGATCAAGGTCGAGCAAATGCTTCCAATGAAGACTCAAGTGATGAATCTCCTCCTCCAAGAGACAACAAACTTATTGAACTTCGTCACAAGGCTCGGGCTGATCGTAACCTTGAGTTGAGGGGTCACACTCTCAACAAGGTTGTTGGTGATCTTCGACGAAGGGTTTCTACAAGAAGAGAATTGGCCAGTTTTGGTGAGCATCAAGCTCATATCTCTATGGTGGAACCTAAGAAGGTCTTTGAAGCTCTTGAAGACCTAGACTGGGTTGTTGCTATGCATGAAGAATTGAATAATTTCGAGCGCAACAAAGTCTGGAAACTCGTGGAGAAACCCAAAGAATGCCGCAATGTTATCGGCACCAAGTGGATTTTCAAAAACAAGCAAGATGAGAATGGCATTATTGTGAGAAACAAGGCAAGACTTGTGGCACAAGGTTACTCCCAGGTTGAGGGCATCGACTTCGGCGATACCTATGCTCCAGTTGCTCGTCTTGAGTCCATCCGTATCCTTCTTGCTTATGCTTCTCATAACAATTTTAAGTTGCAGCAAATGGACGTCAAGAGTGCCTTCCTTAACGGTCCTCTACATGATTTGGTATATGTAAAGCAACCCCCGGGGTTTGAGGATCCTAACTTTCCGAACCATGTCTAAAAACTCGATAAGGCACTCTATGGCCTTAACAAGCCCCACGTGCGTGGTATGAGCACCTTAAAGAGCTTTTGTTAGATCGTGGCTTCGAAGTTGGGCAAATCGATCCCACTCTTTTTACTAAGAAGGTTAAGGGGAGCTCTTCGTATGCCAACTATATGTAGATGATATCATCTTTGGTTCTACTAATAAAGCTTTTAATGATGAATTTTCAAAGCTTATGACTGACAGGTTCGAGATGTCTATGATGGGGGAATTATGGTTCTTTCTTGGATTCGAGATCAAGCAACTTAGAGAAGGAACCTTTATTAATCAAGCAAAGTACATCCAAGACATGCTCAAGAAATTCAAGATGACGGATTTAAATGGTGTCGCCACTCCGATGCAAACAAAATGTCATCTTGAACTTAACCCACATGGTAAAGATGTGGACCAAAAGGTATACCGGTCCATGATTGGCTCTCTTGTTTACCTCTGTGCATCTAGACCCGATATAGTGTTGAGTGTGGGTGTGTGTGCAAGGTATCAAGCAGCTCCTAAAGAAAGCCACTTAGTGGCGGTCAAGAGGATCTTTCGATATTTGGTTCATTCCCCTAACTTTGGTCTCTGGTATCCCAAGGGCTCCAATTTCTCTTTATGTGGTTATACTGACTCAGATTGGGCTGGTGATAAGGATGATCGGAAATCCACTTCTGGAGCTTGTCAATTCTTGGGAAGATCTCTTGTATGTTGGTCCTCCAAAAAGCAGAATTGTATATATCTCTCCACCGCCGAAGCTGAATATGTTGCTGCTGCCAGTGCTTGCACTCAATTATTGTGGATGAGGCAAACTTTAAAGGAATACGGTGTCAATTGTGACAAAGTGCCTCTTTTATTTGATGATGAAAGTGCAATCAAAATTGCGTACAATCCTGTTCAGCACACAAGGACGAAGCATATTGAGATTCAGAATCATTTTATTCGAGACCATGTTGCTCGCGGCGATATTGATCTATCCTTTGTGAGCATGAAGAACCAACTGGTGGATATTTTTACAAAGCCGCTTGATGAAGCGAGATTCTGCTATTTGAGGAATGAGCTAAATATCATTGAATCCGGGAGCTTGTCTTGATTACCCATGCACTCACTCGTACATCATCAATCCTTCTTTGGTCTAGGTGTGGGCATGGATGTAGGGGGAGTGTGGTCTTAACTCATTGGGCTAACCCTCCCCCCATAATGCCAATATCAAGATAAATCATTTCTCTTAATATCATGTTGTGATATGTGAGCTTATTGATGAGTATTGGTCGTGAACCCAAGATATATCTTCGCGGTGTCACACCATACACTCCAACAAGGTGGCTTCGGCCACCGCCCTCTCCCTTGAGGAGAATTGGATGTTTTTGGATGTTATTTGCTCTCTCATGTTCTTATGGGAATCACACTCAATCTTGGCTTTTATTTGATTTGGATTTTGCAATTTTGAGTGTCTAGTACCATCTCAGTTTGGCTCTCTGAATCCTAAGCCTTCCCTACCCCTAAGCCATCTATTCTTGCACACAAGTCCCTTGTACACCTTGTGGGGGTGTTGTTTGGGGACACGCGGGCCTGGTTCTGTGTATAACAGAATCCCGGATTTTAGGCCGGATAATCCGGCCCTGGCGGATTTCATCTTAAAGGGCAGGGCTCGGGGGAAAGGGCTCATAACGAGCAACACTTCTCCCCCAACCCTCTCCTCCTCCACAACCGCCGCCTGCCGCCCCTCACCCTCTCTGGAGCCTCTCCGGCCACCGGATTTTTCGGGCCTCCTCGGATCTTCTTCTAATCCGACCCAAGTGTAGGCCGGATAATCCGTCCCTGGCGGATTTCATCTTAAAGGGAAGGGCTCGGGGGGAAGGGCTCATAACGAGCAGCACTTCTCCCCCAGCCCTCTCCTCCTCCATAACCGCCACCTGCCGCCCCTCACCCTCTCCGGCCACCGGATTTTCCGGGCCTCCCCGGATCTTCTTCTCTGCGCCTCCGGGTACCTTCTCCTCCACGTTCTTCCTCCAATGAGTGAGGGTAACTCCCTCTCTCCCCATCTTTGGCTAGATGTGTATCTTGTTGGATGGAACATTTTCTAGAAGGATGCGTTTTCGCATAGAAATCGTACTCTTGCAGTTTCTAGGCCCGATCTACTTTTTTGCATTCAATCTAGGTGAAATCGAAAATTTCTGCCAGGGCCGGATTATCCGCCCCTGGCCAGGCAGGATAATCCGGCTTGACAGATTTGATTCTGCTTCGGTTTCACTATAGTGTATGCATTGAGTAGTTTTGTCCTATGAACTTTTTTACTACTTTTTCTATGCTCTCTCCTGGACTTGTGTGTATGCTTATCCCCTTGCTATCGCCCTTATTCTCCTCACAGGTGGTTCCGGTGTTCCCAAGACCTATAAGCACCGTCCTCGCTCAAGATACTTTCAGGACGACGGACAAGGTAACCTAGTGGACGAAGTTGAATTGAGGAGAAGGAAGAACGAAGAGAGGCGCATGGCTGAACAATCAAAGAGGACTAGGAAGGGGGTGTCCAAGAGGAAGGGCAAGGAGCCCAAGATCAACTATAGGGCTTTGGATGCGGTCTCCTTTTACGCCATCCGTCACCGTGACTTGTTTGCTGAGCTGGCTCGTGATGATGAGCTGGGGGATACCCGCTTTTGGTGTGCAGAACAGAAGGGGATCTATGAAGACATCTATGCCAGGCTGAACATTAGGCCTATGCACCCACTGGTACTTGCTGAAGCTTTGGAGAAGGCGCATCTTGTGGATGCGGTGTTTGTGGCTGAGAGGATGGGGCTGCACCATCTCATGTCTCTCCAGTGATCCTTTGACTCTGAGGTGGTGAAGCAGTTCTTCTCCACTTTGGTGATTTGTGGGGATGAGCGTAGCACTATGAAGTGGATGACTCATGACAGGCCCATGACTGCTAATTTTCACGTGTTTGCTGAGGTTCTGGGGTACTCCTTCCGCAGCAGAGATAGAGCCAGTGGCCATCGCATCATCACTCAGCTGAAGCCCAACAAGGATGCTGCTCTCTCTCCTTGCACTGTGGACAATGGCATTGTGGGTACTGTGGCTGGTCTTGCTCCCATCTATGCTGCATTGGTGGGTCTCTTCCGTGACTCTATTACACCGAGTGGGGGCAACAATGACAGCATCCGTGGTCACCTTGTTCAGCTACTTCAATTTTCTCATGAGGTTGCCTCCTGCGAGGACGAGTCAGTGCAGTACAGGCTAGATGTCATGGACTTCATTTACCATGAGCTGTGTGATGCTATGTTCAACCATCTATCCATTCCTTATGCGCCCTACATTATGCTGCTCATCAGCCACCTTCTTCCTGCTGAGGAGTTTCACATCGACTCGGTGCACAAGGCCAAGAAAAACTACAACAAAGTTCGGAAGACCTCTCACCCTCCTCTGCTCCCGAGGGTCTCATGAGGGATGCTCGCAGGCCCCTGTGCCTCCCGTTGCACGTGAGATCAAGAAGCTGAACTGGTTCCAGCGTCACATTCTCTTGATGGGCGTGGACACGCGCAAGGGTCAGTACGAGGCATACAAGCAGCGCCATGAGTTGGCTCACTCCCAGCAGCTCATTCTCCACCACGTGTTCGGCGCTTCAGGTGCTCCTCCGGCTCCTACACCTCCCACTCCGTATGCTCGGTGGAACTCTTCCTCTGGGCTGAACTATGGTGAGCTGGAGAGTCACTTGTTCCCCTCTGCGCCTGCTGCTGATGATGAAGATGAGGAAGGTGACACTGAGGATCTTGAAGATGAGGATGAGGAAGAGAATGAATAAGAGGACGAGGATGAGGACTACGAGTGATCCCATGGGGCGCTAGCATCTATCTTCTCCCTTTTTGGTGTCTCGATGCCAAAGGGGGAGAAGTAGTTCTATTAGGATGTCCGTGGATTTTCATGGGTCGGGCATAAGCACTTGCACTTTTCTATTCGTTATTTCTTGCTTATGCCCATTTAGCGTTGAACTTTAAATTCGTGATTTGTGGTTGTTTGAGACTTTATGTGGTTGTCTGGATTATGCCTGTGGATTTCTTATCATGGATTATGTCTGTGGATTTCTTATCATGGATTATGCTTATGGATCTATCTATTCATATCCTATTGTTGGAGGTTTATCATGGAAGGCGCACTCATAATGGTTATCCGGTAATAATTGTGACTTATGTCAAGCATGTCAAGGATGTCTACTCTCTACTTCGATGGTATGTGTTTATTGCTCATATGTCTATGGAATAGACTCACCTATTTGTGTGCATTTGTATTCCAATGCAAAACTCAATTGTGCACATATTGAGGGGGAGTCTCTTTCATAGTCATCACTGTTTGTCTTGTGTCTTTCTCCTGCAAATCCTGGTATTGTCCTCTAACAACAAAAAGGGGGAGATTGAAAGAACATTTCATGTTTTCCTATGTTTTGCGTGTTAGATAACAATACTATGGAGACTATTCATGTGCGCTAAGTGTGCAGGAAGTTTTGAGGGGGGCCGGATAATCCGCCCCACCAAGGGCCGGATAATCCGGCCTACCTCATCGCTCAAAGGAATCCAAGGCGCGTCGCTCGGTACCCGGTCGGATTTTCTTCCAGAAAATCCAAACTGGGGTGGTTTTTCCTCCCCAGGCCAGATAATCCGGGTGTCGTACGGGCCGGATAATCCGGCCCCCAGTTTTCGAGCAAAAGGGGCCAAGGCACGTCGCACGGTATCCGGTCGGATTTTCTCCCGAAAAATCCGAACCGGGCGATTTCCTCCCAGGCGGATAATCCGGCCCTCACATATGGCCGGATAATCCGGACGCCAGAAGTTAATCAAAGGCAAGCTCGGCGCGACGCTCTGATAGGGGTCGGACTTTCTGCCGGATATTCCGAGTCTAGGGCGGTGTTTTCCCCAGGCCGGATAGTCCGGCCCTCACTTGGGCCGGATTAGGGCCGGATAATCCGGCCCCCAAAGTGTGCAACGGCTGGTTTTTGAAGGGGGGGGTATAAATACCCCTTCTTCCCCAACGTTCAGAACTCTTGATTCATTCGAAATTGACCAGACATTGTGCAAGAGCTCTCATTCTCGATCTCCCACTTCAACCACCCGAAGGTCTTCATCTTTGGTGGAATTGAAGGAGGAGAAGTTCATCATCATCATCAAGAATCAAGCGCTTCAACTCCTCTCCATTCACTTGGAGAAATCCCTGATCTAGTATTCTTGTCAATACCTAGATCTTGTTTATTGTATTTGATAAGTTTGTTCTTGTGGAAGCTTGTTGTCATTTCAGGAGCCTCCAAGTTGTTGTGGAGTTGTTGCCCCGCTAGTTGTGTAAAGGCGTCGGTGCCCGCCTCGAAGGGTACCTATAGTGGAAGGTGGATCAGGCCTTTTGTGGCGATATCCATCGGAGAACAGGGTGAGGCCTTTTGTGGCGTGGTGGTCTTAAGTACCGCCCACCCTTCCAACGCAGACGTACTTCCCTTAACAAGGAAGGAACTGCGGTCAAACAAATCATGTGTCTCCGCGTGCTTCACTTCGGTTTCCTCGTTCCTCTTCCACTCGCTCTTTACTCGCTAGTAGATAGGTTTGCACATAGGGAAATTCCACCTAATAGTTTATCTAGAGAATTTACCCTTTGTGCTAAGCCTAAAATTGAAAAAGAATTAAAAATTGGTGTAGCACCTATTCACCCCCCTCTAGGTGCCCATACGATCCATTTCAAAATCAACAAAAACACCTACATCATCGACATCCCGAACTCCAAGTACCTTGTGAGCAATACATTCAATGTCAAGGACCTTTCACCATACCATGGAGATGTTCAAGATGATAACCATGAAGAGTCGAGGACGACTCTTTTCCAAGGGGGAGCTGATGCAGCCTGCCCTATGAACATCCCTACATCTACACCAACAAGTCCACCAAGTGGACCAGTGACTCACGCCCGAGCCAAGCTTCTACAAGCTAAGTTTAACTCACTCCTCTCCTCGTGTGACTTTGATACATCTTCGAATGGCTTGCTACTTCATGCAAATACACTATGCATTCTCAGCTATGAAGCCCCAACGCATCACCAAGCCCCTACGAATGAAGTACAAAGAGCAGGACAAGAAGAACACGCTGCTGAAGCTGATCACATCGGAGTCTCTGGTCCAGAAGACCGGAAATCTCCGGACCACCACAATGGAGTCTATGGCCTGTCTCTGGACCATCCACAGGACCGAGGCCGGGGACATTCTGAACACCCCTCCGGAGACAGACCAGAATCTCTGGGCTACCCCGAAGCCTCTGGTCCACTACACCGGAATCTCTGGACTGCACGTCGACAGGCATGTAAAGGCCTTTGGGCCTTTGGCCCATGTAACCCCAACTTTGTCCAAACTTTACTCTTTTATGCATAAAGTACCCTTGAACCTATGGCTGGCCTATAAATAGCCCCCACCTCTATTGTAAACCATAGGCTTGATATTTAGAATTAGAAGAAACCCTTGTGAATCTATCTAGTTCTTGCCTCATGCTCCTTTGATAGAGGAGCACCAAATATCCCCCACCTCGTTGGATTTTGCATCGTGCCTCTCTCGTTGTACAAGGCCTTGGCATCGGAGCCCCTTGCTAAGACGTCAAGATCTCACCAAGCCTCTCGCTCACCGTGTCGGTTCGAGAGAGAAATCCTTGCCCGACGTCGATCCTAGGGATTACGCCGGACCAGTTGCCGCTGAGGTGAGCTATTGGCTTGTATCATGTCTTTGCATGTGTGTGTTGATCGAGTTCTTCGTGCGTGAGTTCATGGATTTCATCCTCTCCCTCTTCCCCTCGCACCTCCCTCTCGATTTCCACGGGGATTCATGAAAGATCGGGCACCCCCGAGGTTAGCCCTCAACATTACTGCTTTATTTACTATTGTGTGTGGAGCGCTTGTATTGTTTTAGAACCCCGTGCCATGTTTTCGTGGTATCGACAGGCCCAGTCACACTTTCAGGTTCTCAGTCGTTTACAGCCGTCGTCACAAACCCTGGGTCCATCTCAGAGTCGGCCAACTTCGTTGCGGGTAGCTTAGTAGGGTGGCCCCCTGAAATCATTTATGAATCTTGTGAATGCTTTGTCGTGAGGCCTTATTGCTTTTATTTGTCTCTTCCCGAGGTTGATCGTGCGTGTGTTGTTGTTTGTGCACCCCTACAAGGTAAATCTTTCTGAAAGTCATGTCCACGGTCATGGACGACTTGGAGCACAGTTTCTCGATCATAGATAACTATAACTAAAGTACCGTGTTAATTTGACTTAAACATGACTAGTAAATAGTGCAACACTTATGGAATGGTTAATAAAGTTGTCAAAGGATGGGATGTTCTTCCGCCTTCTTGTTCGGTAAGCGAGAAGGAGGGTGAGTGATGTTTATTTATGCTGCTTATATAATCGTTGTTTCTAATTAACGAGCGTCCATCTTGTAGGGGTTCGTAGCATGGAAAACAAAAATTTTCTATCGCATACAAACAAACAAGCCAAGATCTATCTACTAGATTGTAGCAACGAGTCGATAGAGGAACTCACCCTCGAAGATTCCAAAGCGGTTAACGAGAGCAGATTCTCGTGGGTGATGTAGTCGTACTCTTTCCGATCTCAAGATCGCGTGACGATCCTTCAGCAGCGTTCCATAGCGCTCCCTTGATCGGTCACACGTTCGGTACTCGACGAAGACCTTCCTCTCCCTTGTTCCAGCAGGCAGCGGAGGTTGTAGCACTCTCCTCGCGATTCCGGCAGCACAACGACGTGGTACCGGAGGTAGAGGGGAAATCCCGCAGGGCTTCGCCTTAAGCCGGTGCGAGTATGGTGGAGCTTATGAGAGAGGCTATTAGTGGTCTAGTAATTAGACACACCAATTAGAAGGCTCTAAACCAATTAGAAGGCTCTAAACCGAAATAGCTCTAAACCGGGGTTTAGGTCTAGGGTTTAGTTTATAGGATAGGAAACTGGTGTGTGTAAGGTGTGGAGCCCTGCCCCTCCTTATATAGGTGGGAGGGCTGCGCCAAGGGAGGATTGAGTCCCTCCCCAACTCGGCCTTGAGGTGGGGCGCCCTGCTTGGGAGGAGGAATCCCTCCCCAACTCGGTTTCCACTTCTCCTCCTCTTTCCACTTTCCAAAACTTGCTGCTTGACTTTCAAACTAGCTGTTTGACTTTTCAATTTAGGATTTAAATAAACCCTTTATTTTGGACAGCGAGAACACTTAGTACATGATGCAATCATTCCAATATGTAATGACACATTCATGTAACATTCCCCCTCCGGAGTGCCGGACATTCCGGAACCTTCTAGAATGTTCCCGATGAAAACACCGAACCATTCCCCAACTCCGAAACGGGACTTTCCTTATATGAATCTTATTCTCCGGACCATTCCGGATCTCCTCGTGATATCCTGGATCCCATCCGAGACTCCGAACAACATTCGGTCTCTTTCTCATAATACCATAACTACTCAAACAACGTCTAATCCTTAAGTGTGTCTCCCTAAGGTTCGTGAATTATGCGTACATGATCGAGACACTTCTCCGATCAATAACCAATATATGAATCTGTAAATTAATATGGCTCCAACAAATTTCTACGATTACTTTGCGTCGAATGAACCACTTACATACGATACCAATTTCCCTTTGTCTCACGATATGTTACTTATCCGAGGTTATGATCGTCGGTATCTCTGCATACCTAGTTCAACCTCGTTACTGATAAGTACTCTTTTCTCGTTCCCGTGATATGTGATCCCTTGTGAGCCAGTCACATGCTTGCAAGCTAATTGGATGACATTTCACCGAGAGGGCCTGAGTATATCTATCCGTCATGTGGATGGACAAATCCCACTCTTGATCCATGTGTTTCAACCAATACTTTCCGAACACTCAATGCCACCTTTATAGCCACCACATTGCGGTGTGGTGTTTGATGACATCAAAGCATCCATCGAGAAAGGTGATATGCATGATCTCATGGTCGAAGGAATTAGGTTACTATGTATCAGAAAGCATATAGCAATTGAACTATTGAAATGACTTGATCTTTATGCTACGCTTATCTATAGGAGTATGTCCATCACATCATTCTCCTAATGATATGACCCTGTTGTTAATAACATCTCTATGTTCATGATCAGGAAACAATGATCATCTATTAACCAACAAGCTAGTTTAACAAGAGGCTTTACTAGGGACTCTTATTTTAGTTTACAAATCACACAAGTATTAATGTTTCCGGTTAATACAATTATAGCATGGTATGTAAACATTTATCATAAGTGTGAAGATATGATAATAACCACTTTATTATTGCCTCTTGGGCATATCTCCAACAGTCTCCCACTTGCACTAGAGTCAATAATCTAGTTTCAAACCTTTGTGTTTTCAACACCTATGGCTTTCCGGTGTTGTATGTACACGATTGCTAGTGGTCAACTGATCTCCGGATCTGACACTTCCAGGTCCGTGTGTAATTGCATATCTTTGCGTCTCTACGCATCACTCATTCTCTAATGAGATGGCTTTGTATAATTTGGTCTTTCGGTGTGACCTTTAGTTCTTTGGGGTTAAAACATGTTGATAATATTGTCGCACAATATATCTTCATAGTATTATCCCGCTGTGAACTACACCTAGTTTGATAACAAACTACTTGACACAAATGCCCTCTTTTGCTGCTATAATAGCAGTTATATACTTAGCCTTTTGTTGAAGTATCTGTCACAATGTCTTAACTTTGGAACTCATCCAAATCCATTATGGAACTCACTTTCCATTATATTGTGCCACCCTTAATTTAGATTGAGATAAACTTAATTTGTACTCTGTGACAAAACTAGTATCAATGTAGTACTTTTACAATGAACTAACTATCTATTTGTCACTTCTACAAATAATATACTCTTAGTTCTTCCAAAAGATCATAAGAATATCCTTACTATCGTCCAATGATCATCTTATGAATCATTCTGGTATATGCTCATAACATTTAGAGCATAGGACATATCTGGATTTGTACATACCACAGTATGATTGATATAAATACTCTTTGTGATTTCATACATCAAGTATCAATCTATACTTGAATCTTTGTTTCACTTACCAAGTGCCAATACACTTGAATATATCATCAACATTGAACTCTTTCAATCCTTTCTGTGCGACAAGAACCTTTTCTTGTAGTTTCTATATTGAACTTATTCAATATCTCGTCTATGTACTTCTGGCACAACCATATTAGCGTCTATTGATGCCAAATATTTGGGTTTTGCCTAAGTCTTTCATCGGGATGAAATTCTTAATATGTGTTAATAAAAGATACATTATTTCCAATCAACAATATGTCTTCCACATAATGTATTAGAAACATGTCTTAGCGCTCCCACTTAATTTCTTGCAAATGCAAGCATCTTCATTGTCTCCGATGAAATTAAACTCTTTTAACAGTTTCATCATAGTGAAGATTCCAACTCCACTATGCTTACTTCAACCATTGAAGTTTGCATATGCTTTTAGCATCCTTTGAATTAACAAAACCCTTTGGACCGTGTCATGCACACGTCCTAGGTAACCATTCTATTAGAAGAACTTGTTTTGTTTATTCTACTACCACATAACAAATTATATGTAGTGGTTGCTACATTAATCCGTCTAGACTAAAATCGCTATGAAAGATCAAATCTTGTCATATACAACCTTTGAACATTGTTGTGAACTCTTTCCCAACATGTCGACTATTTCATAGATGTGAAACATCCATGTCTATTTCTTTATAGATCCAAACACAACTGCAAGGTCTTACACCTTTTTCGAGGGTCTTTCAAGTTCAAAACTTGATTTCTCGTGTATGGAACTATCACGGATTATATGGCTTCAAGCCATTTGACGGAGTCAGGGCCCATCATCGCTTCTTTGCATGTAGTAGGTTCATTATTCTCAAATAATGATTCAACCCTCAAATCTTGGTATTTGATTGTTCATCCGACCTACTTGTTTCAATAGAAACTTAGACCTCCGTGACCACAACCTTTGAGGCACGTGAGCCATGAGTTTCGTTGCTGCCTCCGGAACACTTTTCGGTGCTGCGCAACTCTGCACATATAGCTAAGGTTCTTTTAACCTTATCAAAGTTCTATTGTCCTCCCACTTAACTTTTCACGAAAAATTCCTTCTCAAAGAAACTTGATGTTCTAAGCGACAAACACTTTTGTCTCCGGTGTTTATGGAGGAATACTTAACAGTAATACAAAGACAGGTTTATCCGACTTTGGTTGCAAACATCTTTCTTATGCATAGCATACCAATGTTTAAGAAAGGACTACTTGGGTTTTATCCCAAACCATAACCTTATATGGTGTCATTTCAGCGGATTATGATGGAGCTCTTTTCAGTGGAAAAACGGTAATCTCTAAAGCTTTTAATCTTTAAAATATAATGGCAGTTTTATGAATTATACCTTTGATCTTACCATGTCAAACAAGGTTTTAATTACATATCTCGAACGCTCCATACTCTTATGGTGTTTCGGGAAATGCAAATCCACGGAACTATTCCATAAATCTTAGGTATTATGCTAAACTTGTAACTTAAATATCTTCCTTTATGATCTTATCATAAACTATTCATATTCTTGTTACAATGATTTTGCACTTCATCTTGAAAGTCTTTCGAACTTTTCAAATATTTCATACTTCATCCTTATCAAGTAAATATTCATATATTCACTCAAATTTTCGGAGAAAGCATATGAAGTTGAAATCCATCGCCTTCTGACTACACATAATGGAGTTCGTACAACAATATGCACAAGTTCCAATAAGCTAGTCTTTCGTTCCCTTTTGGCCTATGAACGAAGTTTTAATTATCTCTAGGAAAGTTTCACAAACGTCATTTGATCAAAAAGACTCCAAAATTCCATCCACATGGAGTTTCTTCATGTTTTCTTTCCAATATAATTTAAACGGCGATGTCACTTCCTAAGTGATCTTTCAATCAATTTGTCTTTCGACAATTTTAGCACTAGTTTTATGGATGTGATTTCTCCAACGAGATTTGTGAATCATCCATCTTTTATGGATTACGGCAATTATTTGAACAACCCTTTGTTCTCATAATACCGATAAAACAAATCTTGAAGGCAAGCGTTGATGTTTTAACGAGCAACAAAATAACCCTTTATTTGTTCTCGATGAACATCATCACCTATTCTTTTGCTAGTTACTTAGGCCATTGTAGTTCATGAATTGTGTTGTTTCGTATGACGATTCACACCAACAAATTCAGTATCAAATACTTAAGAACCACATTGTTTAATAAGCAAAGAATATAGCCATAACACATATATCATCTATATACTTAAACTGAACAATTCTAGTCTTTTCTTTTCTGCCATATACTTATGAGATTCTCTTTCAAGATTTCCTTTCTGTTTGAAAGAATCTATCAACATCAATAGTGGAGTCATACTTATGACACATAGTCCAAAGCGTGTATAGTTAAATACCAATGTCTTTGAACTTGCACTTTGAAGTAGATCACCATTATCAAATATTTGGTGTTCTTTCAAATTCCTTTCTTTAGTAATCTCTTGGTGTAGTAAACATTTTACCTACATCAAATATTCACCCTCATCATGGACTTATCCATGATCTAGCTACTTTTAGCTTGTAACGGTGAATCGCGAGTATAATGTTGCTCTCCAAAACCTTTTGGAAGATTAGGACAACTAGTGTCTCCAACCTTTTGCAAATTCTCATCCAAATATGAGAACATGAACTTTGCCATATTATACTTTATCATGTTGCAACCAAAACTTTGTTTCAGATATCACAATATCTTCCACACATCATGGTTTCTGAAACAACTCTTTCAGATCCTAGATAACCTTGATATTAAGACAATCCTTTGAATATCAAGAATCATGGAGACAAACATGATACTCAAACACTAACACTTGGAATTGTCACTCTTGTTTTAATACTAATTATTAAATTTTATGGAGTAACCGGAACTTACTGAAAGTTTGCAATAGGACTTTTAAACTTTAGATTAACACTTCAAAACAATACGATACCAGTTAGAAAGTAACTAACCAGAATTCTATAGTTCTATCATCTCAATTAAAACTAAGCGCAAGGTGGTAAACGGATGCCAATGACTACAACAACTATGCAGATTCACTTTGATTTTAGTTTATGATAAATTGAGTTCTAATTAATAATTAAATTAATCTAGGTGAACTCCCACTTAAAACAACAT
Source organism: Avena insularis (assembly GCA_023614405.1). Taxonomy (NCBI): domain Eukaryota; kingdom Viridiplantae; phylum Streptophyta; class Magnoliopsida; order Poales; family Poaceae; genus Avena; species Avena insularis. The sequence continues at coordinate 537,490,240 of CM042684.1, forward strand.
CCCTCACATTGTTTTAGTGATCACACGAACCAAATCCACCACATCAAAACCGATCATCACGAGAGTTGATGTAGCTTCAATGGCGAACAATCAACATGTTCATCATATCTACTATATGACTCATGCTCTACCTTTCGGTAATCCGTGTTCCTGAGGCCATGTCTGTACATGCTAGGCTCGTCAAGATCAAACCTTAGCTACCGCATAAGCAAATCTGGCTTGCTTACGTTGTATTCACCGGAATCAAAGACACCGATCATCACGTGGTGCTTCAAAGCAAGCTTTGGCAACGGTGCATACTAAGGGTGAACACTTTAGAACTTGAAATTTATGTGCATGAGGGATCATCTTATAATGCTACCGTTGTCTACTAAGCAATACAAGATGCATAAAGGATTAACATCACATGCAATTCATAATATGTGATATGATATGACTTTTCTTCTTTGTGCTTCCGATCTCCATCTTCAAGCACGAACATGATCTCCATCATCACCGGCATAGCATCAAGGTCAATGACGCTTCTTCATGGTTGTCGTCCACCAGCTTCAACTATTACAACTACTTTGAATAGACACGCAGGTCTTAACAAAATTAAAGACAACCACATATTTCGCCGTTGCCAACTTACAATAAGGAACATTGCATACATCAAGTATAATCACAATCATGGCCATATCACATCAGACACCCTCGCAAAACAAAGTTAGACGCTTCTACTTTCTTTGCATATTTTACGTGGTTTGGGGCTTTCAATAAGTGTCGCTCTAACTTACGAACAAGAACCACAACATTGATACTAGCATTGTTGATTACCCGTTGTAAATTGGATCTTTACTATGCTAGGAGAAACAGCACCCATAAAGCCACTTATGCAATACAAGTTGCATGTCAAGCGTGGAGCAAGTCTCATGAACGATGTCATGTAAGGTTAGCCCGGCCGCTTCATCCCAACATACCGCAAGATGCAAAGTACACAAAAAGCAATCGACAATAAAAGCATCAACGCCCACAATGACCATTGTGTTCTACTGCAACAGATCTACATATAGACACGGCTCGATACCATCAGGGGTTCGTAGCATGGAAAACAAAATTTTCTATCGCATACAAACAAACAAGCCAAGATCTATCTACTAGATTGTAGCAACGAGTCGATAGAGGAACTCACCTCAAGATTCCAAAGCGGTTAACGAGCAGATTCTCGTGGGTGATGTAGTCGTATTTTTCCGATCTCAAGATCGCAGAGACGATCCTTCCAGCGCCTGTTCCCGCAGCGCCCCTGCAATCGGTCACACGCTCTGATTGACGAAGACCTTCCTCTCCCTTGTTCCAAAGCAATGGAGGTTGTAGCACTCTCTCGCGATTCCGCAGACAACGGCGTGGTACCGGAGGTAGAGGGAAATCCCGCAGGCTTCGCCTTAAGCCTAAAGTGCAGTATGGTGGAGCTTATGAGAGAGGCTATTAGTGGTCTAGTAATTAGACACACCAATTAGAAGGCTCTAAACCAATTAGAAGGCTCTAAACCAAATAGCTCTAAACCGGGTTTAGGTCTAGGGTTTAGTTTAGAGGATAGGAACTTGTGTGTAAGGAGGGAGCCCCGCCTCCTTATATAGGTGGGAGGGCTGCGGCCAAGGGAGGATTGAGTCCCTCCCCAACTCGGCCTTGAGGTGGGCGCCGGGCTTGGGGAGGAGGAATCCTCCCCAACTCGGTTTCCACTTCTCCTCCTCTTTCCACTTTCCAAAACTTGTCGCTTGACTTTCAAACTAGCCGTTTGACTTTTCAATTTAGGATTTAAATAAACCCTTTTATTTTGGACAGCGAGAACACTTAGTACATGATGCAATCATTCCAATATGTAATGACACATTCATGTACCCTTCCCCCTCCGGAGTGCCGGACATTCCGGGACCTTCTGGAATGTTCCCGATGAAAACACCTAACCATTCCCCAACTCCAAACGGGACTTTCCTTATATGAATCTTATTCTCCGGACCATTCCGGATCTCCTCGTGATATCCCGGATCCCATCCGAGACCAACAACATTCGGTCTCTTTCTCATAATACCATAACTACTCAAACAACGTCAATCCTTATGTGTCTCCTACGGTTCGTGAATTATGCGGACATGATCGAGACACTTCTCCGATCAATAACCAATAGAGGAATCTGGAAATTCATATGGCTCCTACATATTTCGATTACTTTGATCGAATGAACCACTTACATACGATACCAATTTCCCTTTGTCTCACGATATGTTACTTATCCGAGGTTATGATCGTCGGTATCTCCGCATACCTAGTTCAACCTCGTTACCGATAAGTACTTTTCTCGCTCCGTGATATGTGATCCCTTGTGAGCCAGTCACATGCTTGCAAGCTAATTGGATGACATTTCACCGAGAGGGCCCAGAGTATATCTATCCGTCATGTGGATGGACAAATCCCACTCTTGATCCATGTGTTTCAACCAATACTTTCTGAACACTCAATGCCACCTTTATAGCCACCCTGTTACGGTGTGGTGTTTGATGACATCAAAGCATCCATCCAGTAAAGGTGATATGCATGATCTCATGGTCGAAGGAATTAGGTTACTATGTATCAGAAAGCATATAGCAATTGAACTATTGAAATGACTTAATCTTTATGCTACGCTTATCTATAGGAGTATGTCCATCACATCATTCTCCTAATGATATGACCCTGTTGTTAATAACATCTCTATGTTCATGATCAGGAAACAATGATCATCTATTAACCAACAAGCTAGTTTAACAAGAGGCTTTACTAGGGACTCTTATTTTAGTTTACAAATCACACAAGTATTAATGTTTCCGGTTAATACAATTATAGCATGGTATGTAAACATTTATCATAAGTGTGAAGATATGATAATAACCACTTTATTATTGCCTCTTGGGCATATCTCCAACACATCTATCTTTGGTTAGGCAGATGTTGTAGCGTGTCTCTATAGAACTGTTTAGATAATATCTTTCTATGCAATTGTGTCACCCCTAGGTTGTTCCCTTTAGATGCATAAAGACTTGCCGAGTACCCTAGGATCTCACACAAATTATTGATTTGGTTGTTAGGTACAACCATATGGAGGCTACTACGTCGATGAGGCCGATGAAGGAGGCAACGACCCTCTTGTGTAGACATTCCGGGGATGGAGATCTCTGAGGTCCGTGGGTGGGAAAGTGCTTATTTTTGTGGCATCTTATATCGTTTTGCTTCTTAAACCGTACTTGGGTCTTGTCTTCCGCTTCCGCTTGATACTATGTTGATTGATGTATGAGGATGTATACTAAACTATTATAGCTATCTAGGATATTTGGATCTTGCCGTATGGCATTGCAATATTTCCTTTCTTTGTAGATGGAATTGCTCTGATGTACTCTTGTATGTCGCTAACATACATACTCAATTGTGTATGTTTTGTTCGCATATCTATCGACTACGCCGCTCGCACTTGTTACGATGTTTTTGAAAGTGGGTAGGGCGGTTGGCCGGTACCGTGCCCTGCTCCGCTTCTACGGGCCTACACGTGGGTGGCCTTTGGGCCTCCCCGGTAGCACCCCTTATCCACTTTTGGTTCATCCTGGCTTGTTGCTTAGAGCGTAGGGTCCGAGGTATTACAGAGCCGACACACGTGCCGTTTCGATGCCCAGCTAGTCTCGTTGCCGACCAAGACAAGGTCAAGGGCCACGTCATGCTCGGGGGAGGCGTTCCAGGGCACTAGAGGAATCTGGAGGCCGAGGATCTCCGGGATTGCCGGGAACAGACCGATACAGGTGTCAACTAGATTTCGACGACTGGAAGTGCTCCAACCCAATTCCTTCAATGGGGATGCGCCGCTCGATGAGTCGGAGACGTAGTAGTGTTTAGATGGACGCGGACATTGGCATAATGGCGGCAACAACAACGTTGACCACCCCGAGCCCATACACCCTGATGTTGCGGTGAACAGGGGGAAGTCGACACCATCATCCCTTACAACCCGTGTGATGGAGGATGCGGGGACAACATCGCCAGCACACCCATACACACCCAAGCAACGGAGAACGACGGCGTCACAGGAAGAAGGCATGGCGGTGAGGGGGTGTGTCGATGGCTAGGTCTCTTTCGTTGGTGGCACGACAGAGAAGTGATGGAGGCGAGGGCGGCGGCACATCGTTGGTCTGGTACAGGGATGACCGGATAGGGCAGGGATGGAGAGAGGGTGAAGGATAATTTTTTTGTCGGCATGCTTGTCATTATTCCTATAATGTAGGGTCTTTTTCAAGAAAAAAAATACTGTAATCCTAAATGTGTCCTGACGAGTGGGTCCCATGTGTGCCACTCCGGAAAATACACAGCAGCTTCTTGAACCAATGTCCGTAGAAAAAACAAAAGCGCGCAACACGGTATTTTGACTGTATCCGAACGGCGATGCTTATTTACTCGATGTCAAATTATGTTTCTAGAGGCCTGGCCAAAACCCGAGTAGATCGAAACATATACATCCAATAAGGACGTGCTTGCTTTGCTCGGGCCTATATTTCTCTTTTTCTCTCTTGGATCGTTGGATGTTGCACCGGAAGAAATTTGATTTTGTCCAACTTTAGCATCTTGACTGGTAACCTGTTTTTTCGTTTTTTTCAAAAAAAAAAGGCTTTGACATTTGGTTCGCATGTGTAACATGAGTCAATGGGGGTTATGGCTATCCCCTCTAATCTATCCAACTATGCCTCTATTCAAGATAATGTCTACATAAAAAAGATGCTCCTCGATGTCATGAATCTATTGCCGCAATGGATTTGTAATTTCGTTCAGTGTTTAAAACTCTACGTCGTGTTCCTTTTTAGAGCTATTTGAATATTTTTTTCTAAATTCATCACACATAGCTGACCCTTTGAAATTTCCTTTGAGGGGAAACTTCCATTCATCATTTCATACGATTTTCAAGTTAGTTTTCTGTTTTAATATTCCTATACGAGTAGATCTACATATATGTGCGTACATTAGGACAGTTTAGATCTAGTCGTTTATGAATGTCAAAACGAAAAACTTACAACACGAAGTTGTCTGAAACAGTGAGGCGAAGCTACACCACAAAGGAAATTTCAAATGGTCGCCCTTGTACTATGAATTTGGTAAAATTTATTCGCAAAACGTATACATATGAACACGAAATAGACCGCTAAAATGTTAAGAACTGTTTGTGGGAATAGAATCAGGATATCGATTCGCATCTTTTTTTCATACAACTTATTTTAAATTAGTGCAGGATTACGTAGATCTAGCAATATAAGCGGGCTTATTTGTTCCAGCTGGATGCGAGAAACGGGTATGCGACCCAGAAAACACTATCCAAGAGGCCCATGTAGTTGGGCCCAAACAGAAGTCGTAGGTGATTTTTTTTTTTGGATCAAGAGAAAGAAAAGGAAGGTGCCTCTCGTAATTGGAGTCCGAGATCGAGTCCAATTCCCGCCAGAATCGAACTCGAGAAAGAATAGCTTGCTCATCCTCCTCGTCACTTTCCTTCCTTTTTCTCTCTTGTCGATGGCTCAAATAAGGAAGACGCCTGATCGAGTCCGCGACCGACTCCAACTCCCGCCGGCAATCAAACTCCAAGCACATCGGCCGGTCGACTATATATTCTCCCCATCGCCGCCGGAGCTGCCTCAGCCAAGCCGAACGAACAACAAGAGGCCGCCGGAATTGAAGCACCTCATCCATCTACGAGTGATCATGGCCATCGAGGAGGAGTGCATCCTCGGGGGGTTCATGGCCCGGTGGCCGGAGCTGCCGCGGAAGGCCAAGGATCACCCCCTGTTCAACAAACGCAAGCCCGCCGCAGCACCAGCTTCTTCTTCTTCTTCACCCAACTCTTCTAGTTCCAGGAAGAAGAAAAGGAGCAGGACGGGAAATGGCGTCATCAGCGACGCCGACAATCCTACAACGCTCGACCCGGACGACACCCCGACGTGCCAGAAGTGGGGGAGCCTGGTCGCCATCTACGCCCGACTCGACCAACAAGCCGCCAAAGAAAAGAAGCCGCCCGCCGCGTCTCGCTCTCGCTTCTTGCAGCCAGTGAAAAGGCGGCGCTGGACAAGCCAGCCGCCGCGTTCTTTGCTGGTGCCGTCGTCGTCGTGCAGCTGCATAACAAGCCACCCATGCCCACTGTATAATCGCGACAAGAAGATAACGAAGAACGAAAACGAAAAACACAGCAAGGAGACACAGATTTAACGTGGAAAACCTCTCCAACAAAGAGAGGAAAAAACCACGGGTGCCAGCCAGCGAAACTTCACTATATCGAGGAGTGTTTACAAACGCCGGGGATTTCACCGATGCAACTCTCCCAACCGGCGGCTTACAAGGGGTTTATATATCGGTGGAAACCTAGGTCTTCGACGATCCGTAGGGCCTCGCTCCACTCGTCAGAAGTTGGCCTATACTTTGTAGAATTTGGATCAACATATAACAAACTCCGCCTTGAGACAAATTCCTCCTTGTAGCATCAACAGCAACCATCTCCCTGAACAAACAAAGCAAATACTTTCGGCGCCAATAGCCACTTGGGCTAATCAGTTAAACCAACTAAGTTCGAGCAAAGCTCAAACTTAGCAACAGGAACAGGTTTAGTCATCATATCAGCAGGATTATCATGAGTGCTGATCTTGCATACCTTTAATTTACCTTGAGCAACAATGTCTCTAACAAAATGGTACTTGACATCAATGTGCTTAGTTCTCTCATGGAACATCTGATCTTTTGTAAGGTATATGGCACTTTGACTGTCACAAAACAAATTAATGCAAGAATCATCTTCACAAAGCTCAGCAAACAAACCTTTCAACCAAATGATTCTTTTGCAAGCTTCAGCAATAGCCATGTATTCAGCTTCAGAGTAGATTGTGCAACAACATCCTGCAATGTAGCCTTCCATTAACAAGACAACCTCCAACATTAAACACATAACCTGTGAGGGATCTTCTCTTATCCAAATCGGCAAAGAAAATCTGAATCCACATAATAGCAGTCCCTCACGGTCCCTGCCAAACTTCAAACAAGCATTGGAAGTGCCAAGAAGGTACCTGAAAACCCACTGAACAGCCTTCCAATGTTCTTTACTAGGATTAGCCATGTATCTACTTATCAAACTCATAGCATATGATAAATCAGGACGAGAACAAACCATGGCATACATCAAAGAACCAACAGCACTAGAATACGGCACCTTTGACATGTAACTCGTTTACACTCGCCGCCCAGCTCCCGGGCGACGCTTCCACTTCGTCAAGTTGGCCTATACTTTGTAGAATTTGGATCAACATATAACAGCCACGGCACTGCTGGTGCCGTCGTCGTCGTGCCAGAGCCACACAACAAGCCAGCCCGCGGCCGAGGCGGCGCTGGTGCCGTCGTCGTCGTGCCAGAGCCACACAACAAGCCAGCCCGCGGCCGAGGCGGCGCTGCTGGTGCCGTCGTCGTCGTGCCAGAGCCACACAACAAGCCAGCCCGCGGCCGAGGCGGCGCTGCTGGTGCCGTCGTCGTCGTGCCAGAGCCACACAACAAGCCATCCCGCGGCCGCCGCGGCGCTGGTGCCGTCGTCGTCGTGCCAGAGCCACACAACAAGCCAGCCCGCGGCAGCCGCGGCGCTGGTGCCGTCGTCGTCATGCCAGAGCCAGACAACAAGCCAGCTCAGCAGCGGGCGCTGGTGCTGCGTCGTCGTCATGCGAGCGGACAACAAGCCGCCGGGACCATCCTCGCGGTCCTCGTGGAGAACAAGATCCTGCCGCCGGCGCTGTCTGAGCTCGCGGTAGCCTACCAGCGCGGTCATGCAAGGCACGGTCACCATCGACGGGAACATAACATGCGCGTGCGGCTGCGGCGCGTCCTACACCGTGGCAGATTTCGCGGCGCACGGCCGCGCCGCCAGCAGCGTGGGCGTGGCCACCACCGGGCGGCCGTCGGCAAACATCTTCCTCGGCAACCGCCGGTCGCTGTCGGAGTGCCTGGTTCAGCTGATGCGCAAGAAGAAGGGCTGCCCCCCGCCGTCGTATTCTGGAGCGCCCAGGGTGAAGCGGGAATGCGGCGCCGAGCTGGCGGACGGTGACGGGGTGTGCTCTGTCTGCGCCGACGGTGGCGACCTGGTGCTCTGCGAGTGCTGCCCGTCGGCGTTCCACCTCGGCTGCGTCGGCCTGGAGGCCACCCCCACCACAGAGGAGGATTGGTTCTGCCCATCCTGCAGGTGTACCATTTGTGACTCCGGCGAGTTTGAGTCCCCAAACTCCACCATTTGCGACGACGCCGACGACTTCACCGACAAGACAGTCATCTATTGCGACCAGTGCGAGCGACAATGTAAGTACATTCATTCCAGCGCCCAGATTATAATGCCATCATGAGTCATAAGTAATACAAACTACTACATTGATTTTGTCGCAAATCATTCCACTGACATTCTTTTACATGCTTGTTTAAATTTTACAGTTCATGTCGGCTGCATCAGAAGAAACAAACAGAGGCGAGGAGTGCTGCCCAAAAAAAGGGCAGCCTTGGCTATGCAACCATGCCTGCTCAAACATATTCAGCAGTCTACAGGGACTCGTCGGCAGCTCATTCCCTACCTCGGAAGAAGGTATCTCATTCACAGTCCTGAGATCATCCAAGCTACCTGAGAAGGAGGAGGCCATGGCAGCGGAGCAACATGCCAAGCTAACCATGGTGTTCGACGTGCTCCACGAGTGCTTTCTCCGGGCATTATTTTTTCTGAGCAGGGCTGAGCTGAGCATAATGTTGGTTTGTGCTTTGTGCAGCTGCTTGGCCAGTTGGGGGTGGAGAAGCTTGTGCTGCCGGCAGTGCCCGAGCTTCTTCAGACGTGGACAGGATCATTCGGCTTCCAGGCGATGACCCAGGCACACAAGATGGAGGTTGCACAGCACAGCATCGTCTACTTCCATGGAACCACAATGTGCCACAAATCCATGAACGACGAGGCCGCGAGCTCCACAAAGATGAAGCATTCCCTGTAGAAATCGACTAGACAAGTTCAGAGTTGACATGACAAAATACTGAGCTTCCATAATGTTGGTGTGCATTTCTTTCAGAGTTGAGATGGCAATATTACCATCATATTTGTCAGGGCAAAACTTACAGGCTGGCTGTCCATTTGTTTGTTACTGTATGCATGATGGTCTTGCGGGGCGTTGGCCCTCTCTGACTATATACATTTGTTTGGTCCTATATGGATTGATGATGTTAATAAAAAAAAAATTTGGATAATTTGGAAGGAAATTGCTAGCACCGATTAAATTATCTGCTGAAAAACAGGGAACCAGATCCCAAAAAGATTTACTCTGACAAACAAAAGTCACGACATCGTCTTCGACATAGCAGAGAGGAGGCCAATAGAACTTCACCAGGAAAGACGCGATGCCAGCACCACCGCAGTTTCCGCACGGCGGCGGGGCACCGAGCAAAGGAAGAAGAGAGAGGTAGCCGAGAGGACCAACCATGACCTACGACCGTGCTGCGGGAGGCCATGATCGACCCCATGGTTGCCACCACGAGAGGCCACAAAGGAGCACTAAACTTTTCCAGATTTCATATGCTATCCTCTGGCCTTAAAGGAGAGTCGGCCGATTGGGAAACCGATGGAGTAAGGTATGGTTGGAACGAACCTGTCGATGGATAGTTGTGCACTAGGGTGAGCCCAGAGTATTCTGAAGAACAGTTTCCAACGCAAGTGCGGCATGTACGCTTCTAATGCTGTGGAGGTACATCATGCAGGCGTGCGTATCTCAACATGCACCTCGTTGATGTTTTTCCAACCTGGGACAGAAAGCTGCATTAATCTAATCTAATCTAATCTGACGGTGACGGGATAAGGCAAAGTACACTGCACATACAGTACAGTGTTTGATACTGCTGGAAATTCAGGCGCATGTTTCACTTGTCTAGACAAACGCTGAAACTGTGAACTGAAGGAAGGGGTAAATATAAATCGCCATACCGAGCTTTCAACTGGGACTCCCTCTCTCATCGGCGTCGGCGATTTCGCTTTGTAATAATGATTCTAGTTCAGCTCCGGTAAACTCGACCTGATGATTAACCAGGGAAACTCTTTAGTGTTATATAAGACAGAATTCACGATGCACGAGAGAAACTTCCTCACCTTGTCCGTCGTCCTCGTTGCTGGAGGGGACCGCCTTATGCGAGGGATCGATGCAGAAGCGACACGGCTCCCATGACTCGTTTCGATGTCCAAGAACGTCTGCGTGCAGGACTGCTTACATGGCAATTACAGCATTGTCAGTACGCCCGTAAAAAAGAGGTTCCCGTGAAATAAGCCACCTACACAACGGAGCTGGAGTCGGGGATGGAGTCGCTGCTATGCTCCCGTGCCGCGCAGGAGGAGAAGTGACGGTTCCACGCCGAGGTTGACCGCGGGTCTACTACGCGCGGCCGCGGCGGACATCCTCCCGCCGACGATCTCCTCGACTAGTTAAGGCATGTGGCCGTGGCCGTGCTTTGCCAGAGAATTGGTCCGACGATAGGGACCGCCGGTGGACTTGTGGTCGAGCTGCCGATGGAGATGCGTGTTGCATCACCACTTGCTCCCCAGTTCCTGCAATCCTGCTCGGTGGCTAATTTCTTTATCAATGCGACCAGCTCCTTTGACTAGAAATATGGACCATCCAAAGACGCAGTTCAAGTGAAGACAACGGGAACCAAATTCCGTTCAGAACCAAAAGATCGATTCAAATAATGGATGAAACTTTGATGAGGGACAGAGAGAACATGGTAAGAAAAAAAGTCAAATTTCTCTAGTGCTACACCTCTCTGAATCCATGTACCATGGAAGAAAAATTTCAACATGTTTCTTTCCTGCTCAAAGAACAATTGTGCAGCAAAAAAACAAGTATAGAAGATGGTGCAGCTATGGCCGGAACCGGAGCCTCCAGCAGACAAGCTTGCGCAGATCTTGGGCGACCCCTTCACTCACATCCAACCTCCCTTGCGGCCGACGACGGACACCACCTGGACTGGGGTCATCGCGTCCGGCCTTGCCTGGCCCGGCAATGGGGAATGAGGAGCCCATCCGCGATGAACATGATCGGAGATGGGCCGCGCCGTCGTGCCTCCTCCCTTCGTGGAGCGCTCCGCCGTGCCTCCTCCTCACCAGCGGCTCGAGGAGATCAAGCATGGACATGGGCTCTGTATGGATGCGGTTGGAGTGGATACGGGTGAGGATGAGGAGAGAGAAAAGAGAGACGGTAACAGGTGTGCGGTGAGGTTGGACAGGTGGGAAGAGAGAGAAAAAGGTGGGATAGACACTTAACGGCGTCTATCTAGATGGCCGATTCAACGGTGAGATAGAGGTGCACTGCTGTCACCATAGTGACCCACTATTTCCCATATATATATATATATATATATTCCCATATATATATATATATATATATATATATATATATATATATATATATATATATATATATATAAGCTACTGGTAGTTGATAATAATAATAATAGCATAAGTACTAGCAGAAAGGCATAGCCTCTATTGAATATGCAAAGTGTGTAATGTAAATTAGGAGTTGTGAATCTGATCAAGTTGATGGTCAAGTGCTTTACTAGTACACTGCATATAAGAGAATTTCAGTGCTATCATCTTTCAGAATTGTGCTGCTTATAATGTCAAGGTGAAAGGGACCGGCGGCCTGAAGTTAACTTGATTGCGAGACACCACTAGGTTGGGTCCTTGAACTCTAAATCATCATGAACTGGAGGATGAATCTACAAACGGAGGCATAGCCATGGGGTGAAGGGTGGGGGTCAGTCGATTGGGAAGTACTAGTACTAGAAATCGACGGAGGAAGCTAGCTACCTAGGGACAGCACGGACCTGACCTGGTGAAGGGTAGCGGGCGCCCTCAGCCGTGGTTCGACTCGACGGCGGGAGCGGAACCCGGCCGGCGTCGCGCGAGAGGAAGGGGAAAGGTGGAGGAAGAAGACGATGCCATTGCCTGATTGCCAGGTCAGGTCAGGCCCGGCCCAGTTCCCCTTTTATAAAACACAAGTCCAGCAACCACATTCCTACCCCTGATATTCACGTAAGTTAAAAAAAAAACACGTTGAACTTCCCTCTATCTAGCACCAAAGCATCAATTCATTTTCGTTTTCTTTTTCTAAGAAAAGACACAAACCACTGCATATACACGCGTGCACCATATCGCTAGGACCTCATCTTGTATTTCTGCTTGTATTTTTTTCATTTAAATATAGTATATATATATATATGTATGTATGTAAAGTAGAAAAGAAAAAAGAAAATACAAGGATCAAAGCCCCTCATTGTTACTCGATCAACCCGGTACATACGCTGCCGCTGCCAGGAGAGCGACCGGGAAGAGAGAAAACCCATCCAGGATTCCGTACCCCTTGTCGGCAACGTCGTTGGTTTGTTCCGCCTCCGGTGGCCCTAGGATCTTGGAGGTGTGGCGCACCATGGGCTCTCGTTGGCGGGAGGTTTTCTATTCTTGTTTTCGTCTATTTTTTAGTGTCTTTTTTGGGGATGTTGAGGTGATGGCTTAGTCCTGAAGTTAGAATAAGGTCTTTCCCGCTCTATCCTCGTTCCGGTGGTGCATCTAGCGCTAGCAGAGGACGCGTGGAGTCATTTGTCCGGCGGATGTCCTAGGATTCTATCCGTTTTCATGCTCGTCAGTTTGTTTTTAGGTCAGTCTCTTTCGATCTATGGATGTCATCATTAGTGATAGTTGTTGTTCTAGTGTGCTGGTCCATTGTGGCCTTACCACGACGACTTCCTGTCTATCTACTACAACAAGCTCTACTACGATAAGATTTGCCCGACTCCGCTGATGGAGGGGCGAGGACGGCGGCGCGCCTTCGTATCGCGCTAATGTGTGTAGTCGTCGCTAGGTGGTCCAGCGACATATTTATATATTTTTTTACTTTTGGATCTCTTTGTACTACTATTGATAATTATTAATAGATTGGTGAAATTTTGCAAAAAAACTCATTGTTGTTGTTTTAATAAAGTAATGCTTGCAAAGCAAATTTGTAAGTTGATTTTAGAGCCAGATAGTTTGTGTGGTAGAGTTTTGAGGAGTAGATATTATCTCGAGAGGCTTGCTCCAGTGTCCTCTCCCTCTCCCGTTCGGCCGATGAGTTGAAGGGTTATAAACCTCGTGTGGGGTTAGGCTTCGTGTTTAGGTCCTCCCGAAACCCGTTAGCAGGCGGCGTATCCCCACCGTATTCGATACAAGGTGGAGTCGGTTTGTACATAGCGTCTACGCGTGCTGGTCCCACCTCTTGTAATCGCGTGTACTAGTGGCACCGATCGAGACGGCTGTCGCCGCAGAAAAAAGAGTCCACAAAGGTCGTCGAGGTCGTCTGGGTGACATTGTTTCTCTCTTCCCTGATCTAAAAAGGGCATCCGCCGGAACCCTAGCCCTAACTTCGTAGCGACGCTAGACGACGCAGAAAATGTTCACCTTGTAACCGCTATCGAACCCGCCCTCAGGACCTGCTCGCCTTGGGAGGTGACCAATCTAGGGTTTGATTCGTCGGTTGCCTCCACCTCCTACATCTCCATTGTTGATCTTTGTACCACGTGGTGGTTTGAGAGGTAATACCGTTCCGCCTAGTGCATGAAGTTCTTGTACCAATGGTCAGCATAATCGGTTTTTGATTTTCGCAATGGTATAGGTGATATGAGAATCAAGTAGGATGGAGGAAGATTTCGGGTACACAGGCGATAAATACTCTAGCTATGAAGAGGTTGATTTGTCTAAGTGACATGGGTATGACCTATCGGGTCCCTATGATTAGTTACCCTAGGCGCATAAAAGCTTATGGCCCACAAAGGCCCAACGGAGTCCAAGAAGCACCGGACGGATAAAGACTTGCCTTGACGATTAAGGAATAATCATGAACTGACATAGAGTTTGCATTGTAGTCATAAACTTGTAACCTCTGGCTATAGATCTAGGACCCGGCCTCTCATATAAAGGCTAGGAGGACCCGACAGACAAGGCACCTGAGCTTTTCTGCAATCCGACATGAGCTAGATTGTAACTAGCAAACCGATGGCTTTGTAATCAAGCTTTTCCTATAATCCTTTGACTTCTTTTTTTGTCTGATTAGCCGACGAAATCCCCCATGCTCTCTTTTCCACGAAACCCTAACTCCATAATCATGGACATTGCCGATATTACCCCTTGTCACTAAGGGTGAGAACAAAGTCTCAGAAGACGGGCCAGTCGATGTGGACGAAGATGCCGATGCCAATGCCGAGGAAGAAAATGTGAGTGACATATTTGCGGTTGATGTTAGGGTTAACACTAAATTTTATATTAATTATTATTAAATTGTGAGGTGGAGAGTGATGTTGCAAAGAGAAAAATGATGAAGAAGTATTGGAGACAGAATTTATTAGTGAGGTAAAGTTGAGTGTTACCTTTGTGTGACTTGCATGGTTGCAATAATGATAAAAGCATAACTAACATTGTTCTTTTTTGCTATGTTTAGGTATTATTTGGTAGTGATAACGCTTATGACCATTACGGTAGCTCGGACTTGAAGACCGCGGAACAATCTATTGAATCATACTCAGTAAACATGAGTGAGGTATGCAACTTGCATATATATTTTCTGTGTGAACTAGTGAATGGAAGTGGTAGTTTAATTGTATTTGTTCATCTCGTTGTGAATGTGTAGGTCACTGAAGACCCCGAGATGGAGAATAAATATAAGGTGGAAAGTGACGATGATTCTGTACATTCAAAAGTTAAGGGGGAAATACACCGGAAGATAATGGACATGACTTTTGCTTTAGAAGTCGCGGCTTACGATTTCTACAATAGCTACGCTAGAGATCGTAGATTTAACATTCGAAAGAGTAAGACCAAGTATATCAAAGGCCAGAATAGAGAAGTTCGTAGAAGACGGTTGGTATGTTCTAGGGAAAGGAAAGGTGACGACAAGTTGTTGATCATGGAGAACCGCACCCGAAGGTTAAGACCATTGTCTCGCTGCAACTGCAAAGCGAAGATGGCTGTGAGGCGTGATTTAGAAACTGGTAAATGGCTCGTTGCAAGGTTTTGTGACATCTATAATCATATATTAGCTTGGATGAGGTTCCTTTTCTTTGGTCTCATAGGTAGCTGAGATCATAGAAATGACAGCCGCAGGGATTATTTTAAATTTTTTTGTCTTTTTTATTGAGCAAATTTTTTAAAAATTTACATTCATGTATTTCGTATTAGTGGCTACACGTAAGTATTTTTTCAAAAATATTTAATGATTTTTTGAAAAATTCAAAAACTGGCTCCAGTGAGTCGGTCCTCCATATCGATTTTTCGTACAATTGGAGCTATTTTTGTCTACTGGGACAAGTTTTCATAAAGTTCACAAACTTTTAAAAGTTATTGCAAGATCAAAAAAAGTTTGTACAGTTGAAAAGTAGTTTACGTGAGTTCTAAAAATTCTTCCTGCAGTTCAAATAATTTGTTGGCAAGGTTAAAAAATATTCATATAGTTCAATATTTTGTTCCTATGTTTAGAAGATGTTCAGGTGCCAGAAAAAATATATAGAAAGTACAAAATAATTGCCCGCGGTGTTAGAAAAATATTCACGTATCATCGGACAATAAAAAAAATCATATTATTCTTAAATTGAAAAATTAAAACGAAAAAAAATGAACGAACAGAAAAAAAAACGTAGGGCCAGCCCACTTAAAGTAGTGAATTGCTAACCGATTGGGTGAGGTCGTTGGGCTTTACGGGGCCCAGGAAGAGCACGGCAAACCATCCCCCCGTGCTCCCCACAGCGTGGTGGTGGACTGGACACTGGAGCCACTCCCCTCTCTCTCTCTCTCGCCACGCCGCTCCTCCCCACTGCTCCTCGCCGGTGGCTCCCGCCGGCGCGCTCCCCCCTCGTCCTCGCTGCGCCCCTACACTCGCTACCTACGAGGGGAAGCGGGGAGATCGAATTGATTGGTCGATGGGGGAGGTCGGCCACGCCACGGCGGTCGATGTGGATGTGTCGGCGGTGGGGACGCTGGTGTGGGTGCGCCGCCCGAACGGGTCGTGGTGGCCGGGCCGGGTGGTGTCTCCGCACGAGGTCCCCGACACCTGCCCTCCTCCGGTCAGGTCGCCCGCAACCCCCATCCAGCTCCTCGGCCGCCGCGACGGCGCCGTCTTCGTGTACGTACGCCCTCCTCCCTCCCTCCTCTACCCAGTGTTCCCCTTGCTCCGGTGGTCTGACTCTGCCTCTGCCTGCGCGCGTGAGCAGCGACTGGTGCAACCTGGAGCGCTGCAAGCGGGTGAAGCCGTTCCGATGCGGGGAGGCGGACCTGGAGGACTGCATCCGCAAGGCCGAGGAGCAGCAGGCCGCGCGCCGCGGCGGCCGCCGCGACCAGAGGGTCTGCGCCACCGCCAGCAGGTACGCCCGCAAGGAGGATGCCGTGCTCCAGGCCCTCGACATCGAGCGGGCCAGACTCCGCCCCCGCCTCCGCTCCTCCTCAAGACCCACCACCACCACAACAACAGCAACCACCACCACCACCAAGCCCTCCCCTGTCGCCGCGGCCTCCGCTGTCGTGGCCCCGACCGACGCGCAGCCCTCTGCCCGCACGAGCACCAGGAGGAAGCGCAGGACGCCCAACGACTCCGAGGACGACGCGCCGCAGCGCATGAAGGACCTCACCGACATCGGAGCACCACCCAAGAACGCCACGCCAAACGCGGCAGAGACTTTCACCGACCTCAACCGGCACCTGCCCAGCACCAGCCAGATGAAGAGGAGCAAGCAGTCCCACCATGATTCCCCAAAGAGGAAGCAGCAGCAGCGGCCCAGCGCGGACCAGGACCAGCCCTGCGGGCTCTCCAGGAAGAGGGACAGGTCCCGGCCGCTGTCGGAGCTCTGCAACGGGGACAACATGTGGAAGAACGGGTTCACACCCAATGGCCAGCACCTGCTGCGCGGCGCTTCGACCTTGAATACAGTGCCAGCTAAGCCCAGATCTCGTCGCGCCATCGGACCAGTCAAGACGGAGCCTGTCGATGATCAGGTGCTCGGTATGCCCAGCTCTCGTCGCGCCATCGGACCAGTCAAGACAGAGCCAGTCGATGATGCATTTCCCCGTCCAGATGATCAACCTGTCTACCTCGCCGCAAGAAGCATCTTGAAACAAGGTAAAAGCAATACACTACCATTTCCTCTCTCTGCGCGCTATTTTCTTCTGTAACGGTTTTGTGCTTCGACAATGCAAGTCATAGTTTAGTTCACTGACTATATATGGAACACGGTTTCATTAGGTTGCTCTGACCAACTACACTTCCTTGGATATGGACAGCACTAGATAGTTTTTATTACACTAATCTCTGACCATGGCATTTATCTTGTTTACAGAAAATGATTGAACACAGTTTGGGGAGACCATCACTCTCCCCCTTCATTTAACCTTCAATTAATCATCACCAAATACTGCCATCTGCTGATCATTATATGGTTCATGTATCTGTTGTGAAGTATAGAACGCTCACAGTTCTTACATATGGTCACGAATGCTCCACAGCCTTTTTAGGATTGTTGGATTATCTGTTGCATAAATTTTATAAAATAGGATGCTATGTGTTCCTGGGTAATGCTTGACATCCTGCAATGTTTTTTTTTTGTCCCCTTTTTTGTACCTCCAAGGACTGAATCACTTGTCAACTAAATTTCAGCCAGACCATTTGCAGGGACACCAACCCTGTCCCTGTCTCCGCAAGATCATTTGTGTCACACCAATGGCTGTTTTCATTTAATTCAGTAACTGCATACAGAGAGCAACTGCACTTTGTTAAATGCGCACAGCAATAGATAGTTACGCTATATTTTGTGACCAAGCAGTCATGGTGACCTTTTGGCACGTCCCTTTTATTGAAAAACTGATTGGACTCTGTTCGGGGAGACCATGACTCTCCCTCCCATTTAACCTTCAAGTAAGGCTGGCCTGATACTGCTGTCTGCTCATCATTACAATGGTTCATGTATCTGTTGAGAAATATAGAGCGCTAACAGTTCAGACATATAGTCACGCATGTGCAACTACCTTTTGGAATATATGAACTGTCCTGAGTACTGTGGTGCTGCGTGTTTTATGTGTTCCTAAGTACAGCTTCACATCCTGCAATGCTTTTTCTCCCTTTTTTTGTACTTCTAAAGAGTTTCAACAATGCCAGTCATCATTTAATTCACTAACTATATAGAGGAACACTGTTTCATAAGTTTTTTTCTAATCGACTACACTTTCTTGAATACAAACAGCAATAGATAGTTACAGTCCATTTTGTGGCCATGTAGTTTTGGTGACCTTTTGGCACTTCTCTTGTACCCCAAAACTGACCGGACTATCTATGGGCAGACCATTGATTCTCACCCTCATTTAACCTGAAGTAATCCTGGCCTGATACTGCCATCTGCTGGTCATTATAGTGGTTCATGTATCTGTTGAGAAGTATAGACCGCTCACAGTTCTCACAGATAGCCGTGAATGTGCAACAGTGTTTTTTGGAACAAATGAACTATCTATTAGAAAAATAAATTAGTTCTGACATATATATTCACAAATGCAAAACAGCTTTTTGGTATAGATGATGAACTATCTATCACAGAAAATTAAGTGCTGTGTGTTTTATGATTTCCCAAGTACTGCTTCACATCCTGCAATGTTTTTGTTCTTCCTCTTTTTTTTTTACTTCTGAAGAATGCATTACTTATCAGCTACATTTTTTTCCAGATAATTTCCATGCGCACCAACCATGTGCCTCAACAAAGGCTCCTACCTCGGAATGTATCAAACCAGCTTCGAACTGCGGCAAAAATGGCATATCTTCCCAATGTGACAGCAGAAACTCTAAGAAGAAGACCACAAGCTCTGCTGACCACCGCAAAGAAAGGGCAGCAAAGCACAAAGCACCAAGTAACGAGGTTGTCCTCTTAAAAAGAAGGGTGGAGAAGAAGAGCGCTGCTGACAAGACCGCGGCACCTAATGATTACAAAGACCTTGCAGTAACTCCGAATGGTCTAATTTGTGCTGGCACAGTTCTGCGCAAGTGCAAGCTTGAAGAGCCATCTGAAACCATAAGCAACCGTCTGAACTTTAAGAATGTTCCAGCACCGTCTGTGGTCTTCAAGTTGCCACATCAAGTATCGTGGCCCCAACATAGAAACCCCGCGGTCGCGAGGTGCCATGCTGTAAAGCCAGTCAAGACCCTGCAGCTGAACTCTTCCCTGTACGAGGTGCAGATAAGCGCGCAGGGGGCAAGCAGCAGCAACAGCAAGGGGGGCCGTGTGCCTCTCGTCTCCCTGATGAGCAGGTCGAGCCAAAGGCCCGTCGTGGGGTACCCGGTCACCGTGGCGGTGCTCGACGACAGCGCACCCCGCCCTCCAGCCCGAAGCACAGACGACGGCCACCGTCCCTCTACGAGCAAGAACACCATCAGACAACCGAAGAACACCATCAGACAACCGAAGAAGGAGGTGGTGGAGGAGGAAGCTGCTGCAGCCCCTCGGCGCGCGCCGCCGCCATCGTCGTCGTCGCACAGGGCAGCGCAAGTTACACGAACCAAGGCGAAGAGCCGCAGGAAGTCCTCGGAGGACGAGTCATGGCGACCGCACACCAAGAACAGCATCCCGGTGGCGTCGGCGTCTCCGAGGAAGATGCGGAGGCTGTCTTCCTTCGGCCCGGTCCAGAGAGTAGGGGGTGAAAAGAGGAGGCCGGTCATGGGGGAGTTCTCCCGCGGGCCGGCCCTCGCGTGCGTCCCGCTCCGCCTCGTCTTCAGCAGGATCCACGAGGCGCTAAGTCAGTCGGGTAAATGAGCTCTGCTGGGTGTGTTTGTGTCTGTCTGTCTGTAGAGGTAGGATGAATGAGCTGCTGGTAGGTCAGCTCTGGGTCTGATGTTGAATTCCTCAGACCGTGTTGTGTGTACATGGCCTCTCTAGATAATTAAGGAGGTGTTGATGCTGATTACTAGGTCTTACAGTACCATCTATCTATCTAACTAATTAATGGAAGAGAAATAAAAAAGCAATTGGAGTATGTGTATGTTGTTCTATTGTTCCTTCCACATTTTTCTTATAACTTTTGTGCAGAGAAGTTTATTTAGCTATTATTGCTTACATATCTATCTACACTTTCATTTCGGCCTGTGTTAATTTGGGTACAATTAGGACAGGACCAAGGAGCCAATTCCACTTGTGAGCTGCCACCACACTCAAGCAAAGCTTCAGTTGTGTGACATTATTATTTTGTAGGAACCCAGTTAGCATGTCTTTTCATGCTGGCACCTTTAATGGTTCGTAGTTTGTGAAGAAAGTTAATGTATCACCTTTTGATTCACCTGACCAGGCTGGAGTTTATTCAGCTGATGCAGCACTTAAACCTCAGCAGAAGCATGCATTGTTTTGGGAAGCTGTACTAATTGGCTCATCAGGCAGCAGGTTGAGACAACACGCACTCTCTGTCCAGCAACATATTACTGCACAAAGGGGCAAAAATATATGCCATTTATCAGTAGGCAAGGGTTACCAAATTCCAGATTCTGTATACAACACATATATATAGCTGCACATCATACAGAGGCCAGGTTTGGTTTTGCCAACACTCTGAGACATACACACCTAACAGTTTCAGTTTTCTGTAACCCAACATAACCACTTGGCAGCCATGGCCTGCCCAGAATTCTGGCAACATACTCTTGTGCTTTGCATATTTACAGCGGGCGAAAAAACACCGAAATTTTTACTTGCTCGCGCCGAGAACATATAAATATATATGTCGCTGCTATTACTGCTCAAAAATAACATACTCAGAAGCTAGCACTAAGCTTTCGGCTAACCACATGTAAATTCTAACAATCGAGGTAGCAACATGTACGGATCTACGGATCGTTCTGCTGCCTCTCCATCTGTATGGAGCGGAAGATGCGTGCGGCTGACTCCGAGGCGGTCCGTGCAGTGTGCGGGACGACCCGGATGACGCGAGCCGCTGGGTTCTCCTTGCTGCCGGAGGAGGGCTGGGGCTGACCATCGTTCCCAGCAGAAGACGCGGGGAGGGGCAGCGGTGGCGCGGCAGGGCCCCTTGCTTCGCCTTGCTGCCTGTCAAAGGGGCTGCTGGCAGCGCTGCTCCCTTGCAGCTCGCTGTCCCGGGACGGGTGGAACCTCCAGATGCCGCCAGCTGACACGGCTTCGTTCCTCATGTTACATGAGGTTCTGGAGAGATGCTCCGCGTGCTGTGCGTTGGGGCGTGCGGGAGCTACACGGCTGCTCACTTGTTCCACCGCGGAGGATGAAACCACCGGGTTCATCACCGGCATGCTGAAGGGCGGGAAGTACATTGGAGGCATGGGCGGAGGGCCACCGACGCCCATATGCTGTGGCTGGTGATGGGGCATGGGAATGCCGTATGGAGAAGCCATGAAATCCCCAGCCGTTGATGGGAGACTCAGAGGGGCACAGCTTGCGTAGAACGGGGCCAAGAAGCTTCCTGCTGGAGGGCAAGGCCCTGAGTAGGGTTTGTAGACTAGTCCTTCAGACGGAGACATGACCGGGACGAGCCACTGGTTCGGAGGCGGAGGAGCGCACCAGTTGTTGTTCTGCTTGTTGTCAGGAGGAGCAGGCATGGTAGGAGGGTTACTGCTGACCGCACCATTTGATGCCGCTGGATTGTTTTGTTGGACCTCAACTACATCGTCGTCTTGAGACGGTGAATCCTGGTTTCCTTCAGTGTTGTCTTTCGAGTACTCTGCCTGCTGCAGGGTTAGCTGTGCGTCATCATCATCCTTGCTTTTAGCTGATGAAAGCTCCTTTTCTACATTTGCTGCAGCCAGCTTCTTCTTGCTTGTTGCCAGCGCACTGCCAAGGCACGGATCTCCTTCAATAAGCAGGTGTGGAGATGCTGCGATCAACTTCTGCACCTGCTCGCCAACAAATACAAAACATGGTTGTATCAGCGTTCAGACACAAAATATATCCATATGCTAACCACCAGCTCGCAAGTAAGAATCATAAGCTAATAATGTTTTCCACTCACTTTGATCAACCGATGCAGCTCGAATACTTGGACAGCAAAAACCCGCTGCTGGCTGCATAGAGTTCAGAGAGAAGTGATTAAGACATAATAAGTTAAGCACCAGTGTGACAAAAAGGAAAAGACTTGTTCATTGTGTATGTGACAAATGTGTGTATGTGTGTAAGTGGAGTGATTTGAGATGGCACTGGCGTGTAGAAACTGGGAAGATCTAATCCACTCAGCTGCCTGGATCATTTACCATGTGCACAGGAACTCTCAAAGACAAACAAAAAATGAACAAGACCTAAGTGGTGAATACTTACTTGACAATAGCTCTTCTCGCTTTCCAGAAATGCTTTGGACCAATAGCACCGACAACATCATCTGGAGAGATCTCCAATCCTGGCAGGGATTCAACAGACGAATCCGGGGAATCATCCCTTTGCACATCGTAGTGTCCTGTTGATCTTTTTCTCTTATCACCAGTCTCTCTTAAGCCTTTCTCTGACAGATTAGAAGCACCATTGCATTCGATATCATTCCAGCATGGCCCATTTCCAGCTTTGGGGGCATTCCGAGACTCAGCAGCATTCTCATTCCTTCTTATAGCCTGGTGCCCCTCAGTTCGAGAATGTGGCTTATCAGAAACATTTATACTACTAAGCTTGTCCCTATATGAAGAAACCCTATCATCTGTTTTCCCCGCCTTCTCGGTAGAAAAAAATTTAAACGATGAACTTCTCTCTCCAACTTCCAAGTTCATCGTCGTCTTTGCTGCTGGTGCTTTGTCCCTAATACTTTGGGAGTCCCTTGACCTCGTGTCCGAAGCATTCGTCCCTTCTAAGTACCTCTTGTCAGTGTTGGAATATTTTGCAGATGATCTGGACGATGTAGGCCCACTCTTATACATAGGGAAGGGTGCAGACTTCTCTTGGATCCTCACTTCCTCACGAGCAGAATGAGGAGGCACTCCAGAGCAGAAGACTGAAGGGACTGTAAAATCATCATCATTAGTCGTCTTCTTCCCAGAAGAGTTCTTCGTGGTGTTCTCTCTACGTTGTGAGCTACACTCAGCGGTCGATCCTGCAGCGTAGGTGTCCTTGCTCTTAAGCTGGGTGGAAAGCCTCCCAGATTCTACCCTTGTAGCACTGCTATCCTGCGCATTCGAGTTGGTATTGATATGCTCGGACGTGCGCACAGGTTCTTTCGAAGGCCCGCAGAATGATGGAAAGAGAGGTCTGTCAGTCCCACCAATCTACAAGAGAAGGTACAAGTCAGTACTTCAAAAAATGTAACAGAAGATTATAAATGAAAACTCTGTCAACCCATGTCCCACTAAAAAGTAAAAACTCCACGCAGGCACCTTGAAATCCGTGGACATTCTTTACACCAAAACAATGTGGTTTGCTAAACTATAATATGCAGGCAATGGTAATCCTACTGGTACCCTCCATCTCATTATCTTTCTTTTGTGTAGATAGAAATTATAACTTCCAGTGAGGAAGGAACAAAGATAACAAGAACCTAACTAAATCACCGATTTCTAGTTATTGTTCTAATTCCTGACAAGTGCTTTCTAGCAACTTAAAGCATGGCCTAACTCAATTTGAATTCAACTACAAACCAGAGGAAAAGGTGATTTTTTTCCAAACTTCAGAAAGCCATGAAGTGTCTGAGTAACGTAAGAACAACAGGCCGCCTTACCCAACTATCTGGTCGTTTCTGCTCGTTTATGTCTATAAACTACAATCACTCGTCGAGATTCAACCAAAGGTAAAGCATCTCGCAGCACTCGTAATCATACAGAAAGATCTCTTTATCACAATAGACGTATTACTCAATCCGCATATACCAATAGAGCAGCGAAACAACAAAGTCGGTCAACAGAGGCAGTATCGGTGCTGATGGTCCAACACTCTTAAACTCTCTTAAGCATAACACGCTGTGCATTGCACCGTGGTCAGTAGGTAGGCAGGTGGCGTAAGCATCTCCATCACATTATCTTCAGGCCAAAATATTGAAGGGTTTGTCCAACTTAATATGTAGGCAGGGAATCCCAGTGATACCCTCCATCTCATCATCTTTGTTGTGTGTAAATATAGGTTATATTCTTTCCAGCGAGGAAGGGAGAAAGATAAACAGAAACCTAACTAAACCACTGATTTCAAGCTATTGTCCCAATTTCTTGACAAACTCGATGTGAATTCAACTACCAACCAAAGAAAAGTTGTTTTAGAAAGCCATAAAGTAACTAAATGGCATATAAGAATCACTGATCATTCACTCTCTTCTGTCTATACCTACAATCACTCACTCATCAAGATTCAATCATAGGTAAAGCATCTCGCAGCACCCATAATCATACAGAATGATCGCTTCATCACATAGACGTATCACTCAATCCACATAAATCAGCAAAGCTGGGCAAAAGAGGTGGTACCAGTGTCGACTGTCGATGTCTGAGAGCAGGCCCCCTTACACAGGCGGTGCTGCTCTCTCTGGTATGCTAAGCATGGCATGGCAGTCTGTGTGTCAGTACCCCAGAGACAAGTCGCGACATGTCGACATGCAATTCTTGGTCGGTAGGCAGCGCCTAAGTTCCAATCCAGCTAACAGGCAAAGACCTACTAGGAGATATGGCTGTAACAGGCAAAGACCTACTAGAAGTTAATCTTTTTAGTGATGAAGGAAAAGAGATAAACAGGAGCCTAACTAGAAGTTAATTTTTCGAGTGATGAAGAGAGATAAACAGGAGCCTAACTAGAAGACCTGGAATTCAAGCCTTTGCTCCAATTTCTGACAAAATTGGGTTTTCTACTCATCATTTTCTGCAGCATATTAAAGTGTGGCATAACTTCATGTGAATTCAACTACCAACCAGAGGAAAAGGTAACTTTCCCAAGCTTCAAAAAGGCATAAAGTATCTAGTATACATAAGAAATAGTGATCTTTTTCACATCGCTTCTGTCTAACCTACAATCAATTATTGAGAGGCAACCATATGAAAGCATCTCGCAGCTCTCATAATCAGACGGAAAGATCACTTCATCGCCATAATTGTACAGCTCAATCAGCATGCATCAGTACAGCAGCGAAACAACAAGCCGGCCAACAGAGGCGGCATCGGTGTCGATGCCCCAGAAGCCAGACCAGGCCCCTTCACACACGCTGTGCTGCTGATCAGCCAGGCTGCTTCCTGGTACCCGGTCTAACACACTTTAAACTCCTCAGGTAAGCATAGCACGCCGTGCGCCACACCAAACGCAGTGGTCAGTTGGCAGGTATGTGGCATCTAGGTTCCATTCTAGCAAACAGGGAAAAGACATAGGAGATAGGGTTGTAATAGAAGATTATGATATGGAAACTTTGCCAAGTATTGTCCCACTATAGACATTCTTTAGGCCAAAAATTGACGAGTTTGTCAAACTAATAATATTTAGGGAAGGGGAATCCTACCGCTACCCTCCATTTTGATTATCTTTTTTTTTACAACCCTCCATCTCATTATCTTTGTTAGGACTTCGGTGTAGGTAGAAGCTATAACAATGTCAGGGAGGAAGGAAGAAAAAGAGGAGCCTAACTAAATCAACGATCCCTAGCTACTGTTTCAATTTTCTGACAACTTTGAGTTTTCTACTCATCACTTTCTGTAGCATATTAGAGAGTGCGCTAACTTGATTGAATTCAACTACCAACCAAATAAAAAGGTAAATTTCCCCCAAACACCAGAATCCCTGAGAACCAGTGATCATTTCCACTTGCTTATGTGTACACCTACAACTGCAAGCATACATCAAGATAGTACAGAACAATCGCTTCATCGCCGTAAACCTATCAGTCAATGGAGAATCATACTGCTACCCTCCCTTTAATTATCTTTGTTGTGTGTAGATAGAAGTTATAGTATTTTCAGTGAGGAAGGAAGAAAGAAAGGCAACAAGATACTAACTAAATCACCGATTTTTAGCTACTGTTCCAAGTCTCTGACAAATGCTTTATGCGGCATCTGAAAACACGGCCTAGCTGGATATGAAATCAACTACAAACCAGAGGAACTCCTTTTTGCAAGCACCTTAAATTATCCATTGACATTCTTTAGGCCAAAAATGGTTTGTCAAACTGTAATATGTAGGGAAGGGGAATCCTGTAGCTACCATCCATCTCATTATATTTGTTGTGTGTAAATAGAGATTATGATACTTCTACTGAGGAAGGAAGACATATAAACGGGAGCTAATAAATCAATGATCTATTAAAGCCAAAATGTCTACCAGACAAAAGAACCACAGATCAATTTCACTTGCTTCAGTCTATATCTAGATAATCTCTCACTCATCGAGAATCAACCGTATGTAAGCATCGCACAGCACTCATAATCATACAGAACAATCGCTTCATCGCTATAAATGCGTCAGTCAATCCGCATACAACAATAGAGCAGAGAATCAACAAAACCGGTCACTAGAGGCGGTATAGGTGACGATGTACAAGAGGAGCCCCCCTAACACAGACAGTGCTGCTCTGTCTGGTCAACGCTCTAGACTCGTCTGCTAAGCATGGGACACAGTGTGCTGCGCGATCGCTGGCCACAGTGGTGGTTAGGCAGGTAGGCAGACGGCGTCTAAGTTCCATTCCAGCTAACGTGCAAAGACCTACTAGGAGATATTATGGTTGTAATAGGCAAAGACCTGCTGAGAGATATGGCTGCAGCAGGCAAAACCTACTAGTTGATATGGCTCAACAGGCAAAGGCCTACTGGGAGATACGTACGTTACAGGCAAAGACCTACTAGGAGATATGGCTGTATCACTCAATGGACACATATCAATAGAGCAGGAAACAGCAAGCAGCTCAACAGAGGCAGTATATGCCTCAGAAGCAAGAGCAGGCCCCTTGATACTCGCTGTGCTGCTGATCAACAGGTCTGACGTCTGGTCTAACTCTAACACTCTTAAAGACTCCTCTGGTAAGCATAGGACGCCGAGCGCCGCACCAATCACAGTGGTTGGCGGGTAGGTAGATGTCATCTTGGTTTCCAGTCCAGAAAACAGGCAAAGGACCTAGGAGATAGGCTTGTAATAGAAGATCATAATGAAGACTTCGCCAAGCCATGTCCCACTAAAAACTCCACGGTGCAAGCACCTCGAATTATATCCATGGACATTCTGTGAGCCAAAAACTGACGGGTTTGCCAAAAACTGACGGGTATGCAGGGAAGAGTAATCCTACTGCTACCCTCCATCTCATTGTCTTGGTTGGGTGTTGACAGAAGTTATAGTAATTCTGGGGATGAAAGAAGAAAGATACACACAAAATCAATGGTCTCTAGCTATCTTGATGTGGCCGCTTCAAAGAAGAACTTCTTTTTCAAACTTCAGAAAACCATGAGAATCACTGAACCGGTTATCATGATTTCCTTGGGTGTATACCTACAACTACAAGCCCACATCAAGAGAGCACTTAAAGAAGAATCGCTTCGCTGCCGTAAACGTATGATTCGATGGAGAATCCTACTGCTACCGTCCATTTCATTATCTTTGTATATTACCAGTAAGGAACGGAGGAAGGAAGATAACAGGAGCCTAACTAACTCGCAGATTTCCAGCTATTGTTCCAGTTCCTGGCAAACACTATATGTAGCAACTACTTATTAAAGTAGCGGCCTAACTTTCTCTTTTTTATTTTATTTTTTGCGGTTGGAAAACACGGCCTAACCTTTTTTTATTTCTGGCGGGTGTGAAAGCACAGGCTAACTTGACGTGAATTCAAATACCAATCAAAGATAAAGGGGATTGTTTCCCCTAAAGTTGCGAAAGACAATGTATCTAATAAATGACCTAAGGATGACCGGTGATGGTTATTTTTGACTTGATGACTCGGCTTCTCCTGCCTGTACCTGCACTCTCAATCGAGAGGCAAGCACCTGGCAGCACTAGTAATGATAGGAAGGGACCGGTTCAGTTCAATCGTCGGCATAAACGTTTCAGACGATCTGCATACCTAATCGTATCAACATAGCAGCAATCGACGGGTCACTAGGCAGCAAGCATGCAAGGAGCTACGTGGGGGATAGATAGATAGATAGATAGATAGAGATGGGGGTGTAAAATGGAGAGAGGCGACTGACCTGTCCGGCGGATGCGGAGGAGACGGCGGGGCGGTGCGGGGTGGTGGCGTTGGCGGCGGCTTTGAGGCGCTGAGAGGAAGGTACGCTGAACTGCTCGTAGAGGGCCATCTTGTTCCTGGGCGGCGCCCGGGGCCCGCCGCCCTTGAGGGTGGTGTCGTTGACGTGGAGGCGGGGGAATAGCGGGCCCATGACCTTGTCCCCCTCCCCGGCGCCGCCGTCCTTCCCCGGCGCGCCTCCTCTCCTCATCTCCGCCCGTGGCCGTGCCTAGCTAGCACCGGTTCCGGAGGGCCATGGCGAGAGAAAGATCCGCGTGTCCCGAGCGGAGCCCCGAATCCTGTCGAGAAGGGAACAAGTAGAGGGGAAAAGGGGCGGGCTTTGCGCGGGAAATCGGATCTCCAGGACCGAGCTCGCGGAGGATCGGGGGTTGGCGACCGGGGCGAGCGGAATTCGGATCGAAATATCTGCGGCGGCAGCAGCGGCTGGGGAATGGAGACTGGAGAGGAGAGGGGAGGGGAAAGCAGGGAGGGGAGGAAAGGTTGATGGATGCTGCTACCGTTTGCCACGTCAGTGAGATCCTCATCCACAACTTGAACACACGGCCGGGCGCCTCTTCAATCAAGGCTACTCCCAAGCCACTTGGAGGATCAACTTGTCTAGTACTGTAGAATAATTCAAAGGCACGAGAACCTTTATTTGGACAACTTTTATAAGATGATTATTAACGGCGATCCCATTTCGAGAAAGGAAACCATACTTTCCAAGTTTTACCAGTAGGTTATTCTTTCTTATCCATGGTTAATCCATTCCTAAGTCGTCTATAACCGTGAACACGATTTTTTAAAAAGATTAAACCCCTGCATGTGTACAACTTTACCCCGTACGTATCATCCGAATCTTAGTGCCATAAGATAAACCATTTTCCTTGGAAGACCGGCAGAGGGTGGCTGACCACGACTTTTACCTTTCTTTCGCCGAGACCATGAGTCACACCTAAGGAGATGCCACCGTAATGGGTCGTCCCAAAGTTGGTCCCTAGGGGTTCAAGATTATGAAGTTTGTGCCTTTCTTGTTCCCTGCCACACCCTACATGTTATGATGCACCTCCTCCACCATATTATCGGAACGTCCAAAGTGCATATACCAAATAGAACGTCCAAACAATGTGACTCATGGAATCTATTAGGCAAGTTAGTTGGTCGAGGGGCTTTCCAGGCTCCCGTATGGCTGTAAGCCATTTTCCTTGGAAGACCGGCAGAGGATGGCTAACCACGATCTTTATCTTTCTTTCGCTGAGACCATGAGTCACACCCTAAGGAGATGCCACCGTAATGGGTTGTCCCAAAGTCGGTCCCTAGGGGTTCAAGATTACGAAGTTTGTGCCTTTCTTGTTCCCTGCCACACCCTACATGTTATGATGCACCTCCTCCACCATCTTATCGGAACATCAAAGTGCATATGCCAAATGGAACGTCCGAACAATGTGACTCATGGAATTCATTAGACAAGTTAGTTGGCCGAGGGTGTTTCCAAGCTCCCGTGTGGCTGTACGCTCGTCTAGGTTCAAGAGGAAAGAACCCAGGTCCTAGTGATGGCAAGTATGGTACTAAAAAAACCACAACCCACTATGGTCTCTCATCCAAGCCTTAGCATGTTCAACTTACATCTCTGATCATATCACGCCATCATGTCATAATGGGTTCATTTGCAGCTTTGGTTCATTAACCGGATGGACCAGCAGTAATAGCTAAGCATGGCTAAGCACAACATATATAATAGCTCTAGCAACGCTTCACAAGACAAACCCTAGTTATGTCAGCAGCAATGGATCAGAAAATATAGGCTACAAAGGGGAACATGCATCAGGTAGGATTACGCTATCTATCGATAAAATACATTGGAATCGTATGTAGTATGGCGAGAATTGAAATACGTTGAAATCATAGGCTTATATCATGGTGGAGCAATGCTTGCCTTGTTTGTTGATACCCAGATATAGATATTTAGGGTTCATCATATGGACTTGTTCGTCGATGATCAAGTACTACTCTTCGATGGTGTTGATTTTGATCTTCAATCTCGGACTCGTTCTAGTTGCTCACATTAACTCTGAGGTCTACCGAGAAGAAGTAGAAACACCAGAAAAAGAATACAACAGTCAACACAAGCATCGATGCAATGCACACAATGAATGACATGGCGTATTAAAGGCATTGGATTTAAACCCTAAAGACCATAGGACAATTTGAATAGGATTGGAATGCTCTAGGTATATCATTTCCCAAAACCCCACATGCATATGGGAGGGTTGTTTTAGTGTTCTACATTTGAGACAATTTCAGTTGTTTCAATGATGCATGATTATGATGCTATAATGTAGATCTCCTTTTCTGAACATATTGGTATATTATTCGTATTGGTTATGATTTTTCAATTTTAATTCATTTTAAATCATTTTGGGAAATTATAAAAAGAATTACATTTTGGAAAAACTTTAACATTTTATTTAGCATAAATACATTCTAAAAATGTTTAAACATTTTACAAAGGGGCCCACGTGTCAGGGATTTTTCATTTACTGGAATAATGACAGAAAACAGTTATAGAATTTAGATAAAACAAAAGGAATATGAGGTCAGCAGGACATCATGCTGACATCATCAATGGAGGTGCTCTAGATCGATCTTGATTCTAGCGATTGAGAACGTGTGGGCAAACATGAGTGGGAGCGCTGGACGAGGGCAACTGCGAGGAACCTTTTGGTGGAGGCTCTGCTATTTTGGGGTCACTAGAGTGGTGTCGATGACGAGCTACTACAACGGTGGTGGATGGTGGATGGTGAACGGCGACAGGGCGAGCCAAGGCGAGAGAGAGAAGATGAGGAGGTGCCTGAGGACCGCAAGCTCACCATGAGTGTGTCGGAATGGTCAGCGAGGCCAGAGGAGGTTGGGAGCGATGGCTACGACGATGACCGAAGGCAGGGAAGACGAGCTCGACGACAGTGATTTAAAGCACCCCGTGTCGATTCCTTTGGGGAGCTGAACAAGGACGGCGAGGCAGTTCCAACAGTGGATTCGGAGGGGCTTGGGGTGGCCGGAGACGACGGAGCTCGACGGCTGCTGCGAGTTAGGGTTTTGGGTTTCTCCGCGCGGAAGAGGATGAGGAAGGAAGAGGAGAAATGGAGCATGACTAGGGTTCGTGGAGGCGCCGAGGGGGTCTTGTAGACGGCAGGAGCGGCGGCGTTCATCTCGGCGTAGCCTGGGCTCGGCGGTGACATCGGGCGGACACATGAGCTCCACCGAGCTGCTTCTACTCGGCGCGAGGTTGAAGACGAGCCCGAAATGGTACTGGGCTATGGCTGGGCTGGTCTTTGAGTCTGGTCACTCTGCCTTGCAGAAGAAAGGAGAGAGGAAGGTGGGTTACGGCCCAGTTAGGATAGGGACGGTTTTATTTTTTTCTGAAATCCTTTTCTCTTTCTCATTTCAAATCAAAACAGTTTTGAGCTATTTCAAAAACATAAAAGGGTTTTAAAATAATTAAAACACCCTCATGGAACATAAGTTACTATAGGTTCCATGAACAATGTTGGTTTTTCAAAAACAAAACCATTTTGAAGGGTTTTATTTAGAGAGAGAAATAGGGTTTAGGGTTTCTTTTCTCCCATCTCTTAATGCAAAGTTTATCAAACCATGATATGCATGTTATGCTCATAATGCACAAAACAAAAACCCTAATTACCACTTAATAAAACTAGGGTTGTTACAATCTCTTCTTTTTACTACTACATTGTTACGGTAAAGCGAACTACTATCCTCCTTTTACTGCATTGTTGGTAAATACTTTATGCCGATGTGTTTGAAGTTTCTGATGTCCAGATTATTAGCTTTGAGTCTTTAGCTTCAAAAAAACAATGGTAAAGATGCATGCGGTGTTTGGACCATCATGTTTGGTATGTGGAATAATGTACTCCAGTTTTCGATATGGTTTCATGCAAGCGTGTCTGGCGCCTGGTTCTGCTGTACATAAGAAACAGAATCCGGAGCTTCATAGCACGACTAAGTTCATGTTTGACGATCCTTATTAATCGATAGGCACTAGAGAGATATAAAAAAAACTATGGATCGTGGCTTAATAAGCAAGCACTTTTTGTTTACTAGCTAGGTACTATTAGGCGTTTAGTGTCTCTTGGACGTGCACTGTAGAAGTCCTTTTTATTGTCTATATGTACTCACTCTCTTTTAAAATATAAGGTGTTTTAGATTTATGAAACTAATGTATCTAGAACATTTTTAAAGTGTACGTACGAAAGAGGTTTGGAGTGAACCTACATATCAAAAGGGTCTAGATACATTCACTTCACAAAACTAAAACATCTTATATTTTTTAAAGGAGAGAATAATCTACTCCCTCCATCCAGAAATAACTGATGACTTGCATTTGTGTAGATTCAGATATATCTATACACTAAAATGCTTTTAGATACATTTAAATCTAAACAAACCTAAATCGGTTATTTCTGGACGGAGGGAGTAGATCAGTAGAAAGTTTAGTGTCTTTTTGGACATGTATATGTATTATGTCGGCAGCGATGGATGGAGGGTCATGACGCGACCACGTTGGTACTATTACCATGAAGCTTCTCTAGGTACG
Source organism: Avena insularis (assembly GCA_023614405.1). NCBI lineage: Eukaryota > Viridiplantae > Streptophyta > Magnoliopsida > Poales > Poaceae > Avena > Avena insularis. Next base: position 537,523,095 of record CM042684.1, read on the forward strand.
TGGGCGCACACAGGACGCACGCGTGTGCAGATAGATGTCGTTCGTGGACGAGCGAGCTCCACCAGAACCCGATCGATGGCAGGCATGGCATGGCTCGATCCATTGTACTGTGGGAGGTATGATTACCAGTAGTGCACCGTGGTTGTCATCCCGCATCATATATTTCTGCAGGTTTTGCTATTTTCTTGGTTACATCCCACCAAAATCGATTTTCTAAATCTTTCCAAGAGAATCTGAACATGGTTTTATCTTATTAACATATATACATGTATACTTTTACAGTTTTGCCGATTATGCCGGCTTTGCCGAGTGGGTAGGTTTAGATTGAAATCCAAAACTACCAAATATGGCGCAGCCATGGTATACAACAACAACAATAATGATATGAAATTTAGCAGAATTAATATAATGCAGCATAATTTAATTTCATAATAAGTAATAATAGCCTAATGGGTGCCTATCTCTTCGGTCCATTTTTCGTTCACTTGTCCCGCTTACTCTAGCTATATGTGCCTTCCGAATGCAGGAGGAAGTCGAGATTGATGTTTGCACTAGCTGTGTGTGTTCTCCGTTATAGATCCGATCCGTGTTTGGACTGGAGCATAGGGAATATAGGTCATGGTAGTGGTAACTCATATTTGGGGTATGTAACGGCCCGGACAATAGGATCCGGGGTAGGGTAGATTTTAGATATGTGCACTTGCATAGCATGCATTTTTGAAAATTGCGGAAAACTTTCAAGATTTAGTTTGAAGTTACAAAGTGATTGGAAATTAAACTCTAGTGTGGTATTTATTTAGGTCAACACTAGGTTTTGAATTCACATTTCAAAAGGCTATTTGTATTTTCAAAATTTGGGGAATTCAGATTTTAATCCACACTTAAAAGGGTCAAAGACTCATTTTCACTTACACACAAGAAATAAGATTCTAAAATAAAACTAGAATCACCATTTCAATTTAAATTGGAGGTTTGAATCAGTCAAACTTGAGTTCAAACAATTCATAATAAATATAAATAAATTCAGCAAAATATGAAAAAAAATATGAAAATAATCATAGCTCAATTCTTATTCAACTAAAAAATCAGTACATGATTTACTACAAGTTGGATCAAAGAAGAAGAAATACAAGAAGCAAAATCCTAAAACAAATCTAGAAGAGAAAGAATAAAAAAGTCCTAACTAAATTCTATCTATCCTCTTGCTTTCTTGTCTTGACCTTCTTGACCTGCAAAACAAACAATAAAGGAAAACCTTGGGTTAGGATTAGAACGTTAGATCCACCTAAGGTGAATCCATTTAGTGTAGAATCCAACGGGAGATCTAGAAACTTTTTCTGAACCTCTTGTAGTGAGGGTTTTAGGCAAGTGACACAAAACTAGGAAAATAGTAGAGGATCAGACCAACAAAGAGAAGCAAGGCAATAGTAGAGGTAGGTGATCTTCTTCATAAAATATAAAAGTACAAGAGTAGAGGATCAGACCAAATTATTGCCTCAATCGTGACAAGCTTACCCAAGATACAAAAAGGCGAGGACCCTCGTGAGATGAGTGGGGAGAGAGTGAACCACCAACACGTGAGTCAGAGACAAAGTCTCTTTTCCCAAACCTCCCCCCTCCTTACCTTATGCTCTCCCCTTGAAAATCGTCGGTGTTGCCTCGGCTCCTTCCCTCTCTTCTCCGACGGCCTTGTCGGTCGGAGGGGATGCAGGGAAGGAGGCCAGGCCCCTGTAGTTACGTTAGGACCTAGTAGGTGTATGCGGCTATGTGTCGCGGAATGGCATTTTGCCGGGAGTCGACGAGATCCTTGGGCTAGGATCTGGCACGGGCTGGTGGTGCTTCTGCTCCTCTCGGTGCTCCGGTGGTCGGAGTTGGAGGTGATGAAGCATCTTGCTACTTGCAACTCCTCTAATAAAGAGCCTTTTTGGTGCCTTCCTCTGATGCGGAGATGTACTGCTGGGTTGTGTTTCTTGGCCGGCCATGGAGGCGGGGGAGAAAAGGATTCCAGTGGAGGTCGCCATGCTTCTATGCTTTTCCTGGCTGGCCGAGGGGGTGGGGGGAGAAGCAAGTTGTGGTGTCGTTCTCATCTGCTGCAGCTGGAGGTTGGTGCAGTCCATCGCGCAGAGAAGTTGTTCTCCTGGACGGCCTTGGTGGCGAGGGGGAGAGGCTCCGAATTGCGTGGATGTGCCGTGGTTGCAGCTACCCTAGCGGCGGAGTGGGCTCGCTGCTAGAGTGGTTCGGTTCACTGTTTCTTGGAGCTCCATGGGGGAGTTCCTCAATGGAGATTCTCGACCGATGCTGATGTTGGGGTTCTTTCTAGAGCCGTTCTTCTCTTCCTAACTTCTCCCATCTGCGGAAGGAGTGGGTCTGAAGGCGGTCCGACTATCATCTTCGGCGTTGGTAAAGAACCTTCCGTTGCAGGTCCCTTATGTTTATCCCATCTTCCTCTTCCTCTAGTGGTCGCAGTGGTCGCGGATTTTAGAGGAGACGATTGGGTGAGCAACAACGTCATGCAGCGGTGGAGCTGGGAAGCGACTTTTTCGAGCATCACCTCAGCGGCAGATGACAATCGTCCAACATCCGAGGCCAGAACATGGCCTATCTATAAGCCGGCGAAGGGTCCCGACATTTGCTCAAACCTCCTTGGGGAGGCCCTCTCGAGGTCGACAGTGATACGTTGCAAACATACCCATAATTTTTGATGTTCCATGCTTGGTTTTTATCTACTTTCTTATATTCTGTCCATACTTTGGAGTACTTTTTATACACTTTCTTGGACTAACCTATTAACAAGATGCCACAGTGCTAGTTGCCTATTTTTTGCTGTTTTTGGTTCCAGGAAAGTCAAAAAATGAATATTCTCGGAATTGGACGGGACAAAAGCCAAAGTCAGTTTTTCACCGAGGGGGACACGGAGCCAGAATACGAGACGGAGAGGGGCCAGAGGGCCGCCACACCACCTGGTCGCGTGGCCAGGCCTGACCTGCGCCAGGGGGTGGTGTGGCTGCCTAGGGCACCCCCTCGGCCTTCCCTTTTGCCTATAAGATGCCTCCGATACAGAATCCCTAAGTACCCGATCAAAATTCCACGAAAGAGTTTGTAGCCGCCGTCATCTCCATCCCTAAATCGGGAGGGATCTGAAGCTCTTCTCGGCACTCACGGGAGGAGAATTCACCACAGGCCTTCTTCATCACCATGCAAGCCTCCGGTGTGATGCGTGAGTAGTTCATCCTTAGACTACGGGTCCATGTAGTAGCTAGATGGTTGGTTCTTCTCCTTTGTGCTACCATGTTTAGATCTTGTGAGCTCCATTCATGATCAAGATCATCTATTTGTAATTCTGCATGTTGTGTTTGCGGGGATCCGATGGATATTGAGATGTTATTTTAGATTGATTATTGATTCTATCATGTCTTTGTTATTTGTGATCTTGCATTGCTTTCCGTTGTTAGTAGCTATCTTGGACAAGTAGATGCTAGCAACTCCAAGAGTTAGTATTTATGCTCGATAGTGGGTTCATGCCTCTAGTAATCTAGGGAAGTGACAGAAATCTCTAAGGTACTAGATGTGATGTTGCTACTAGGGAGAAAACAACAACCCTTTGTTCATAGAACAATCGTATTGTTTACTTTACACGCAATGCGTAATGCAATTATCTGTTGCTTGCAACTTAATACTGGAGGGGGTTCAGATGATAACCTGAAGGTGGATTATTAGTCATAGATGCAGTTGGATTACGGTCTATGTATAATGTTGTAATGCCCAATCAAATCTCAAAGGAGTCAAGATGATTAGTATATGCATGTATGCTTTCTCGATGTTTGTCAATTGCCTCGCTGTAATTTGTTCACCCAACATGTTATCTATCTTAAGGAGAATCACCACTAGTGAAATATGGACCCCAGTCCTTTCTTTTACCATCAATCTACAGCTGTTTACTGTTTTCTGTTTACTTTCTGCAAGCAATTACTATCTTTCACAGAATACGTTTAATCCTTTGCTTTCAGCAAAACCGGTGAGACTGACAACCTCACTATAAGTTGGGGGCAAAGTTCTGTGGTTGTGTTGTGCAGGATTCCAAGTTGGCAACAACACCTTAGAGGTGTTTCCTTGCTCCTACTAGTTCGATAACCTTGGTTTCATAACTGAGGGAAAACTTGCCGCTATGCTCATCATACCTTCCTCTTGGGGTTCCCCAACGAGCTCGATATATTTTGGGCCATTAGACAACTGCACTCCTTGTCTTCGCAGAAGCAAGTGGTTTCGTCCCCGCTTCCGAGTTTGATGGCGGCAAGTCCGACTTCCGGCTCGGCGATGGAGAAAGAGAAAGATCGGTTTGCCACTTTTTATCCTTTAGCGAGGTCTTTTATACATATATCAGGTACCTATGTTTTTCTTCCTCTTTTTATGGGGTCCTTTGTAATTTTTTGTACATCCACCGTGTGTTATTAATGTGAAGCTTCTAGTCCCTTTGGGGACTCTCCTTTAAAAAAAATACGTGAGTCAGAGCCACAAGCCTCAAATGAGTGGAAAAATTATGAGTGTCGCGTCGCATGCCACCAAAAGTGAGATGAGTGATTTGAGTGTGACCCATACTAACAACTAATCATACAAGTCTCTCTCTTTATTATCGGTTTTGCAAGGTACTCAAGATCAACCACTGATACCTTCGATCCAGATTACGGATGTAGTATAACTTCTTTTTCCCTAGTAGACCTAGGTTATCGAATCCTCCGGAAGCGAATGCGTAGTGAAGTTACTTTAATGGACCTTTGGGAGTTTTATAATTCCTTTTGTGTTTTCACCGGACCATTAGTTTGCGTCTTTTTGTTGTTGTCGATGATGGAGAGAGAGGGCCTAGGGCATTCGGTTTCACCTGTAACTATGCAAAACATCTGATGGAAATAAAAGATAGAAATACAGTATGCGTGTACTTGTTAGAGCAAGATAAATTATATGTGGGCAGTGCATCCATAATTGCTATTGCCTCCGCAACCGCTAATAGCAATAACATACTAGTCGCATCCATAGAAGAAAGAGAACTAATGATATGCATAGTGATGTCACCATTAATCCCAAGCAAATCCCTCACATACAGCCGTACTACCCCTTCTGTCACTGAGGTTCCCAACCTGCAGATCAGTCACCACTCATACTCCATATACCTGGCTTAACCCTCGGGGTCTTGGGTACCTGAAAAGTCCTTGGATTGAGGCCAGAGAGGATACAATAATCATCATGTCATACAAAGTAATACACGATCCCATCTATGATAATTCACATGCACAATTGCTACATGGCTAGGCCGAAGCCCTTAGCCCAAGGAGAATTACTCACACATAGAGATGAGATCAACAATCGCAAACATTGTAATAAAAATCATAAGTGTGATAGCAATAGTCTTACAATGTCGCCAATCGGAGAAGAGATCTACTATTACAAGTGGTGGAATATGGCTATGGAGATGGAGAAGAGTTTGCAGATCTGGAGGCGGCTGGCGATCTATGGCAGATACTTCTGGATGGTGCGAACTCTGTTTTCTCATTGCTCGAGGCTTCTTTATATAGGGGTCCCTTCATGAAAGTTGTTTTGTTTGACATGACGGTGGCGACGCCAACTATACGACCGGAGCTATACGGTTGGAATTTTTTCTCCGACCGTATAGTTGGTCATTAAGGCGTCTGCCTCCGATGTAAGGTTCCTGGTTTCTTATGGTAGTTGGAAATCTCGTATCTTTGAATTTAATATAGTGATTCCCTCCTTTAAACGACATTATCTGCGTAGGAAAAATACAAAAGAAAGGATTGCATACCCTTCTAAATATTAGCATTAGTGGCAGGGTTTAGAGAGATATTTCATCAAGAATATGATTAATATCCAGTTTAAATGTGGACGTTAGATGGCTATATTTCAGAGCCATCAACCACCACCTCCAGACACATGATACAAAATCTCCAACCGCAACATGCTGGCAAGAAAAACTACAAGCTATTCGACAGCTATGCACAAGGCTTTGACACCGGAGATCCAGTCGCATACAAGATCAAGACCACGGGCACATCTCTTTCCTTGCATGATGATGGAAGAACATCGCCGAGGTCGACTTGTTTTCAAGCGGGGAGGGGGGTGATGTAGCCCCACATATGTCAATCACCATTGGTCCACATCATGATACGACAATCATTCCTACAAAGGTGGACTCCTTCCATCAATTGTCTTCCTTTGGCCATCACTTGAATAGGATCCTACTTGAGCCAAGTGTGAAAGATCACGGATGTCGCCTAGATGGGGTGAATAGGCGGTTTAAAACTTTTACGAGAGGGCTCAACAAAGGCGGAATTAAACTGGCATTTACTTTGTCAAGCATAGAACCTAAAACAACTAGGGTTCACCTATGTGCACCAACAACTTATGCTAAGCAAGACAAGCAACTATGTGATAGCAAGATATATACTTCAAGCACGAAGGCTATCACAAAGTAAGATGCATAAGTAAGAGCTCGGGTATAGAGATAACAGAGGCACGCGGAGACAATGATGTTTTACCGAGTTCCTCCCAACAATGGAGTACGTTTCGTTTGGAGAGGGGTGGTTTCAAACCACCAGCGCCACAAAATGCCTCCATTGTTCTCCTGTGAATCTCACCCCAACAGGATCGATCCACACTTCCACTATCGGTGCACTTGCCGGTGGCAATCCAGAACCTCTCACAAGGTTGGGGCACTTCTCCACAACTCAATTGGAGGCTCCCAACAAACAAGATTGGAGAAAGCTCCACAACTTAATTGGAGGCCCTAAGTAATCCACAAACCTCCAAAACAACTAAACCGTCTAGGGTTCCAAGAACCCAAGAGATAAAAGCTTCTCACTTTGACCAACCAAATCCTCCGTAGAGAACTCAAACCGATGCACCTAATGCAATGGCAAGAACACAAGAAGTGATCAAGTCCTTCTCTCCAAAATTCCACCAAAGCTACAAAAGCTTGTGGGGGAATAAGAGAGGAAGAACAATGGAGGAAATCCACACAAGATCTAGATACCAAGATGTTACCCTCACTTAGAGGAGAGATTGATTGGTGGATTTGTAGATCTAGATCCCCTCTCTCTTTTCCCTCAAGAAGATGCAAGAATCATTTGAGAGATTGAGAGATAGCAAGCTTCGATAGGTCAACAATGGCGGGGGGAAACTTGCAAGAGAGCCGAGGAACCATTAAGGAAGAAGGCCCCCCTTAAATAGGTCCCTAGAAATCAAACCGTTAGGCCCAGGAATTGCCCGGTTCGGAGTCTCCGTACTGGGACCAGAGTTTACGGTGTACCCATGCCAAACAGGGACAAACTAGAGGATAGTCTGTACGCGGTCCAGAGATAGACCGGAGATTTAGTCCGGAGTCTCCGGTCTTACAAAAACTGGCAGAAAGATCAATATGAAAACAACCATAACTTTTGCATACAGACTCCGATTTTGATGATCTTGGGATTGTTTTAAAGAGGAAATTAAGCTCTACAAGATCGTATAGAAAAATATCATAGTACAGCAAGTGAGGATAGAACCAAATGACGAAAGGTTTGACCTCTCTCAAAAATACAAACCAGTAAAACTTCGAACATCGAAAACACAATAGAGAATGCATATGAAATTCGTTTTCGATGAACTAGAGCTTGTCATAGAGATTAACACAAGATCTAAATCCTCACATGAGTAAGACACAAATAAGAACCAAGAAAGATGATGCCAATAATGCAAAGGTTTGAGATCTCTTCGAACGATGGGGTCAAGTTACTCACTCGAGAGCCCCTCTTAATAGTACGATTACCTATCCTATAAACCAGTCTCCCCAACTAACACCGTATGAAAGAAACCCTATCAAGAACATAACTTTGCCTTGAGCATATTCCACTTGAGCTTGACGATAACAATCTTGTACACCTCAAGATGGAACACCTTTCTTGATTGCGCTAGCTTGGTGAAGTCTTGCAAATTGCTCCCCCATACTCACTATGGGAGAGCCTCTCTTTTAGGCATATCTTCACAAATCCATGATCACCATAATGATGGCAAGCCCCAAGAATATGATCTCTTCGAGATGGCTCATCTTGAACTTGCACTTAATTGCTTCTTTTCTTCACACGTGAGGGCACGCAACCAAGGGACAGAAGCCAAGGGGAAAAGTTCCCATGGAGATCGGGAGCAATAGCGAGCAAGGCAAGGATATCAAGATCATCCCTATGGAGTTCCTCGACACCGACAATGAATGTCGGAAGAGGGAGTTGAAGGCTCTCGAGCTGAAGATTGAAGAGATGGACAAGGAGACACCAGGGACACCCAAACATCTTCGGTTGCTGCAACTTTATCTTGATAAACTTGATGAAGATATTAAGCAAACAACCAAAGCAGGTTTTTCTATGAGTCTTAAGGGGATACAAACCCTTCAAAATAACAATGAGCTCATTAAAGAACAAGTGAAAGTGCTGGAGAGGAATAATCTTTTCTACAAGATGCGTGTTAAAGAATTAGAAGCTATCAATCAATCCCTCCGTCTCAGGCTGGCCCGTGAAGATAAGATACCGCGTGCCATGGTGCCACAGTGATCTACAATAATCACGGTATCAAATAATCGCAAGGGATTATTTGATCCCGCCTGGCTTGATTCCAAGCTTGGGGACATCTTTAAGACCATGTAATCTATCTTATAAGTTTTACATTACTATTTTAGTTTTGCATTAGTTCAAATTAGAAATAAAGTTTCCATCATTAGAATTCCTTCAGAAATAGTCGATCCCTTTATGAAATTCCAAGTTTATTATCATATATGGAGCAATATTGAGTTTGTGTTTGTCCTATTGGATATATGAATGGCTTGAGTATAATTTTACTTGCACTTGATGATAACAATAGGAGCCTTCCAGACTATTGGTATTAATGGAACATACAAAGATAATTTGGTCAATATGTTGTAAGTTCACGGTTTGATTTACAAAGAAAAATTATCTAATTAGTTAAGTTGAAAAAGAAACCTTGAACAAAGGAAAATAAAAAGTGCTATCAAATTAGAGTGAGATCAAGACGAGGTAGAATATTCAAGCTATAAAAAATTGCTTCATATACAATTGGAATTTGGTAATTGAGATCGTTAAACTTTGAATTCCTACATGAAGTGGAATGTATGGCTAGCTCCTTTGCACAACACTTAAACAAAAGTGTGAGCATATATACAAAAGAGAAGAAAAGAAGAAGAATAGCGAATGTGCAAAGAGCAAATAGGCATACACCACTATATTGTAGTATGACAAAGAAGCATTTGAGATTTTAAATCCCAGGTGAATATGTTAATCCAAAAACACTTGGGACTACCTCGCTAACTCATTCGGTCGAACCGAATACTTTTACATCATATTGAGAGTGATCTTTTGTGAACTGTTAAATGCTAAGGTGTGGAAACCTGCTAATATTATTCGGATGGTTCGAGTAAGGTACTATTCATGAACTTATTCCTATGTATCATATATGATAAACACATGCTGCAACTGCCTCATTTATTTTATTAACTCAGCTTCATGAATATGAAGATCACATCCATTAAGCTAAACTGGCTCGGGACGAGCAAGAGTCTAATCTTGGGGAAGTTGATGAGTGCATATTTGCATCATGTTTTATATTATTATTTTGCACTATAGATATAAGATCTTGGTACTTTACAGCGTTCACGCGCACATTTTATGTCTATTTTCACCAGGATCAGGATAGATGATAGATACAATGGACATAATTCTTGGAGCAGTTGTATTGGGGAGAAAAGGAGTCAAAAACAACGTAAATCGCTTATTTGGGAAATATCAATAACACCAGAAGAAAACCCAAAGCAATCAAAGTATACGCATGGTTTAACGACCAACTATACGGCGGGAATAAATTTTTCGGCCGTATAGTTCCCACCATATAGTTGGCGCCACCGCCTCCTCAAATAGTTTCACCCCGTGCAACTAGATCGGAGAGACGACATACAGAACAACCAGAAATCGCCGAAACCTCACCTCCGGAAGCCATCTGGAGGGGGAACTCGTCCACCGAGAATCCATCTTCGCCCTGCGCAGATCTAGGAGGCTAAGGCATTGATCTTCATCGTCAATCGCTGCATCACCACCATCTCCATCCATTCCATCTACATCTTGTCTAGATCTTGTTTTAATTCCTTTACTTGTTGTGGATTTATACAAGTACTATTCATCTATGATAGATTCCATTGTTATTACCATGATGTTGATTGCCTCCATGTCTGAGTAGATCATTAGTTCTTGGGGAGATGGACAAACCCTAGTATGAGATTGAAATAAGATTAAGTTTATAATGATATTCATTGTTGTGACCATGTGTTAAATTGTATTCATATTGATGTTGAGAGAAGTTGACCTCTCAATATTTGTCTCTCATGGGGACTTGATGGAGGGAACTACTTGTTGGTAGACGAATGTGTGTTAGCACTTACGGTGACTATAAAGCTATTGGAATCCCTTACGTATCAACTTGGGAATCGAGGAAACTCACAGAACACTATCCATGCCATGGGATAGTCCTACGGGATTACGTCCCTTAATAGCACAGTAATTCGATTGATGTCGATTGCTGCCTGCTATGGTTATGAGGATGATGTGAGCAGTGGTTGCTGCCTATTTGTCCAAATATGGAGTTCGTCCCACACATACACAGTTGAGAATGTTCATGATAATAATCTTTACTTTAGCTCTTTATAATGCTAGTGGTGTATCCGCTACTCCATGAGAACGCTTTTCCCTATTGCAGTTCAAATCTCTTTTACATACGTGATACTTACTTTCTGTATTAAGTTGTTTTACTTTACTTATTGTTCTCTTATACCAAAAAACCCAAAAAAACCTTTTTACACAATATTCACATTTTATCTTGTTACTTAGAACTTAATTTAGCATTTCTATTGCAATATTTAATTCAAGAGTTATTAGACTTCAGACTCCTGCTCCCTATAGGATCGATATATTTATTTCGAAACTAGCTACAAACAATCTGTGCACTTGCAGTCATCACACGTTACAGCTCGTTCCACTTGATCAATATGTATTGTAGTTCATTGATATGCTTCAAACATATCGAGAGGACGACATCGACTTCAAGTTCATCCATGCCTTCAAAAGGATAGAGAACCGCAACAAGTGAGGCGAGAGTTAGCTGGCTCTCGCCAAAGACCAAAAGTATTATGTAAGGCAGGGCCTCGTGTTGGAGAAGAAAGATGTCAAGATCAAGATTTGAGAAGACAAAGGTTATGCTGAATAAGAGGAAGGAGAAGTACATTCTATTGATCGGCGACACGTCAACAATGGATGGTGAGATGAAGGAGTGGCATAAGAATGAACATGCTCTCGTCTTGCAGGGCATCGCTAGCAACATCGGCTACATGGGAGGGCAACTGCCTAAACCTGATGGAGGATGATCCCGCCGCACCTTCTATTTGAGCAATGTAGTGTTGTAATAGTATGTGTCCGAGAGTTGGCGTGTGTTTGTTCTGCGAGACATCGAATCCGTCTCCTCCTTTTTGTGGACACGACATTGAACTCCTGCGTGTGTTTCTAGTACTATGTGTTTTGCAAGTTTGAAAGAAAGTGGGAAAAATCAGCAAAAGTCATACCGAGTTGACATATGTGGGTTGATGACCCACAAGTATAGGGGGTGTATCGCAGTATTTTTGATAAGTAAGAGTGTCGAACCCAACGAGGAGCAGAAGGTGCTGGCTAGTGGCTTGGAGCAGGAATTCTCTGCAAATACTTAGCAAATGGATTTTTAGGGTTTTTTGATAATGCAGGTAAATAAAGTGCGAGTAAATAAAAGATAATAAGAATAAATGCAGCAAGTGGCCCAATCCTTTATTCAGCAAAGGACAAGCCGGTTGTATTACTTAAGATGACCAAACGTTCTCGAGGACACACGGGAAAATCGTCAAGTGCTTTCACTTCATATAGTTGATTAATCTTCTTTAGTTTGCTAGGTGTTATGTGGGTGAACCTGTGCTAATGTACCGACCTTCCTAGGACTAATACATACTTGTGATTATACCCCTTGCAAACATCCGTAAGTACAAGAAAGTAATTAAGGTAGAAACCTAACCATAGCTTTAAACTCTAAGACCCTGGCGTCCCTTGTGCAATGGTTTCCTAACGGGGGTTCAGGTTTCTGTCACTCCGGAAACCCCTACGATTAGTATCCAAATACACATTGCATTCCCCTAGGCCCATATAGGTGAAGTGTCATGTAGTCGACGTTCACATGCCACCATGATACATTGCAAATGTATCTATAATTTTTGATGTTCCATGCTTGGTTTTATCCACTTTCTTGTGTTCTGTTCCAACTTTGGAGTACTTTTCATATGATTTCTTAGACTAACCTATTAACAAGAGCCACAAGGCTGCCTGTTTTTCTGCTGTTTTTGGTTCCAGGAAAGTCAGAAAATGAATATTCTCGGAATTGGACGGGACAAAAGCCAAAGTGCCTATTTTTCTGGAAGGGATCAAGTGCCAGAATACGAGACGGAGAGGGGCCAGGGGCCGGCCACACCACCTGGCCGCACGGCCAGGCCTGGCCCACGCTAGGGGGTGGTGTGGTGGCTCCCGGCACCCCCTCGACCTCTCCTTCCTCCTATATATTGCCCTCGGGACGAAAACCCTAAGGACCCGATCAAAAATCTACGAAAGAGTCTGTAGCCGCCGTCATCTCCATCCCTAGATCGGGAGGGATCTGAAGCTCTTCCCGGCACCCTACCGGAGAGGGGAATTCACCCTGGAGGCCTTATTCATCACCATGCAAGCCTCCGGTGTGATGCGTGAGTAGTTCATCCTTGGACTACGGATCCATGTAGTAGCTAGATGGCTGGTTTCTCCTCCTTTGTGATTTCATGTTTAGATCTTGTGAGCTCCGTTCATGATCAAGATCATATTTTTGTAATCCATACATGTTGTGTTTGCGTGGATCCGATGGATATTGAGATGCTATTTCAGATTGATTATTGATTCTATCATGTCTTTGTTATTTGAGATCTTGCATGCTTTCCGTTGTTAGTAGCTATCTTGGCCAAGTAGATGCTAGCAACTCCAAGAGTTAGTATTTATGCTCGATAGTGGGTTCATGCCTCCGTAACTGGGAAGTGACAGAAATCTCTAAGGTACTAGATGTGCTGTTGCTACTAGGGAGAAAACAACAATCCTTTGTTCATAGAACAATCATATTGTTTATTTTACACACAGTTCGTAAAGCAATAATCTGTTGCTTGCAACTTAATACTGGAGGGGGTTCGGATGATAACCTGAAGGTGGATTATTAGTCATAGATGCAGTTGGATGGCGGTCTATGTATTATGATGTAATGCCCAATCAAGTCTCAAAGGAGTCAAGATGATTAGTATATGCATGTATTGCTTTCTCGGTGTTTGTCAATTACCCCACTGTAATTTGTTCACCCAGCATGTTATCTATCTAAGGAGAGCCACCTCTAGTGAACTATGGATCCCGGTCCTTGTCTTTTACATACAATCTATAAACTGTTTAGTGCTTTGTGTTTACTTTCTGCAAACTATTACTTCTTTCCATTCGATACGTTTAATCCTTCGTTTTCCGCAAAACACGGTGAGATTGACAACCTCATCGCAAGTTGGGGACAAAGTTCGGTGGTTGTGTTGTGCATGTCTCCACGTTGCTACTAGCACCGGTAGTGCGCCCTGCCAAAGCTCAGCTAGTAACACCTTTGGAGTGTTTCCTTGCTCCTACTGGTTCGATTAAACCTTGGTTTCATAACTGAGGGAAACTTGCTGCTATGCTCATCATACCTTCCTCTTAGGGTTCCCAACGAGCTCTACATCAACCACGAGCCATCAACACTTTTCTGGGCGCCGTGCATTGAGCCATCAAGCATTTTTTCCGCGCCGTTCTGGAGTCAAGGACATCTTCACAAGGGGAGTCCCTCATAACCAATCTCTTTACTTTGTTGTTTTTGTTTTGCTTAGTTTTCTTTTTGCTTTGTTTGCTTGTTTTGTTATTCAAAAACACAAAAAAATTAGTTTTACTTGTTTGCTTTCTTATTTGAAAACCCAAAAAAATGACTACTCTTGAAAACACTAAGTTGTGTGACTTCACTAGCACCAACAACAATGATTTTATGAGCACACCTATTGCTCCACCTGTGGCTGAAAATACTTTCTTTGAGATAAAACCTGATTTGCTCAATCTTGTTACGAGAGAACAATTTTCTGGTATTGGTAATGAAGATGCTGCTTCCCATCTAAATAACTTTGTTGAACTTTGTGAGATGCTCCCTGAGTCTTAGGGTTTTGGGAGGATAATATACGCTAGAGGGGAGAGCCAGGGGTGGACCAGGGCGGCCACACCACCTGGTGGCGCGGCCTAGGCTGGCCCGTGCCAGGGGGTGGTGTGGGCCCCATGTGGCCCATCTCAGCCTCCCCTTTTGGCTTCCTTCGTCTTCTGGAAAAATAGGATTTCCATGTATTTTCCCGGATTTTCCGATCTTCGCGAATTTTGCCTCCAAACAGCACCTTTTCCATCAGAATCTTGACTGTAGTGGTCCATGCTCCAAAAGTCATCAACCATGCAAAAACAGATGAAATAACATAAGTATCATCTCTTAATATGAAATATATCAATGAATAACAGTGAATTATGATATAGAATAGTGATGCAAAATGGACGTATCAACTCCCCCAAGCTTAGACTTCGCTTGTCCCCAACCGAAACTGAACTCAATAAACATGACCTCAGGTTTATGGAGTGAAGAGTCGATAAAAGAATACGGACAAGAAGCATCACATTCATCAATACATAGATCATAATAGAAGATAACTCACTATTATATAACTTAACTTGCAATAAGTAAAGGAAACACAATAAAGATACATAAAGTGAATCATAATTGGTAATGGCAAACTTAGCTCTTGGTCGAAGAATAGTTGACAATTTGCTAGAGTTCACAAATAACTGATTTTCAAAGATAGCTTTCAAAGTAGTAAGCACTAAGATAAGAGCAATGTGCAAGACGAGGAACATAAGCAACATTATTTAATAAATCATCATATGAATGAATGAAACACAACAACTCAAAATACTTGCTGAGATAGAAAGGAATATGTTTACTGACTCAACTAAAAAGTAAAAGAAAGGCCCTTCGCAGAGGGAAACAGGGATTTCAAGTTTCATAAAGAGCTCCCAAAAATTATGATACTTATTAGCTTTCAGC
Organism: Avena insularis; assembly: GCA_023614405.1. NCBI lineage: Eukaryota > Viridiplantae > Streptophyta > Magnoliopsida > Poales > Poaceae > Avena > Avena insularis. Next base: position 537,538,362 of record CM042684.1, read on the forward strand.
TCTCATTGCCCCTATCATAGGAATCTTTAAGTGATTAAGGTTAAAGTGATAAAAACGAGGATATGCTTGACAAGTTGTAAGTTGAAAATCTCATGTCCCTTGAATACGAGGGCCACTCTTCATGCTACTCAAGTTTAGTCACCGGTAAGTTCTTGTCATAGTAAGCACTTGTGTATCATAGAGAACCGCCAACGGGGTACCCCTTGTCCGATGATACAGAAGAATCCCCATATCAAAATGACAAGGCAAGCAGACAACGAGCATCTCAGCAATCTTCTTATTTACCATGGGAATATGGTGCTTTTTTTTTCTCTCTTTCCTATTTTCTCATCTCATTTTTTCTTCTTTTCCTCTTTTTCTCAAACTCTATCTCTTTTTTATAAGAAGAATGCTTCATAGATGCTTATTATGGTTACGCTGCAGGTTTCGACCATGACAACATGGATTAGACTGGCGTCCCAGTCGTTTCTCTAACACACATGCATAACTCCATGGACTTACAAGATCCCCTTTCATTTCACACTGACGACATCCATAGACAAAAGAACATGATATCAACTATGTACAAAGTACCAGTGCAATGTTGAAAGCGTTCCCCATGAGAACATGGTTCTGCTAATTCACAACTCACAAAGCACAAGCATATACACAACATAGATGGGCACAATGGTTCAAGTTTATTAAGCGTAAGAAAGTAAAGTGTGCCATCAAGTTCGTGAGAGCTTTAATCACTAATTTTCACATAACAAGTTTAATTTGGAAGGTAGATAAAAACATGAATTTACTTGGAATAGAAATAGTGATAATAGGTAGGTATGGTGGACACAAATGGCATAGGTGTTGGTTTAAGGATTTGATGCACGAGAAGAATTCCCTCTCAGTACAGGTTTTTGGCTAGCAAGGCTGGGTAGCAAGTATAAGAGTTGAAGGAAACAAACAAACATACGAGCGATAAAAACAAACATGCAATCTTCCTTGGAAGCACAAAATATCATAACCAGAGAATACTAAACTTATGAGCAAATCAAAAAAGAAAGATGATGAGATTATATTTCTTTAGAGTACTTTTAATCTTTTCATTCAACTCTCAAAAATAATGTTGCTACTGACCGAGCCTGGTTTGCCAAAACCAACTAAATTAACTCAATGATCCCAAAGTGATACCAATACTAACAACAAGATCAATCATATAACCATGAATTGAAAACTAATATAATATATGCAAAAGAGTAAATGATAGAACTTCTCATTAATATTCCATAACGACAACTCACACCAAGGGATACATATCTAACGAGAGAGGGGACACTTCCATAATGCAAACCATCCTACATGATAACTTCTCTATTCATGATATGATTGTACTAAAAAGGTAAAAAGATAGAAGATAGTGATGTGATACTGTGACACTCCCCCAATCTTGGAACAAACCAAGGGGATGCCAAACCTGATGACGAATTACTCCTTCGGTGATGGTGGTATTCTCTCAATGAGCTCTTTGATCAGTTTCCCCAAGTCCTCAACCTCGAAGGTGAGAGTATGAATCAACTCCGAGTTGTGCTTGATGCGGTGCATGATCATGTCAGATTGTGGATCCTAGCTCTTGCGATTCTTTCCCCACTCTTCCTCCTTGAAGTCTTCTTTTCCTGCATGGCTAGAACGAGGCAAATCCCAATTGGAGGGTAATTTCTCCTTGGGCATATTCTGGTGTTGATCCTTATGGATAAGGGTATGGAAAGGATTCTTGGTGTGTGAAGGAAGTGACTATGGAGCCAAACAGTGACACGGAGGTTTCCTCCAGTCGACATCCGTGCAGTCCTTCTGACCCTGGCAGGTTTTGTCAACACTCCAATGCTTGCAATGGTAGTACTGGTGTGCGGATGTTGGCCTTGCTTTGCCTCCTCTTTATCTTCACTCTTGATCTCCTTCTCCTTCCCAGGGTCTTGGAGATATTCCTCCATAGGCTCCTTTCCCTTATCCTTGGTGGACACCATTGTGCTTCTAAACTTTCAAGAATAGTCCCTGGCAGAAACAGATCAGAACAAAAACACGACAAGAACTCGATATACGAACCTCGGGGGATCCGGGGGATTATATATTACGAAGTTTTACAACAAAAGGAAGGTACTGGGAGAAAACGGGCCGGAGACGGAGTTCGAGGTGGCCACACCACCTGCTGGCGCGGCCAGGGGGGCTCTGATACGTTGCTAATGTATCCATAATTTTTGATGTTCGATGCTTGGTTTTATCTACTTTCTTATATTTTGTCCACACTTTGGAGTACTTTTCATATGATTTCTTGGACTAACCTATTAACAAGATGCCATAGTGCCAGTTGCCTGTTCTCTGCTGTTTTTGGTTCCAGGAAAGTCAGAAAATCAATATTCTCGGAATTGGACCGGACAAAAGCCAAAGTTGATATTTTACCGGAAGACTCACGGAGCTAGAAGGTGAGACGAAGGGGGGCCACAGGGTGGCCAAACCACCCCTAGGCGCGGGTCCCCTTGGACGCGCCAGGGCATGGTGTGGGCCCCCTGGCTGGCCACCGACATCGCCCCTTCGCCTATATATTCCTCCCGATACAGAAACCCTAAATCGTCAATCAGAAATCCATGAAAAGTTCCGCAGCACCGCCGCCACTGAAGGGGAGATTCGGGGGACGGAAAGTCTCTGTTCCAGCACCCTGCCGGGATGGGGAAGTGCCCCCAGAGCCATCTCCATCGAACTCCACCACCATCTCCATCGCCGTTGCTGATTCCCATGATGAGGAGGGAGTAGTTCTCTCTCGAGGCTAAGGGTTCTACCGGTAGCTATGTGTTCATCTCTCTCTCTCTCTCTCTATGCATGATCATATGGTGATCATGAGCTTTGTAATCAAGTAGATCTACCTTGTTACTCAAGTGCTTTAATAGATCTCTGCTCTCCCCATGTGTGTGAAGTTGACAGTGTGCACACCGTGGTGGCACTTAGGCTAGAGATTACAAATACTTGTTATGAGTTATATTTGGAGTTGGATGTCTTTATGAAATTGTGGTGTTTGTTGGACCCATCTAGTACTCAAGATGACAGTGTGGGGTTATCTAGATGGAAAAGATGAACTTTGAGGTGTGCTGTTATAGCCCTAGCAACGATTAGAGTGGTCCAACCGGAGAGTAGTTCAGCGTAGTATCATAAAGAATAATATATTTATATGAGAGTGTTCACTAGTGAAAGTATGATCCCTAGGCCTTTTTTCTAAGCATTGAAACACCGTTTGCAATTAGATCTGTTACATGTTTGCTTGCTTCCATCTTTATTTCAGTTTTCCTTTAGTCTTTTCCCACATCAACCACATGCCATCAAGCTATTTTCTAGCACCGTTACCACTTATAATTATCTATATCACTTGTATTTCACTATCTCTTTGCTGAACTAGTGCACCTATACACCTGACAGGTGTATTGGGTGTGTTGGGGACACAAGAGACTTCTTGTATCTTGATTGCAGGGTTGCTTGAGAGGGAATACCTTTAACCACTTCCTCCCTGAGTTTGATAAACCTTAGGTGATCCACTTAAGGGAAAACTTGCTCCTGTTCTACAAACCTCTGCACTTGAAGGCCCAACAACTGTCTACAAGAATAGAAGTGCGTTGACATCAAGCTATTTTCTAGCGCCGTTGCCGGGGAGGTAAGGTAAAAGGTACTCACATCCTCTGGCTACTAAGCTATCTTCTAGTGCGGTTGCTGGTGTGTGAGTGCTCGAAGTTATTTCCTTTAGATTCTACAATTTTGTCTTTTTGTTTCTTTTTTTTTCACTAGTTAGACTTAATGGAAAACAAAAAAAAATTAGAGAGCTTTATAGCATTTATCTTAAGTTAGGACATGAAGTGTTTGAAGAGAAAATTTAAAAACCTATGGAACTTTATTTGCATGCTAATAGCAATGTTGTTAGTATGAATTCTTTGGACACCATTATTGCTAATGCTATAGAAAAGTCTAAGCTTGGGGAAGCTAGTTTTTATGAAAATGATCTTTTTAGTTCCCCAACTTTGAAAGATAGCTATTCTATTGCTTATGATGATACCAAACCACCAATATATGATGATTACAATATTTTCAGTCCACCTACTATTGAGGAGAAAATTAATTATGATTACAATATTCGTCCTATATTTGATGATTATGGTGATGAGAATAATCATGATAGTTATTTTGTTGAATTTGCTCCTACTATGATTAATAAGAATGACTATGCTTATAGGGAGAGTAATAATTATTTTATGCATGTGGCTCATGATAAGAATGTTTTATGTGATAGTTATATTGTTAATTTTACTCATGATGCTACTGAAAGTTATTATGAGAGAGGAAAACATGGTCTTATGTATCTCAATAATATTAAGTTTCCCCTCTTTATGTTGAAAATTTTGAAGTTGCACTTGTTTTGATTTCCTATGCTTGTTGCTTTGTGCTTTCATGACTTGTTTCTTTACAATATTCCTATGCATAGGAAGTGGGTTAGACTTAAATGTGTTTTGAATTTGCTTCTTGATGCTCTCTTTTACTTCAATTCATATTTCTTATGTGAGCATCTTCTCAAACTATCATGCCTAACTTAAAGGCGTTAAAAAAGTACTTATTGGGAGATAACCCAAAAGTTTTAGATGAGTCTTGGAAGTTATGAACTCTGTAATAACCGATCCTTATCCTTTTTATTTGCTTTTTGTGCCAAGAGTAACCTCTAATGGGAGAGAAGTAATGCTTGAGAAAGTTGTTGTCCCGAAACAGAATTTTGTGCTTCGCTGTAAAAATTCGTGTAAAATCTCTATACGTAATTTTAAGGCGTGAATTTTTGTGCTTCTGCCCCAGGTTGTTATCTAACTTTCATTAGTTCAATACTTTTTTATTTGAGCAACAGAAGGTCTTCGAAAAAATTCGTCTTTACCTGCTGGTCTGTTTTGATAGATTTCTGCCATTATTTGCATTTGCTTCTTGATGGTTCCTTTTTGAGTTCTCTTTGGAGAATTGAGCTTTTTGAGGGAAGTGCTACAGTAGCTAGTGTTTTAATGAAAGTTTTATTGGTGTTGGAACTGAACCTAAAGACTTATTTTCTTGAGTGCACTAATGTTGCTAATAAAGAATGTGTGAAGTTTTGTATGAAGGAAAAATTTCAGGTGTATGGAAGGAATGAGTAATGAGATGATGGATGGACTAAAGCTCAAGCTTGGGGATGCCACGCGTGTCACCCCAAGAAATATCCAAGAAGTACAAGCGTCAAATCTTGGGGATGCCCAAGGCATCCCCTTCTTCATCAATAAAAATCTTAGGTCCTTCCAAACGCTTCATTTTTATTGTTTCATGTACAGTTGTGTTGTTCTTGGAGCGTCTTCTTTTTCATTTTCGTTTTGGTTTTTCATGTGCTTGGTTTGCTTAGTTTGCTGAATAAATTGGTTGGAGCCCCTCTTTCATACATTGGTTTTCAAATAGTTTGGTTTGGATTGGAAAAGAGTAGGAAAGTTCATGCTTAAGTGGTAAAGAGAGTTTGTTTTTGACTGTGGCCTATGCTTTGTCATGCCATGCTTGATATTGTTTTGGCTTTAGGCTTAGTATTCTTTGCTGTAGCATGACTTGTTATAAAAATTTGAGATTGCTTAATGTGCCTTGGAAGAATCATGCGTTGTTTTAGCATATTAAAGCATAGTATTGTGGTATTCTCCTTTGATGCTTTATTTGGGTTGACTTGGCGCATGCTCACACCATGTTATGACTATCCCAAGTCACCATAGCCTTTATGATCCTTTAGTTTTCAACTTGTAGTATCACTTTATGCTTTGATCAATGATGTTTTGTCCCTCTGCATGATTATGGCCATTATTGCTCTCTTAGTTGGTCGCTCCCAATGTTTAATAAACTTGAACCATTGCGTCCATCTTTGTTGCGTATATGCTTGCGCTTTATAAGATGAAGTTAGTAGAACCATGTATCATGGGGAACGCTTTCAACATTGCACCTGTACTTTGTACCTGAACGTCCAAAACGTATCTACTTTCTCGAACACTTTTGCTATTGTTTCTCCTCTATACTTGTGTGATTTGGATGCAACTAATGTGAACTGCTGTTGTTTTCAGCAGAATTGCCCTAGTGTCTATTTTTTGTGCAGAAAATCAACTTTTAGGAAAAATCCCGGAAAATATGCCAAAAATCCTATTTTACCCGAAGACTCTAGGAGCCAGAATACGAGACGGAGAAGAGCCCTGGGGTAGCCACACCACCTGCTGGCGCGGGCCAGGCCAGGCCACGCCAGGGGGTGGTGTGGGCCCCCCAGGCACCCCCTCGACCTCTCTCTTCACCTATAAGGAGCCTTCTGACCTAAAACCTTGAGGGGGTCGACGTTTTCCAGAAGGAGTTCCGCTCCGCCGCCACCACCAGATTCCACGAAACAGCACCAGAAACTCCGTTCTGGCACCCTGCCGGGACGGGGAATTGGAGGAGATCATGGCCATCATCACCATTACTTCTCCATCGACCATCCATGTTTCTCCCATCTATGAGTGAGTAATCCCCGGCTATAGGCTATGGGGACGGTAGGGATTGGATGAGATCGTTCATGTAATGGCATCAGATTGTTAGGGCATAGTGCCTAGTATCTCTATTAGTGCTTTATGACTTTGTTGCAACCTTGTTGTGCTTAATGCTTGTCACTAGGGTTCGAGTGCCATGATTTCAGATATGAACTTATTATTGATTCATTATGATAGTATTGTTTTGGGTCTTATCTACAAGTTGTTTACACACGTCGTTGTCCGGAACCTATGGTCCCGAAGTGACAGAAATCAGGGTAGCCGGAAGGGAAAGGCTTTGATGTGAGGATCACGTGTGTTCATGGAGTGTTAATGCTTTGCTCCGGTGCTTTATTAAAAGGAGCACCTTAATTGCCAGTAGTTCCCTAGAGGCCCCGCTGCAAACGGGCTGGCAGGACAAAAGATGTTGTGCAAGTTCTCATTGCGAGCACGTATGACTATATATGGAACACATGCCTAGGATTGTCTAGTACTTGGATGCTTTATCTTATTTATCTGCAATTGCCCTTTGTTCTAATTGCTATGTGAATTGTCTTGTCCATGCAACGCCCGTCCATCCATCCCTATGCCTACCGCACTCGAATCCCACTGTTTACTGCTTTTGTTACTACTGTCTTTGTTTTGCTGCTACTGTTACTTTACTATTCCTACTACAAAACTGTTGCTACTGATAAACTGCTGTGAGCAAGATTGTTTCCAGGTGCAGCTGAATTGACAACTCAGTTGTTAAGGCTTATAAGTATTCTTTGGCTCCCCTTGTGTCGAATCAATAAATTGGGTTTCACTTCCCTCGAAAATACTGCGATACACCCCCTATACTTGTGGGTCATCAAGACTATTTTAAAACGCCGCTGCTTAGGGAGCATAGCTTTATTTATCAAGTTCACTTGGATTCTCTATTGTTCGTTGCTTTCCATCCATCATGGGTAAGTCTCGTGATGGCAAGGTTCCTATTTTACCATCCACTACAAGAAGAAGTATGGTTCTGAACACCTCTACCGCTCTTGATTCACCGTCTGTTCTGAGTAAGTTCCTTACACCACCACATACACAGGCTACACATACTGCTACTACTGCTGAATCTGAAACTTCTGATGCTTATGATGCTGCTTCTACTGTGCTTGATAAGAGTGGTTCATTAGGTCCTTTCCCAGATGCTACGATTGCTAGAACTATAGTTGGAAATACCGAAACTCCTAATGAACACACTGCTACACCTGTTAGCTCACCTGAGTCTAGTGAGAGTTATGATGCTGAAGAAGATTATGTTGAGATAACTGATGAGTTTATTGAAGAATGTAGGAACACCCATGATAGGAGCGCTGCTAAGAATCTCCTGGAGAGGCCTACTATTAGACCCAAATTATATCCTGCTGCTAAGTTTGCTGCTTCTCCCATAAACATTATAGATGAAGATTATGATTTGTCTCTCGATCTATCTTACATAGCTATTGTCGAGAAAGAACCTTTTGGTGGAACTAAGAATGAAAGTGCGGTAGCACATATGAATGAACTTTCTACCATGAGTGTCTTGTTTTCTAATGATATTAAAATGCGTACTTACTTTGTTGCTAAGATTTTCCCTTTTCACTGAAAGGAGAAGCTAAAACTTGGTTTGGTAATTTACCTCCTGGATCTATTGATAGGCCTGAGTGCTTGTTTAATACTTTCCTGCAGAAATATTTTCCTCCTAGTGCTAGACATGCTGTTTTGCAAGAACTTTTTGATTTTAAACAGGGAGAAAAAGAGGTATTGCCCGAATCTTGGGCAAGGTATTGTGCTTTGATTCATGCACAGGCTGGAAGTCCATTACCTAAGAATGAACTACTTGATATATTTTATAATGGACTAACCGAAAAATCTAGGACATACCTAGATAGTTGTGCTGATTGTGTTTTCAGGAATAGGACTCCCAAGGAAGCTGAGGAATTAATGGCTAAAATAAGCAAGAATTATGAAGATTGGGCTCCTCCTAAACAAGCTATACCTGAAGTAATTGTACCTGAACCATCTATTCCTGTGCCTATTCCAACACCAAAGAAGAGGGGAGTTATTGAATTAAATGATGAAGTGATGAAGGAAGCTAAGAAATGTCTTAAGGAGAAGGGAATTAAAGCTGCAGATGTCAAGAATTTACCTCCTATAGAAGAATTATGTAAGCCTATTCCCTACTCACCCACTATTGAGGTACACTCTCTCCAACACTTTGATGAAGGTGATATCCCTTACTTGAAACCTCCTGATCAATGCTTAGAAGAATTTGATATCTTTATTGTTAAGCAAGATAACTTTAATAAAAGGGTGCAAAATCATCTAATGGAAAACACTAGAGCTATTGTTGAGTTGAAAGATATTGTGGAAAGAACCTCTAATGATGTTAAAATGATTGTTAAACACTTTCAAATGGTTCAAACTCAAATAGATCAACTCGTTAAAGTGCAAAACGACTTGCTAGTTAATGCTGCTAAAGAAAAGCATGCTTATGAAATTAGAACTAGAAGTGGTGCTGCTACCCAGGATCCTTTATATCCTGAGGGGCATCCCAAAAGAATTGAGCAGGATTCTCAACAAGCTGAAAATAGTGGTTCTACTCGTAAGAAAAGGAAAAAGAAACATAAAACTATTGTAGAACCCTCTAAACCTGCTATAGATCCTAATAGTATATCTATCTCTGATGCTGAAACTGAAAGTGGTAATAAAGAAAATGAAGTTCTTAATGAAGAAAAAGTTGAAGAAGAACCTGAAAACCACACTAAGACTACTAAATACACCAAAGAAGATTTTATTGCTAAGAAACATGGTAGTGAAAGAGAACCTTGGGTCCAAAAACCTATGCCTTTCCCTGATAAGAAACACAAGTCATAGGAAGATGAACACTATAATAAGTTTTGTGAGTGGATGCAACCTTTATTCTTGCAAATTCCTTTGACTGATGCTATTAAATTGCCTCCTTATTCAAAGTATATGAAGGACATTGTCTTGAATAAAAGGAAGATCCCTAATGAAGAAATCTCTACTTTGCTGGCTAATTATTCCTTCAATGGTAAGGTTCCTAAGAAACTTGGAGACCCAGGGATTCCAACTATCCCTTGCTCTATTAAGAACAGTTATGTTAGAACTGCTTTGTGTGATTTGGGAGCTGGAGTTAGTGTTATGCCTTTCTCTCTCTATAAGAGGCTTCAGCTTGAAAAATTGATACCAACTGATATATCTTTGCAAATGGCTGATAAGTCTACCACTATTCCTATGGGTATATGTGAGGATGTACCTATCCAGGTGGCTCATAATTGCTTGATATTAACTGATTTTGTTGTGCTTGAAATGCCTGAAGATGATAATATGTCTATTATTCTTGGGAGACCTTTTCTTAATACTGCAGGAGATGTTATTAATTGTAATCAAGGAAAGGTGACCTTCAATGTTAATGACAAGGAACATACTGTCTATTTACCCAAGAAGATTGAAAGGACTTATGGTTTAAATTCAATTGAACATGTTGAAGGCATTCAAGTTGGAGAAATATATTGTCCCATACCAAAAGAAAAATTTGAAACTATTATGATTGGGACCATTGCTATCAAAGTTGAGGTAACATAATCATTAGTGGAATACAAAGTTTTGTCTCATATGCAATTGTTTTGGTGGCAAGACTTGATCAACCTTGCTAACAAAAGGATTCCATTGAACAAAACAATGTTTTCATTATGATTATCTCCGTTTATTTTTATCCTTTGCATTTTAGTTTTTGCTTTCGTTTAGTTTTCTTTGTGTTGTTAGTTTGCTTGCATGCTAGAACTTCTGTAGTTCTAGCCTTGTTTTGTCCTTGCATCATGTTTCCAAAAAGAAAAAAATCCGTCTGTCAGAAAAATCATTCTGCTATTTCTGAAAATTACCCAAAAATAAAGTGTCTCGAAAAATTCCAGAAAATTAATATTAAATTTTTACGTGAAAAAAGGGCAGAGGAGTACCTGGTAGGTACTAGGGGGCCCCACCAGGTAGGCACACCACATGGTGGCGCGGCCAGACCTGGGTGGCGCCATGCCCTGGTGTGGGCCACCCCTGGCCCCCCACTATCTCCTCTCCTGCCACTTTCTTCTCTCTCCCGAGTAAGCTCCAGTTCATAGCTCAAAATCACGTTCTTTCTATGCTTGCTCTCGATTTCTTCGATCTCTTTGCTCAGCCCATCTTTCTTGCTGAAATTTGGAGCAATTGTTCCTTGGTATGTGACTCCTCCCCTTGTCCAAATAGATTTGTGTTTAGTGGATTTTTTGTTGAGTATTTTGCTGCTGTAGGTGACTGGTTATGAGAGCTTTTAAGCTTGTTTGATGCCTAGATATATAGTTTTGATGCATGTTTAGGCCTCTTGCTAGTCCCTATGAGTTGAATCCTTCATTATATTTACTTTGCAATCACTTGTTTAATAGGTGTTTAAATTTCAGAATAAAAGATGAGTGAGCACCACCTAAAGCAACATGAGCTTTGGGTGCCTGAGGTCATGGAGGTCCACAGGGAGGACGAAGTTTTTCCCTCTATATATCCATGCCCTGAGTTCATGAGAGCTGCAGGAATCCTACAAGATTTCCACACTTTGGTTTCTAATGCAGGGTTAGAGCTTTTCTTGGAAGATGAACCTTGTCAATTTGTGAAGCTAACCATGTCTGTGGTGCAGGATTTCCAATTTAGTCACTCTTTGCCTAACCCCATGGTCCATTACAAAATTTACAATATTGCTGTCAATCTTTCTCTTGATGATTTTTGTGCAGCCATTAAGGTACCTCAATGGGGATCATGTAAGAAGATTAAAGAGAGATCGGAACCACTCATGGATTTATACGCAGAAATTTGTCAAGGGAGTAGCTTCTCAAAGGAGAATGCAAAAATCCGTAACATTCATCTTCCCTCCATTCGCTACTTTGCTTACTATATTGCCAAGTGTGTTCTTGCTAGGAAAACTGCCAATAAGTTATCTTCGTTTGATCTAGCATTTATCTCTGCCGCTCTTAAACGAGACAGGTCTTACAACTTAGGTGCTTTGATAGCCTTCCGTCTTGCTGCTAACCGTGAGAAAGGTGGAGTCTGTGGAGGCCTTATTGCTTCTTGTTTACTAGCATTGCATGGTTTAGTGCCTCATCATCTAGACCTTCAGTTTCCCATAGAGAGGCTTGATTTTAATTCCATGGTACAACATAAATTTATTTCCTCGTGGGCTAGCTTGAGTGAGTTATCTTATGAAATAACCTTTCTCAAAGCTGGTTGGAGAAAGAGCAAGTCCGAGCGTGTTGTTCTTTTGCCTGCACCTGTTTTGTTTAACCTTGATAACAGGGAAGGATGGTCCCTCACTGAGGAGGAGCTTGACACGTACTTGGGAGAGCTCTCCCAACAGGAGCAGGACACTAGAAGGGAGGTCACGGATGATTCGGTCCAGCCCTCGAATGAGGGAGAGTCTTCATATCAGCATCCCGCTTATGATTGGGGAGCTTCTTCTTCTTCTCATGGGCCCAGCTACGACCGTTCTTACCAAGATCCGCCCGCTTGGAACCCCTATTCGTACATGGATTGATACCCACTTAGGCCAAAAGCCTAAGCTTGGGGAGAATGCGACCTTGCACTCATCTCCATATCATGATGTGTCGGTTCTTTGTATATTCATGCTTTCGTTCTGTTTTTAGTTTTCATTCTTCCTTGCTTTTGCTTTCTAAAACACAAAAAGACCAAAAATATTTTTGTTGTTTCTCTTTGGTTTGCTTCTTCTTTCTGCTTTGGTTTGCTTGTTCCTTTTTGCTTTGTTTGGACTATTTGAAAAAAACCCCAAAAGATTTTGCTTAGCTTGTTTTTCTCTTTTGGTTCTTGTTTAAAAATCGAAAACACCAAAAATATTTGTCGTTCTTCTTTGGTTTTTGCGAGTTGGCTACAGGGTTCAGCAGTTCTCAGTGGATTATTGGTTTCATATTATTATTCAAGCCACATAAGTGAAGAGCAATAATGAGGATTAATGACAACTTGAGGCGTGGTAAGAGGCTGGTAACGAACTCTATTTGTCTTCATTTTTGTACATATACTCATCTTTGTGAGCTTGCTTAGTCCGTTCATGTAGGGTGTATGTTATCTTTGAATGCTTAGTAGTTCTTGCTTTCTTGTGATTAGCTCCAGCCCGCTAATAGTTTGTAGCATGTCTCATGAATGTTTGCTTGCATTACTCTATTCATAAATTGGTATGACACTATGGTATCCTCCTCTGAATGTTTCATTTGATCGACTTGGCACATGCTCACGCATGCACATGACTGTAATAATTAGTTAAGCCTTGACGAATTATTTTTCCTTGAAGATCTTGAATCATTTTCGTGCCATGAGTAGTCCTGTTTTGTTGCAAGCATGATAATGACAGCTATTGCTCTCTCGTTTGTCGTTCCCTTACTATTGCTAGCCTTCACTTCCACTGAGTGTTTTACTCATGTTTCCAACTCCCTAAACCAAATATTTCCAAAGTGTCCACCATACCTACCTATTAGCATCGTTTGCTATCTCCGTGCATATTCAATATGCCTTGTTTTCTTCTGAATAAAATGTTTGCTTGTTATGAGAAAGTTAGTTAGTAAAGATCTCACGAACTTGATGGCACACTTTATTTTCTTGCACTTAATAAACCTGAACCATTGCGTCCTTCTTTGTTGCGCATATGCTTGCGCTTTATGAGTTGAAGTTAGCAGAACCATGTATCACAGGGACCGCTTTTAGCGCTTCATAGGTACTTTGTACTTAGTTGATATCATGTTCTTTTGCTTACGGATCCTGGCGGTGTGAAATAAAAGTAGAACTTGTAAGATCATGGAGTTTATATGTATGTTAGAGAAACGCCTGGGCCGCTAGCCTAAGCCATGCCTAATCATGGTGGAAACTTGCAGCATAACCGTAATGAGCATTCTATGAAGCATCCTCAATAAAAATCTATGCACATAGTAAATAAAAAGATCGCTGAGATTGCTCATTGTCGCCGCTTGTCATTTTGATTATGGGATAGCTCCTGTATCATATGCAAGGGGTACCCCGTTGGCGGTTCTCTATGATACATATGTACTTACAATGACAAGAGCTTACTTGTGACTGAAGTTGAGTAGCATGAGGATCGGTCTTCGTAAGTAAGGGGCATGAGACTTCAATTTATAACTTGTCAAGCATATCCTCTTAGTTGTGTCACTTTCACCTTAACCACATTAAAGATGCTTATGATAGGGGCAATGAGAGCTCAAAGCTAACAAGTACCATACTTTCAGCATTTGGAAGCCTTTCAAAATTATTCAAAACCTTTTTCTTCTACTTGTTGAGTCTCCACATATTCTTTGAGCACCTTCTTGAGAGCATTAGTTGTCATTTCTTGTGTTTGTTCCTTTACTTGATTACTTGTGTTATGACTTTGATGCTTGTATCTTTGATATCTTTACTTCTAGTCATCACTTGAACTTCAGAGGTGCATTGACATTCATAATCAAAGGCAAGCGAGATACCACTCTATCATACCTTTCTATGAGCATTGTAATGTTTCTTATGTTTGTGCTTCGTGCTACTTATTATTCTTGAGTTGGAATCTCTTCATAGCTTGCAATGACTATTAAGTAGACTCGGTTGCATACTCTTTATTATGAATTGTCTAGGTAGTTGATCACATTGCTGAGAATATTTACATCATATGAAGCAAATGTGTTCGTGAAAGTTTTTTTATCGCACTCAGTTTTCAACTGAATTGCTTGAGGACAAGCAATAAGCTAAGCTTGGGGGGAGTTGATACGTCCAAAACGTATCTACTTTCTCGAACACTTTTGCTATTGTTTCTCCTCTATACTTGTGTGATTTGGATGCAAGTAATGCGAACTGACGCTGTTTTCAGCAGAATTGCCTTGGTGTCTATTTTTTGTGCAGAAAATCAACTTTTAGGAAAAATCCCGGAAAATATGCCAAAAATCCTATTTTTCCCGAAGACTCCAGGAGCCAGAATACGAGACGGAGAAGATCCCTAGGGTGGCCACACCACCTGCTGGCCTTGAGCCGCCGCGCCAGGTGGTGGTGGGCCCCTGCACCCTCGACCTCTCTCTTCGCCTATAAGGAGCCTTGACCTAAAAACTTGAGGGGTCGACGTTTTTCTAGAAGGAGTTCCGCCGCCACCACCAGATTCCACAAAAGCACTGAAACTCCGTTCTGGCACCCTGCCGGGACGGGGAATTGGAGGAGATCATCGGCATCATCATCACCATCACTTCTCCATCGACCATCCCTGTTTCTCCCATCTATGAGTGAGTAATCCCCCGCTGTAGGCTATGGGGATGGTAGGGATTGGATGAGATCGTTCATGTAATGGCATCAGATTGTTAGGGCATAGTGCCTAGTATCTCTATTAGTGCTTTATGACTTTGTTGCAACCTTGTTGTGCTTAATGCTTGTCACTAGGGCCCGAGTGCCATGATTTCGGATCTGAACTTTTTATTGATTCATCATGATAGTATTGTTTTGGGTCTTATCTACAAGTTGTTTACACACGTCGTTGTCCGGAACCTATGGTCCCGGCGATGTAAATCGGGTAGCCAAGGGAAAGGCTTTGATGTGAGGATCACGTGTGTTCACGGAGTGTTAATGCTTTGCTCCGGTGCTTTATTAAAAGGAGCACCTTAATTGCCAGTAGTTCCCTAGAGGCCCCGCTGCAAACGGGCTGGCAGGACAAAAGATGTTGTGCAAGTTCTCATTGCGAGCATGTATGACTATATATGGAACACATGCCTAGGATTATCTAGTACTTGGATGCTTTATCTTATTTATCTGCAATTGCCCTTTGTTCTGATTGCTATGTGAATTGTCTTGTCCATGCAACGCCCGTCCATCCATCCCTATGCCTACCGCACTCGAATCCCAATTGCCATCGCTTTTGTTACTACTGTCTTTGTTTTGTTGCCATCACACTTTACTATTCCTACTACAAAACAGTTGCTACTGATAAACTGCTGTGAGCAAGATTGTTTCCAGGTGCAGCTGAATTGACAACTCAGTTGTTAAGGCTGATAAGTATTCTTTGGCTCCCCTTGTGTCGAATCAATAAATTGGGTTTCACTTCCCTCGAAAATACTGTGATACACCCCCTATACTTGTGGGTCATCAGTATCCCATTGATATCATGTTCTTTTGCTTATGGATCCCGGCGGTGTGAAATAAAAGGGGAACTTGTAAGATCATGGAGTTTGTATGTGTGTTAGAGAAACGCCTGGGCCGCTAGCCTAAGCCATGCCTAATCATGGTGGAAACTTGCAGCAGAACCATAATGAGCACTCTATAAAGCATCCTTGATACGTCCAAAACGTATCTGAAAGAACGTTTCATGGTTTCCTGTGTTTTGAGTGTTATATAACAATACTGTGGAGTTTTCTCATGTGCGCTAAGTGTGCATGTGTTTTGGGGGTCCGGATTATCCGCCCCACCAAGGGCCGGATAATCCGGCCTAACTAATTGATCAAAGGCAGCCAAGGCGCGATGCTCAGATTGGGTTTGGATTTTCTCCCGGAAAATCTGAACTAGGGCAGTTTTTCCTCCCCAGGTCGGATAATCCGGCCTTCACATGGGCCGGATAATCCGACCCCCAGAAATCGATCAAAGGCTGCCAAGGCGCGTCGCTCGGAGTCCGGTCGTATTTTCTCCCGGAAAATCCGAACTGGGGCGATTTTTCCTCCCCTGGCCGGATAATCCGGCCTTCGCATGGGGCCGGATAATCCGGCCCCCAGGAGGCGATCAAGGGCAGCCTCGGCGCGTCACTCAGAGTGGGGGCGGTTTATTTGCCGGATAATCCGAGTCTGGGGTGGAGTTTTCCCCAGGCCGGATAATCTGACCCTCACTTGGCTCGGATAATCCGGCCCCCAAAGGCTCCAACGGCTTGGATTTGGAAGGGGGTATAAATATCCCTTCTTCCCCAATGAGCAGAACTCTTGATTCACTCAAAATTGTTCAGACCCTTTGCAAGATCTCTCTCACTAGATCTCCCACTTCAATCACTCGAAGGCTTCGATCTTTGGGGAAATTGAAGGAGGAGACAATCTTCATCGCCATCACGAATCAAGCGCATCAACTCCCCTCCATTCATTTGGAGAAATCCCTGATCTAGTATTCTTGTCAATATCTAGATCTTGTTCTTTGTTATTGATAACTTGTTCTTGTGGCAGCTTGTTGTCATTATGGGAGCCTCCAAGTTGATTGTGCAGTTGTGCCCCGCTAGTTGTGTAAAGGCACCGGTACCCACCTCGAAGGGTTCCTATAGTGGAAAGGTGGATCATGCCTTTGGTGGCGGGATCCATCGGAGAACAGGGTGAGGCCTATTGTGGCGTGGTGGTCTTAGTATCGCCCACCCCTCCAACGCAGACATACTTCCCTTAACAAGGAAGGAACTGCGGTAAAACAAATCCTGTGTCTCCGCGTGCTTCACTACGGTTCACTCGTTCCTCTTCCACTCGCCCTTTACTCGCTAGTAGATAGGTTTGCATATAGGGAAATTCCACCTAATAGTTTATCTAGAGAATGTACCCTTTGTGTTAAGCCTAAAATTGAAAAAGCATTAAAATTTGGAGTAACACCTATTCACCCCCCCTCTAGGTGCCCATACGATCCATTTCAGTATCTACTTTCCCGAACACTTTTGCTATTGTTTTTCCTCTAAACTTGTGTGAATTGGATGCAACTAACACGGACTGACGTTGTTTTCAGCAGAATTACCTTGGTGTCTAGTTTTTGTGCAGAAAATCAACTATCAGGAAAACTCCCAGAAAATATGCCAAAAATCCTATTTCACCAGAAGACTCTTGGAGCCAGAATATGAGACGGAGTGGGGCTGGGGCCCAGCCACACCACCGTCACATGGCTAGGCTGGCAGCGCCAGGTGGTCCGCCGCCCAGACACCCCCTCGGTCTCCCTCTTCGCCTATAAGTTGCCTTCTGACCTAAAAACTCAGGGGGTTCGACGTTTTTCCAGAAAGAGTTCCACTACGCCGCCACCACCAGATCCCGCGATTCGGAACCAAAAACTCCGTTCTAGCACCCTGCCGGGACGAGGAATTGGAGGAGATCATCACCATCATCATCACCATCGCTTCTCCATTGACCATCCATGTTTCCCCATCTATGAGTGAGTAATCCCCCGCTGTAGGCTATGGGGATGGTAGGGATTGGATGATATCATTCATGTAATGGCATCGGATTGTTAGGGCATGGTGCCTAGTATCTACTATTAGTGCTTTTTGACTTTGTTGCGACCTGTTATGCTTAATGCTTGTCACTAGGGCCCGAGTGCCATGATTTCAGATCTGAACATGTTATTGATTCATTATGATAGTATTGTTTTTGGTCTTACCTGCAAGTTGTATACACACGTTGTTGTCCGGAACCAATGGCCCCAAAGTGACAGAAATCGGAATAACCGGAGGGAATGGCTTTGATGTGAGGATCACATGTGTTCACAGAGTGTTAATGCTTTGCTCCGGTGCTCTATTAAAAGGAACACCTTAATTACCAGTAGTTCCCTTGAGGCCCCGCTGCAAACGGGCTGGCAGGACAAAAGATGTTGTGCAAGTTCTCATTGCGAGCATGTATGACTATATATGGAACACATGCCTATGATTATTTAGTACTTGGATGCTTTATCTTATCTATCTTCAATTGCCCAATGTTTTGATTGCCATGTGAATTGCCTTGTCCATGCAACGCCCGTCCATCCATCCCTATGCCTACCGCGCTCGAATCCTACTGTTTACTGCAATTGTTACTACTGTCTTTACTTTACTACTGCAGCTACTTTATTATTCCTACTACAAAACTGTTGCTACTGATAAACTGCTATGAGCAAGATTTTTTCCAGGTGCAGCTGAATTGACAACTCAGTTGTTAAGGCTTATAAATATTCTTTGGCTCCCCTTGTGTTGAATCAATAAATTGGGTTTCACTTCCCTCGAAAATACTGCAATACACCCCCTATACTTGTGGGTCATCAAGACTATTTTCTGGCGTCGTTGCCAAGGAGCATAGCTTTATTTATCAAGTTCACTTGGAATCACTATTGTTCGCTGCCATCCATCCATCATGGGTAAGTCTCGTGATGGCAAGGTTCCTATTTTACCATCCACTACAAGAAGAGGTACGGTTCTGAACACCTCTATTGCTCTTGATTCACCGTCTGTTATGAGTAAGTTCCTTACACCACCACATACACATGCTACACACACTGCTACTACTGCTGAATCTGAAACTTCTGATACTTATGATGCTGCTTCTAATGTGCTTGATAAGAGTGGTTCATTAGGTCCTTTCCTAGATGCTACGATTGCTAGAACTATAGCTGGAAATATTGAAACTCCTAATGAAGAAGGGGATGCCTTGGGCATCCCCAAGCTTTGACGCTTGTACTTCTTGGATATTTCTTGGGGTGACACGCGTGACATCCCCAAGCTTGAGCTTTAGTCCATCCTTCATCTCATTACTCATTCCTTCCATACACCTGAAATTTTTCCTTCATACAAAACTTCACACAATCTTTATTAGCAACATTAGTGCACTCAAGATGAATAAGTCTTAAGGTTTAGTTTTAACACAAAATAAACTTCCATTAGAACACTAGCTACTGTAGCACTTCCCTCTAAAAGCTCAATTCCCCAAAAGAACTCAAAAAGGAACCAACAAGAAGCAAATGCAGAAAATGGCAGAAATCTGTCAAAACAGACCAGCATGTAAAGACGAATTTTTTCGAAGACCTTCTGTTGCTGAAATCAAAAAGTGTTGAACTAACAAAAGTTAGATAACAACCTGGGGCAGAAGCACAAAAATTCACGCCTCAAAAAGACGTACAGAGGTTTTACACGAATGTTTACGGTGAAGCACAGAAATCTGTTTCGGGACAGCAACTTTCCCAATCATTACTTCTCTCTCATTAGAGGTTACTCTTGGCACAAAAAGCAAATAAAAAGGATAAGGAGAGGCTATTACAGAGGTAATAACTTCCAACACTCATCTAAAACTTTTGGGTTATCTCCCAATAAGTACTTTTCTTTAACGCCTTTAAGTTAGGCATAAGAAGCAAGAAAAAGAATCAAGTGTTCTCAAATGAAGAAGCATTAAAACCAATTTTCTTGCCCTTACCTCTCTTACTTTTATTCTTAACCTTGGGTAAAATATGATTGTTTGGGGGAGAAGAAAGGTGCATGGTCCCCTTTCCCACATCTATTATTGCTCCAAGGAGTTTTAATAGGGACCTTCCAAGTGTATTTTGTCCTTTTCCTACACATTCAATAACAAGATAATCAGTAGAAATCATTTTCCCAAGGATCTTTGTAAACACTCATTCAGCTATTCCAAGAGGTAATATGGTAGCATTATTAGCAAGAGATATTTGTTTTCCTCCTTCAGTAAGCCCCAAGTATTCAGAGATTCATAAATATCTTTGGGCATAAGACAAAATTCAGACATGATATCACAGCGAGATTGAAAAGTTTCAGTGTTTATCTCAATCTTTACTGTAGGGAGCCACTTTGATGGTTCGGAATTTATTGCCACATCGAGAAAGCAATACACGCATATACTAATCAACTTGACTCCTTTGAGATTCGATTGGGCATTACAACATTATACATAGACCGCCATCCAACTGCATCTATGACTAATAATCCACCTTCAGGTTATCATCCGAACCCTCCGATTAAGTTGCAAGCAACAGATTATTGCTTTACGAACTGCGTGTAAAGTAAACAATACAATTGTTCTATGAACAAAGGATTGTTGTTTTCTCCCTAGTACCAATAGCACATCTAGTACCTTAGAGATTTATGTCACTTCCCCAGATTACCAGAGGCATGAACCCACTATCGAGCATAAATACTAACTCTTGGAGTTGCTAGCGTCTACTTGGCCAAGATAGCTACTAACAACGGAAAGCATGCAAGATCACAAATAACAAAGACATGATAGAATCAATAATCAATCTGAAATAGCATCTCAATATCCATGGGATCCCCGCAAACACAACATGCAGAATTACAAATAGATGATCTTGATCATGAACGGAGCTCACAAGATCTAGACATGAAAGCACAAAGGAGGAGAACCAGCCATCTAACTACTACATGGATCCGTAGTCCAAGGATGAACTACTCACGCATCACACTAGAGGCTTGCATGGTGATGAAGAATACTTGGCTGGTTCCGTAGTTATAGATGCCCAATAAAGTCTCAAAGGAGTCAAGATGATTAGTATATGCATGTATTGCTTTCTCGATGTTTGACAATTGCCCCACTGTAATTTGTTCACCCAGCATGTTATCTATCTAAGGAGATCCACCTCTAGTGAACTATGGATCCCGGTCCTTGTCCTTCACATACAATCTTCAGTTGTTTACTGCTTTGTGTTTACTTTCCGCAAACTATTACTTCCTTCCTTTCGATATGTTTAATCCTTTGTTTTTAGCAAAACACGATGAGATTGACAACCTCATCGCAAGTTGAAGACAGAGTTCTGTGGTTGTGTTGTGCAGGTATCCATGTTGCTACTAGCACCGGTAGTGCGCCCTGCCAAAGCTCAGCTAGTAACACCTTTGGGGTGTTTCCTTGCTCCTACTGGTTCGATTAAACCTTGGTTTCATAACTGAGGGAAACTTGCTGCTGTGCTCATCATACCTTCCTCTTGGGGTTCCCAACGAGCTCTACATCAACCACGCACCATCACTTTTCTAGGCGCTGTTCATTGAGCCATCAAGCATTTTTCTGGCACCGTTGCCGGGGAGTCAAGGACATCTTCACAAGGGGAGTCCCTCATAACCAATCTCTTTACTTTGTTATTTTTGTTTTGCTTAGTTTCTTTTTGCTTTGTTTGCTTGTTTTGTTATTCAAAAACACAAAAAATTAGTTTTACTAGTTTGCTTTCTTATTTGAAAACCCAAAAAAATGACTACTCTTGAAAACACTAAGTTGTGTGACTTCACTAGCACCAACAACAATGATTTTATGAGCACACCTATTGCTCCACCTATGCCTGAGGATACTTTCTTTGAGATAAAACCTGCTTTGCTCAATCTTGTTATGAGAGAACAATTTTCTGGTATTGGTAATAAAGATGCTGCTTCCCATCTAAATAACTTTGTTGAACTTTGTGAGATGCAAAAGCATAGGGATGTAGATGGTGATATCACTACTAGGAAACAGCTTATAGATAGACAAGATATTCAGTGGCGCATATGTAAAAATATGCGCCACAGATATATATCAGTGGCGCACTAGAAACAATGCGCCACAGAAGTTTGGCACTTCAGTGGCGCACACGAAAATATGCGCCAACTTCTGTGGCGCATATGTCCATATGTGCCACAGAAAGTGATGTTTCTGTGGCGCATATAGGTGTATGCGCCACAGAACAAGCATATAGGGGGGAAAACTGATCCCCCCCGTGGATCGCCTTTTCAGTTTTGTAAAAAATAAACAAAAATGATAGAAACTTCAAAAATAATAATTCTTTTAAGTTGTAGTTAGATTTTAGGGTATAGATCTAGACAAAATTGAAAAACATGAATTTCGATGTATTTTGCAAAAGTAGGTCATGGCACGGTAAAACGGCTATAACTTTTGCATACAATGTCGGAAAAAATCTTTAACCTATCAAAATGATCGTCTCAAAATTCCCTACTCGAATTCAACAATCTATGGTTGTTCTGGATTTTACAGAATCCTCAAATTCGAAAAGAATAAAAAGTTATTTAGGGTAGAAGATTTTTTACTGCAAAAAATAAAAAAGGGGGAGAAACTTCTGTGGCGCATTTCCCCCATATGCACCACAGAAGTCTTGGGCGGGATTCGAAATTTGAATCCCGTCAGCGCCCTTCTCCCTCCCTTTTTCCTTTTTCTCCCCTCCCCACTTCTTCTCCCCTCCTCACTTCTCCTCCCCTCCACACTTCTCCTCTTCTCCTCCCCTCTAGACTTCTCCCCTTCTCCTCCGTCCTCCTTCTCCACTCTCCGGCGACCTCCTCCTCCTCCTCCTCCTCCTCCTCCTCCACCACCACCAACTCCGGCGACCAACTCCGGCGACCACCTCCTCTTCCTCCTCCTCCTGCTCCTCCACCACCAACTCCGGCGACCTGCTCCTCCTCCACCAACTCCGACGACCTCCTCCTCCTCCTCCACCACCACCAACTCCGGTAACCTCCTCCTCCTCCTCCACCACTAACTCTGGCAACCTCCTCCTAGCCCTAGCTGCCGCCCGCCACCACCACCACCACCACCACCAACTCCGGCCAGATCCGGCCAGATCTAGATCTGGCCTGTTTTTTTTTGAAATTTGAAAAAAACTTCTGTGGCGCATATTGGCCATATGCGCCACAGAAGTTCGAGATCTGGCCTTCCTTTTTTTTTGAATTTTGGAAAACAACTTCTGTGGCGCATATTAGCCATATGCGCCACTGAAGTTTGAGACTTCTGTGGCGCATTTTGAAATGCGCAACTGAAGTTAGTTATCAGTGGCGAGGTATCAGTGGCGACTAGGAAATGCGCCACAGAAGTTGAAAAAAGGTGCGCCATAGAAGAGCTGTTTCCTAGTAGTGTATTATTAAGCTGAAATTATTTCCTTTCTCTTTGAGAGGAAAAGCTAAAGAATGGTTGAATTCCTTAACTAGGAATAGTATTGATTCTTGGACTAAGTGCAAAGATGCTTTCATTGGAAAGTACTATCCTCCTAAGATTATATCTATGAGAAGTGAAATAATGAAGTTTAAACAACTTGATAATGAACATGTTGCTCAAGCTTGGGAAAGAATGAAATATTTGGTAAAGAATTGTCCCACTCATGGACTGACTACTTAGATGATCATCCAAACTTTTTATGCAGGATTGAACTATTCTTCAAGGAACCTATTAGATTCTGCTGCTGGAGGTACCTTTATGACCATCACTTTGGGTGCTACAACAAAACTTCTAGACAATATGATGGTTAATTATTCTGAATGGCATACTGAGAGATCTCCACAAGGTAAGAAGGTAAATTCTGTTGAGGAAACCTCCTCCTTGAGTGATAAGATTAATATTATTATGTCTATGCTTGTTAATGGGAAAGCCCATATTGATCCAAATAATGTTCCTTTAGCCTCTTTGGTTGCTCAAGAAGAGCAAGTTCATGTGAACTTCATAAGAAATAATAATTTTGGCAACAATGCTTTTGGTAATAACAATTATAGGCCCTACCCTCCTAGTAATACTTATGGTTATAGTGGTAAACCTGGATTACCTAGTGAAGGAAGAATTTTAGAAGTTGAAAGAGCCACTAAAAACTTCATGCAAATGCAATATGAGCAAAATAAACTATTTACTAATACTATGGAGGAACAATCTACCATCTTGAAGAACATTAGCCATCAACTTGAGAGTCTAAATAGGGAAATTCCTAGTTTACAACTGAAACTCTCTAATGCTGAAAGGAATATATCATCTCTATATGAAGCTCAATCTTCATTGATTAATAAAATGGCTGCTAAACCTGAAACTAATGAGAATCCCTTTGCAGCTACTAATGCTATACAAGTAAGAATTGATGAAAATGTTAGACTATTAGCTGAATTACATGCTAAGTGGGAAAGAGAAGATGAAATTGCTAGAAACATTAGTGTTTCTACTATCACCACCACTAGTGTTGAGGCTAATAATAGTTCTACTACTCTAGATGATAAGTATGGTTTTGATCTTGATGGTTGCAATATCTCTGAAGTTATTAAGTGACTACAAAAGCTTTCTAAAAGTCCTAGTGCTATGAACATGGCCTTTACAAAACACATTACTGATGCTCTCATAAAGATTAAAGAAGAAAAGATGAAACATAAAGCTTTTATTCCTATAAAACAAGAAGATGGTTGGGAAGCCATCATTAATATGAAAGTGAATGACTTTGATTTCAAAGCTTTATGTGATCTTGATAGTAGTGTTTCTATTATGCCTAGAAGGATTTATGATATGCTTGATTTGCCTCCTCTTGAAGATTGTTATTTGAATGTCCCACTTGATGATAATGTTAAAAAGAAACTCATGGGGAGTCTTAATGATGTTCTTATTATGGTTAACAATGGCTATGTCCCCGTTGATTGCTATGTTTTGGATGTTGAATGCAATGCTTCTTGTCCTATTACTTTGGGAAGACCTTTTCTTATAACTGTTGGTGCCATCATTGATATGAAAGAAGGCACCATTAAATATCAACTCCCACTCAAGAAAGGTATAGAACACTTCCCTAAAAAGAGAGAAAAGATTTCTTTTGCTTCTCCTATGAAAACAAAATTTGGTCTGAATGCTTCTTCATTTGAGAACACTTGATTCTTTCTTGCTTCTTATGCCTAACTTAAAGGCGTTAAAGAAAAGTACTTATTGGGAGATAACCCAAAAGTTTTAGATGAGTCTTGGAAGTTATTACTTCAGTAATAACCGCTCCTTATCCTTTTTATTTGCTTTTTGTACCAAGAGTAACCTCTAATGAGAGAGAAGTAATGATTGGGAAAGGTGCTGTCCCGAAACAGATTTCTGTGCTTCATCATAAAAATTCGTGTAAAATCTCTGAACGTATTTTTGAGGCGTGAAGTTTTGTGCTTCTGCCCCAGGTTGTTATCTAACTTTCATTAGTTCAACACTTTTTGATTTGAGCAACAGAAGGTCTTCGAAAAAATTCGTCTTTACCTGCTGGTCTGTTTTGACAGATTTCTGCCATTTTCTGCATTTGCTTCTTGTTGGTTCCTTTTTGAGTTCTTTTGGGGAATTGAGCTTTTTGAGGGAAGTGCTAAAGTAGCTAGTGTTCTAATGGAAGTTTATTTGGTGTTAGAACTGAACCTTAAGACTTATTTATCTTGAGTGCACTAATGTTGCTAATAAAGATTGTGTGAAGTTTTGTATGAAGGAAAAATTTCAGGTGTATGGAAGGAATGAGTAATGAGATGAAGGATGGACTAAAGCTCAAGCTTAGGGATGCCACGCATGTCACCCCAAGAAATCTCCAAGAAGTACAAGCGTCAAATCTTGGGGATGCCCAAGGCATCCCCTTCTTCATTAATAAAAATTCCAGGTTTCTTCCAAACGCTTCATTTTTATTGTTTCATGTACAGTTGTGTTGTTCTTGGAGCGTCTTCTTTTTCGTTTTCGTTTTGGTTTTTAGTTTGCTTGGTTTTCTTAGTTTTCTGAATAAATTGGTTGGACCCCCTCTTTCATACATTGGTTTGCAAATAGTTTGGTTTGGTTTGGAAAAGAGTAGGAAAGTTCATGCTTATGTGGTAAAAAGAGCTTGTTTTTGACTGTGGCCTATGCTTTGTCATGCCATGCTTGATATTGTTTTGGCTTTATGCTTAGTATTCTTTGCTGTAGCATGACTTATTATAAACAATTGAGATTGCTTAATGTGCCTTGGATGAATCATGCGTTGTTTTAGCATATTAAAGCATAGTATAGTGGTATTCTCCTTTGATGCTTTATTTGGGTTGACTTGGCGCATGCTCACACCATGTTATGACTATCTCAAGTCACGATAGCCTTTATGATCCTTTAGTTTTCAACTTGTAGTATCACTTTATGCTTTGATCAATGATGTTTTGTCGCTCTGGATGATTATGGCCATTATTGCTCTCTTAGTTTGTCGCTCCCAGTCTCTTGCTAGCCTCCACAACCAAGTATGAGTTCCACTCTTGCATCCAACTTCCTAAACCAAGTTATTCCAAAGAGTCCACCATACCTACCTACTAGCTTATGCTATTCCAAGTATATTCATGCTTTTGTTTACCTTCCAAATTAAACTTGTTATGAGAAAACTAGTGATTAAAGCTCTCACGAACTTGATGGCACACTTTACTTTTCTTGCCCTTAATAAACTTGAACCATTGTGTCTTCTGTGTTGTATATGCTTGCACTGATTTGTTGGGAATTAGCAGAACCATGCTTTCATGGGGAACGCTTTCAACATTGCACTTGGTACTTGTACCTAGTTGATATCATGCTCTTTTGTATATGGATGTCGTCGGTGTGAAATGAAAGGGGAGCTTGTAAGTCCATGGTGTTATGTATATGTGTTAGAGAAACGCCTGGGCCGCTGGTCTAATCCATGCTGGCATGGTGGAAACCTGCAGCATAACCATAATGAGCTGTCTATGAGGCATTCTTCTTATAAAAAAAGAGTCCTATATTGAGAAAAAAGAGAAAAGAGAAAAAAGAGATATTATGAAAAGAGGAAAGAGAGAAAAAAGCACCATATTCCCATGGTTAATAAGAAGATTGCTGAGATGCTCGTTGTCTGCTTGCCTTGTCATTTTGATATGGGGATTCTTCCGTATCATCGGGCAAGGGGTACCCCGTTGGCAGTTCTCTATGATACACATGTACTTATGATGACAAGAACTTACCGTTGACTAAACTTGAGTAGCATGAGGAGCGGCCCTCGTATACAAGGGACATGAGATTCCTAACTTATACTTCATCAAGCATGTACACCATAGTTTGTTCACTTTAACCTTAATCACTTCAAGATGCTTATGATAGGTGCAATGAGAGCTGAAAGCTATAAGTACCATAATTTCTGGAAGCTCTTTATGAGACTTGAATCCCTACTTCCTTTCATAAAAAGGCTTTTCTTCCACCATTATATTGAGTCTCCACCTTCTATCTTTATGCACCTACTTTGAGAGCATAGTGGCCATTCTTAGTTCTATGTGCATTGTCCCAAGACTAGTTGATTGATGCATAACTTGATATTGCTTGTTTTAAACTATTTGTATCTAGTCACTCTTATGAACTTTGAAGGTGTCCTATGCATTTATGTTTGCTACTCTATGAGGGACAAGCTGAATACTATTATGCTATGTTTTCTTTATGTGAAACAAACAAACGTCTTGCAAAGAATTGTTATTCATGAATCTTTTGTTTGTGCCTTTTCATGTTGCATCATAGTTTCTTTGCTTATTCCTAGAACTTTGTCTTTCATGTTATGATTGAAGTACTATGATCCCAGCTTTGAATGTTTTACAAATACTTTGATCAAGTCTTTGATGGTGCATGTCACCTCAAAAATTATTCTTTCTTTTTATCACTTACCTACTCGAGGACGAGCAGGAGTTAAGCTTGGGGATGTTGATACATTGCAAATGTATCTATAATTTTTGATGTTCCATGCTTAGTTTTATCCACTTTCTTGTGTTTTGTTCCAACTTTGGAGTACTTTTCATATGATTTCTTGGACTAACCTATTAACAAGAGCCATAGTGCCAGCTGCCTGTTTTCTGCTGTTTTTGGTTCCAGGAAAGTCAGAAAATGAATATTCTCGGAATTGGACGGGACAAAAGCCAAAGTGCCTATTTTTCTGGAAGTCATCAAGTGCCAGAATACGAGACGGAGAAGGTCTAGAGGCCGGCCACACCACCTGGCCGCGCGTCCAGGCTGGGCCCACGACAAGGGGTGGTGTGGTGGCCCCTGGCACCCCCTCGGCCTCCCCTTCCGACTATAAGATGCCCTCGGGACGTAAACCCTAAGTGCCCGATCAAAAATCCACGAAAGAGTCTGTAGCCGCCGTCATCTCCATCCCTAGATCAGGAGGGATCTGAAGCTCTTCCCGGCACCCTGCCGGAGAGGGGAATTCACCCTGGAGGCCTTCTTCATCACCATGCAAGCCTCCGGTGTGATGCGTGAGTAGTTCATCCTTGGACTACGGATCCATGTAGTAGCTAGATGGCTGGTTCTCCTCCTTTGTGCTTTCATGTTTAGATCTTGTGAGCTCCGTTCATGATCAAGATCATCTATTTGTAATTCTGCATGTTGTGTTTGCGAGGACCCGATAGATATTGAGATGCTATTTCAGATTGATTATTGATTCTATCATGTCTTTGTTATTTGTGATCTTGCATGCTTTCCATTGTTAGTAGCTATCTTGGCCAAGTAGATGCTAGCAACTCCAAGAGTTAGTATTTATGCTCGATAGTGGGTTCATGCCTCTGGTAATCTGGGGAAGTGACATAAATCTCTAAGGTACTAGATGTGTTGTTGCTACTAGGGAGAAAACAACAATCCTTTGTTCATAGAACAATCGTATTGTTTACTTTACACGCAGTTCGTAAAGCAATAATCTGTTGCTTGCAACTTAATACTGGAGGGGGTTCGGATGATAACCTGAAGGTGGATTATTAGTCATAGATGCAGTTGGATGGCGGTCTATGTATAATGTTGTAATGCCCAATCAAGTCTCAAAGGAGTCAAGATGATTAGTATGTGCTTGTATTGCTTTCTCGATGTTTGACAATTGCCCCGCTATAATTTGTTCACCCAGCATGTTATCTATCTAAGGAGAGCCACCTCTAGTGAACTATGGATCCCGGTCCTTGTCCTTTACATACAATCTACAACTGTTTACTGCTTTGTGTTTACTTTCCGCAAACTATTACTTCCTTCCATTCAATACGTTTAATCCTTTGTTTTCAGCAAAACACGGTGAGATTGACAACCTCATCGCAAGTTGGGGACAGATTTCTGTGGTTGTGTTGTGCAGGTCTCCACGTTGCTACTAGCACCGGTAGTGCGCCCTGCCAAAGCTCAGCTAGTAACACCTTTGGGGTGTTTCCTTGCTCCTACTAGTTCGATTAAACCTTGGTTTCATAACTAAGGGAAACTTGCTGTTGTGCTCATCATACCTTCCTATTGGGGTTCCCAATGAGCTCTACATCAACCACGCACCAGCACTTTTCTAGGCGCCGTGCATTGAGCCATCAGCCTCCAGGGTGAATTCCCCTCTCCGGCAAGGTGCTGGGAAGAGCTTCAGATCCCTCCTGATCTAGGGATGGAGATGACGGCGGCTATAGACTCTTTCGTGGATTTTTGATCGGGTACTTAGGGTTTTCATCCCGAGGGCATCTTATAGGCGGAAGGGGAGGCCGAGGGGGTGCTGAAGGCGGTCAGACCACCCCCTGGCGCGGGCCAGGCTGGGCCGCACGGACAGGTGGTGTGGTGGCCCCCTGGCCCCTCTCCGTCTCGTACTATGGCATCTGATGACTTCCGAAAAAATAGGCACTTTGGCTTTTGTCCTGTCCAATTCCGAGAATATTCATTTTCTGACTTTCCTGGAACCAAAAACAGCAGAAAACAGGCAGCTCGCACTGTGGCTCTTGTTAATAGGTTAGTCCAAGAAATCATATGAAAAGTACTCCAAAGTGTGGACAAAACACAAGAAAGTGGATAAAACCAAGCATTGAACATCAAAAATTATAGATACATTTGCAATGTATCAACATCCCCAAGCTTAACTCCTGCTCGTCCTTGAGTAGGTAAGTGATAAAAAGAAAGAATATTTTTTGAGGTGACATGCACCATCAAAGACTTAATCAAAGTATTTGTAAAACATTCAAAGCTGGGATCATAGTACTTCAATCATAGAAAGACAAAGTTCTAGCAATAAGACAAAGGAACTATGATGCAACATGAAAAGACACAAACAAAAGATTCATGAATAACAATGCTTTGCAAGACGTTTGTTTGTTTCACATAAAGAAAACATAGCATAATAGTATTCAGCTTGTCCCTCAATAGAGTAGCAAATATAAATGCATAGGACACCTTCAAAGTTCATAAGAGTGACTAGATACAAATAGTTTAAAACAAGCAATATCAAGATATGCATCAATCAACTAGTCTTGGGACAATGCACATAGAACTAAGAATGGCCACTATGCTCTCAGAGTAGGTGCATAAAGGTAGAAGGTGGAGACACAATATAATTGTGGAATAAAGGCCTTCATAGAAGGAAGTAGGGATTCAAGTCTCATAAAGAGCTTCCAAAAATTATGGTACTTATAGCTTTCAGCTCTCATTGCCCCTATCATAAGCATCTTGAAGTGATTAAGGTTAAAGTGAACAAACTATAGTGTACATGCTTGATGAAGTATAAGTTAGAAATATCATGTCCCTTGTATACGAGGGTCGCTCCTCATGCTACTCAAGTTTAGTCACCAGTAAGTTCTTGTCATTTTAAGTACATGTGTATCATAGAGAACTGCCAATGGGGTACCCCTTTCCCGATGATACGGAAGAATCCCCATATCAAAATGACAAGGCAAGCAGACAACGAGCATCTCAGCAATCTTCTTATTTACCATGGGAATATGGTGCTTTTTTTATCTCTTTCCTCTTTTCATAATCTCTTTTTTTCTCTTTTTTCTCAATATAGTACTCTTTTTTCTCAATATAGGTCCTTTCCTAGATGCTACGATTGCTAGAACTATAGCTAGAAATACTGAAACTCCTAATGAAGAAGGGGATGCCTTGGGCATCCCCAAGCTTTGACGCTTGTACTTCTTGGATATTTCTTGGGGTGACACACGTGGCATCCCCAAGCTTGACCTTTAGTCCATCCTTCATCTCATTACTCATTCCTTCCATACACCTGAAATTTTTCCTTCATACAAAACTTCACACAATCTTTATTAGCAACATTAGTGCACTCAAGATAAATAAGTCTTAAGGTTCAGTTCTAACACCAAATAAACTTCCATTAGAATACTAGCTATTGTAGCACTTCCCTCTAAAAGCTCAATTCCCCAAAAGAACTCAAAAAGGAACCAACAAGAAGCAAATGCAGAAAATGGCAGAAATCTGTCAAAACAGACTAGCAGGTAAAGACGAATTTTTTCGAAGACCTTCTATTGCTCAAATAAAAAAGTGTTGAACTAAAGAAAGTTAGATAACAACCTGGGGCAGAAGCACAAAAATTCACGCCTCGAAAAGATGTACAGATATTTTACACGAATGTTTATGGTGAAGCACAGAAATCTGTTTCGGGACATCAACTTTCCCAATCATTACTTCTCTCTCATTAGAGGTTACTCTTGGCACAAAAAGCAAATAAAAAGGATAAGGAGAGGTTATTACAGAGGTAATAACTTCCAACAGTCATCTAAAACTTTTGGGTTATCTCCCAATAAGTACTTTTCTTTAACGCCTTTAAATTAGGCATAAGAAGCAAGAAAAAGAATCAAGTGTTCTTAAATGAAGAAGCATTAAAACCAAATTTCTTGCCCTTACCTCTCTTACTTTTATTCTTAACCTTGGGGAAAATATGATTGTTTGGTGGAGAAGAAAGGTGCATGGTCCCCTTTCCCACATCTATTATTGCTCCAAGGAGTTTTAATAGGGACCTTCCAAGTGTATTTTGTCCTTTTCCTACACATTCAATAACAAGATAATTAGTAGAAATCATTTTCCCAAGGATCTTTGTAAACACTCCTTCAGCTATTCCAAGAGGTAATATGGTAGCATTATTAGCAAGAGATATTTCTTTTCCTCCTTCAGTAAGCCCCAAGTATTCAGAGATTCATAAATATCTTTGGGCATAAGACAAAATTCAGACATGATATCACAGCGAGCTTGAAAAGTTTCAGTGTTTATCTCAATCTTTACTGTAGGGAGCCACTTTGATGGTTCAGAATTTATTGGGACATAATTGTGATGCTCCCTAAGCATATTATAACAATCTTTTAAGCTAGTAGTGCTAGTCTCAAGAGTGTTCAATCTAGCAAATATTCTTGCGAAGGAAATATCAGTTTGGCTAGGCAAGTTGTAAGTGAGGATCAATTTCTTTATAGCATTTATAGCATCATACTCATTACATTGGAGGAAATCTCCTCCCACAACAACATCTAAAGCATATCTATAGCAAAGAGCAATTCCAAGGTAAAAACTGCTAAGGAACAAACTTTGAGTCATTTTAGGCTCAGTTTTTTCATGTAGATCAGAGGTTCTAGACCAAGCTTCCTTAAAACTTTCCTAAATTCCTTGTTTAAAAGTGAAAATCATTTCCTCGGGTGACATAGTGATTGGAGCAAGGCTAGACATAATGGCAACTTAGGATAGGAACTAATTTTTTTGTGTGTTTTAAAATAAGAAAGCAAACTAGTAAAACCAATTTTTGTGTGTTTTTGATAAAGAAACAAGCAAACAAAACAAAAAGAAACTAAGAAAAACAAAAATAACAAAGTAAAGAGATTGGTTATGAGGGACTCCCCTTGTCAAGATGTCCTTGACTCCCCGACAACGGCGCCAGAAAAATGCTTGATGGCTCGATGTGCGCCTATAAAATGCTGGTGCGATGTTGATGTAGAGCTCGTTGGGAACCCCAAGAGGAAGGTATGATGAGCACAGCAGCAAGTTTCCCTCAGTTATGAAACCAAGATTTAATCGAACCAGTAGGAGCAAGGAAACACCCCAAAGATGTTGCTAGCTGAGCCTTGGCAGGGCGCACTACCTGTGCTAGTAGCAACGTGGAGACCTGCACAACACAACCACAGAAATTTGTCCCCAACTTGCGATGAGGTTGTCAATCTCACCATGTTTTGCGGAAAACAAAGGATTAAACATATCGAATGGAAAGAAGTAAAAGTTTGCAGAAAGTAAACACAAAGCAGTAAAAGATTGTAGATTGTATGTAAAACAAAAGGACCGGGATCCATAGTTCACTAGAGGTGGCTCTCCTTAAGATAGATAACATGCTGGGTGAACAAATTACAGCGGGGCAATTGACAAACATCGAGAAAGCAATACATGCATATACTAATCATCTTGACTCCTTTGAGATTCGATTGGGCATTACAACATTATACATAGACCGCCATCCAACTGCATCTATGACTAATAATCCACCTTCAGGTTATCATCCGAACCCCCTCCAGTATTAAGTTGCAAGCAACAGATTATTGCTTTACGAACTGCGTGTAAAGTAAACAATACAATTGTTCTATGAACAAAGGATTGTTGTTTTATCCCTAGTACCAATAGCACATCTAGTACCTTAGAGATTTATGTCACTTCCCCAGATTACCAGAGGCATGAACCCACTATCGAGCATAAATACTAACTCTTGGAGTTGCTAGTGTCTACTTGGCCAAGATAGCTACTAACAACGGAAAGCATGCAAGATCACAAATAACAAAGACATGATAGAATCAATAATCAATCTTTAATAGCATCTCAATATCCATCGGATCCCGCAAACACAACATGCAGAATTACAAATAGATGATCTTGATCATGAACGGAGCTCACAAGATCTAGACATGAAAGCACAAAGGAGAACCAGCCATCTAGCTACTACATGGATCCGTAGTCCAAGGATGAACTACTCACGCATCACACCGGAGGCTTGCATGGTGATGAAGAAGGCCTCTAGGGTGAATTCCCCTCTCCGGCAGGGTGCCGGGAAGAGCTTCAGATCCCTCCCGATCTAGGGATGGAGATGACGGCGGCTACAGACTCTTTCGTGGATTTTTGATCAGGTACTTAGGGTTTTCATCCCAAGGGCATCCTATAGGCGGAAGGGGAGGCCGAGGGGGTGCTAGAGGCGGCCATACCACCCCTGGCCTTGGGCCAGAGGCTGGCAGGTGGTGTGGTGTCCCCAGCCCCTCTCGTCGTGCATCTGGCATCTGATGACTTCCGGAAAAATAGGCACTTTGGCTGTTGTCCTGTCCAATTCCGAGAATATTCATTTTCTGACTTTCCTGGAACCAAAAACAGTAGAAAACAGGCTGAGCTTTCTACCATGAGTGGCTTGTTTTCTGATGATATTAAGATGCGCACCTACTTTGTTGCTAAGATTTTCCATTTTTCACTGAAAGGGGGAGCTAAAACTTGGTTTAGTAATTTACCTCCTGGATCTATTGATAGCCCTGATTGCTTGATTAGTACTTTCCTGCAGAAATATTTTCCTCCTAGTGCTAGACATGATATTTTGCAGGAACTTTTTGATTTTAAACAGGGAGAAAAAGAGATATTCCCTGAATCATGGGCAAGGTTTTGAGCTTTGATTCATGCACAGGCTGGATGTCCATTACCTAAGAATGAGCTTCTTGATATATTTTATAATTGACTAACTAAAGAATCTAGGACATACCTAGATAGTTGTGCTGATTGTGTTTTCAGGAATAGGACTCCCAAGGAAGCTGAGAAATTAATGGCTAAAATAAGCAAGAATTATGAATATTGGACGCCTCCTGAACTAGCTATACCTGAAACAATTATACCCGAACCAGCTATACCGGCGCCTATACCATCATCTAAGAAGAGGGGAGTTATTGAATTGAATGATGAAGTTATGAAGGAAGCTAAGAAATGTCTTAAGGAGAAGGGAATTAAAGCTGCAGATGTCGAGAATTTACCTCCTATAGAAGAATTATGTAAGCCAATTCCCCATTCATCCACTATTGAGGTACACTCTCTCCAACACTTTGATGAAGGTGATATCCCTTACTCTAAACCTCCTGATCAATGCTTAGAAGAATTCAATATTTTTATTGTTAAGCAAGATAATTTTAATAAAAGGGTGCAAAATTATCTAATGGAAAACACTAGAGCTATTGTTGAGTTAAAAGATATTGTGGAAAGAACCTCTAATGATGTTAAAATGATTGTTAAACATTTTCAAATGGTTCAAACTCAAATAGATCAACTTATTAAAGTGCAAAAAGACTTGCTAGTTAATGCTGCCAAGGAAAAACATGCTTATGAGATTGGAACTAGAAGTGGTGCTGCTACCCAGGATCCTCTATATGCTGAGGGGCATCCCAAAATAATTGAGCAGGATTCTTAACAAGCTGAAAATAGTGGTACAACTCGTAAGAAAAGAAAAAAGAAACATAAAAGTATTGTAGAACCCTCTGAACCTACTAAAGATCCGAATAGTATATTTGTCTCTGATGCTGAAACTGAAAGTGGTAACGAAGAAAATGATGTTCCTGATAAAGAAAAAGTTGAAGAAGAACATGAAAAGCACACTAAGAATACTAAATACACTAAAGAAGATTTTGTTGCTAAGAAACATGGTTGTGAAAGAGAGCCTTGGGTCCAAAAATCTATGCCTTTCCCTAATAAGAAACACAAGTCAAAGGAAGATGAACACTATAATAAGTTTTGTGAGTGGATGCAACCTTTATTCTTGCAAATTCCTTTGACTAATGCTATTAAATTGCCTCCTTACTCAAAGTATATGAAGGATATTGTCTCGAATAAAAGGAAGATCCCTAATGAAGAAATTTCTACTTTGCTTGCTAATTATTCCTTTAATGGTAAGGTTCCAAAGAAACTTGGAGACCCAGGGATTCCAACTATTCCTTGGTCTATTAAAAATAGTTATGTTAGAACTACTTTGTGTGATTTGGGAGCAGGAGTTAGTGTCATGCCTTTTTCTCTCTATAAGAGACTTCAACTTGCAAAACTAATACCAACTGATATATCTTTGCAAATGGCTGATAAATCTACCACTATTCCTATTAGTATATGTGAGGATGTACCTATTCAAGTGGCTCATAATTGCTTGATATTAACTGATTTTGTTGTGCTTGAAATGCCCGAAGATGATAATATGTCTATTATTCTTGGGAGACCTTTTCTTAATACTGCAGGAGCTGTTATTAATTGTAATCAAGGAAAGGTGACCTTCAATGTTAATGACAAGGAACATACTGTCTATTTCCCCAAGAAGATTGATAGGACTTATGGTTTAAATTTGATTGAACATATTGAGGGCATTCAAGTTGGAGAAATATATTGTCCCATACCAAGAGAAAAATTTGAAACTATTTTGATTGGGACCATTGCTATCAAAGTTGAGGTAACATAATCATTAATGAAATACAAAGTTTTGTTTCATACAAAATTGTTTTGGTAACAAGACCTGATCAACCCTGTTAACAAAAGGGTTTCATTGAACAAAACAATGTTTTCACCATGATTATCTCCGCTTACTTCTATTCTCTCCATTTTAGTTTTTGCTTTCGTTTAGTTTTGTTTTATTTTGTTAGTTGCTCGCATGTTAGAGTGTTTTAGAACTTTTGTAATTTTAGCCTTGTTTTGTCTTTGCATCATTCCAGAAACCTTTTCCTGTCCGAAAATCATGCATTCATACCTGAAAATTGCTCAAAAATAAAGTGTCTCGAAAAATTCCAGAAAATTAATATTAAATTTTTACGTGAAAAAAGGGGCAGAGGAGTGCCTGGAAGGTACCAGGGGGGCCCACCAGGAAGGCACAGTTTAAATTTTAGAATAGAAGATGAATGAGCATCAACTAATCCAACATGAACTGAGGGTGCCTGAGGTTATGAAGGTTCATGTAAGATCTCACCATAATAAGGTAAGATCCCTATGATTGCAGTGCTAGTCCCTGGATCGAAATGCTAGCACCCACATTTTAAGATGAAGTACACAGAAACAAAGGTCATTATTACATCGCATATCCAAGAATATAATAGTTCTTACAACACAGTTAGCCCAAGGTTAACATTATTCAAGGTTCACAAGACATAGTATAATAATAGAGTCTTTTGTCTTAATGCGCCATAAGCAAACATGTCGAGTGTAGACCCGTAACCGTACTCATCATCAGAGTAACCTGCAACATAATAAGTTACAGCCACAAAGGGCCAATACATTTGGAATTGTATTGGCAAGTGATACCATAGTTACTTAGTAAAATCCAACAACTACATGAATATATGGCTAAGTGTGGTTTTGGTTGACTTTGCTAAAAACAAGGTTTTATCTTATAGTTTTTGAAGAGTAGGGTTTCTCTTCCAAAACACTAAGGTACCATTGATAGACATCAATGAACCTCTACCCTTGTTCACCCACAAGTTTTAACTTAGAGAAATTTTGAGATTATTGAACTGCTTCTCTGTCTTGACGCTCAAAAATTGTCCATAACTGGGGACACGGCTAAGTACTTAGTTTTACCCTCTCGAGAGGTGGTGCACTTTCCCCACAATACTCGACATGCATCGAGATGAGGCTTTTCAGAAGCAATCCCTCAGACCACCACAGACGCATTCCATCCTATCATATCTAACACCCTCTATCCGTCTGGCTGAGTTCTTGTAACTTAGTCGGTCAAGGCAGAGCCCATATGCCATGTGGCTGCATTGGAAGCTTCGTGACAAGAACGTCTCCAATCTCTTTGTTCCTGGGTGGCCGTCCACAAGTGTGATACACCAGCTGACCATAGACATGGCCCCTGAGTAACCACTCAACATAATCCAAGCAAGTCCCATTCCACCTAAGTGTTTCATTTACATTAGTTGTTTTTTTAGTCAAACCAAAATAATATATCTCCATACTATCTTGATATGAATTTACACCCACGAATTCTAATAGAATGGCTAAGCACTCTAGCATATGATGTATTTCAACTAGGAAATACTACCAAGATATAATCTATAGGATAGCATAGCATAGTAACATATAAATAATCCTACCATGCTAAGATCTACAAAAATAGCACTAATACAATAGTGAAAATAATAGGACATAAGATGAAATATCACTTGCCTTGGTAGCTAGGGGAATAGGTACAATCCTCACAGCAACAAACTTCACAATCCACACAATATACACAATGAATAATCCAACAACAATAATTCAATCAATATAGCATCACAAAAATATGAATGCATGCAAAATGCAATGATATAATCAAAACTCTAAAACTTACAGAGTCTACAGTACATATGTTAAAATACTCTATCTAAAGGCATAAGGAATACCTAAAAACAATTTATGAAGTAATTTTTTATGGGCAAAATACTACTAAAAAGGTTCTGCCTATAAATCCAATTTTCCAGAAGCAAAACTATGAAATAAGGCCTCAACAATAAAGGTCTCATTTTTCTGAATCCATAGACACCAAATTTGCATTTTTCTGATTTGTGGATCAAAAGTTATTGAATTTCTAAGTTTAATAAATATTCTGTCTATTTTTCTAATTAAACAGATGCTCTGGCTGACGTGGCGCAATCTTATTGGCCCGTACCGATTCGGTCGAATTGATCACTGCGGGCCTTTGGATTATAAGTGGCAACGGACGAACCAGATTAGCCCGTACCGCTTCGGTTAGAGGTCTAATCCTAGCCGCTGGTGACAAATCGGATGGCGCTCAGCACGTGGCCAAGAACCGGTGGCGCTGGCTCTCTCTGCGGCGGTGGCGCGTCAGACGGCGGTGTGCCGACGATTCTAAAGGGGGTAGGGGTCCGTGGACTATTACCAGAGGTTGCTGCGGTCGAGGTGGTCTCGGTGATGGTCGTGGTGGAGAGAGGGGTGCTCAGCCTCGTTCTCGATTCCTCGCTGAAGCTCCTGCCGACGGTGGAGTTCACGTCCTCGAGACGGAGGCGTTGATCTAGGGCTCGAGCAGACAAAGAAAGGGGTTAGCAAGGTGCGCCCGGTCCAGTACCGTCTAGTAGTGGCCAAAAAGGGGCGGCGGGAACCCTAGTCTCACCGAAGAAGTCGACGGACGGGGGCGGCAGAGTGAAAACGCCGGCGATGATCGAGTCGTGAAAGCGACACAGGGGCCAGGGTTAAAAGGTGTGTCAGAGCGTCGCGGAGAGGATAGATTAAAAGGCGGGGCGAGGGAAGGTCAACCTTCACCGGAATCATCGCCGGAGTGTCGTCGGTGTGCGACGGTTCAAGCTAGAAATTGGAGAGCCTGGGGGCTCTCTAGGGGTGGCGACTGAGGGGAAACCGAAGAGGAGGGAGAGGGGATTAAGAAGGAGGGGTCGCAGTGGAGATTTAATTCGTGCAACA
Organism: Avena insularis; assembly: GCA_023614405.1. Classification (NCBI taxonomy): domain Eukaryota; kingdom Viridiplantae; phylum Streptophyta; class Magnoliopsida; order Poales; family Poaceae; genus Avena; species Avena insularis. Next base: position 537,577,528 of record CM042684.1, read on the forward strand.
CTCGAATTTGTTTCGATTTAGAAATGGCAGAGAGGGAAGGTGGCCAGTTCGTACCGTGGTGGAAGAAGATGAGGTGGAGGGTGACGGGGCAGTGGGGCCAGGGTGTAAGTGAGAGGGGCATGCAGGGGGTTGGTGAGAGAAAGAAAGAGGGGGAAGGGGTGGCCCGGGTGGGCTGTTGGGCTGGGTTGGGCCGAATAGGCCATATGCTGCTGCTGCATCTTTTTTTCCCTTTTCTTTTTCCCTTTTAGTTTTTCTTTTCCTAGGTTTTGAATTTAGCAAAAGGGTTCCAAATTGCCTCAAAACTTCACCAAAATTTTGGGGGACAAACTAAATGCAATGCAACACATGCCATGATGATATGAGTGCAATGATGATGGTTTTTAGATGAAAATTTTGGGATGTTACAAATCTAACCCGCTTAAGATGAATCTCGCCGTCGAGATTTGGGTTGGCTAGAAAATAGGTGAGGGTGATCTCTCCGAAGTTCATCCTCTCGGTTCCCACATTGCTTCTGATTCAGTGTGATGGTTCCACTGCACTTTGCAGAATTTGATCGTCTTGGTATGTGTAATTCTTTCTGCTGTCTCCAGAATCTTAATAGGTTTCTCTTCATAAGTGAGATCATTCTCTAGCTGAACCTCTTCTAATGGTATAGTGTCTTTCAACGAAGTTTCTTCCATTTCCGAGTGACACTTTTTCAGCTGACTGACATGAAATACATTATGAACTGCTGATAGAGATTATGGTAATTCTATCTCATATGCCACTTCTCCTTTGCGGCTCAAAATCTTGAAGGGTCCTACATAGTGTGGTGCTAATTTTCCTTTGATTCCAAATCTCTTCACACCACAAAGTGGTGATACTCTGAGATAAGCTCTATCACCAACCTCATAGGTGACTTCTCTATGTTTTGGATCTGCATAGCTCTTTTGTTGAGATTAGGCTACCTTTAGCCTATCCCTCACCATCTTGACTTTCTCTTCGGCCTCCTTGATTAGGTCTGGTCCAAACAAATTTCTTTCTCATACTCCATTCCACAACAATGGTGTAGTACACTTCCTTCCATAAAGGAATTCAAACGGAGCCATTTCTATGCTTGATTGATAGCTATTATTGTAGGAAAACTCCATGTATGGTAGACTTTCATCCCAACTAGATCCGTAGTCTAACGCACAAGCTCTTAGCATATCTTCCAATATCTGATTGGTCCTTTCTGTCTGCCCATCAGTCTGTGGATGAAATGCAGTGCTGAATTCTAGTCGAGTTCCCAATGACTCGTGAAGTTGTCGCCAAAAGTGCGAAGTAAATTGAGTTCCTCTATCTGACACAATACTCTTAGGAACCCCATGTAAACATACAATTCTATTCATGTATATCTTGGCTAGCTTGGCACTTGTGTAAGTGGTCTTCACCGGTATGAAATGAGCCACTTTTGTCAAGCGATCAACAATAACCCATATAGAATCGTATCCAGATTTAGTCCTTGGCAGTCCGGTGATAAAATCCATACCTATTTTATCCCATTTCCAATCACGTATTGGCAGTGGTTGTAATAATCCCGCTGATTTCTGATGTTCTGCCTTTACACGACTACACACGTCGCACAAGGCAATGTGCTCTGCTATATCCTTCTTTAAATTATTCCACCAGAATCTTTCCTTAACATCCATATACATCTTGGTGTTGCTAGGATGAATTGAATACGGTGAATTGTGAGCTTCTTGTAAGATCAACTTCTTAAGCTCAAGATCCTGCGGAATATAGATACATTTTTCATACCATAAGGTTCCTTGTTCGTCTACATGAAATCCTTTTGCCTTGCCTTCACTAATTTTGCTTTTGATTTCTTCTATTTCTTTGTCCATCTTTTGAGCTTCTTGGATTCTGTTCATCAGTGTGGGCTGCACTTCCAAGGATGCAAGGTATCCTTCAGGCACTATCTCTAATCTCCACTCCCTAAATTGGGCACATAACTCTTCCGGTAATTCTCCTTTATTGAGGCCATTTACATAAACCTTGCGGCTTAATGCACCAGCTACGACATTTGCCTTTCCAGGATGGTATTGCAAACTTAAGTCGTAGTCCTTGATAAGTTCTAGCCATCTTCTTTGTCTCATGTTGAGTTCCTTCTGTGTAAAAATGTATTCTAGACTCTTGTGATCGCTGAACATTTCACAACGCTTTCCCATAAGATAATGCCTCCATGTTTTTAAAGCATGCACAACTGATGCCAACTCTAGGTCATGAGTAGGATAGTTAACTTCATGATTTTTGAGTTGCCTTGATGCATAAGCTACAACCCTACCTTTCTGCATTAGTACACCTCCTAGTCCTTGGTGAGATGCATCACAATAGACTTGAAAGTCTTTCTCAAGATCTGGCAAACACAACACTGTTGCTGACACTAACTCTTCTTCAACTCCTGAAAACTGGCTTCACATGCTTCTGTCCAGTTAAACTTCTTCTCTTTCTTTAGCATATCAGTCATAGGCTTTGCTATCTTTGAGAAATTTTCAATGAACCTCTGATAGTATCCTGCTAGGCCAAGGAAACTAAGGATTTCTTTAACTGTTTTAGGAGGTTCCCATTCTGTTATAGCTGCCACTTTTGCTGGGTCAACAACTATACCACTTCCAGATACTATATGCCCAAGAAAACCTACTTCATTCAGCCAAAATTCACATTTACTGAATTTGGCATATAGTTTGTGTTCCCTGAGTTTCTCCAGAATTAGGCACAAATGTTCTTCATGTTCTTCGTTGCTCTTGGAATATACCAATATGTCATCGATGAATACCACTAAAAACTTGTCAAGAAATTCCATGAATACCTTATTCATCATGTTCATGAAATATGTCGGTGCATTTGTCAATCCAAACGGCATCACTGTATATTCATACAACCCATATCTAGTGGTAAATGCAGTCTTTGGTATATCATGTTCTCTAATCTTTAGTTGGAAGTATCCTGATCGAAGATCAATTTTTGAGAACACACATGCTCCCTCTAGCTGGTCAAAAAGATCATTTATTCTAGGTAGGGGATATTTATTCTTTATGGTCACTTCATTAAGTGATCAATAGTCTATGCATAGTCTTTGACTTCGGTCCTTCTTCTCAACAAACAAAACTGGTGCTCCCCAAGACGAAGAACTTGGTTGGATAAATCCCCTTTTCAACTGTTCTCCCAGCTGTTTCTTGAGTTCTTTTAACTCGTCCACTGACATTTTGTAAGGTCTCTTCGCTATAGGTCCAGTTCCTGGTAGTAGGTCTATCAGAAACTCCACATCCCTATCTGGTGGCATGCCAGGTAATTCTTCTGGGAACACATCCGGGTACTCCTTCACTATTGGTACTCTGTCTGGGCTAACCCCCTTAAGAGAATTAACCTTGCTCCCCTTGGGTTCAAAGTTAGACTTGAACCTGATCCGTTTCTTTTCTGGGTGGTGAGCATAACAGTTCGTTTGGCACAATCAATCACTCCCTCATAACATGCCAACCGGTCCATCCCTAATATTACATCTAATCCTTGGGACTCTAGGATTATTAAATTAACTGGAAACTTGTTCTTTCCAATCTTTAGGATTATCTGTCGGCACCCAGAATTTACTATGATTTCTCCACCCGGGGAGCTTACCTTAATGGGACATCCAATAGTTTTAGTGGAGAGTTTGTTTTTGACTACAAATGCTCTTGAAATGAATGAATGCGATGCGCCGGTATTGAAAAGGATAAGTGCAGGAAAGGAATTATCTTGAACTTACCGATCACGACATCAGATCCTTCTTGAATTTCCTCCACACTGATGTGATTCACATGACCCATTTGAAATGGGTTCGGCTTCCCCATCAGCCTTCTTCTCTGGGCATTCATTAGCATAGTGCCCTATCTTCTTGCACTTGAAACATTCCACCTGACTAATGTCTTTCTTTGCTGGCTGATTGTGACGATTCTGACCATTTTGGTTCCCATGGCCATGACCATTGTGGTTATTCATGTACCCAACTTTCTTGTGTCCACGATGATTGTTTCCATCATGGTGGTGGTTATTGTTATGATGGTTGTTATGATTCCCATTCTTGTGGAATCCAGAACTCCCGCTTCCTTCACCATGAGAACGCTTGTGAGGTGATCCTGATCCGAACTTATCAAAATGGTGCTTCCTCTTTCTACCTTCCACTTGCTTCATCTTGTTTTCTAGGATGGTAGCTTTATCACACAGAGATTGATAGGTTGGAACATAAGCAACATATAGTTGCATAGATATTCCATCATTCAACCCATCAAGGAATTTCTCCTTTCTCTTTGTGTCAGTGTCAACATCATCAGGTGAAAAACGTGATAGATTGTTGAACTCTTTGATGTATTCAGAAATACTACGGTGGCATTGTTTGAGGTTGTGAAACTCCTTTTTCTTCAACCCCATTATTCCAGAAGAGATGTGAGTGGTCTGAAATCCATCCTCAAACATTGCCCAAGTTACTTCTTCGATAGGGTGAGTAACTTGGAAATTGTCCCACCAAGTAGCTGCATGACCTTCCAGTAAGTGTGGTGCAAATATGACTTTTTCTGCATCAGTGCATCCAACTGTGACTAAGTCCTTATTCACAGAGCATAGCCGGTCATTTGCTACAATGGGATCAGTGGTACCAGAGAACTTAGCAGGTCTCAGCCTTAGAAATCTTGTGAGCATATCAAGAGGTGGTGGATTATTCTAGTTGTTGTTATTGTTATTGTTGTTGTTCTGATTCTGGTTCGCCATGAACTGAGTCATCATCTGCATCAACTGTGTCTGTGCAGCCATCATTTGCTGCATTCCATTGCCATTGTCGTTGTTATCCTCATTGTTTCAATGGGGAGGCATCTCTGGGTTTAATAAGGATAAGTAATGATAGATAACCCAAGTAAAATAACAACAATCAAACAAACAAGCACATGTAGGTTCAACATCACGACAATAATAGAGTTTGCGAAAATAAACATACTAGCATAGTCACCCACAAGTCGGTATGATCTATGCGACTCAATAATAAAATGATATATAGATGGATATCACTACTCCTCCATGTCGACTTCCTCCTCCACTAGTGCAAGTCCTGCTGCGGTGAATCCTACCTTGTATTCGTCCAAGCTTGTAGACAAAGCATCGATCTTCGCCTGGAAATCTCTCTTCTGTGTGCGTAGCCTCTCTATCACCTCGTGATCCGCCTCCAGCTCAATGTCCTCAAGCTCTAAGTCGGTCTCCAAGTCTCTAATCTTCTTATTCTTCTCCTGAACCCTCTTCTCTTGTCTCTTGAATTTCTTCTCCTGGTCTTCAAACTTCTTGTCCATTTCCTTGATTCGCTTCTCCTGTTCCTGGAAGGCCTTGTCCTTCTCCTTAAGTTGGACTCGTAGTTCATCGTTGCTAAGCATCACATTAGACCTATCAGTATCCAGGTTCCTGATAAGTCTCTCTAAGTCCTGGAGGTGGTGACGCACGGGCTTGATAGTCTCCTTAGTGGCCTCGTCCAACACAATAGGCTCTCTGTCCTCATCGCGTCTCCCAAAGAAGTGAAAGTAGTGGCTCTTGATCTCGGAAGAGTGACGTCCACATAGGCGTCCCAACAGCTCCTGCATAGCGACATCGAGGCCCCTCTCCAAGTCATCATGGATTATCTTGACGACGATCTCCTTAGTTTGGGGCTCTGTCTCGCGTCCTGGCTGGGTAACTCTGAATCCCCATAAGTCCTTCCTCTGAAATTTCCTCAGCTAAAGTCCCTTAATGGTAGGGATTGGAAGAGCGAGCACATGGACGAGCTCCATCATGTGAGTCCCGAAGCGAGTTCCCTTGAAATCCTCGGTCGTGCTATAGACAAAACTCGGCATCTTTTGCATAGTATGGGGAAAATTAGTAATAACACAAGTCTAGAGAAAGAAAACACAAGTCACAATAGATGCAAAGATAACTTAAAATCAACCAACAAAACATTCCTCAAACCAAGTAGCAATACATTGTTCAACTCAAGCAATCAAGGTTCCAAACATAACTTATTTTTGCCATACCACATAGGTCGGTATGATCAAAATACTAACGTGATAAAACGCTAAGTGTGGTGGTCCAACTAGTATCTCACTCCTTATTAACCAAGGTAGAAATCTGGGCGTCCTTGGCTGCAATCTATTTGTCTTGCTCGCATAACTCCAAAGCCAAGTCTATGATGTCCTTACTTAGTCGTTTTACCGTGGCCCTTGAATCTTGGATGCGACGTTTCTCCTCCTTGAGATACTCCTGGGTATTGAGCATTCTATACTTAAGTCTTTCCCTAAGTTCCTCAATGGCTTTCCACGTAGCATTCCTTGCAGAGTCAAAGAATGACGTGTGCATTTCAGAGTTGGTGAACATGCAGAATCCCATACTCTTTGGATCATCTTCCTTGTTCTTATATAAATGGAGTTGCGCCCACCAATACTCTTGTCCTTCATCTAACACAGGAAATCCCTTGTACATGGCTTCACCATCCATCCCCAAGCCGATCATGAGGTTCTTGAGTGCCTTGGGAAATTCCGTCTCACACTCAAGTGTCATAGTCATCAGTGGTCCCTTCTTGATAGATTCATTGATGGTGGACATCTACAAAAATAGATGAGGAAGGATGATAAGGAAAAGTTTTACGAGATGAAAAGACAAGTGTAAAATTTGAAATAGAGTTATTTTTCCTAAGGGTTTTCCTTAGTCTAATCCAACCTAGGGTCACGAACCTACAGGCAACACAGTGCTCTGATACCATCTGTAAGATCTCACCATAATAAGGTAAGATCCCTGTGATTGCAGTGCTAGTCCTTGGATCGAAATGCCAGCACCCACAGTTTAAGATGAAGTACACAGAAACAAAGGTCATTATTACATCGCATATCCAAGAATATAATAGTTCTTACAACACACTTAGCCCAAGGCTAACATTATTCAAGGTTCACAAGACATAGTATAATAATAGAGTCTTTTGTCTTCATGCGCCACAGGCAAACATGTCGAGTGTAGACCCGTAACCGTACTCATCATCAGAGTAACCTGCAACATAATAAGTTACAGCCACAAAGGGTCAATACATTTGGAGTTGTATTGGCAAGTGATACCATAGTTACTTAGTAAAATCCAACAACTACATGAATATATGGCTAAGTGTGGTTTTGGTTGACTTTGCTAAAAGCAAGGTTTTATCTTATAGTTTTTGAAGAGTAGGTTTTCTCTTCCAAAACACTAAGGTACCATTGATAGACATCAATGAACCTCTACCCTTGTTCACCCACAAGTTTTAACTTAGAGAAATTTGGATGAGGAGATTATTGAACTGCTTCACTGTCTTGACGCTCAGAAATTGTCCATAACCGGGGACACGGATAAGTACTTAGTTTTACCCTCTCAAGAGGTGGTGCACTTTCCCCACAAGACTCGACATGCATCGAGATGAGACTTTTCAGAAGCAATCCCTCAGACCATGTCAGACGCATTCCATCCTATCATATCTAACACCCTCTGTCCGTCTGGCCGAGTTCTTGCAACTTAGTCGGTCAAGGCAGAGCCCATATGCCATGTGGCTGCACTAGAAGCTTCGCGACAAGAACGTCTCCAATCTCTTTGTTCCTCGGTGGCCGTCCACAAGTGTGATACACCAGCTGACCATAGACATGGCCCCTGAGTAACCACTCAACATAATCCAAGCAAGTCACATTCCACCCAGGTGTTTCATTTACATTAGTTGTTTTCTTAGTCAAACAAAAATAATATATCTCCATACTATCTTGATATGAATTTACACCCACGAATTCTAATAGCATGGCTAAGAACTCTAGCATACGATGTATTTCAACTAGGAAATACTACCAAGATATAATCTATAGGATAGCATAGCATAGTAACATATAAATAATCCTACCATGCTAAGATCTACAAAAATAGCACTAGTGCAATAGTGAAAATAATAGGACATAAGATGAAATATCACTTGCCTTGGTAGCTAGGGGAATAGGTACAATCCTCACAGCAACAAACTTCACAATCCACACAATCTACACAAAGAACAATCCAACAACAATAATTCAATCAATATAGCATCACAAAAATATGAATGCATGCAAAATGCAATGATATGCTCAAAACTCTAAAACTTACAGAGTCTACAGTACATATGTTAAAATACTCTATCTAAAGGCATAAGGAATACCTAAAAACAATTTATGAAGTAATTTTTTATAGGCAAAATACTCCTAAAAAGGTTCTGCCTATAACTCCAATTTTCCAGAAGCAAAACTGTGAAATAAGGCCTCAACAATAAAGGTCTCATTTTTATGAATCCATAGACACCAAATTTGCATTTTTCTGATTTGTGGATCAAAAGTTATTCAATTGCTAAGTTTAATATATATTCTGTCTATTTTTCTAATTAAACAGACGCTCTGGCTGACGTGGCGCAATCCTATTGGCCCATACCGATTCGGTCGGATCGATCACTGCGGGCCGTTGGATTATCAGTGGCAACGGACGAACCAGATTAGCCCGTACCGCTTCGGTTAGAGATCTAATCCTAGCCGCTGGTGACAAATCGGACGGCTCGCAAGACGCGGGCCAAGAACCGGCGCTGGCCTCTCAGGCATCGGTGGTGCGTCGGACGACGCTGTGCCGACGATTCTAAACGGGGTAGGGGTCCATGGACTATTACCAGAGGTTGCCGCGGTCGAGGTGGTCTCGGTGATGGTCGCGGTGGAGAGAGGGGTGCTCTGCCTCGTTCCCGATTCCTCGCTGAAGCTCCTGTCGACGGTGGAGTTCACGTCCTCGAGACGGCGGTGTTGATCTAGGGCTCGAGCAGACAAAGAAAGGGGTTAGCAAGGTGCGCCCGGTCCAGTACTGTCTAGTAGTGGCAAAAAAGGGGCGGCGGGAACCCTAGTCTCACCAGAAAAGTCGATGGACGGTGGCGGCAGAGTGAAAACGCCGGCGATGATCGAGTCGACGACCTGGGGCAAGAAAAAGCGTGTGGCCAGGGTTAAAAGGTGTGTCAGAGCGTCGCGGAGAGGATAGATTAAAAGGCGGGGCGAGGGGAGGTCAACCTTCACCGGAATCGTCACCGGAGTGCCGTCGGTGTGCGGCGGTTCAAGCTAGAAATTGGAGAGCCTAGGGGCTCTCTAGGGGTGGCGACTAAGGGGAAACCGAAGAGGAGGGAGAGGGGATTAAGAAGGAGGGGTCACAGTGGACATTTAATTCATGCAACACTCGAATTTGTTTTGATTTAGAAACGACAGAGAGGGGAGGTGGCCAGTTCGTACCGTGGTGGAAGAAGATGAGGTGGAGGGTGACGGGGCAGTGGGGCCAGGGTGTAAGTGAGAGGGGCGTGCAGGGGGTTGGTGAGAGAAAGAAAGAGGGGGAAGGGGTGGCCCGGGTGGGCTGTTGGGCTGGGTTGGGCCGAATAGGCCAGATGCTGCTGCTGCATCTTTTTTTCCCTTTTCTTTTTTTCCTTTTAGTTTTTCTTTTCCTAGGTTTTGAATTTAGCAAAGGGTTCCAAATTGCCTCAAAACTTCACCAAATTTTTGGGGGACAAACTAAATGCAATGCAACACATGCCATGATGATATGAGTGCAATGATGATGGTTTTCAGATGAAAATTTTGGGATGTTACGGTTCACTGAGAGGAGGAAGTTTTTCCTTCCATCTATCCATGTTACGAATTCATGAGGGCTGCAGGAATTTCCCAGGGCTTCCATACTTTGGTTGCTAATGCAGGACTGGATCACTTTGTGGAGGATGAACCCTGTCAATTTGTGAAACTAACTATGTCCGTAGTGCAGGACTTTCAATTTAGTCACTCTTTGCCTAACCCTATGGTCCATTACAAAATTTACAATATAGCTGTCGACCTCTCTCTTGATGACTTTTGTGCATCTATTAATGTACCTCAGTGGGGATCATGTGGAAGGATTAAAGAGCGACCTGCACCACTCATGGATTTGTACGCAGAAATTTGCCAAGGAAGCAGCTTCTCGAAGGAGAACGGGAAAATCCGTAATATTCATCTCCCTTCTATTCTCTACTTTGCTTACTTTATTGCCAAGTGTGTTCTCGCTGGGAAAACTGCCAATAAGTTATCTTCATATGATCTAGCATTCATCTCTGCTACTCTTAAACGAGACAGGTCTTACAACTTGGGTGCTTTGATAGCTTTCCGTCTTGCTGCTAACCGCGAGAAAGGTGGAATTTGTGGGGGCCTCATAGCTTCTTGTTTACTAGCATTGCATGGTTTAGTGCCTCATCATCTAGACCTACAGTTTCCCATAGAAAGGCTTGATCTTAATTCCATGATACAACATACATTTGTTTCTTCTTGGGCTAGTTTGAGTGAGTTGTCTTATGAAATAACCTTTCTCAAAGCTGGTTGGAGAAGGAGCAAGTCCGAGCGTGTTGTTCTTTTGCCTGCACCTGTTTTGTTTAACCTTGATAACAGGGTAGGATGGTCCCTCACGGAGGAGTTTGATACGTACTTGGGAGAGCTCTCTCAATAGGAGCAGGATACTAGAAGGAAGGTCACAGATGATTCGGTCCAGCCCTCGAATGAGGGGGAATCTTCATATCAGCGGCCTACCTATGACTGGGGAGCTTCTTCTTCTTCCCAAGGGCCCAAGTACGATCATTCTTACAATGACCCGCCTGCCTGGAACCCTTACTCGTATCTAGATTGATACCCACTTAGGCCAAAAGCCTAAGCTTGGGGGGCGGTACACCGACATCACACTCATCTCCATATCATTTTGCGTCGGTACTTTGTATATTCATGTTTCGTTCTCTTCTTAGTTTTTGTCCTTTCTTTTCTTTTGCTTTCTAAAACACAAAAAGACCAAAAATATTTCTGTTGTTTCTCTTTGTTTGCTTCTTCTTTTTGCCTTGGTTTTCTTTTTGCTTTGTTTGAACTATTCGAAAAACCCAAAAAGATTTTGCTTTGCTTGTTCTTCCTTTTGGTTCTTGCTTTAAAAAAATCAAAAAACACCAAAAATATTTGTTCTTCTTCTTTGGTTTTGTGAGTTTTGTTGCAGGGTTCAGCAGTCCTCAGTGGAATTTGGTTTCATATTATTATTCAAGCCACACAAGTGAAGGGAAATAATGAGGATTAATGACAACTTGAGGTGTGGTAAGAGGCTGGTGACGAACTCTATGTTTTCATTTTTGTACATATACTCATCATTGTGGGCATGCTTAGTCTGTTCATGTAGGGTGTATGTTATTTAGGGCTGCCTAGTAGTTCTTGCTTTCATATGATTAGTTCTAGCTTGATGATAGTTTATAGAATGTCATATGAATGTTTGCTTGCATTACTCCATTCATAACTTGGTATGACACTATGGTATCCTCCTCTGAGTGTTTCACTTGAATTGACTTGGCACATGCCCATGCATGCATATGACTGAAATAATCAATTAAGCCTCGATGAATTATTTTGCCTCAGGGGTCTTGAATCACTTTCGTGCCATGATTAGTCCTGTTTTGTTGCAAGCATGATTATGATAGTTATTGCTCTCTCGTTTGTCGCTCCCTTACTATTCCTAGCCTTCACTTACATTGAGTATGTCTTACTCGTGTTTCCAACTCCCTAAAACCAAATATTGCCAAAAGTGTCCACCATACCTACCTGTTAGCATCATTTGCTGTTCTGTGCATATTCAATATGCCTTCTTTTCTTCCAAATAAAATGTTTGCTTGTTATGAGAAAGTTAGTTAGTAAAGCTCTCACGAACTTGATGTCACACTTTATTTCCTGCACTTAATAAACCTGAACCATTGTGACTGTCCATGAAAGTTATATGCTTACAAATTATAGGTGGGATTAGCGAACTGGTCTTGTCACGGGGAACGCTTTCAACACCTGTAAATATATACCCAGTTGATATCATGCTCTTTTATTTGCGGATGTCGTCGGTGTGAATAAAAGGGGAGCTTGTAAGTCCATGGAGTTATGTATGTGTGTTAGAGAAATGCCTGGGCCGCCGGTCTAATCCATGCCTAATCATGGTGGAAACCTGCAGCGTAACCATAATGAGTATCTATGAAGCATTCTTCTTATAAAAAAAGATAGATAGCTATTGAGAAAAAGGAAAAAAAAGAGATATGAGAAAAGAGGAAAGAGAGAAAAAGCACCATTTTCCCATGGTAAATAAGAAGATTGTTGAGATACTCATTTCTGCTTGGCTTGTCATTTTGATATGGGGATTCTTCCGTATCATCGGGCAAGGGGTACCTCGTTGGCGGTTCTCTATGATACACACGTATTTACGATGACAAGAACTTACCGATAACTAAAGTTGAGTAGCATGAGGAGCGGCCCTCGTACTCAAGGGACATGAGATTTCTAGTTTATAGTCTGTCAAGCGTATAACTCAGATTGGACCTCACTTTCACCTTAACCATATTAAAGATGCTCATGATAGGGGCAATGAGAGCTCAAAGCTAATGAGTACCATACTTTCAGCATTTGGAAGCCTTTCAAACTATTCAAAATCTGTTCATTTCCTTGTTGAGTCTCCACACATTCTATGAGCACTTTCTTGAGAGCATAGTTGTCATTCTTAGTATAATGTGCTTGTATCAAAACTTGATTAATTGTGTTATGAATTTGATGCTTGTATCTTTGATATCTTTACTTCTAGTCTTCACCTAAACTTCAGAGGTGCCTTGGCATTCACAATCAAAGGCAAGCGAGATACCACTCTATCATAACTTGTTATGAGCATTGTAATGTTGCTTATGTTTATGTTTCATGCTACTTATTATTTTTGAGTTGGAATCTCTTCATAGCTTGCAATGCCTATTAAGTAAACTTAGTTGCATACTCCTTATTATGATTGTCTAAGTAGTTGATCACATGCTGAGAATATATACATCATATGAAGCAAATGTGTTCGTGAAAGTTTCTTTTATCGCACTCAGTTTTCAACTAAATTGCTTGAGGACAAGCAATAAGCTAAGCTTGGGGGGAGTTGATACGTCCAAAACGTATCTACTTTCCCAAACACTTTTGCTATTGTTTTTCCTCTAAACTTGTGTGAATTGGATGCAACTAACACGGACTGGCGCTGTTTTCAGCAGAATTACCTTGGTGTCTAATTTTTGTGCAGAAAATCAACTATCAGGAAAAATCCCGGAAAATATGCCAAAAATCCTATTTCACCAGGAGACTCCCGGAGCCAGAATACGAGACGGAGTGGGGCTGGGGCCCAGCCACACCACCTGGCCGCGCGGGCTAGGCCTGGCCGCGCCAGGGGGTGGTCTGGCCGCCCTAGACACCCCCTCGGTCTCCCTCTTCGCCTATAAGTTGCCTTCTGACCTAAAACTCAGGGGGGTTTGACGTTTTTCCAGAAAGAGTTCTGCTGCACCGCCACCACCAGATTCCGCGATTCAGAACCAGAAACTCCGTTCTGGCACCCTGCCAGGACGAGGAATTGGAGGAGATCATCGCCATCATCATCACCATCGCTTCTCCATCGACCATCCATGTTTCCCCCATCTATGAGTGAGTAATCCCCCGCTGTAGGCTATGGGGATGGTAGGGATTGGATGAGATCATTCATGTAATGGCATCGGATTGTTAGGGCATGGTGCCTAGTATCTACTTTTAGTGCTTTTTGACTTTGTTGCGACTTGTTATGCTTAATGCTTGTCACTAGGTCCTGAGTGCCATGACTTTAGATCTGAACATGTTATTGATTCATTATGATAGTATTGTTTTTGGTCTTACCTGCAAGTTGTATACACACGTTGTTGTCCGGAACCAATGGCCCCAAAGTGATAGAAATTGGGATAACCAGAGGGAATGGCTTTGATGTGAGGATCACATGTGTTCATGGAGTGTTAATGCTTTGCTCCGGTGCTCTATGAAAAGGAGCACCTTAATTGCCAGTAGTTCCATTGAGGCCCCGCTGCAAACGGGCTGGCAGGACAAAAGATGTTGTGCAAGTTCTCATTGCAATCACGTATGACTATATATGGAACACATGCCTATGATTATTTAGTACTTGGATGCTTTATCTTATCTATCTGCAATTGCCCTATGTTTTGATTGCCATGTGAATTGTCTTGTCCATGCAACGCCCGTCCATGCATCCCTATGCTTACCGCGCTCGAATCGTACTATTTACTGCAATTGTTACTACTATCTTTACTTTACTACTTCTGTTACTTTACTATTCCTACTACAAAACTGTTGCTACTGATGAACTGCTGTGAGCAAGATTTTTTCTAGGTGCAGCTGAATTGACAACTCAGTTGTTAAGGCTTATAAATATTCTTTGGCTCCCCTTGTGTCGAATCAATAAATTGGGTTTCATTTCCCTCGAAAATACTGCAATACACCCCATAAATTGAGATGCTCATTGTTTGCTTGCCTTGTTATTTTGATTATGGGATAGCTCCTGTATCATGTGCAAGGGGTACCCCGTTGGCGGTTCTTTATGATACATATGTACCTACAATGGCAAGAGCTTACTTGTTACTAAAGTTGAGTAGCATGAGGTTTGGTCTTCGTAAGTAAGGGGCATGAGATTTTAGCTTATAACTTGTCAAGCATATCCTCTTAGTTGTGTCACTTTAACCGTAATCACCTAAAGATGCTTATGACAGGGGCAATGAGAGCCGAAAGCTAACAAGTACCATAATTTTGGGAAGCTCTTTATGAAACTTGAATCTCTACTTCCTTCTATGAAGGCCTTTCTTTTACTTTTATGTTGAGTCCCCACCTTCTACCTTTATGCACCTACTTTGAGAGCATAGTGGCCATTCTTAGTTCTATGTGCATTGTCCCAAGACTTGTTGATTGATGCATAGCTTTGATATTGCCTGTTTTAAACTATTTGTATCTAGTCACTCTTATGAACTTTGAAGGTGTCCTATGCATCTATATTTGCTACTCTATGAGGGACAAGCTGAATGCCACTATGCTATGTTTTCTTTATGTGAAACAAACAAACGTCTTGCAAAGCATTGTTATTCATGAATCTTTTGTTTATGCCTTTTCATGTTGCAACATAGTTGCTTTGTCTTGTTGTTAGAACTTTGTCTTTCATGATTATGATTGAAGTACTATGATCCTAGCTATGAATGTCTTACAAATACTTTGATCAAGTTTATGATGGTGCATGTCACCTAAAAAATTATTCTTTCTTTTTATCACTTACCTACTCGAGGATGAGCAGGAGTTAAGATTGGAGATGTTGATACGTTGCTAACATATCCATAATTTTTGATGTTCCATGCTCGGTTTTATCTACTTTCTTATGTTTTGTCCACACTTTGGAGTACTTTTTATATGATTTCTTGGACTAACCTATTAACAAGATGCCACAGTGCTAGTTGCCTGTTTTCTGCTATTTTTGGTTCCAGGAAAGTTAGAAAATCAATATTCTCAAAATTGGACCGGACAAATGCCAAAGTTGATATTTTACCGGAAGACTCACGGAGCCAGAAGGAGAGACGAAGGGGGGCCACAGGGTGGCCAAACCACCCCTAGGCGCGGGTCCCCCTGGCCACGCCAGGGCATGGTGTGGGCCCCCTAGCTGGTCACTGACCTCGCCCCTTCGCCTATATATTCCTCCCGATACAGAAACCCTAAATCGCCAATCAGAAATCCACGAAAAGTTCCACAGCGCCACCGCCACCAAAGGGGAGATTTGGGGGACAGAAAGTCTCTGTTCCGGCACCCTGCCGGGACGGGGAAGTGCCCCCGGAGCCATCTCCATCGATCTCCACCATCATCTCCATCACCGTTGCTGATTCCCATGATAAGGAGGGAGTAGTTCTCTCTCGAGGCTAAGGGTTCTACCGATAGCTATGTGTTCATCTCTCTCTCTATGCATGATCATATTGTGATCATGAGCTTTGTAATCAAGTAGATATACCTTGCTACTCAAGTGCTTTAATAGATCTCTGCTCTCCCCATGTGTGTGAAGTTGACAGTGTGCACACCATGGTGGCACTTAGGCTAGAGATTACATATACTTGTTATGAGTTATATTTGGAGTTGGATGTCCTTATGAAATTGTGGTGTTTGTTGGACCCATCTAGTACTCAAGGTGATAGTGTGGGGTTATCTAGATGGGAAAGATGAACTTTGAGGTGTGCTGTTATAGCCCTACCAACGATTAGAGTGTCCAACCGGAGAGTAGTTCAGCGTAGTATCATAAAGAAGAATATATTTATATGAGAGTGTTCACTAGTGAAAGTATGATCCCTAGGCCTTGTTTCTAAGCATTGAAATACCGTTTGCAATTAGATCTATTACATGTTTGCTTGCTTCCATCTTTATTTCAGTTTTACTTTAGTCTTTTCCCACATCAACCACACGCCATCAAGCTATTTTCTAGCATCGTTGCCACTTATAATTATCTATACCACTTGTATTTCACTATCTCTTCGCCGAACTAGTGCACCTATACACCTGCCAAGTGTATTGGGTGTGTTGGGGACACAAGATACTTCTTGTATCTTGATTGCAGGGTTGCTTGAGAGGGAATACCTTTGACCACTTCCTCCCTAAGTTCGATAAACCTTGGGTGATCCACTTAAGGGAAAACTTGCTGTTGTTCTACAAACCTCTGCACTTGGAGGCCCAACAACTGTCTACAAGAATAGAAGTGCGTAGACATCAGGCCCGCGCCAGGGGGTGGTGTGAGCCTCCCTGGCTCCATTTCCGTCCCTGTTTCGCTTCGTAGCTTTCCTTGTTGGATAAAAATTGAAAAATATAACTAGATAGTATTTTCGCGGAACTTTTCTTACCAGATCTGTTACCTATTCGAAAAAAGACTCAGCAGGTCTCTGAATTGGGTCTTTAGTAGATTCCTCCAGAGTCACCACTTGAATAACATCAATATCTTCATATTCATACACATATTGCTTGAGTCATGAAACCTTTCACTTCCTTATTACACCATTATCTCCACTAACTTGGAAATTTATTTCACACAAAACTTCACACAGTTCTCATAAGCAACATTAGTATAAGTGAAGTGATAAAACCTTTTGAGTCCAATTTCAACTGAAAACCATCAAAACATAAGCTACTGTAGCAACTCCTTCCGAAAACCCAAAAAGAATTCAAAAAGGAAATCAAATAAAGAAGCAAATGCAAGAGTGGCAAAATCTGTCAAAATAGACCAGCAGGTAAAGATCAATTTTTTCGAAAATCTTCTGTTACTCAAATCAAAAAGTGCAAAACTAACGAAAGTTAAATAACAACCTGGGGAAGAATCAAAACAAATTACAGCTCAATCCGACAGACAGAGATCTCTCACAAATTTTTACGGTGAAGCACAAAAATCTGTTTCAGGACAGCAACTTCACCAAATCTTACTTCTCTCTCATTAGAGGTTGATCTTGACACAAAAACCAAACAAAAGGATAAGGAGAGGTTATTACTGTAGTAATAACTTCCAAGACTTAAAGAAACAAAAACAAACTGAAAGCAAAAAATAAATTGGGTTGTCTCCCAAAAAGCTCTTTCTTTATAGCCATTAAGATGGGCATGATAATTTTGATGAAGCTCACTTAGGAATATGAATTGAAGTGCAAGAGAGCATTAAGAAGAAAAAATACACACGTTTAAGCCTAACCCACTTCCTATGCAAGGGAACTTTGTACACAAACAAGTTGTTGAAACCAGAGGCTACAAGCATAGGTAGGCAAAACAAGTGCATCCTAAAAACTTTCAGCATAAAACAAGGAAACTTGATATTATTGAGATACATAAGAACACTTTTCCCTCTCTCATAATAAATTTCAGTATCATGCATAAACTTAACAATATAACTATCACAAGGACCATCGTAACAACGATCACTTATTCTAACAGAAAACACAGGAATACTAGTTCTTCTAATACTACTTTGTGAAACAATATTAGAGGTATCCTTACAAAGAATACTATGTCCCTCTTGTACATATTTAGTGACAAAGTCTTTCACATTTGCTACTGTAGGTTCATCATTCATTTGTTTATCAGGTTCAACAGCTTTATTTGTACTTTCATTAACCATACTAGCTATCATAGAATGTTCCTTTATCTTAACTGGGAAAGGGATTTTCTCAATGTAAGGTTCAGGTAAAACATGATTAGCAGTATAAACTTCAGTATTTCTTGCAGGAGCACACTTAGCAACATCTTTATATGGTTCATGATACTTATTCCATTTCTTTTTAGGCACTTCAATATAGGAAGCAAAAGCCTTAAAATAAGTTGCAATAGCTTGAGAGTCCAGACCATAAGCATTTTTAATATTTTGTAAGTCATTAGTTCCCATAAAAGATTCAATGCATTCATAATCATAATTTATACCTGGCTTTCTTCCTTTGTCATTCTCCCATGCTTCAGCATTATCTTGAATACGGTCCAGAAGATCCCATTTGGCTTCTTCTTCCATGCGAGTGAATGATCCATCACAAGAAGCATCCAATAAATCCTTATCATGAAGAGAAAGCCTTGCATAAAAGTTATTGAAAATAATATTGGCGGGGAGCTCATGAATGGGACATTTGAGCATTAGTAACTTCAATCTCCCCCAAGCTTGGGCTGTACTCTCTCCATCAAGAGGCCAAAAGTTGTATATTTGATTCTGATCTTTATGAATCTCACTAGGAGGATAAAAATTTGAATAAAAGAGAGGCAGTATTTCCTCCCATTCAAGAGCTTGACCATTCTTGGCAACTTATACCATTCCTCAGCTCTTCCTTTCAGTGATAATGAGAATAACTTCTTCTTAACTTGATCTGTAGTAATACCTGCACACTTGAACAACCCGCATAATTCGTGTATAAAGAGCAAATGATCACCGGGATGGACAGTTCCATCTCCAACATATTAGTTATCCATAACACGATCAATAATTCTTGTAGGTATTTTAAAAGTATCATTCTCAGCAGGTGGTGGTTCATCTACTACCTTAGCAGTGGTAGTAGCATTTCGAAATAAGAAACTCAGCGAATTATCCATAATGAAAATAAAGCAACTAATAGAAGTAAACAATACTCATAGTAGAAGTTTCCTTTACCAGTTCCACTCTCCAATAGCGCTTCACTCCCCAGCAACGATGCCAGAAAATAGTCTTGATGACCCACAAGTATAGGGGGTGTATCGCAGTATTTTCGATAAGTAAGAGTGTCGAACCCAACGAGGAGCAGAAGGTGCTGGCTAGTGGCTTGGTGCAGGAATTCTCTGTAAATACTTAGCAAACGGATTTTTAGGGGTTTTTGATAATGCAGGTAAATAAAGTGCGAGTAAATAAAAGGCAATAAGAATAAATGCAGCAAGTGGCCCAATCCTTTATTCAGCAAAGGACAAGCCGGTTGTATTACTTAAGATGACCAAACGTTCTCGAGGACACACGGGAATATCGTCAAGTGCTTTCGCTTCATACAGTTGATTAATCTTCTTTAGTTTGCTAGGTGTTGTGTGGGTGAACCTGTGCTAATGTATCGACCTTCCTAGGACTAATACATGCTTGTGTTTATACCCCTTGCAAACATCCGTAAGTACAAGAAAGTAACTAAAGTAGAAACCTAACCACAGCTTTAAACTCTAAGACCCTGACGTCCCTTGTGCAATGGTTTCCTAACGGGGGTTCAGGTTTCTGTCACTCTGGCAACCCCTACGATTAGTACCCAAATACACAATGCATTCCCCTAGGCCCATATAGGTGAAGTGTCATGTAGTCGACGTTCACATGACACCACTAGAAGAAGTACACCACAACTTAAATATCAAACTATTGAAAATTTCTCAACATAATTCCACTACTAACAACATGACTTCTCCCATGTCCTCAAGAACAAAACGAACTACTCACAAGACATCATATGGATCATGATCAGAGATTGAATAATGATGTATAACAATCTGAACATAAACAATAATTCAATGGTTCACTCAATAGCATCAACTACAAAGAGTAATCAACACCGGGAAAGTTTCCCCTAAGAACTATGCAAGATTCAACCCAATTGTTACAGCGGTATGGAGATGGTGATGATGGTGCTGCTGATGATGATGGTGGTGATGATGATGATGATGGTCCCGATGAAGTCCAGCTTGATGGTGGTGTTGATGGCGACGATCTCCCCTCTCCGGGAAGGAATTCCCTCGGTAGAATTCTGTCTACCGGAGAGATCTTTCTCTCTTGGTGTTTTCCGCCACGCAGAGGCAGCGGAATCTTTCTATGGTCGCTCCTCGAGTCTTAGGGTTTCGGGAGGATAATATACGCCAGAGGGGAGATCCAGGTGGACAGGCGACCACACCACAGTGTCGCTGCCTAGGCTGGCCCGCGCCAGGGGGTGGTGTGGCCCCCTATGGCCCATCTCAGCCTCCCCTTCTGGCTTCCTTCGTCTTCTGGAAAAATAGGATTTTCCATGTATTTTCCTGGATTTTCTGATCTTCACGAATTTTGCCTCCAAAAAGCACCTTTTCCATCAGAATCCTGACTGCAGCGGTCCATGCTCCAAAAGTCATCAACCATGCAAAAACAGATGAAATAACATAAGTATCATATCTTAATATGAAATATATCAATGAATAACAGTGAATTATGATATATAATAGTGATGCAAAATGGACGTATCATGGGTACAACCTATAAACGGGAAATATATTACTCTTTCAACATGGTGGTGTAATTAATATGGCTTTTTAAAGATTGACAGGGACACAGGTCTCTGGTTCCATTGATAAATCAACCAAACCCGAAACAAGCTCAGGTCCAAGAGTTATACAGGGAGATTACCAAAATAATGGAAGTTTTTCAGTAACAGCAACAAAAGCTAGACAAACATGTTAGGTACAAAGCCAAAGATGCATCCACACCAGCTGACAGGAAGCTAAAGCTTCAAACAAGAGAGTTAAAAGCCGTCTCCTCCAGGGTGGATGTCGGTGTTGACCAGGCTCTTTGTAGCACAACTTTCCTTTAGAAGGATAAAGCTAGTGAAGGGAATATGCCCGAGAGGCAATAATAAAGTGGTTATTATCTTATTCCATGTTTATGATAAATGTTTATTTTGCATGCTATAATTGTATTGATCAGAAACATCAATACATGTGTTTTTAATAAACAAAAAGGGTTCCTAGTTATGCCTCTCTTATAGACTAGCTTGTTGATTAACAAGATGATCAAGGTTTCCTGATCATGGACATTGGATGTTGTTAATAACAAGATCACAACATTTGTGAAATGATGTGATGAACATTCATCCGAAGTATAGCATTACGATCAAGTCATTATGTTTACATTGCTATAACATCATAAGAAGTAATCTTTATCCTTAGACCATGAGATCATGTTAATTGCTAACACCGGAAGAGTATCTTGATAACATCAAATGTCACACCGTAACAGGGTGACTATAAAGATGGGTTCAGTGCTACAAAGGTGTTATGTTGATGCTCATGGATCAAGAGTGGAATTTGTCAATCCCGATGACGGATAGATATACTCTAGGCCCTCTCGGTGATATCACATTAATATAGCTTGCAAGCAAGTGATGTAATCACTAGAATGTTATATCACGGGAACGCGAAAAGAGTGCATGTCGGCAACAAGATCAAACTAGGTATGGAGATACCGATGATCGAATCTCGGACATGTAATATATCGCGAGACAAAGGGATATAGTTACTAGCGTTAAAGGTTCTCACGATCACAGAAGTCATCGTTGAATGTGTAGGAGTCGATGGATCTCCGTGTCCGCTTCTGATTATTGATCTGAGAGGGGTCTCGATCATGTCTGCATTATTCGCGAACCGTAGGGTGACACACGTAAGGGATACCGACACCATTTGGAGCAAATATGTTTCAGACAAAGATTTAAGAAAGCGCTAGAATTATTTCAATAGACACCGAAACTGTTTCGGGTGAAATTGCTGAAATTGGTTCTGCATGTAATATTGAAATGTTGCAGGGGGTTTTATGTGAATGTTTGTTAATTAAAGTAATTAAAAAAATTCTGAATAAAAAATAATAAAAGAGTTTTATTAAATGAGAGAGCATTAAATTTGGAGAAATTTAATGCATTTAAAGTGGAGACTTTAAAAGAGAATGTGAAGGGGCATTTTAATGTGGAGGGGTTACCACCACATGAATGGGGGAGGTGAGGAGTCACCCCCCATGGGGCGCTGGCCATGGGGAGGGGTACCCCCCTCCTCCTATAAAAGGCCCCCCTCACTCCCCTTCTTCCACACACCTCCTCGTGAAGGATCTCTCTCCCCCTCTAGTATTATTCCTAGATGGTCTCGGATTAGCGAGATACATGTTCCCGGTGGCTTTATCTCGAAAGGAGTTGCTGCTTCCGCTGCTTTGCTGGAGCGTGGGACGAAGGTTGTCGGGGTACCGGACGTGTGTTCGATCACGGATGCACCGCTGCTTTGTGGTGCTGGACTTGGTGGTGCTAGACTTGCTAGAGCTGGATCTGAAGGACGTGCTGGAGCCGGACCTGCTGGACTTCATCACGATCTTGAGATCAGCAAGTGTACGGCTACATCACCCACGAGTTCCATCTTGTTAACAAAGCTTTATTGTCTTCGAGGGTAAGTTCTCTATGGATGTATATCCACCCGTTGCTTGTATCTAGTAGATAGATCTTGGAGTATAGTTCACATCATAGGATTTTTTTTGTTTTCTATGTTGTGAACCCAACAGTGGTATCAGAGCCTGATCTATGCGTAGGTGCTTTGCACGGGTAGTACACATATGTTTATATGTGGGCGATGATGATCATGTTATTGCTTCTTTCATGTATTTTGGATATTGGTGGCATAGTGGGATGAAGTGGCCCGGACCAACCTTACATGTCATCGTACATGAGACCGGTTCCACGACTGACATGCAGCTAGATTTGCATAAGTGGCTGGCAGGTGTCTGTCTCTCCTACTATAGTCAATATCTTATTTACAACGAGTTGCTACTAACTTGGTTATCCTCGTTGTGGTTCCATGTTCGTAGGTAAGAACGGTTCTATCTTCGAAAGCCCTAAGCCACGTAAAACTTGCAATGGATAAATTAGAGGCGTCTAGTTTAGATTGTTGCTGCGCTAGTGTCATGATATGGTAATGTTGTAAGTTGATGTATAGTTGATACTCTTACAACACACCTAACGTGTAAGTTCCATAGACCTTGGCCTTACACACAAAGGAATGATAGAGATCATACCACGATGCATATGATGGTGATCAAATGCATGGACCATATCATTCCACTTTACACATATGATGTTCGCATCTTATATTGCTAGTTTGGCGTTGTAGTAGCATTTTAAGATGATCCCTCATTTAGAAATCAAGATAAAAATGTGTTCTTCCTTAAGTATGCACCGTTTTGTGGATCGTGTTTCGAGACATCACGTGGTGATCGTGTTTCGAGACATCACGTGGTGATCGGGTGTACTCGAATCTATGCTTTCATAGGAACAGGTGTAAGACAGTTTTACACATGCGAGTACTAAGGTTCTTACTTGGCGAGCCTAGCATGTACAGACATGGCCTCGGAACACGGACCGAAAGGTTAAGCATGAGTCATATAGTTGATATGATGCCCATATAGATGCTCGCCTTTGAAGCTACATCAACTCACGTGATGATCGGACTTGGTGTAGTGGATTTGGTTCATGTAATCACCAAAAAGGCACGAGGGAATTCGTTTTTGAGTGGGAGTTCATTTCTAATTTGGATTAGTCGAACTCAATTTGTCATAAACTAAATCGAAGTGAATTTGCATAATTTGTTGTAGTCATTGGCGTCTGTTCAATACCTTATGCTTAGTTTTAATTGAGATAATAGAACTATAGAATTCTGGATATTTACTTTACGAACTGGTATCGTATTGTTTTGAATGTCAATTTAAAGTTTATAAGTCCTATTGCAAACTTTTATCAAACTCTATTTACTCCATGAAGTTTAATAAGCAGTATTAAATCAAGAGTAAGAATTCCAATGTTAGTATATAAATACCATGTTTGCCTCCATGATTATTGATATTCAAAAGTTGTTTTAATATCAAGATTATATAGGAGCTGAATATTGTTTCAGAAACCATCATGTGTGAAAGATATTGTGATATCTGAAACAATGTTTTTGGTTGCATTATGATAGAGTATAATTTAGCAAAATACATGTTCTCATATTGTATGAGAATTTGTGAAGGATGGAGATGCTAAGCATCCAGATCTCCCAAAAAGGTTTTGGGAACTAACATTATACTCATGATTCTTCCTTATAGGCTATAGTAGCTTGATCATGAAAGTTGTCATGATAAGGATGAATAGAAGATGTAAGTAAAATGTTTACTACACTAATAGATTATTGTAGAATGGATTTTTGAAAGAACACCAAACATTTGATGATGGTGATTCACTGCAAAGTGCAAGTCCAAAAGTATTAGTATTTTACTATATACGATTTGTACTATGTGTCATGTGAATGACACCACAATTGATGTTGATAGATTCTTTTAAAAGAAAAGGAATTGTTGAAAGAGGATCTGTAAAATATTTGGCAGAAAATAAAAGGTTGGAGATGTCCAACTTAGGTATATAGAAGATATACATGTTATGGTTGTATTCCTTACTTGTTAAACAATGTGCTTCAGAGGTATTGGATACCGGTATTGGATACCGAATTGGTTGGTATGAAGTGTCATACAGGACAACGCAATTCATGAACTACAATGGCCTAAGTAACTAGCAAGAGAATAAGTGATGATGTTCATCGAAAACAAATAAAGTGTTATTGTGTTTTTCGTTGTCGTCAAACCTAGTCTTCAAGGTTTGTTTTAATAATTGTTATTTTGTTCCGGTATTACGAGAACAATGGTTGTTCAAATAATTACCGTATGCCATAAAGGATGGATGAACTTTTACAAGTCTAGTGGGAGAAATCACATCCATAAACACTATTGCTAAAATGTCGCAAGACAAATGATTGAAAGATCACTTATGAAGTGACATCGCTGTTTAAATTATATTGGAAAGAAAACATGAAGAAACTCCATGTTGATGGATTTTTGGAATCTTTGATTTTGATCAATTGACGCTTGTGAAAGTTTCCTCGAGATAATTGAAACTCTGTCCATAGGCCAAAGAGGAACGGATGACTAACTTATTGGATATTATACATATTGATGTATATAGTCCATTATATGTAGCCATATGCGATGGATCTTTTTGCTTTATATGCTTTCTCCGGAAATTTATGTGAATATATCTATATATTTACTTAATAAGGGAGAAGTATGAAACATTTGAAAATTGTTCAAAGACTTTCAAGATGAAGTGGAAAATCATTGTAACAAGAAAATAAAGAGTTTATGATTCGATCATAAAGGAAGATATCTGAGTTACATGTTTAGCAAAAACACCTACTAGTTGAGGAATTGTTCCATGATTTGTGTTTTCCCGATAAACCATAGGAGTATGGCATATTCGAGAGATGAAATTAAACCATGTTTGACATGGTAAGATCAAAGGTGTCATTTATAAAACTGCCATTATGTTTTAAGGATTGAAGCTTTAGAGACTACCGCTTTTACACTGAAAAGAGCACCATCCTGATCCGTTGAAATGACACCATATAAGTTATGGTTTGGGATAAAACCCGAATTGTCTTTTCTTAAATTTTGGTATGCTATGCATAAGTAAAATGTTTACAACCAAAGTCGGATAAACACGTCTTTGTAGGTTATCCCAAAGAATTTGTTGGGAATTTCTCCATAACACCGATGACAAAAGAGTTTGTTACTTGGAATGTTAAGTTTCTTGAGAAGGAATTTTTCATGAAAAGTTAAGTGGGAGGACAACAGAACTTTGATAAGGTTGTTGAAACTTAGCTATATATGCTAAGTCGCGCAGCGCCGGAAAGTGTCCCGGTGGCGGCCACAATGCTCATGGCTCACGTGATTACAAAGGGTGTGATCTCAGAGATTAGAGTTCCTATTGAACCGTGTGGGTTGGTAAGAATCAAATAGTGTGATTTGATAAGCAAGTCATTATTGTTTTGACAATGATGAACCGACTACATGCAAAGAAGCGATGATGGGCCCTGACTCCATAAAATGAGTAGAAGTCATAGAATTCGTGATAGTATCCATACACGAGAAATCAAGTTTCTAAACTTGGAAGACCCACCGGAAAGGCGTGAAGCCTATCGGTCGTGTTTGGATCTATAAAGAAATAAGACATGGATGTTTAACATCTATGAAATAGTCGACATGTTGGAAAGAAGTTTACGACAATGTTCAAGGAGTTGACTATGACAAGATTTGATCTTTCATAGTGATATTTAGTCTTGACGGATTAATGTAGCAACCACTACATATAATTTGATGTATGGTAGTTAAACAAACAAAACAATGTTCTTCTAATAGAATGGTTACCTAGGACGTGTACAAGACACTGTCCGAAGGGTTTTGTTAATTCAAAGGGTGCTAAAAGGGCATGCAAACTTCAATAGTTGAAGTAAGCATAGCGGAGTCGGAATCTTCACCATGATGAAATTGTTAAAAGAGTTTAAATTCATCGGAGATGATGAAGATGCTTGCATTTGCAAGAAATTAAGTGGGAGCGCTGAGACATATTTCTAATACATTATGTAGAGGACATATTTTTGATTGGAGATGATGTATCTTGTATTGACACAAGTTAAGAATTTCATTAAAATAAGATTTCGATGAAAGACTTGGGCAAACCCAGAATATTTGGCATCAATATCTATATGGATAGATTAAGGCGCTAATATGGTTGTGCCAGACATACATATATGAGATATTGAAAGGGTTCAATATGGAAACAACAAGAAATGCTCTTGCTGCATGGAAAGAATTGTATCAAGATTCAAGTGTTTCAACACTTGGTGAGTAAAATCACATGAAGATTTTGATCGATTATACCATGATATGTATATATCCAAAATGTCCTATGCTCTAAATGTTATGAGCACATACCAGAATGATTCATAAGATGATCATTGGACGATAGTAAAGATATTCTTATGAGCTTTGGAAGAACTAAGAATATATCATGTATAAGTGACAAATAGTTAAATGTAGTTCATTGTAAAGTGTTACATTGATACTATTTTTGTCACAAGATACAAATTAAATATATCTCAATTTAGACTATGGGTGGCACAATGTAATGGAAAGGATGTTCCATGATGGATTTGGATGAGTTCCAAAGTTGAGACATTGTGAAGGATACTACAACAAAAGGCTAAGTATATAACTGCTATAATAGCAGCAAAGGAGGGCATTTGTGTTAAGTAGTTTGTTATCAAACTAGGTGTGGTTCAAAGTGGGCTAATACTATGAAGATATATTGTGTGGCAATAATATCAACATATTTTAACCCGAACGAACTAAAGGTCTCACCAAAGGACCAAATTTATACAATTCCATCTCATTTGAGAATGAGTGATGCGTAGAGACGCAAAGACATGCAAATACATACGGACCTGAAACTGTCAGATCCGGAGATTATGTTAACCACTAGCAATAGCGTATATGTAACACCATAAAGCCATAGGTGTTCAATACGCAAAGTTTTTCAAACTAGATTATTGACTCTAGTGCAAGTGGGAGATTGAAGGGAATATACCCGAGAGGCAATAATAAAGTCGTTATTATCTTATTCCATGTTTATGATAAATGTTTATTTTGCATGCTATAATTATATTGATCGGAAACATCAATACATGTGTGTTTAATAAACAAAAAGGGTTCCTAGTTATGCCTCTCATATAGACTAGCTTGTTGATTAACAAGATGATCAAGGTTTCCTGATCATGGACATTGGATGTTGTTAATAACAAGGTCACAACATTAGCTGAATGATGTGATGAAAATTCATCCGAAGTATAGCATTACGATCAAGTCATTATGTTTATATTGCTATAAAATCATATGAAGTAATCTTTATCCCTAGACCATGAGATCATGTTAATTGCTAACACCTGAAGAGTATCTTGATAACATCAAACGTCACACCGTAACAGGGTGACTATAAAGATGGGTTCAGTGCTACGAAGGTGTTATGTTGAGGCTCATGGATCAAGAGTGGAATTTTTCAATCCCGATGACGGATAGATATACTCTGGGCCCTCTCGGTGATATCACATTAAGATAGCTTGCAAGCAAGTGATGTGATCACTAGAATGTTATATCACGGGAACGAGAAAAGAGTGCATGTCGGCAACGAGATCAAACTAGGTATGGAGATACCGATGATCGAATCTCGGACATGTAATATATCGCGAGACAAAGGGATATAGTTACTAGCGTTAAAGGTTCTCATGATCACAGAAGTCATCGTTGAATGTGTAGGAGTCGGTATGGATCTCCAGGTCCCGCTTCTGATTATTGATCTGAGAGGAGTCTCAATCATGTCTGCATTATTCGCGAACCATAGGGTGACACACTTAAGGGATACCGGCACCATTTGGAGCAAATATGTTTCAGATAAAGATTTAAGGAAGCGCTGGAATTATTTCAATAGACACCAAAACTGTTTCGGGTGAAATTGGTGAAATTGGTTCTGCATGTAATATTGAAATGTTGCAGGGGGTTTTATGTGAATGTTTGTTAATTAAAGTAATTAACAAAATTCTGAATAAAAAATAATAAAAGAGTTTTATTAAATGAGAGAGCATTAAATTTGGAGAAATTTAATGCATTTAAAGTGGAGACTTTAAAAGAGAATGTGAAGGGGCATTTTAATGTGGAGGGGTTACCACCACATAAATGGGGGAGGTGAGGAGTCACCCCCCATGGGGCGCTGGCCATGGGGAGGGGTACCCCCCTCCTCCTATAAAAGGCCCCCCTCACTCCCCTTCTTCCACACACCTCCTCGTGAAGGATCTCTCTCCCCCTCTATTATTATTCTCCCATGGTCTCGGATTAGCGAGATACATGTTCCCGGTGGCTTTATCTGAAAAGGAGTTGTTGCTTCCGCTGCTTTGCTGGAGCGAGGGACGGAGGTTGTTGGGGTACCGGACGTGTGTTCGATCACGGATGCACTGCTGCTTTGCGGTGCTGGACTTGGTGGTGCTAGACTTGCTGGAGCTAGATCTGAAGGACGTGCTGGAGCCGGACCTGCTAGACTTCATCATGATCTTGAGATCGGCAAGTGTACGACTACATCATCCACGAGTTCCATCTTGTTAACAAAGCTTTGTTGTCTTCGAGGGTAAGTTCTCTATGGATGTATATCCACCCGTTGCTTGTATCTAGTAGATAGATCTTGGCGTATAGTTCACATCGTAGGAATTTTTTTGTTTTCTATGATGTGAACCCAACAGCTACGGTAACGAACAATCTCCTCTACTTTGAGGTGTGAAGGGAACTTCACTAAGAAGGACCATTCATCAAGGAATCTAATCTGCCATGACCAGTTAGTCATGTAAACAGTAGCCAAATTTTGGTAGGGCTCCTCTGTAGCATCCCAATTGTCTAACAATTGCAATGCTACTAGCCTAGTCTATATATATGCTACTTCAAATATATAATTGTTGCATCATCATTATATCATGCTCATGTCATCATGCCACCTTGCATTTGAGCATCTTACAAAACCCTTTTTGATTTGGTTCTTCTCTCATATGCATTGTAAATTGTATTTGCCTCTTGATATTGTATTTGGTTCTTGATATATTGTTTAATGCCCAAGTTGAGTTGGGGGCATATCTTTTATTAACTCCACCACCTTTCTTGTCATCACCCCATAATTCCACCATCCAGCTAAATATGAGCTTTGCACTTTATTTGAGTCTACCTCTAGCTCATGTGGGTTGGGATGGATCCAATTCTTTTCCACATGCCCTCATCTTAGCATCATGATGTCTTCACATTATTGATATATGAGAGCCACATGGCCACCTTTGCATGCCTTGTGAGTGGAACCCTTTTCCTAGCTTCCATATGGATTATTATGGATTTATGCTCATGTGGGAATAATTTTGGGACTAGTAAGCATCTAGTGGAATATACACACTAGCAAGTCCCAACTTTAATCAAATGTGATCATCTCCACCTATTCCACTTGGAGCTTCCTTCTAAAAATCTTTTGCTTGGCTTTTATTCCAATTTTGGGAATGCATAATAATAATGCCATGTAATAATATTGTTTTCACAAGAATCAACATGGCAATAAATATTTTGCATGGGCCATGCAAGTGCCACCTTTTCTAGCATTTGGTTTTTATTTGATTCTTGAGTGGTTCATCTCTATCTCCATCCTTTCTTTTGGCTTGATCTAAGTTGATCTAGCTTAAACCCCATCACCACATCCCTCTCTTTTTCTTGCCTTGATCTTGTTGGAGCTTGTCATGTTCTAGCTTGGTCTTGTCAAAAGGAAGCCACTCCATCTATCTCTCCCTAAAACCCTAAACCATGCCACTCATATCACCTACCCCATCATCACCATCCCCTCTCTCTCTCTCTCTCTCTCTCTTTGTAGTCTCCTTACCACCACCTTGTGCTCATCTACAAAACCACCTCTCCACCCTTTTTCTAACCTCTCTCTAAAACCTAGCTAAACCCTAACCCTAACCCATGATCTACCCTACCCCTCCAAACCCTAACCCGAGTCCTCTCTAACCCTAGACCGAGCCCATGCTATCTATACCCCCTCTCTCTCGGCCTCTCTCTTCTCTCTTCTTTCCTGGCCCCACCTGGCAGCCTCTCTGCCCTCCCCCTTTCTTTGGCTTCAAGACAAGGAGAAAAGGAAGGAGAGAAAAGATCTAGCCCGATCCCTCCTCCTCACCTTTTTCAAAAGCTACCTTCCCCCATGTGCCCTACCCTCCTCCCTCATCTATCCACACCTACCCCCCTACCTCAGATCCTCTCCAGAAGGCGCCCAGGTCCCTCTCTCCCTCCCCTTTCTTCCTCTCCTTGCAGCCTCCCGTGACCATGGCCCAAACCCTAGCTAGCCTTACCCTCCCCCGTGTTCGTCGAGCTCTGGTGAACGACAAGGCCGCGCGAAGTGTACCAGAGCGTCCCCTGCTTCCTCTTCGACGCCTAGG
Source organism: Avena insularis (assembly GCA_023614405.1). Taxonomy (NCBI): domain Eukaryota; kingdom Viridiplantae; phylum Streptophyta; class Magnoliopsida; order Poales; family Poaceae; genus Avena; species Avena insularis. The sequence continues at coordinate 537,608,577 of CM042684.1, forward strand.
CCGCAGGGTAGAACCAGGAGGTCACCGGAGAAGCCTCGCCGCCGTCGCGGCCACCAGAGCAGACGCTCGCGGGACCTCTGCCTCCGCTCCGATCCGTTCCGCCCCGAGCTCCTTCACGACACCCGGCGTTCCTGGTGAGCTTCTCGATCCCCTAGACATCCCCTTCTCCTCTCTAGCTCGCCGCAACGTCGCCGCGCTCCGTCGAGCAGCCTCCGCGCACCGTGCACTTTTCTGTCCTGACGAAGCAGCGCGCAGACGCCTCGCTTCTCTGTTCCTCTCAAGATCCCGCCAACTGGTCCACCTCGCGAAAACCCTAAGACGAAGTTGTAGATCTGTCTCCTCTACACTTTTGGTTTTGTGGCATCGCGAGATTCTTGCTGGTTTGCTCGCCATCGATTCTGAAACATCGGTCCAGCTAGCTGCGGTTTTGGTTCAGTTAAATCGATTCGACTCACGATGCCGTTTACGCTTAGGCCCCGCTTTTTCCGCCTCAACCCAGCCCTTCGGCCCACCCGACTCCTGCGGGAGTTTTGCAAAAAGGTACCTCGTCTTCCGCTTTTTCCCACCCGCGCTCCCGGATTCGCTGGCGTGGCGTGCGCTTTAGACGCTGAAAGTGGACCTGCAGACGCCCCCTTTGTCATCACTTTGCTAGCCCACCTCAGCGGTGACAAAGTCCCCACGCCAGTCCCACACCGTGCTGAGTCAGCGCCTGGCCCGCTCGTCAGTGACCCGGGCTAGGATCCCCTGAGTACAAAAAGTCGGTAGGATTTACATTTAAAATAAAACAATTTCGTAAAATGTTTTTATAAATGATTTAATCTCATTTTAAATAACTTTTAATTCTTAAATCCAAATAATACAAATAATATGTGTTTTGAAATCAGAAAAATGTGAGGACTTCATATATGCCATCCAAAATATATTTTGAACATTTAAAATTCCAAGTTTATTTAAATTACAATAAATGCCCTTTTTCCTTAATTAATTAATAACTTTTGTTTTATAACTCCAAATTTAACAAATAATATGTCTAAAATGATTAGCTCGACGAGACCTCTCTGTTTACGCATTCCATGATCTGTTTTGAAGCATACATCATATAAATATATTGTATACAGCAACTAATATGAGGATAAAATGGGGCCAAAACTCAATAAAATGATTTATTCTTGTATTCCCCACCTCACCCATGCCATGCTACTATAATGCCATGCAATTTGTGCATCATTCATCATGGCATGATTGTTTGCTTGTCGCATTTATTCATATGCTTGTGCACTTTATTTATGTTGTCCCTTGTTTGTTTGGTTCTTCTTCGAATAGACGCTGAGCAGGGGATATATCAAGAGAACCAGGAGCACTACCCGGATCCATCCCTTGCTTCAACTGAGCTGCCAGGCAAGCACTACCACATGCTTGCACACATATAGTACCTATTGCCTCTGTCTTACTCTTGCATCATTGAGTCGCGATTGCATTAAACTGAATCCCAAGTATTGCATAGCCTTTACTTTTAAACCCCACCGAAGCTTGTTCCTCCATCCCATGAGCCCTTACTACAGGAGTTGTTTGAGCCATGCAGTCGTAGAAACACATGTGTAGGGTATGTGAGTCTGATGGATAACGAGGTACCTAAACAACTTAACCTGAGTAGTAATGGGATAACTAATGAAAGTGGCATCGGTGAGCCATATTTGCTATTTGGTTTTTCCAGGCTCACTTGTGACCCGTAGGACCCCGAGTACTTGATTCCTGTTCCTTGAATATTCGCGCTATCCACATCCGGGAGGCTTATGAACCCCCCTGAGCCAGAGCTTGATTCATTCTTATTTCTTGGGGCCACAAACTAGTTTGAGGTTTTATTTACTATCCTGTACTTATGCCATGCTTTACTGCTTTATTTAAATTGTGCGAGGTATGCACACCTGCTATTAGGTCCGTGGACTGCTTTTATTTGTCGACAAGCCCAGTCACACTTTCGGGTTCCCGATCGTTTACCGACCACATTAAACCTTGAGTCCGTCTCGTGGCGGCAGCTTCTTGGGTAGCTTAATGGGTGGCCCCTAAAATATTTCTGAATCATGTGATCGCTTTGTCGGACTGCCTCGTTGGTTTTGATTTGGTTTTTCCGAGGTTGATCGAGTGTGTGTTGCTATTTGTGCACCTGCGGTAAAACTTTCAAAGCCGTGTCCGCGGTTATGGACGACTTGGAGCACAGTTTCTCGATCATAGACAAGCATAACTAAAGTACCGCTTTTAATTTGACTAGACTAGGTACCTGACTAGTAAATAGTACAACACTCATGGAATGTTTAATAAAACTGCCAACGGATGGGGGGTTGTTCGTCCGCTTCCTCGTCGGTAAGCGGGGAGGAGGATGGATCTGTGGATATTACCGTTATTAACTGTTATAACTGTTGTTATTAATTCACGGACATCCGTCTATCTCTGGTTAGGCGGATGGTTAGCGGGTATCTATAGAATTGCTAGGGTTTATCTTTTGCTGCAATTCGTCACCCGGGTTGTGTCCCCTTTAGCGGCATAAAGACTTGCTGAGTACCCCTAGGGTCTCACACGATAAATTATTGGTTCAGATGAACAGGTACCCTCGCAAGATGGATACTGGGTGGAAGAGACAGACGATGTGGGCAACGATCATTCGGTGTAGAGATTCCGGGAACGGGGATCCGTGAGATCTGTGGGCGGAATCTGCTTATTTATGGGGCTCTTATGCCGATTTGCTTCTTATCCGTACTCGGATTTTGTCTTCCGCTTCCGCTTGATACTCTGATGTTTGATGTATGAGGAGATATCCTAAACTATTATATCTATCTAGGATATTTGGATCTTGCCGTATGGCGTTGCTATATTTCCTTTCTTTTTAGATGGAATGGCTCTGATGTACTATTGTATGGTGGCTTGCATACATACTCATTTGTGTATGTAGTTGATCCCTTCGCCTGCCGATTACGCCGCCCGTTCTTGTCCCGATGATTGGAAATGGTTGGGACGGCCGAAAGGTCTACCTGTGAGTGGCATGTGGGCCCCACCGTACTATTTCAACCATTTCTGCTCATCCAGGCTTGAAACTAGGAGCGTAATTCACCGAGGTAGTTACAATTGGTATCAGAGCCATCCCGACCTTCAGGGTCTCAGCCAAATGGTCGTTGTCTGTCTAGCAAATATTTTTGGTAGTTATGTATACTAGGAAAAAAAAACGCGAGAGTAGGACTGCTTCCACTTTTCTTCTTACCCAACCACCCTTTTACGGTAAGGAAGTGTAACGTTTTCAATCCTCTTCTTAAAATTCAAACTAGGATTCACGTGTTCTGGGTTTCCGTAGTACCATAGAAAGTGTGTGTGTGTGTGTAATTCCTTGTCTATCTGTTGCATCCTTTTTGTTATCACAATCTGCCTTTGGTTATCAACTGTTGGTACATTCCATACTGACAGGTTTTTGAAAACCGGCGCGATCTATCTGACTCCTTGTTAATCGGTGCCATCTTCTTAAGGGTGTCCTTCCTTCTAGCAACTCCACATTCTGTGTAAGCATCAGTTGCTAATCTCTACCTGATAAGTGATTTTGCGCAGCTATTGGTATTTTAATGCCGAAAAATGTGGAAATTTTTTCTTTGATACATCTGTGTTTCCACACTCCTTTCCAGTCATGTGTGAAACATTATCTATCTCCCTTTTATCAGCATGTCCATGCTAACTCATTCTTTTGTCACCGGCGCTTAATCCTGGAGTTTCTTTTCATCTCCAATTCTCTGGGGCTAATTACATAACATGTGTCGATCCGATGCTGGTGATTGTAATTTGGTTCTCGGCATAGCTATATTCCACTCATGTTAAGTGTCGATTGGAATATGGAAAATGCTATCAACCGTCACCATCTGGAGGATAAGGTTATCTCCTGTGATTTTGAGTACATCGTGATCATATCTATGCATATTCAAGCATCTGTGCCAATCCGGAGTTTCTCAAAGCACTACTACGGCGGTCATCATCATTCATCATCTTTGCACATCTTTTTGAACCCCATATCTGCACAATTCTCCTGGATACGAGGGAATTGCATCTTTTCGCTTCTGATAGCTTTGCTTAAGGTATGAGCTATCATCGGTTCTTAACCAAGATCTCTTTATCTTTGTAACCGGTGACCCAATCGACAATGTGAACCAGGTGACATCTCTTTTTCTTCCGAAGGTCCAGATAATCTATTCTTCCAGTGCATCTTCTTCAACACGAACCCGTGCTCTTACTATTGATCTTTCTAAGAGCGTTGAGCTTAGGAAGTGTTCGAGCATTTGCTCGTTTCTCTCGCCTTTTGAACTTGGTATTCTGGGAATATCTTGTTAATCCATGGTGGTATATGTTGATAATATGCTTGCCTATTCCATATCAACGGAAGGACATGGAAGATCATCTGTGTCTCTTTCTCTCAAGCTTCGTGAGCACTGCCTGTGTGCAAAGTTCTCAAGTGAGAATTCTGACTTTTTGAAGTCACCTATCTCGGCCACGTCCGTCTGCTAAATAGTTCGCTTCAACTCTGGAATTAGCAAGCCCATTGTTAATTCCATCTTCCATCTTCAATCAAACCCGGAGTTTTCCTTGTTGGCAAGTTATCATCGTCGTTCCGCTAAAGATTTTCCTCTAAGACTGCTAAATCTCTCTCAATCATTTCAAGAAGAACATGGAGTTCTTTTCACCTCTATCTCGTTAAGTAATCTCTTGAAACCCTCTCGTTCTATCGTCTATGCTCAATCCACCGGAGGCCATGAAGACCTTCCAGATCTTGTATTCCTTCTGTTCAAGTTGGTGCTATCTTTTCTGTAGTTGTTGAATCTTGCAGTTCTTATCCGTAATCTTCCTTCATATCTTTCCGGTGGCTTGGTATTTCCGACTTGACGACAACATCATCATCTTTATCTATCTATGAATCCGGCGAATCATTTGCATCTATCCTTGTTTTCTAACGAAGTTCCATGAGTTTTTGTCAAAACCTTCAGTCTGTTTCGGTAGTTGGGTTGCATGGTTTTCTTATTCATGTGCGGAGTAATGCTTTGAGTGCGGGATGGAGTAGCTACCATACCACTACTCTTATCATTCGCTCTTGTACATTGAATTGGTGAATTAATGTGATTTCACTCATTCCACGGAAGTTAGAAGTGGCCTTTATCCCTCGATACTTTTACTTCCGTCCTTGTTTTTCCGGAGTGCTCTCTCGAAGAAGGTAATCAATAATCTCTTGTTGGTGGTCTGTCTATTCTAGCTGGAGCAAAATCATCAATTATCTGGTGGAAACAAACGCAAACTCTTTTTCTATCCTCGTCTTTTTTTATACCGGTGCTCGACATCCCCAAACAAGATGAAAGGAAACTATCTCTCTCTTAGTTTCATCAATTCTTTTTCTGTGGTAAAGCCAATTATGGTTGATGCCATCAGCCGCAAATCTATTGCGTTAGCCTCAAGGTTAAAGAAAGCAATAAGTATCTCTTCAATAAACTCCAGATCCTCCATATTCTTTGCTTCTCGGGATTCCACCATGATCTGGCTTCCCATCCGTCTTTGGAAGTTATATCTGCGCATCTCAATTGCGTGATCCTTTGGTTCTTACCGGCACAACAAGAATCTAATCCAACGATGTCTAACTCAATCTTTCTGCTGATATCAAGGGACTCTATTGTTTGAAGGCAATATTGTTTCCGAACTTCATTTCTCAAATCCGAGAGAAGTTACGATGCTATTGTCATAGTAGTTCAAAACCTCTCCAATCTAGCTCTTTCCTTCTGGCGAGACAAAGATTTCATCCTCTCTCGTATCAGTAAATCTTTAATCTGAACGGTGTGTCTTTCTTTATCCATGATGCATCATCTTGTCCTTTCTTTCACAAGTGGTTCTTTTTCTCTTATCATGTTTCTTGAGAAAACCGAAGCTATGTCCACCCTATCCTTCTTGTCTCACGACAATCCTACAATTCTTCTAACCCGTTGTTCTTGAAGCAAAACGCAAGACTCGCAGCAAGTCTAGCAAGTTATTCCGTTGTTCATCAACACCCGCCTCTCCTTGTGTTGTTTTTCTTTTTCCTAGGAATCTCGGGGCGAGATTCTTGTTTAGTGGGGGAGAGTTGTAGCATCCCAATTGTCTAACAATTGCAATGCTACTAGCCTAGTATATATATATGCTACTTCAAATATATAATTGTTGCATCATCATTATATCATGCTCATGTCATCATGCCACCTTGCATTTGAGCATCTTACAAAACCCTTTTTGATTTGGTTCTTCTCTCATATGCATTGTAAATTGTATTTGCCTCTTGATATTGTATTTGGTTCTTGATATATTGTTTAATGCCCAAGTTGAGTTGGGGGCATATCTTTTATTAACTCCACCACCTTTCTTGTCATCACCCCATAATTCCACCTTCCAGCTAAATATGAGCTTTGCACTTTATTTGAGTCTACCTCTAGCTCATGTGGGTTGGGATGGATCCAATTCTTTTCCACATGCCCTCATCTTAGCATCATGATGTCTTCACATTATTGATATATGAGAGCCACATGGCCACCTTTGCATGCCTTGTGAGTGGAACCCTTTTCCTAGCTTCCATATGGATTATTATGGATTTATGCTCATGTGGGAATAATTTTGGGACTAGTAAGCATCTAGTGGAATATACACACTAAGTCCCAACTTTAATCAAATGTGATCATCTCCACCTATTCCACTTGGAGCTTCCTTCTAAAAAATCTTTTGCTTTTTATTCCAATTTTGGGAATGCATAATAATAATGCCATGTAATAATATTGTTTTCACAAGAATCAACATGGCAATAAATATTTTGCATGGGCCATGCAAGTGCCACCTTTTCTAGCATTTGGTTTTTATTTGATTCTTGAGTGGTTCATCTCTATCTCCATCCTTTCTTTTGGCTTGATCTAAGTTGATCTAGCTTAAACCCCATCACCACATCCCTCTCTTTTTCTTGCCTTGATCTTGTTGGAGCTTGTCATGTTCTAGCTTGGTCTTGTCAAAAGGAAGCCACTCCATCTATCTCTCCCTAAAACCCTAAACCATGCCACTCATATCACCTACCCCATCATCACCATCCCCTCTCTCTCTCTCTCTCTTTGTAGTCTCCTTACCACCACCTTGTGCTCATCTACAAAACCACCTCTCCACCCTTTTTCTAACCTCTCTCTAAAACCTAGCTAAACCCTAACCCTAACCCATGATCTACCCTACCCCTCCAAACCCTAACCCAAGTCCTCTCTAACCCTAGACCGAGCCCATGCTATCTATACCCCCTCTCTCTCGGCCTCTCTCTTCTCTCTTCTTTGCCGGCCCCACCTGACCACCTGGCCCCACCTGGCAGCCTCCCTGCCCTCCCCCTTTCTTTGGCTTCAAGACAAGGAGAAAAGGAAGGAGAGAAAAGATCTAGCCCGATCCCTCCTCCTCACCTTTTTCAAAAGCTACCTTCCCCCATGTGCCCTACCCTCCTCCCTCATCTATCCACACCTACCCCCTACCTCAGATCCTCTCCAGAAGGCGCCCAGGTCCCTCTCTCCCTCCCCTTTCTTCCTCTCCTTGCAGCCTCCCGTGACCATGGCCAAAACCCTAGCTAGCCTTACCCTCCCCCGTGTTCGTCGAGCTCTGGTGAACGACAAGGCCGCGCGAAGTGTACCAGAGCGTCCCCTGCTTCCTCTTCGACGCCTAGGCCGCAGGGTAGAACCAGGAGGTCACCGGAGAAGCCTCGCCGCCGTCGCGGCCACTGTAGGCAGACGTCATGGGACCTCTGCCTCCGCTCCGATCCGTTCGCCGACACGCTGCGTTCTGGTGAGCTTCTCGATCCCCTAGACATCCCTTCTCCTCTAGCTCGCCTTAGCGTCGCCAAGGCTCCGTCGAGCAGCCTCACAGCGCCTGCACCGTGCACTTCGTCTGTCCGAAGAGCCAAGCGGCAGACGCCTCCGCTTCCTGTTCTCTCAAGATCCTGCCAACCTGGTCCACCTCGACGAAAACCCTAAGACGAAAGTTGTAGATCTACTCTCCTCTACACTTTTGGTTTTTGTGGCATCGCGAGATTCATGCTGTTTTGCTGTCGCCGTCAGATTCAAACATCGGTCCAGCTAGCTGCGTTTTGGTTCAGTTTAAATCGATTCAGCTCACGGCCGATGCGTTTGCGCTTAGGCCCCGCCCTTTTTCCGCCTCAACCCGCAGCCTTCGGCCCACCCGCCAGCTCTGCGGGAGTTTTGCAAAAAGGTACCTCGTCTTCCGCTTTTTCCCACCCGCGCTCCCCGGATCTGCCGCGTGGCGTGCGCGCTGCTAGCGCCCATGAGTGGACCGCTAAACCCACCCCACACATCATCGCTAGCCCACCTCAAGGTGACAAAGTCCCCACGCCAGTCCCGGCGTCACCGTCTTGGTCGGCGCTGGCCCGCTCGTCGAGGACCGGGCTAGGATCCCCTGAGTACAAAAAGTCGGTAGGATTTCTGTTTAAAATAAAACAATTTCAGAAAATGTTTTTATAAATGATTTAATATCTGTTTTAAATAACTTTTAATTCTTAAATCCAAATAATACAAATAATATGTGTTTTGAAATCAGAAAAATGTGAGGACTTCATATATGCCATCCAAAATATATTTTGAACATTTAAAATTCCAAGTTTATTTAAATTACAATAAATTCCCTTTTTCCTTAATTAATTAATAACTTTTGTTTTATAACTCCAAATTTAACAAATAATATGTCTAAAATGATTAGCTCCACGAGACCTCTCTGTTTACGCATTACATGATCTGTTTTGAAGCATGCATCATATAAATATATTGTATACAGCAACTAATATGAGGATAAAATGGGGCCAAAACTCAATAAAATGATTTATTCTTGTATTCCCCACCTCACCCATGCCATGCTACTATAATGCCATGCAATTTGTGCATCATTCATCATGGCATGATTGTTTGCTTGTCGCATTTATTCATATGCTTGTGCACTTTATTTATGTTGGCCCTTGTTTGTTTGGTTCTTCTTGAATATAGGCGCTGACGGGGATATATCAAGAGAACCAGGAGCACTACCCAGATCCATCCCTTGCTTCAACTGAGCTGCCAGGCAAGCACTACCACATGCTTGCACACATATAGTACCTATTGCCTCTGTCTTACTCTTGCATCATTGAGTCGCGATTGCATTAAACTGAATCCCAAGTATTGCATAGCCTTTACTTTTAAACCCCACCGAAGCTTGTTCCTCCATCCCATGAGCCCTTACTACAAGAGTTGTTTGAGCCATGCGAGTCGTAGAACAGCATGTGTAGGGTATGTGAGAGTCTGATGGATAACGAGGTACCTAAACAACTTAACCTGAGTAGTAATGGGATAACTAATGAAAGTGGCATCGGTGAGCCATATTTGCTATTTGGTTTTTCCAGGCTCACTTGTGTCCGTGGGACCCAGTACTTGATTCCTGTTCTTGAATATTCGCTATCCACATCCGGGAGGCTTATGAACCCCCGAGCGAGCTTGATTCATTCTTATTTCTTGGGGCCACAAACTAGTTTGAGGTTTTATTTACTATCCTGTACTTATGCCATGCTTTCTTGCTTTATTTAAATTGTGCGAGTCTTTGCACTGCATCTTTAGGTCCGTGACCCATTTTCGCTATGTCGACAAGCCCAGTCACTTTCGGGTTCCCGATCGTTTCTGACCACCTAAACCTTGAGTCCGCCTCGTGGGCCAGCTTGCTAGGGTAGCTTAATGGGGTGGCCTCTGAAATATTTCTGAATCTGTGATCGCTTTGTCGTGGATCGCCTCGTTGGTTTTGATTTGGTTTTCCGAGGTTGATCGAGTGTGTGTTGCTATTTGTGCACCCTAGGGTAAAACTTTCTGAAAGCCGTGTCCGCGGTTATGGACGACTTGGAGCACAATTTCTCGATCATAGACAAGCATAACTAAAGTACCGCTTTTAATTTGACTAGACTAGGTACCTGACTAGTAAATAGTACAACACTCATGGAATGTTTAATAAAACTGCCAACGGATGGGGGGGTTGTTCGTCCGCTTCCTCGTCGGTAAGCGGGGAGGAGGATGGATCTGTGGATATGACCGTTCTAACTGTCGTTATTAATGAACGGCCATCCGTCTATCTCGGGTGAGGCGGATGGTTAGCGGTATCTATAGAATTGCTAGGGTTTATCTTTTGCTGCAATTCGTCACCCAGTTGTGTCCCCTTTAGCGGCATAAAGACTTGCTGAGTACCCCTAGGGTCTCACACGATAAATTATTGGTTCAGATGAATAGGTACCCTCGCAAGATGGATACTGGGTGGAAGAGACGGACGATGTGGGCAACGATCATTCGGTGTAGAGATTCCGGGAACGGGGATCCGTGAGATCTGTGGGCGGAATCTGCTTATTTATGGGGCATCTTATGCCGATTTGCTTCTTATCCGTACTCGGATTTTGTCTTCCGCTTCCGCTTGATAATCTGATGTTTGATGTATGAGGAGATATCCTAAACTATTATATCTATCTAGGATATTTGGATCTTGCCGTATGGCGGTGCTATATTTCCTTTCTTTTTAGATGGAATGGCTCTGATGTACTATTGTATGGTGGATTGCATACATACTCATTTGTGTATGTAGTTGATCCCTTCGCCTGCCGATTACGCCGCCCGTTCTTGTCCTGATGATTGGAAATGGTTGGGACGGCCGAAAGGTCTACCTGTGAGTGGCATGTGGGCCCCACCGTACTATTTCAACCATTTCTGCTCATCCAGGCTTGAAACTAGGAGCGTAATTCACCGAGGTAGTTACATCCTCCTTTGTGATGCTTCCTTGGTCAACGTGATCTCGTCTTGCATCAGTAGTTGTAAAGCTCACATATGAACTACATGTATTGTACTAACTGTGATTCTCATGTAGGCTCATCCATCGTACACCGAGTTGATCAACAAGCCCATTGAGAACTATGCTCAGATGAAGATCATCTATGGTCCTCGCATTCCCGTTTCGCCCGTCTTTGTGGCTGCGATACACCGTGCTCTTAGCCACCAGATGGAGCAGAGTGGACATGCGACTAGGTACCTTGCCATGACCCCTAAGCGTAGGATGAGCTGGTTCACGGCCTTCCTGAACAAGCACTACCTTTGAGCAGCGGACTGAGCTGGTTCATGGCCTTCCTGAACAAGCACTACCTCTGAGCAGCGGATTGAGCCGTTCGAGGAGGTGCTGGTAGCGGTGTTGATGATGATGACTGTGATGTGTATTTTGAATTAGCTAGGCCGATGAACTTTGGTTGCGGTGACCCCTTAACTTTGGTCTATATATTTTGGGAGGTGGTATTCAGTTATAACCCCTCCGTTTTTATGAACTTGTGCTGCACCACGGGTAGTTGTTTGTGAGCTCGTGCTGCAACACACACACCATGACTAATTATGTCGATTTGGTCTTTATATAATCTAGTAGTTCTTTGAATTGCAATTCAGGGTCGTCTCTATATTTTTTGGGGCCCTAGTGCGAAGTTGACAGCAGGGGCCCCTAAGGCTAATATATATACAGACATATCTAGAAATATAGACATATGCATGTATGTATCTATTTTTATTTGCAAAACATTAAAAACTAACATCAACCATTTTTAGTCTCAAAATTGTGAAGAAATTGGATACACTACATAAAATTAAAGATAGAGCCCTAAAATTTTCCTACATTATTGATTGATTGGCTAAAGGGAAAGGGGAAATAATTGAAGCCATCAAATCAAATATTAGACTGATGGAAGATTGAATATACTAGGAGCAGTGACTTAGTTCTTCAGTTGATTTAGTTTCCAAATAGCCAAATCCAATCAACAGTCAGGGGCTTGGGGCGATCAGCTGATGCATCCATGATCGATCAGCAGTAGGGGAGATTGATGAGGTTGCCCACGACCAGATGGCAGAGGCTAGAGCACAGAGCAGCGGCGATCGATCAGGCTATCTTTTCTTTTTAGGGAATATGATCGGGTTGTCAAAGAAGAAGAGGTAGATCCTAAAGGAATCAGGGGATCGACCGTCGGGGCCTATCGATCGTGTGTAGTATCGTGCGGTTTCTTCTCGCAGTTGAAAGGCTTCTAGCAGTAAGAAGGTAAGTCTATTGTCTGAACTTTGTTTTTTGCCTTGCTGGTGTTGGTAAGCTCACCTGAGCAGTCAGGAGGTAAGTCCATTAGGGACAATGCAACTAGCCAAACAAGTACCAAATTGCTGAAAACCAAGAATGCATGGAACCATGATACGTTGCTAACGTATCTACAATTTTTGATGTTCCATGCTTGGTTTTTATCTACTTTCTTATGTTTTGTCCACACTTTGGAGTACTTTTTATACACTTTCTTGGACTAACCTATTAACAAGATGCCATAGTGCCAGCTGCCTGTTTTCTGCTGTTTTTGGTTCCAGGAAAGTTAGAAAATGAATATTCTCGGAATTGGACGGCACAAAAGCCAAAGTCAGTATTTCACCGAGGGGGACACATAGCCAGAATACGAGACGGAGAGGGGCCAGAGGGCCGCCACACCACCTGGCCACGCGGCCAGGCCTGGCCCGCGCTAGGGGGTGGTGTGGCCGCCTAGGGCATCCCCTCGGTCTCCCCTTTCGCCTATAAGATGCCTCCGATACAGAAACACTAAGTACCCTATCAAAATTCCACGAAAGAGTCTGTAGCCGCCGTCATCTCCATCCCAAGATCAAGAGGGATTTGAAGCTCTTCCCGGCACCCTGCCGGAGGGGAGAATTCACCCTGGAGGCCTTCTTCATCACCATGCAAGCCTCCGGTGTGATGCGTGAGTAGTTCATCCTTGGACTACGGGTCCATGTAGTAGCTAGATGGTTGGTTCTTCTCCTTTGTGCTACCATGTTTAGATCTTGTGAGCTCCGTTCATGATCAAGATCAACTATTTGTAATCATACATGTTGTGTTTGCGGGGATCCGATGGATATTGAGATGCTATTTCAGATTGATTATTGATTCTATCATGTCTTTGTTATTTGTGATCTTGCATGCTCTCTGTTGTCAGTAGATATCTTGGCCAAGTAGATGCTATCAACTCCAAGAGGGAGTATTTATGCTAGATAGTGGGTTCATGCCTCCAGTAATTTGGGGAAGTGACAGAAATCTCTAAGGTACTAGATGTGTTGTTGCTACTAGGGAGAAAACAACAATCCTTTGTTCATAGAACAATCGTATTGTTTACTTTACACGCAATGCATAATGCAATTATCTTTTGCTTGCAACTTAATACTGGAGGGGGTTCGGATGATAACCTAAAGGTGGACTATTAGTCATAGATGCAGTTGGATTACGGTCTATGTATAATGTTGTAATGTCCAATAAAATCTCATAGGAGTCAAGATGATTAGTATATGCATGTACTTTCTCGATGTTTGTCAATTTCCTCGCTGTAATATGTTCACCCAACATGTCATCTATCTTAAGGAGAACCACCACTAGTGAACTATGGACCCCGGTCCTTTCTTTTACCATCAATCTACAACCGTTTATTGTTTTATGTTTACTTTCTGCAAGCTTTTACTTTCTTCCACACAATACGTTTAATCTTTTGTTTTCAGCAAAACCGGTGAGATTGACAACCTCATTGTAAGTTGGGGGCAAAGTTCTGTGGTTGTGTTGTGCAGGACTCCGAGTTGGCAACAACACCTGGGAGGTGTTTCCTTGCTCCTACTGGTTCAATAACCTTGGTTTCATAACTGAGGTAAAACTTGCTGCTGTGCTCATTATACCTTCCTCTTGGGGTTCTCCAATGAGCTCGATGTGTTGAGCCAATAATCAAGCTTTTTCTGGCGCCATTGCCGGGGAGTCAAGGACATCTTCACAAGGGGAGCCCCTCATAATCAATCTCTTTACTTTTTTATTTGTTTTGCTTAGTTTATTTCTGCTTTGTTTGCTTGTTTCTTTATCAAAAACACAAAAAAAATTAGTTCCTACTTCAAGTTGTTTCTATGTATAGTTATGCTCCAATTACTATTTCATTATAGATAGCCTACTCGGTTTCCTATTTGGGAGAACTACTATCACTTCTAAGGTAGTAGATGAACCACCGCCTGCTAGAACCTCCATGGAAGATTTTATAAGGTATAGAGAATCTTATAAGGGTAAAGTCATGAGAGCCGTGTTAAAAAGGTTGGATCTAATTGCTAAAATTTTGCTTAAATGCCATGATATAAATTGTTGCTCTGAACAGGATACTAAACATCTTAAATCCAATGTGGCTTCAGTAAAGAATTTGTAATTATGAACTATCATTGGAATAACTATATTCATCTTGGATTTGAAGAAGTAGAACAATTCGTTTTGTTTATGGGAGCTTCTGAAATAGAATCCTTCATGTCTAAAAACTATGAAACCCGTGTTGCTTGTAAAGACCTTAAAAATATGGTCTGTTATATCCTTGATCATTGCATAGAAAAATTCAGAAATAATTGTTATATCATTGATTATAAAGAGAGACTCAGTCATGCACAAGAATGTGTCCACAATTTGCAGGAGCCTATGGAAGAAGAAATTGCTGAACCTGAAAGATCATTAGATGAAAAAGAGGAGGAGAGTGATGGACAAAAGGAGGAAGAATGGATTAGCTACCCATGCCTACCTTCTAATGAGAGTAACTCTTTATCCCTTACATTATTTGATTGTCCCCCATGCTTACCAAAGGAGGATGAATGTTATGTTCCTGTGAATTCTCTTGAAAAATATACTATGGGTAAAACTTGTGATAATGATTATGCTCTTGTTATCTATGATAACCCTTTATTAGTGCCTAACTTCGAAATGCATGGTACTAAAGAGCATTGCTTAGAAAATGTTTATGATAAAGCTCTAGATGATGGTCTTATATTGGTTGATAATATTAATTGTACTACTATTAAAAATGAGATTGGAGGGGTCTTGACCTTATCTTGGAACCCCATACCTCTTGAGAATGATCAGTCACCTTGTTATAAAATTGTTAAAAGTGGGTTTGAAGGTTTTAATCCCATTATTTTTGAGCTTGATAAAAATTATGTGTTTGTAGATCATGAAAAGCATGCTTTAGGTGATAGTTATATTATTGAGTTTATTCATGAGGCTACTGAATATGAGAGAGGAAAATATGGTTGTAGAAGTTTTCATGGTACTGCAACACCTCTCTATATGCTGAAAGTTTTGAAGTTACTCTTGTTTTATCTTCCTATGCCTGTCACTTTGTTCTTTTTGAATTTATTTGCATACAAGATTCCTATGCATACTAAGTGGGTTAGACTTAAATGTGTTTTGAATTTTCCTCGTGATGCTCTCTTTTACTTCAATTCATATTTCTTATGTGAGCATCTTCTCAAACTATCATGCCTAACTTAAAGGCGTTAAAGAAAAGTACTTATTGGGAGATCGAAGGGAATATGCCCGAGAGGCAATAATAAAGTGGTTATTATCTTATTCCATGTTTATGATAAATGTTTATTTTGCATGCTATAATTGTATTGATCGGAAACATCAATACATGTGTGTTTAATAAACAAAAAGGGTTCCTAGTTATGCCTCTCTTATAAACTAGCTTGTTGATTAACAAGATGATCAAGGTTTCCTGATCATGGACATTGGATGTTGTTAATAACAAGGTCACAACATTAGTTGAATGATGTGATGAACATTCATCCGAAGTATAGCATTACGATCAAGTCATTATGTTTATATTGCTATAAAATCATACGAAGTAATCTTTATCCTTAGACCATGAGATCATGTTAATTGCTAACACCTGAAGAGTATCTTGATAACATCAAACGTCACACCGTAACAGGGTGACTATAAAGATGGGTTCAATGCTACGAAGGTGTTATGTTGAGGCTCATGGATCAAGAGTGGAATTTGTCAATCCCGATGACGCATAGATATACTCTGGGCCCTCTCGGTGATATCACATTAAGATAGCTTGCAAGCAAGTGATGTGATCACTAGAATGTTATATCACGGGAACAAGAAAAGAGTGCATGTCGGCAACGAGATCAAACTAGGTATGGAGATACCAATGATCGAATTAAAGGTTCTCACGATCACAGAAGTCATCGTTGAATATGCAGGAGTCAGTATGGATCTCCAGGTCCTGCTTCTGATTATTGATCTGAGAGGAGTCTCAATCATGTCTACATGATTCACGAACCGCAGGGTGACACACTTAAAAGTTACCGGACACCATTTTGGAGCACATATGTTTCAGACGAAAGAATTGCAAAGCGCAGGAATTGTTTCGATAGAAACTGGAAATTGTTTCGGGTGAAATTGCAGAAAGTGGTTCTGCATGTGATATTGAAATATTGCAAGGGGTTATATGTGAATGTTTGTTAATTAAAGTAATTAACAAAATTCTGAATAAATTTAATAAAAGAGTTTTATTAAATGAGAGAGCATTAAACTTGGAGAATTTTAATGCATTTAAAGTAGGGACTTTAAAGGGGAATGTGAAGAGGCATTTTAATGTGGAGGGGTTACCACCACATGAATGGGGGAGGTGAGGAGTCACCCCCCATGCGCCGGCCATGAAGAAGGGGCACCCCCCCTCTGAAGGGTTTCGCAGCATAGTAAATCAAAATTTTCTACGGAAGCGAACAGAGGGAAAGCCAAGATCTAATCTAGAAGATGCAAACAACGAGAGAGATTGGATTAGATATTCATACCCTTGAATATTCGCACAGCGGAACATTCGTCGGAACGTGGGTGATGTAGTCGTACTCGCTTCTCCTCCTCGCGATCCGATCCGATCTAGCACCACAAGTGGCGGTGCCTCCGTGAGATGCACACGTGCAGCACCTCGACGTCTCCTCCTTCCTTGGACCAGCAAGTATGGTGGAGAGATGGATTGGATCTACAACACGACGGCGTGGTGTATATGGTGGAGAATTTCTGCCGCAGGGCTTCGCCTACAAACAGTCGGAAGGGAGAGAGGAAGGCAGCAGGGTTACTAGGGCTTGGAGGGGAAGGTGTGTGTGGTTTGTGCGCCCCCACCCCTCTTTATATAGAGGGGGGGTCGCAGCCCTAGCCCCTCCTCCAAGTCTATCTCAAGTTTAAACGATTTAAACTTATCCCTTATCTAGAAATTCTATCTCTAGATTTAAACGATTTAAATCTTATCTAGAATAGGCTGGGCCCTATGGGGCCTTGTGCCCCTATTTAATGCGCCAGGACACTCCCTCATAGGCCCATGCCCCCTCCGGAAGGTGGGACCACGTTGGCCCCTTCCGAAGGTTCTAGAAGCTTCGGTACAATACCGATTAATCCGGAACAATTCGAACTCCAAAAACTGCACTGCCTTATATGAATCTTATTCTCCGGACCATTCCGAACCTCTCGTGATATCCGGATCCCATCCGAGACTCGAACACAAATTCATAAACCAATTATCCAATCTATCCTAGCGTCGAGACACGTTAAGTGTGTGACCTCGGGTTCGAGAATATGCGACATGATCTTCTATCAATAATCAACAGGTCTGCAGGCACCCATATTGACTCCCACACATTCATCGATGATCATATCGGATGAACCACGATGCCAGGATTCAATCAATCCCATATATATATTCCCTTCGTCTCGCGATATTTTACTTGCCAAGATTCGATCGTCGGTATCGTCATACCTAGTTCAATCTCGTTCTCGTAAGTACTTTACTCGTTCCGTAATCCGATATCACTTTGTGATTAACTCCTTAACCACATGCTTGCAAGCGGTGTTGATATCGATTACCGAGTGGGCCCGAAGTATATCTCTCCGACTTGGGAGGGACAAATTCCATCTTGATACATACAACCCAATGATACTTTCCGATCACCGAGAGACACCTTTATGATCACCCTCTCATAGGATGACGTTTGATGACCTCAAAGCTTTCTTCCGATACGGGAGTTGTATTATCTCATTGTCTAAGGAATACAATATTTGACATAGGAAAAGCTTCAAAGATGAACACAATGACACGATCTAATTGCTTCGCTTAGTTTGGTCATCCACCATATCATTCTCCCAATGATATGATCCCATTATCAATTGACAACTCATGTCTATGGTTAGGAAACCTTAACCATCATTGATCAATGAGCTAGTCCATAGAGGCGTACTAGGGACACCGTGTTGTTCACAAACCACACAAGTATTAATGTTTCCGCTTAATACAATTCTAGCATGGAATATAAACTTTATCATGAACAAGAATTATAATAATAACATCTTTATTATTGCCTCTAGGGCATAATTCCAACAGTCTCCCACTTGCACTAGAGTCAATAATCTAGTTTACATTTGGCAACAATCTCACACCCATGGCACTGAGGTGTTGATCATGTTTTACACGTGGAAGAGGTTTAGTCAATGGATCTGCGACATTCAGATCTGTATGTACTTTGCTGATCTTCAGATCTCCATCTGCTATATAATCTCGGATTATATGAAACTTATGTTGATATGCTTGGTCTTTGGATGATATCTTGGTTCCTTAGCGAGTGCTATGGCGCGGTGTTGTCACACAATATCTCCAGTGGGTCCAATGCACTTGAACCACGCCAAGCTCAGTGATGAAGTTTCGATCCAAACTCCTTCACTTGACGCTTCGCGAGCCATGTATTCTGCTTCTCATCAGATCCCGCGATCACGCTTTGCTTGCAGCTTCTCCAGCTCACAGCTCCTCCATTCAAAATATACACGTATCCTGTCTGAGATTTAGAATCATCCTTGTCGGTGTCGAAACTAGCATCGACGTAACCTTTTACGACGAGCTGTTCATCACCCCCATAGACTAAGAACATTTCTTTAGTCCTATTTAGGTACCTTAGGATGTTCTTCACGGCTGTCCAGTGTTCCACTCCTGGATCACTTTGATATCTGCTCGTCAAACTAAGAGCATTGGACACATCCGGTCTAGTACACAACATGGCATACATGATGGAACCTATGGCCGAGGCATAAGGCACTTTGCTCATAGCTTCCCTATCATTTACCGTAGTTGGACACTGAGCCTTGCTCAATATCTTACCTGACAACATAGGCACTGAACCTTTCAATGACTTATCCATTCTGAACCTTTTCAGAACTTTGTCTAGGTATGTACTCTGGCTTAAAGCTATCAGGCGTCTTTGTCTATCTCTATAGATTTTGATGCCCAATATATAAGCAGCTTCACCTAGGTCTTTCATTGAAAAACACTTGTTCAAATAACTCTTCACATCGTCAAGCATGTTGATGTCATTTCCAATAATCAATATGTCATCCACATATAGTACCAGAAACGTCACCGAGCTCCCACTCACTTTCTTTGTAGATGCAAGCTTCATAGCAATTTGGAACAAATCCAAAGCTCTTGATCACTTGATCAAAACGAAGGTTCCAACTCCGAGATGCTTGCTTCAGTCCATAAATGGAACGCTGAAGTTTGCATACTTTATCAGCATCCTTAGGATCGACAAAACCTTCGGGTTGCATCATATACAACTCTTCATCAATGTTGCCATTGAGGAAAGCAGTCTTGACATCCATTTGCCATATTTCATAATCATGAAACGCAGCAATTGCTAATAAAATCCGAATGGACTTAAACATCGCTACGGGAGAGAAAGTCTCATCGTAGTCAACACCTTGAACTTGTCGAAAACCTTTCGCAACAAGCCGTGCTTTATAGACGGTAACATTACCATCCGCGTCCTTTTTCTTCTTGAAGATCCATTTGCACTCAACGGCCTTTCGGTCGCTAGGAGGGTCCACCAAAGTCCATACTTGGTTTTCGCTCATGGATCCCAATTCGGATTTCATGGCTTCTAGCCATTTCTCAGAGTCTGGGCTCATCATCGCTTCCTCATAGTTCGTAGGTTCACTGTCTTCTACTAACAAGACAAACAAGACAGGTTGCTGCATACCACTCAGAGGGCACGCGACCTTGTCGACCGCAACGCTCAAGAGCAAGATCGTCCAAGCTTCATGATCCTTGTCATTTGCTTCCTCTATTGTTGGTGCAGCGTGCATGGAACAATTTCAGGTGCTGCGCTTACTCTCCAATTCAAGAGAAGGTTCAATAACCTCGTCTAGCTCTACTTTCCTCCCACTCACTTCTTTCGAGAGAAACTCCTTCTCAAGAAAGGAACCGTTCTTCACGACAAACACTTTGCCTTCGGTTACGTGATAGAAGGTATACCCAATAGTTTCCTTAGGGTATCCTATGAAGACGCATTCGCTTTGGGTTCGAGCTTGTCCGCATCAACTTCTTGGCGTAAGCTTCACATCCCCAAACTTTAAGAAACGACAACTTAGGTTTAGCACCAAACCACAGTTCATACGGTGTCGTCTCAACGGATTTAGATGGAGCCCTATTTAAAGTGAATGCAGCGGTTTCTAATGCATAACCCCAAAATGATAACGGCAAGTCAGTAAGAGACATCATTGATCGGACCATATCTAATAAGGTTCGATTTCGGCGTTCAGACACACCATTGCGCTGTGGTGTTCCGGGTGGCGTGAGTTGTGAAACGATTCCACTTGCTTTGAGATGCGTGAGAAAATCATAACTCAAATATTCGCCCCAGCGATCGGATCGTAGAAACTTAATCTTTCTACGATGGTTCTCCACTTCATTCTGAAATTCTTTGAACTTTTCAAATGTTTCAGATTTATGTTTCATTAAATAGATATACCCATATCTACTTAAGTCATCGGTAAAAGTGAGAAAATAGCGATATCCACCGCGCGTCGAAACACTCATCGGTCCGCATACATCGGTATGTATGATTTCCAACAAGTCCGCTGTCGCTCCATCATACCGAGAACGGGTTTTGATCATCTTGCCCATGAGGCATGGTTCATGTGTCAAATGATTCAAAATCAAGAGACTCCAAAAGTCCATCGAATGGAGTTTCTTCATGCGCTTTACACCAATATGACCTAGACGACAGTGCCACAAATAAGTAGTATTATCACTATCTACTTTGCATCTCTTAGCCTCAATGTTATGGATGTGTGTTTCATCCCTTTCGAGATTTAGAAGAAATAAACCATTCACAAGAGGTGCATGACCATAAAAGATGTTACTCATATAAATAGAACAACCATTATTCTCCGATTTAAATGAATAACCGTCTTGCAATAAACACGATCCAGAAATAATGTTCATGCTCAACGCAGGCACATAATAACATTTATTAAGGTTTAAAACTAATCCCGAAGGTAAAACTAAGGAGAGCGTCCGACGACCATCACATCAACTCTTGATCCGCTGCCAACGCGCATCGTCACCTCATCCTCGCCGCCGTCATTCCGTAGCTCTGCTTTCAAGTTACAAATATTAGCAACTGAACCGGTATCAAATACCCAGGCACTACAACGAGGGCTAGTAAGGAAAACATCAATAACATGTATATCAAATATACCTTTGATGGTGCCAGCCTTCTTGTCCGCTAAGTACTTCGGACAGTTGCGCCAAAGGACCCTTGTCCTTGCAATAGAAGCACTCAAAGGTCCGGCTTGGGACCAGACTTGAGCTTCTTCTCAGCGAGGCAACGCTTGCCGCCGCCTTTCTTGAAGGGCTTCTTTGCACCTTTACCTTTCTTAAAGGAGGGCTTGTTGACCATCAACACATGATTATCCTTCTTGATGTCCACCTCCGCAGCCTTCAGCTTTGCGAAGAGCTCGGTGATCGATGGAACCAATCTGATTGTGAGTCACTACAAAACTTTTGTAGCTGGGAGGGAGTGATTGCAGAACCCTGTCAATCTTGAGCTCCTCTGGAATCTTGCAGTCCAGTTGCTCAAGGCGTTGAGTGTAGCCCGACATCTTAATGGCGTGCTCACTAACGGAACTCCCTTCCTCCATCTTGCAGTTAAAGAACTTCTGGAGGTCTCATATCTCAGAACGGGCCTGAGTCTGAAACATGGTTTTCAGCTCTTCGAGAATCTCAAAGGGCCCGGGATAGTTTTCAAAACGATTTTGAAGTTCCGGTTCCATAGCAAACAACATGGTGCTCTTAATCACACCATAATCATCTTTGCACGACTGATAGACAGCTTTCTCATCAGCCGGCGCAGTTGCAGCAGGGGGGTTACCTAACGCTTTTTCAAGGACATAGTCCTTTTGTCCATGACGTAATGATTCTTAGATTGCGGAACCAGTTGGTGAAGTTAGACCCATTGTTTCTAAGCTTTTCTTTCTCAGCAAAAACGTTGAAGTTGAAGTTGGACTTGGCCATGTGATCTACAGTATTTGCAAGTACAATTTAGACTATGTTCATGATAAATAGTTCAACTTAATCAAATTACTAGATGAACTCCCACTAAATTCAACATCCCTCAAGTTGTTTAGTGAACACGATCCAAATTCACCACACCTAATCCGATCATCACGAGAAGAGATGTGGTTTCAATGGTGGACAACGAAGTGTCGATCATATCATCCATATGACTCATGCTTAACCTTTCGGTTCTTGTGTTCCGAGGCCATGTCTGTACATGCTAGGCTCGTCAAGTTAGACCCAAGTATTTCCGCGTGTACAAAACTGGCTTGCACCCGTTGTATGTGAGCGTAGAGTCTATAGCACCCGATCATCACGTGATGCTTGGACACGACGAACTTTCGCAACGGTGCATACTTGGGGAGAACACGGTTTTATCTTGATGTTTAAGTGAGGAATCATCTTTTAATGCTACCGTCGCGATCTAAGCATAATAAGATACATAAAAGGATAAACATCACATTCATATAACTTTATGTGACATGGTATAGCCAATCTTCGCAATGATCTCCATCTTGTGCTCCGCATGATCTCCATCACTCCACCATGATTGCCTCCACCACGAATAGCAACTACAACTATTGCTAACTACTTAGCGATAAAGTAAAGCTATTACATGGCGTAAGAAGTTGACTCGCAGGTCATACACAATTATAAAGACAACCATATGGCTCTGCGGTTGTGTACTCATCGACATGCAAGTCGTGAAACATTACAAAACATGATCATCGTGATACAATATACACATCACATCTTGGGCCATACCATATCACAGAAAACACTCTGCAAAAACAAGTTAGACGCCTCTACTTTGTTGTTGCATGTTATACGTGGCTTATGGGAGTAGATGCTAAGAACGATTCTTACCTACGGAAAGCCACAACGCTGAAATTATGGATGCCAAACAACCGTCTTAATACCATGACAACTATATAGAGAGAAACTGACATTCACCAGCCTCATGTGTGGTACAAGCCACACGACAAGTCCCGAGCCGGTATCGCTAACGATGTCGCGTAAGGTTGGCCTGGACCGCTTCGATCTCACTATCCTGCGTCATAAGTAGTACACAAACTAGAGGGTTGCAACAGAAACATCAACGCCCGCAACAACCATGTTATGCGTTCTACTCGTGAATCACATCTACGCATAGATCTAGCTCGATACCATCAAGGGTTTCAAGCATAGTAAATCAAAATTTTCTACGGAAGCGAACAGAGGGAAAGCCAAGATCTAATCTAGGAGATGCAAACAACGAGAGAGATTGGATTAGATCTTCATACCCTTGAAGATTCGCACAGCGGAACGTTCATCGGAACGTGGGTGATGTAGTCGTACTCGCTTCTCCTCCTCGCGATCCGATCCGATCTAGCACCACAAGTGGCGGTGCCTCCGTGAGATGCACACGTGCAGCACCTCGACGTCTCCTCCTTCCTTGGACCAGCAAGTATGGTGGAGAGATGGATTGGATCTACAACACGACGGCGTGGTGTATATGGTGGAGAATTTCTGCCGCAGGCTTCGCCACAAACAAATGGAAGGGAGAGAGGAAGGCAGCAGGGTTACTAGGGCTTGGAGGGGAAGGTGTGTGTGGTTTGTGCGCCCCCACCCCTCTTTATATAGAGGGGGGGGTCGCAGCCCTAGCCCCTCCTCCAAGTCCATCTCAAGTTTAAACGATTTAAACTTATCCCTTATCTAGAAATTCTATCTCTAGATTTAAACGATTTAAATCTTATCTAGAATAGGCTGGGCCCTATGGGGCCTTGTGCCCTGGCCCAATGCGCCAGGACACTCCCTCATAGGCCCATGCCCTCCCCGGAAGGTGGGACCACGTTGGCCCCTTCCGAAGGTTCTAGAAGCTTCCGCATAATACCGATTAATCCGAACAATTCGAACTCCAAAACTGCACCGCCTTATATGAATCTTATTCTCCGGACCATTCCGAACCTCTCGTGATATCCCGGATCCCATCCGAGACTCCAACACAAATTCATAAACCAATTATCCAATCTATCCTAGGCCGAGACACGTTATGTGTGACCGCGGGTTCGAGAATATGCGCATACGATCTTCTATCAATAATCAGCGGGTCCAGGCACCCATATTGACTCCCACACATTCATCGATGATCATATCGGATGAACCACGATGCCAGGATTCAATCAATCCCATATATATATTCCCTTCGTCTCGCGATATTTTACTTGCCCGAGATTCGATCGTCGGTATCGTCATACCTAGTTCAATCTCGTTCTCAGCAAGTACTTTACTCGTTCCGTAATCCGATATCACTTTGTGATTAACTCCTTAACCACATGCTTGCAAGCGGTGTTGATATCGATTACCGAGTGGGCCCGAAGTATATCTCTCCAACTTGGGAGTGACAAATTCCATCTTGATACATACAACCCAACAGATACTTTCCGATCACCTGAGAGACACCTTTATGATCACCCTCTCATAGGATGACGTTTGATGACCTCAAAGCTTTCTTCCGATACCAGGGAGTTGTATTATCTCATGGTCTAAGGAATACAATATTTGACATAGGAAAAGCTTCGCAAAGATGAACACAATGACACGATCTAATTGCTTCGCTTAGTTTGGGTCTGTCCACCATATCATTCTCCCAATGATATGATCCCATTATCAATTGACAACTCATGTCTATGGTTAGGAAACCTTAACCATCATTGATCAATGAGCTAGTCCATAGAGGCGTACTAGGGACACAGTGTTGTTCACAAACCACACAAGTATTAATGTTTCCGCTTAATACAATTCTAGCATGGAATATAAACTTTATCATGAACAAGAATTATAATAATAACATCTTTATTATTGCCTCTAGGGCATAATTCCAACACCCTCCTCCTATAAAAGGCCACCCTCTTCCTCCTTCTTCCTCACACCTCCTTGTGAAGGATCTCTCTCCCCCTCTAGAATTATTACCCCATGGTCTCGGATTTGCGAGATACATGTTCCTGGTGGCATTTCGTCTGGAAGGAGTTGCTTCTTCCGCTGGATCGCTGGAGCGAGGAGGTGGAGGTTGTCCGGTGGCTTGAGCATTGTGTGTAGATGCGCTGCTGAGTTGCGGCGCTAGGACTTCCTCACGATCTTGAGATCGGCAAGTGTACGACTATATCAACCACAAGTTCCTACTCGTTAACAAAACTCATTGTCTTCGAGGGTAAGTTCTCGTTGGATGTATGCCCACCCGTTGCTATGTACCTAGTAGATAGATCTTGGCGTGTAGTTCTCATCATAGGAAATTTTTGTTTTCTATGCTGCGGACCCAACAGTGGTATCAGAGCCTGATCTATGCGTAGGTGCTTTGCACGGGTAGTGCACATATGTTTATATGTGGGCGATGATGATCATTTTATTGCATCTTCTATGTATTTTGGATATTGATGGCATAGTAGGATGAAGCGGCCCGGACCAACCTTACATGTCATCGTACATGAGACTGGTTCCACAAGTGACATGCAACTTGTTTTGCATAAGTGGCTGGCGGGTGTCTGTCTCTCCTACTATAGTCAATATCTGATTTACAACGAGTTGCTAATAACTTGGTTATCCTCGTTGTGGTTCATGTTCGTAGGTAAGAACGGTTCTATATCCGAAAGCCCTAAGCCACGTAAAACTTGCAATTAATAAATTAGAGGCGTCTAGTTTAGATCATTGCTGGGCTAGTGTCTTGATACGGTATTGTTGTAAGTAGATGTATGATAGATACTCTTACAACACACTCAATGTGTAAGCTCCATAGACCTTGGCCTTACACACAAAGGAATGATATAGATCATACCACGATGCAAATGATAGAGATCCAATGCATAGACCATATCATCTCACTTTACACATTAGATGTTAGCATCTTATACTGCTAGTTTGGCGCTTTTGGTAGCATTGTAAGATGATCCCTCACTTAGATATCAAGATAAAAATGTGTTCTTCCTTAAGTATGCACCGTTCTATGGATCGTGTTTCGAGACACCACGTGATGATCGGGTGTACTCGACTCTACTCTTTCATACAACGGGTGCAAGACAGTTTTACACACGCGAGTACTAAGGTTCTTACTTGGCGAGCCTAGCATGTACATACATGGCCTCGGAACACGGACCGAAAGGTTAAGCATGAGTCATATAGTTGATATGATGCCCATATAGATGCTCGCCTTTGAAGCTGCACTGACTCACATGATGATTGGACTTGGTGTAGTGGATTTGGTTCATGTAATCACCAAAAAGGCATGAGGGATGTCGTTTTTGAGTGGGAGTTCATTTCTAATTTGGATTAGTCGAACTTAATTTTTCATAAACTAAATCGAAGTGAATTTTCATAATTTGTTGTAGTTATTAGCGTCTGTTCACTACCTTATGCTTAGTTTTAATTGAGATAATAGAACTATAGAATTCTGGATATTTACTTTACGAACTGGTATCGTATTGTTTTGAATGTCAATTTAAAGTTTATAAGTCCTATTGCAAACTTTCAGCAAACTCTATTTACTCCATGAAGTTTAATAAGTAGTATTAAATCAAGAGTAAGAATTCCAATGTTAGTATCTAAAGTATCATGTTTGCCTCCATGATTATTGATATTCAAAAGTTGTTTTAATATCAAGATTATATAGGAGCTGGAAAATGTTTCAGAAACCATCATGTGTGGAAGATATTGTGATATCTGAACAATGTTTTTGGTTGCATTATGATAGAGTATAATTTAGCAAAATACATGTTCTCATATTGTATGAGAATTTGTGAAGGATGGAGATGCTAAGCATCCAAATCTCCCAAAAAGGTTTAGAGAACTAAAATTATACTCGTCATTCTTCCTTATAAGCTATAGTAGCTTGATCATGAAAGTTGTCATGATAAGGATGAATACAAGATGTAAGTAAAATGTTTACTACACTAAGAGATTACTAAAGAATGGATTTTTGAAAGAATGCCAAACATTTGATGATGGTGATCCACTTCAAAGTGCAAGTCCAAAGGTATTAGTATTTGACTATATACAAGATTTGTACTATGTGTCATGTGAATGACACCACTATTGATGTTGATAGATTATTTTAAAAGAAAAGGAATTGTTGAAAGAGAATCTATAAAATATTTGGCCGAAAAGAAAAGGTTGGAGATGTCCAACTTAGGTATATAGAAGATATACATGTTATGGTTGTATTCCTTGCTTGTTAAACAATGTGGTTCTGAGGTATTGGATACCGGTATTGGATACCGAATCGGTTGGTATGAAGTGTCATACAGGACAACGCAATTCATGAACTACAATGGCCTAAGTAACTAGCAAGAGAATAAGTGATGATGTTCATCGAAAACAAATAAAATGTTATTGCGTTTTTCGTTGACGTCAAACCTAGCCTTCAAGATTTGTTTTAATAATTGTTATTTTGTTCCGGTATTACGAGAACAATGGTTGTTCAAATTAATTACCGTATTCCATAAAGGATGGATGAAATTTTACAAGTCTAGTGGGAGAAATCACATCCATAAACACTATTGCTAAAATGTCGCAAGACAAATGATTAAAAGATCACTTATGAAGTGACATCGCTGTTTAAATTATATTTGAAAGAAAACATGAAGAAACTCCATGTTGATGGATGTTTGGAGTCTTTGATTTTGATCAATTGACGCTTGTGAAACTTTCCTCGAGATAATTGAAACTCCGTTCATAGGCCAAAGAGGAACGGATGACTAGCTTATTGGAAATTGTGCATGCTGATGTGCATAGTCCATTATGTGTAGCCATATGCGATGGATCTTTTTGCTTCATAGGCTTTCTCCAGAAATTTGAGTGAATATATCTGTATATTTACTTAATAAGGAAGAAGTATGAAACATTTGAAAATTGTTCAAAGACTTTCAAGATGAAGTGGAAAATCATTGTAACAAGAAAATAAAGAGTTTATGATTCGATCATAAAGGAAGATATTTGAGTTACATGTTTAGCAAAAACACCTAAGACTTGAGGAATTGTTCCATGATTTGTGTTTCCCGATAAACCATAGGAGTATGGCATATTCGAGAGATGAAATCAAAACATGTTTGACAAAGTAAGATCAAGGGTGTCATTTATAAAACTGCAATTATGTTTTAAGGATTGAAGCTTTAGAGACTACCGCTTTTACACTGAAAAGAGCACCATCGTGATCCGTTGAAATGACACCATATGAGTTATGGTTTGGGATAAAACCCGAATTGTCTTTTCTTAAATTTTGGTATGCTATGCATAAGTAAAATGTTTACAACCAAAGTCGGATAAGCACGTCTTTGTAGGTTATCCGAAAGAATTTGTTGGGAATTTCTCCATAACACCGCGGACAAAAGAATTTGTTACTTGGAACGTCAAGTTTCTTGAGAAGGAATTTTTCGTGAAAAGTTAAGTGGGAGGACAATAGAACTTTGATAAGGTTGTTGAACCTTAGCTATATGTGCTAAGTAGTGCAGTGCCGGAAAGTGTCCCGGTGGCGACCACAATACTCATGGCTCCCGTGATTACAAAGGGTGTGATCTTAGAGATTAGAGTTCCTATTGAACCGTGTGGGTCGGTAAGAATCAAATAGTGTGATTTGATAAGCAAGTCGTTATTGTTTTGACAATGATGAACCGACTACATGCAAAGAAGCGATGATGGGCCCTGACTCCATAAAATGACTACAAGTCATAGAATTTGTGATAGTATCCATACACGAGAAATCAAGTTTCTGAACTTGGAAGACCCTCTGGAAAGGCGTGAAGCCTATCAGTCGTGTTTGGATCTATAAAGAAATAGACATGGATGTTTAACATCTATGAAATAGTCGACATGTCAGAAAGAAGTTTACGACAATGTTCAACGAGTTGACTATGACAAGATTTGATCTTTCATAGCGATATTTAGTCTTGACAGATTAATGTAGCAACCACTACATATAATTTGGTATATGGTAGTTGAATAAAAAACAAGGTTCTTTCAATAGAACGGTTACCTAGGACGTGTACATGACATGGTCCGAAGGGTTTTGTTAATTCTAAGGGTGCTAAAAGGGCATGCAAACTTCAATAGTTGAAGTAAGCATAGCGGAGTTGGAATCTTTACCATGATGAAATTGTTAAAAGAGTTTAAATTCATCGGAGATGATGGAGATGCTTGCATTTGCAAGAAATTAAGTGGGAGCGCTAAGACTTATTTCTAAAACATTATGTAGAGGACATATTGTTGATTGGAAATGATGTATCTTGTATTGACACAAGTTAAGAATTTCATTAAAATAAGATTTCGATGAAAGACTTGGGCAAAACCGGAATATTTGGCATCAAAATCTATATGGATAGATTGAGGCGCTAATATGGTTGTGCCAGACATACATATATGAGATATTGAAAGGGTTCAATATGGAAACAACAAGAACGGTTCTTGGTGCATGGAAAGGATTGTATCAAGATTCAAGTGTTTCAACACTTGGTGAGTCAAATCACATGAAGATTTTGATCGATTATACCATGATATGTATATATCCAGAATGTCCTATGCTCTAAATGTTATGAGCACATACCAGAATGATTCATAAGATGATCATTGGACGATCGTAAAGATATTCTTATGAGCTTTGGAAGAACTAAGAATATATCATGTATAAGTGACAAATAGTTAAAGGTAGTTCATTGTAAAGTGTTACATTGATACTAGTTTTGTCACAAGATACAAATTAAATTTATCTCAATTTAGACTATGGGTGGCACAATGTAATGGAAATGATGTTCCATGATGGATTTGGATGAGTTCCAAAGTTGAGACATTGTGACGAATACTACAACAAAAGGCTAAGTATATAACTGCTATAGTAGCAGCAAAGGAGGGCATTTGTGTTAAATAGTTTGTTATCAAACTAGGTGTAAAAGTGGGCTAATACTATGAAGATATATTGTGTGACAATAATATCAACATATTTTAACCGGAACGAACTAAAGGTCTCACCAAAGGACCAAATATACAATGCCATCTCATTTGAGAATGAGTGATGCGTAGAGACGCAAAGACATGCAAATACACACGGACCTGAAACTGTCAGATCCGGAGATTATGTTAACCACTAGCAATAGCGTATATGTAACACCATAAAGCCATAGGTGTTCAATACGCAAAGTTTTTCAAACTAGATTATTGACTCTAGTGCAAGTGGGAGATTGAAGGGAATATGCCCGAGAGGCAATAATAAAGTCGTTATTATCTTATTCCATGTTTATGATAAATGTTTATTTTGCATGCTATAATTATATTGATCGGAAACATCAATACATGTGTGTTTAATAAACAAAAAGGGTTCCTAGTTATGCCTCCCGTATAGACTAGCTTGTTGATTAACAAGATGATCAAGGTTTCCTGATCATGGACATTGGATGTTGTTAATAACAAGGTCACAACATTAGCTGAATGATGTGATGAAAATTCATCCGAAGTATAGCATTACGATCAAGTCATTATGTTTATATTGCTACAAAATCATACGAAGTAATCTTTATCCTTAGACCATGAGATCATGTTAATTGCTAACACCTGAAGAGTATCTTGATAACATCAAACGTCACACCGTAACAGGGTGACTATAAAGATGGGTTCAGTGCTACGAAGGTGTTATGTTGAGGCTCATGGATCAAGAGTGGAATTTGTCAATCCCGATGACAGATAGATATACTCTGGGCCCTCTTGGTGATATCACATTCAGATAGCTTGCAAGCAAGTTACGTGATCACTAGAATGTTATATCACGGGAACGAGAAAAGAGTGCATGTCGGCAACGAGATCAAACTAGGTATGGAGATACCAATGATCGAATCTCGGACATGTAATATATGGTGAGACAAAGGGATTTTGTTACAAGCATTAAAGGTTCTCACGATCACAGAAGTCATCGTTGAATATGTAGGAGTCAGTATGGATCTCCAGGTCCCGCTTCTGATTATTGATCTAAGAGGAGTCTCAATCATGTCTGCATTATTCGCGAACCGTAGGGTGACACACTTAAGAGTTACTGGACACCATTTTAGAGCACATATGTTTTAGACGAAAGAATTGCAAAGCGCAGGAATTGTTTCGATAGAAACCGGAAGTTGTTTCGGGTGAAATTGCAGAAAGTGGTTCTACATATGATATTAAAATATTGCAAGGGGCTATATGTGAATGTTTGTTAATTAAAGTAATTAACAAAATTCTGAATAAATTTAATAAAAGAGTTTTATTAAACGAGAGAGCATTAAACTTGGAGCATTAAATTAGGATCTCTCTCCCCCTCTAGAATTATTCCCCCATGGTCTCGGATTAGCGAGATACATGTTCCCGGTGGCATTTCGTCTAGAAGGAGTTGCTGCTTCCGCTGGATCGCTGGAGCGAGGAGGTGGAGGTTGTCCGGTGGCTTGAACGTGTGTGCGAGTACGGATGCGCTGCTGAATTGTGGCGCTAGGACTTCCTCGCGATCTTGAGATCGGCAAGTGTACGACTACATCAACCACGCGTTCCTACTCGTTAACAAAATTCGTTTTCTTCGAGGGTAAGTTCTCGTTGGATGTATGTCCACCCGTTGCTATGTACCTAGTAGATAGATCTTGGCGTGTAGTTCTCATCGTAGGAATTTTTTGTTTTCTATGCTGCGGACCCAACAGAGATAACCCAAAAGTTTTAGATGAGTCTTGGAAGTTATTACTTTAGTAATAACCGCTACTTATCCTTTTTATTTGCTTTTTGTGCCAAGGGTAACCTCTAATGAGAGAGAAATAATGCTTGGGAAGGTTGCTGTCTCGAAATAGATTTTTGTGCTTCACTGTAAAAATTAGTGTAAAAATCTATGTACGTCGTTTTGAGGCGTGAAGTTTTGTGCTTCTGCCCCAGGTTGTTATCTAACTTTTGTGAGTTCAACACTTTTCAATTTGAGCAACAGAAGGTCTTCGAAAAAATTGGATTCTATCTGCTGGTCTGTTTTGACAGATTTCTGCCATTATTTGCATTTGCTTCTTGTTGATTCCTTTTTGGGTTCTCTTTGGGGAATTGAGCTTTTTAAGGGAAGTGTCACAATAGCTTGTGTTTTAATGGAAGTTTTATTAGTGTTGAAACTGAACCGAAAGACTTATTATCTTGAGTACACTAATGTTGCTAATGAAGATTATGTGAAGTTTTGTAAGGAAAACATTTCAGGTGTTAAGGAAAGAATGATGTATTGAGATGAAGAATGGGCTAAAGCTCAAGCCTGGGGATGCCACCCCGTGTCACCCCAAGAAATATCCAAGAAGTGCAAGCGTCAAAACTTGGGGATGCCCAAGGCATCCCCTTCTTCATCAATAAAAATCCCAGGTTTCTTCCAAACACTTCATTTTTATTGTTTCATGCACAGTTGTGTTGTTCTTGGAGCGTCTTTGTGTTCGTTTTTGGTTTTTCGTTTGCTTGGTTTTCTTAGTTCGCTTGAATAAATTGGTTGGACCCCCTCTTTCATACATTAGTTTTCAAATAGTTTGGTTTGGATTGGAAAAGAGTAGGAAAGTTCATGCTTAACTGGTAAATAGAGCTTGTTTTTGACTGTGGCCTATGCTTTGTCCTGCCATGCTTAATATTATTTTGGCTTTATGCTTAGTGATCTTTGTTGTAGCATGACATGTTATAAACAATTGAGATTGCTTAATGTGCCTTGAAAGAATCATGCGTTGTTTTAGCATGGGAGCCTCCCGGGTGCTGCGCCGAAAGTGACATATGTGGGTACAACCCATAAACGAGAAATATATTACTCTTTCAACGTGGTGGTGTAATTAATATGGCTTTCATTTAGAAGCAGTCCTTTTACAACTCATGAGACGCGGCATGAGTAATACAATGGAAAATCTTCCGTAATTGCCAATTGCAAAATTTGTTTGAAATGAAGAAAGTAATATGGGTAGTGTATTTTGGACTCGATTTGTGAAGGAAGAAACGTCCAATCCCGCGTTACACCAGGAGCCTGAAAATGGAAACAAACCGTCTGAGACATCGAATCCGTCTCCTTTTGGTGGATAAGACATTAAACTCATACGTGTTTCTAGTATATATGTGTTTTGCAAGTATGAAATAAAGTGGGCAAAAGTCATACTCCTATGTGGATACAACCCATAAATGGGGTATATATATATCGACGCGGATTTGCTACTCACAGGTGTAGCTATGCATAGGCAGAGCACCGTTGGATTTAGGGATCAAATGCATGCAACCTCTAGATGGAAGTGGGGTGGAACATGGCTGAGATAATGGTGTGAGTTTTGTGCATGCATGCAAGAATCTAGGGTTTGGCATGGGTTCCAATTTAGCACACAGTTTTGGCTACAAAAGTTTTAGCATCTAAAATGAGAAGGGATTGAGAACAAGGATTAAAACAGGTTTTGCATGCAAAAGCTTTATACTATGTTCCATGCAAAAGAGTGCCCTAACAAAGGTTGTTTTGGTATGTGCTTGGTGGCCGCATGCATCCATGAGAATGTGAAGAAAACGAAACAAAGGTTGTTTTGTTTATTGTGGCAGCCCTAGCTATGGGAGCAAAACAACGCTTGTTTTGATTAGGGTGGCTTCTTTCTGCGGCTAGGGTTTTGGCTACTATACCTAGAACAAAGAAAACACATAGCATAAACTGATAAGCCTAGTTTGATTAGGGTTATGTGCATGTCTTTGTCTATAGTACATTAGGGTTTGCATTAAAAAGGGATAACCTGAGAACCTTAGTTTGATTAGGGTTTTGTGCATATAGTACATTAGGGTTTGCGGTCAGACAAGGAATGGAAACCTAGTTTGATTAGGGTTTTGTGCATGCCATTGTACATAGGATATTAGGGTTTGCATTTAAAATGGCCAGCTACTCAACTAGGGTTTCTGTGGTCCATCAACTAACGGAGCTAACAACCTAACTAGAGGATCCACCGTTTTGAGTATGAAAATATGTGCTCTCTATATCAAAAGTGGAGAGAATCAATGGTGGATAGCCTATGCGCAGCTACGCCTGTGTGTAGCTGGCTATTTTGCATATATCTATACTCTTTCAACGTGGTGTAATTAATATGGCTTTTATTTAGGAGCAATCTTTTGTCCAATCGTGCATGAGTAATACTAGTATGGAAAACCTTTTGTAATAAAGGAATAATATATATGTACGGTACTAATTGGAAATTGCAAAATTAGTTTCAAATCAGATGAAGGAAGTAGTACAGTAGTAGTATTTGGAGTCGATTTGTGGAACGGAGGTCAGTACACGGAGGCACCGTGAATTGCTGGTCTCTGTCTCGAGGAGGAGGAGCATGAGATGGGGACGGGACGGCGTTAACTGCTGGTGTCTCCACAACAAGGCTGAGGAGTGGGCCCCGCGGGAGACGGTTAGGGGGTGTTCAGAGCAAGGTGGGGAAGAGAGTGAGGTTGCTGCCTGCTGAAGTGAGTGTGCGGAGCTGAGCTGAGATTAGCTGAACCGAACCGGTCAGGTGAGGGGAGAGATATCAGCGCACGCATCGGTAATTTCCTTCTTCCTTCCAAAATTAGGAGAGATTTTTGCGGTAGGAAACCGAACCGTCGACGAGGTCTGTCCTACAAATACCCCCGTCTCTGTAAATCCTGTTTCTTTTTTTTTCCGTGGACGGCATGCGCGGAGGTATTCGATCCAACCCACTCTTGATTTTCGGCCACATAGAAGCCCAACGAGATCCGATTCAAACCAAGTTTGCTTTTCGGTGACCCAGCATTCCCCTACACTCGCCACAACACCCAGCATTCCCTGCCCCTGCTATATATATATCGCTTCCCATAGCGTGCAAACCCCAAAACCCTCGCCGCCGCCGCTTCACTCCACAGCTACCTCCCAAAAATCCCCCATCCCTTTCTGTTAGAGTATATTACGGCTAGATATATTTGGTAGTTCAATATTGTAATCCAATTCTATCTCTATTAGGCTTCTTGCCCCCCAAGTCTTCTAGTACTATATAAACTAGTTATACTAATATCTTTTACATTTCATAATTCACTCTCTCGACATATGAATTTATCTCATCATTTCATTTTGTTTACCAAATTATGACATAACAATAGTGTGCAATATTTTATAGAATTGTAACATTTTAAAATGGAAATTCATTTGCACAAAGCTTACCATTGACAATTTATACATTTTGTTAATTAAACCGTTGAACAATGAAAATAAATGGCTAAAAAAATTAAATATTAAGTTGTGTCATATTCATAATGTTAGAAATATGCCCATGTTATCTATTTGTAGTACCCTTAAATATCATAACACAAAGAACTCCAGTGCTAACAGAGTTTTCTAGAGTGTGTGATTCTTGATCAACAAGAAGAGTTATATATTATTATTTGCTAATAGCATGACGCACATGCATTTATATGAAGACATAAAAGATGAGGAATTCATGTTTACTATGAGGACACACAGAAGAAAAACAACTATGTCGTCTCATTTGCCTCAACTTTTGTTATTATACAAGATAGCCCTTTCGTTGTAATGCTTCAGATGAAGATCCACAATAGTGTAGTCGTAATTGTCTCATTCACATTGTTTCTAATGCTCCTGGTTAATTACTCCCGTGGATAGAACTACGAGGCACCTCCGATTAGGCTCCTTGGTCTTTGGTTGTTCATGCATGTTGCCTTTGGTTGTTCATGTATGTTGCCAGTGGTGTGTGTCGATGTCACGAAGTCCGTGTGCAAGCATGTACATGTGTAACATGGCCTTTACTAAGTCCATGTCGGCCTCACCGATCTTGAACGACGTCGAAGTGGTTGTAGTCGAGGTAGAATCTATGATTGTGCTTGGCTCGAATTGTCATGATGATTTTGTAGTTCCGAAGGAAGTGTGAGAGGTATGTAAACATGGTCGATGGGCTTAGGTCGAGATGCCGCATCCGAGGGTCAATGGATTTAAGTAGCATGCATGCATCAACAGACATTCTCGCGTACTACGAGATCTAGAATTCTAACATGCATGCTAGATCGCATGCAACTCTCTACCGTTAATATGTGTTGATTTACTGCTTTACGATTTGTCTTGCACAGTTTCGTTACGTTTCATCATGTGCAAACGCTGGAATCAGCTTTCCGTTGGGTGACCCTATCATTTCTTCACTCCAAACATTTAATTTTGTTTATTCGTGTGTGTTTTCTTCTTCCCTAAACAAATTATGATCCACCCACTGTATCGTTGTTATGTTATCTCACACGTTTTATTGTATCATAATATTGTTTATTTTACAGAACAATGCTAGCAGTTGCAGCCCTAGCTCTAGTGCAACAACAATTACTGCTTTTAGCCAAAAATAGCAGCATTTTAATTATATTTCATTGCAAGGCATATATGCTTATATAAAACAAAGAGTATTGATTCTTTATAAAATTAAGTACTTCCTCTGTCTCAAAATAGATGTTGCAGATTTTTCAAAATTTGGATGAATCTAGACACTATTTAGTACTCCCTCTGCCCCAAAATGTAAGGCGCCTAAGCATTAGTCAAAAGTCAACGTTTTTTAAGTTTGACCAAATTTAGACACTCATTTACAATACTGAATCAATATCAATGGATTCACCATAAAGTATATTTTATTAGTGTATCCATCCAATATTATAGATTTTGATATTTTTTCATAAATATTTGGTCAAAGTTTGTAAGATTTTACTTTTGACTAATAATCCTTATGCGCCTTATATTTTAGGATAGAGGGAGTATGTAGATTTATCCAAATTTTAATAAACTTGAAACATCTATTTTGAGATAGAGGGACTAGTGTTCACAAGGAACTTAGAACCAATTATTACATGCCTTTGCCCAGTCTGATAAAAAATGAGCATGTCTCGAAGGGTTAAGTATGTGGTATTGTAGTTACTTTACATAAAGAAGAATTATAGCAACCAAATTATCTTGATTATCCTCAGGATCTATATATTCATGGCAAGAGATTATCCTTAACTAATTTCTATAAATATTTTTGTGAAGTTATTAATTTATTAGTATTTCTATGTCTCCCGTGCGATCCGAGAATACTTCGCTCCGTCCGAAAATAAGTGTACTTATAGCTTTTATCTAAGTCAAACTTTATATACTATAAATAAATACCCTAGGAGTGCAGAGCATGCATGTGTTGGTTTAATTATTAAGCAAACTGACACGTACTCCTCTTCCCCGAAGCATGCACGGCGTTGGCGTTGCCATGATCACCAAAGCCGAAGGCAAGGCGCGAATCATCCCTGCCTTATTTCTGGATTCAGTTTCGACGGTTAGCACTTGTGTGTGTGTGTGTGTACCCTTGGATCATCATCAGTTAATAACTAAAATACTAAGCAGAGCTAGCAGGTCTGACTTGAACAACTTGATAGAAAACGTACGGAGGTAAAACAAAGAGACGTCGTTTTGTCTCATTGTCAAGGAGCGTACCTTACGTGTGCTGATCCAAGACGACAGTTCAGCTACGAATAATTAATATGCAACTGATGGCTTCTCCAGAGCAAAAGTTTCTTGGCTGAGGGCGTGGGATTTATTTGGATCTGTTCAGAGAGGGTTTCTGCCAATGCAATCAATTGCTGTTAATTAAGCGCAGTGGTGCAGACTTGCTTTTGCTAGCTCCCAGGGACGTACGGTGATTGAGTTTTGTGTTCAACACAAAATTAAAGGTTTATGCATATGGGTACATCTGCAGCATACTAGTATATCACTGGACTGGATACATACACGCACATCTTTAATTATGGTAAGCTAATCTTATCCTCCTAACTCCTCACTATGATGACAAGTTGCTTATTACAAAGAAATGCATTGGTTTTCTACTGTGATGATGGATTCCTCATTCTAATAAATATTTGGACAAAATGGAACCATGTCGTGTGGCGTCCACCTTGTTTCGGCCGGCGCTATATATAGTTGGATGGTGCCGACATGCACTACTTCAGTTACATCTTACTTGGCGACGAACCGAGTAGTCATTCCGAACTAGTTTTGCCGGGGGTAAGATGAGGTATTAGTTTTGTCGAAAAATACGGATAAGCCTGGCTAGCATCTAACCACTACTTTGCATTCATTTAGTAATAAATCAAAGCTATACCTATACCTAATAATAAATAGAGAGAGCAACGCTTCTCTCTTCGCAAGTTGACCGAGCTGAGCTCGTCCCGCAAAGTTTGGGGCCCCCTCCATGTATGGGCCCTTGGCCGTCGCACAAGGTCGTGCAATTGTCTAAGCTTTGTTTTCTGCCTTGCTGGTGTTGGGTAAGCTCACCTGAGCAGTCAGGAGGTAAGTCTATCAGGGAAGGATGTTCTTGTGCCTCTCTACATTCGAGGCCAAGGTGTTTGTGGCAAGATCAAGGATCTTCTACCCACCTATGATATTTTGAACCGCATCTTCCGTGAGACTATTTCCCCTCGGGCGGGGAACAAGGATGAGATGCATGGCTATATGGTTGACCTCATGCACAACACTCACTACTACAGATTTGCTTATCCATAGATTGGTACCCAGTGACACATGAAAAGGGTGGTGCGCCATAGATAAATTATTTGTGACGCACGTGCAAAAGATGCGCTACGGATAACAAAAATATCCGTGGCGCATGGGGACTGGGTGCGTCACATATAAGTCTAGGCATCCAGATCTGCTACTTATGGATGGTGTCTGACATATCCGTGGTGCATGTGGTGGCCGCATGTGGTGGCCGTGCGCCACGGATATTATGGTTACCAGTGGCGCACGACCACCACATGCGCCACGGATATGTTAGGCACCATCCATAAGTAGTGCTCACCCCTCCCCCCCGGTGGATCGCCTTTTCAGTCTTGCAAAAAATTAAAGAAAATGAAAAAGACTTCGAATTATAAAATCCTTTGACATGTAGGTAGGTAATGTAGTCTATTTTGTAGGAAAATTAGCAAACATGAATTTCGATTTTTTTTTGCAAAAGTAGGTCATGCCACGGTAAAATGGTGATAACTTTTGCATACGATGTCGGAAAAATATCTATAACATATCAAAATGACGAGAACGAAAATCTACGTCGCTGGCAATTTTTCAGAATCTCACAATTTGAAAAAAATAAAAAGATACGGTAAAAAGAAGTTTTTTCCTGCGGGAAAAAAAATTAGCCGACTTATCTGTGGCGCACCCTATTATGGTGCGCCATGGATTAGCGTGACCTCTTTTTAAATTCTGGGGGCCCCCTCTCCTCCCCTCCCCTACCCTTCTTATTCTTCTCCTTCCTCCTCCCATTCCCTTCCCCTTCTTCCTCTCCCCTTCTCCTCTTCTCCTCCTCCTCTCCTTCTCCTTCATCCTCTCCTTCTTCTCTTCTTCCCCTTCTCCTTCTCCTTCTCCTTCTCCTTGTCCTTCCTCTCTCCTTCTCCTTCTTCTCTTCTTCCCATTTTCCTCTCCTTCTCCTCCTCTCCTCCCCTTCTCCTCCACCTACTTCTCCTCTCTCCGATCACCGTGAGCCCCTCCCCGACCCCCAATGGAGCCGCCCTTGAGATCCTCTCGGACCAACGTCGTCGCCGTTCTCAAGCTACTCCACGAGCAACACCGGCGCGGCCACGGCCTCTTGCACCTCCATACGGTGGTAGGTAGTGGCCGTGGTGAGGCGAGGGCGACGAGATCCAGATCCAATTTTTTTTTGAATTTTGAAAAATTTATCTGTGGCGCACCATACCAATATGCGCCACAGATAATTTTCATATCCCGCCTTTTTTTTGAATTTCAAAAAAATTATCCATGGCACACGGAACCAACATGCGCCACTGATATTTGGACTATCTGTGCCGCATATCGACATGCGCCATGGATAAAAAATATCAATGGCGTGATGACAGTGGCGCACGACCCATGCGACACGGATAGCAAAAATGGTGCGCCACTGATAGAAAAATCTGTAGTAGTGACTTATGTCAACTGTGACTCCGGTACCCCACTTGATGTGATGGACTTCATGTGGAATGAGATGGTCATTGCCGCGCACACTAGAAGGATGCCCCCTTTTGCTCCCTATGTTATGGCTCTTATCATCCGCAAGTGACCTCCACAACTACCAGCTTTTGACTCACAAGTCTAAGTCTTTATTGATCAAGAAGCATTCTGAACCTCGCAACACGGCTGGCCAAGAGGTTGATGAGGAAGGTAACGTGGTTGAACAAGATTCCAATGAAGATGTGGGTGGTCGTGGTGGCCATGCTTTTGTTGTGTCTCGTCGCGCAGATGCTCCGCCCTCATGGGCCAAGAGGCTTGAAGCCAAGCTCAAGAAAATTTTCTACCTTCAAACCGACAATCAAAAACGTATGTATGAAGCCCATGTCTATGCCAAGAAATCTTGCTATCGTCATAAAGAGTGGATGGAAGGTCAAGGTTTTACTGTCTTCGAAGGCTCAGAGAACAACATCACCCCTGAAGAACAATGGATCTCCAAATATAGCAACTAGGATGACGATGATGCCTCCTCTTCCTTCCATGCCCCGGGCTTCCATGTTGGTGATGATGATGATGATGAGTGATAGTTGGGGCATTAGTCTTGCTCTTGTCCCTTTTTGGCATCTTGATGCCAAAGAGGGAGAAGTTGCAATATAGGTTGTGCGGGGATTTGCATGGGAAAGTCACAAGCTCGTTCTTTCTTTGATCTTTGGGTGCTTTTGAACTTTTTCCGTCTCTTATTATTTGTGAACTCTATGTGCTACATATGTCTGAATTATGTAAGTGAAGACTATGTGGTTATATGGATCCATCTTATGTGATGATACAATCTAATTGTTGCCTGTTTATTTCCCATCACATAATGTTGTGCAAATGTATGAGTTTTAAGTCATAGTTTTATTTTTCTTGAACCCTTGGTTGGTTTGCAAAATAGAGGGGGAGTACTGATTCTAGTATATGCTTGATGTTGCACATATCTAGGGGGAGCCCGTCTCTATTTTCAAACCTTGTGCGCTATCATAATATTTGTTATGCAAATGTGTGTGTTGTCATCAATCACCAAAAAGAGGGAGATTGAAAGGGAATTAACTTCCCTAAGTGGTTTTGATGTTTGATGATAACACGCGTGTCGGACTACTCATTTGCTAAGTGTCTTTCAGGCCAACTATGTTTGCAAAGCATTCGGTTTCCCTCAAAAGGGTCCATAGCAAGATGTTGTTTTTCTTAGATCTCTTGTTTGAGTCGTAGGAAAACCGTACTATTAAGAGGGGGTACACGTTGGAAAGTTTGGGTGAAATCAACTCTACTTATGATGCCCTTCAAGCTTTCCTCAATGGTTGAGACTTTGGAAGAGTTTTGTCCCTATTGCTGTGGCCTTCTCATTCTTTGTCGTCCGGTAGCACGGTAATTATTTCCGGTACTACCGCTTGACACCGGTAGTACCGCTTGGCGGTACCAGGCGAGTCTGAGAGCTTCAGCGAGCCTCATATCCTCTTCAGACTCACCCAGTACCTCCGGTCTGGTAGTACCGCCCCAACCTATAGTACCACTGGTGCTTCTGGTACTACCACTCCGCGGTGGTACCGCTTGTTTCAGCTGGTTCTACCGAGGATTACTAAGCACACCTCATCGCCTAATGGCTGAATCCGGTACCACGTCTGGTACTAGTCCGGTACTAGTCCGGTAGTACCGTGTGTTTTCGGTACTACCGCTTCTGGTACCGGTAGTACTGCTCGGGGCTGGCAGCAACGGGCAAATTCTTTCCTTTTGGTATAAAATGGTCTTTCTTCTCCAATGAGAAGATTGTCTCTTTTATCCCTCTCGTCCATTGTTCCTAAGCTGTATTTTCCCTAGATCTCCTCCCATAGTGCTCCAATCTATCTGATTCTCTGGGATTTGGTAGAGGAGGTCTATATCTAGGGTTTTACCAAAGCAAAGTTGATTCACCCTTGTTTTCCTTTGTGGATCTTGTTACTTTGGGTTCTTTGAACCCTAGATGGAAGAGGTCCGTCTCGAAGCTCGGACATTGGTTGTAAAGCTTCAGGATCGTGTTGGGAGACTCCAAGTGTGGTGTAGGTCTACTCAATAAGTTTGTAAAGGTTTCAGTCGCTACCTTCAAGGTCACCGCATAGTGGATCAGGTGCTTGCGATGAGGTAGGTGCTTGGGAGAATAGGGTGAGGCCTTCTATGGCGCTAGTGGTCTTAGTACCACCCACCCCTCCAATGGTGACGTACTTCCCCTCAAAAGGAAGGAACTTCGGGAAAACATCTCCGTGTCTACTCTCGGTTATTTCTATCCTTGTCTTTACTTGTTGTTGCTTGCTTTTCATAGAGGTTCTCTCACCTAGTTGCACATCTAGAGAACTTATTTTGTTTTAAGCCTTAATTTGAAAAGAAGCTAAAAATTGAGTAGTGCCTATTCACCCCCCTCTAGTCGTTTATACCAATCTTTCAGCAGTCCACCACCACGAAGGAGCGGTTATGGACGAGCTCTTTTCTGATCCAGACACGGAGGGTGGGTGGGGTAGTTGTAGGTGTCCAAACCCTAGGCGGAGGGGCATCTTTGTCTTCCCAGATTTGTCCGAAGAAAAATCCCCACACTCTATCAGCATCATCCTCTCCCTCAGTGCACGTGAGCTCCAAATCGGTCTCCAGCTCACTGCCTAGTTGCACAGCTCTTCTGGACTTTTTCCTGCTTCTAGGTGATTGCACACGATCGCACCAATGTGGACTGATCCTTGTCGGAGAGCCAGTAGTGTCACTGCTGCAATCGCGTCCCGGAACGAGAACTTTCCTTGCTCTGGATGTTGCGGGAGCGAGAGCATGAGGCGGTCCCCCGCTGTTGATGAAGATGGAGCCAACTTTGAAGCAGTCCACCTGGTGGTAGAACCGCGAGGGCGACCATGCTTCTGCTTCATAGTGGCTGATGGTGTCAGAAGCCCCGAGACTCGCTGTTGGGGCCCGTCGAAGCATTCGGTGAGGTTGCAGGAGCACCGAGACTTCCTCAGAATACCTCGAGGACTCCGCTCCAATCCCACAGTCTTCACCGGAGAGGATGAAGAAGGAGTCGATATACCAATCACCCGCGCGAGATGCGCGCGACTTCTGTTTG
Source organism: Avena insularis (assembly GCA_023614405.1). Lineage (NCBI taxonomy): Eukaryota > Viridiplantae > Streptophyta > Magnoliopsida > Poales > Poaceae > Avena > Avena insularis. Next base: position 537,651,942 of record CM042684.1, read on the forward strand.
CCTGACGAATCCGACAAAAACTATTCCTCCCCCAATTGGTCGATTGGTGAAGGATTGCGCATGTCACCTCCTCCGGCGAGGTCTCGTGACTCGGTTCCTCCCTCTCCAACGAGCGAAGCAGAGGATCCTGTCTCGCCGCGAGAAGATGGGTCACAACCCGACTCATCCGCCCCTCCATAAGCAGGGGTCGCCAGCGTCAAGCGACACGCTGCATCTCTCAGCGGCGGGAGGAGGCGGGCGAGCGGCGGAGTAGAGCTCGGGGATGGCGATGAAGCGGTCGAGACGAGCAGGCGGAAGGAGTGCGAACGCCAGCCTCATAGAACTTAACAAGGTGGGGAAACATACCCGGCACACCACCGGGTGGTGGGGTCGAAGCCCTAATCCCACCACGCGCCTGAGGAATAGGGACGGGGTCGGAACATTGGAGGCCTCATGGGGAACCGAGATGGATCCTCCATGGAGCCGAATGCGTCATATGTGGGTACAACCCATAAACGGGAAATATATTACTCTTTCAACTTGGTGGTGTAATTAATATGACTTTTATTTAGAAGCAGTCTTTTTTACAACCGTGTGAGACGAGGAATGAGTAATACAATGGAAAATCTTCCGTAATTGCCAATTGCAAAATTCCTTTGAAATGAAGAAAGTAATATGAGTAGTGTATTTTGGACTCGATGTGGGAAGGAAGCAACGTCAAGTCATCGAATCCCGCGTTACATGAGAAGTCTGAAAACGGAAACAAACCGTCCTAGACATCGAATCTGTCTCCTTTTGGTGGACAATACATTGAACTCATGCGTGTTTTTAGTACTCCCTCCGATCCAAAATAAGTGCCCGAGATGTAGTACAAAGAATAGTAAATCACCAACACTTATTATGGATCGGAGGGAGTACTATGTGTTTTGCAAGTTTGAAAGAAAGTGGGCAAAAGTCATACCTATGTGGGTACAACCCATAAATGGGAAATATATTACTACTCTTTCAACGTGTAATTAATATGGCTTTTAGTTAGGAGCAATATTTTGTCCAATCTCGTGCATTAGTAATATGGAAAATCTTTCGTAATAAAGGAATACTAGTACTACGGTACTAATTGCCAATTGCAAAATTCGTTTCAAATGAAGAAGGTATTTGGACTCGATTTGTGAAGGAAGCAACGTCAAGTCCAATCGTGCGTTGCACGTCAAGTCCGTGGAACGAAGGTGAGTACACGACACCGTGAATTGCTGGTCTCTCGAGGAGGAGAGGAGAGGAGACGACATTAATTGCTGGTGTCTCCACAGGTTGGGAGTGGACCCCGCGGCAGTCGGTTACATGACGGTGCACGTCACGCAGATGAAAAGGTGTTCAAAGCAAGGTGGGACCATATGGGAGAAGAGAGTGAGGCTGGTTGCTACCTGCTGAAGTGAGTGAGCGGAGATTGGACAGACCAATCAACCAATTGGGGGAGGTCCTCCGTCCCGCTCCCATTCCCCAAGGACGGGAAGATCTACAGACCAACAGGTGACATAAATATGACCTTCGTCCCTTCCCTTTCTGCACGAATTTCGGCTGATTTCACAGTTTCGTTGTCCTCCATCTCTCAGCGATCCGGTAAGGAGTCCTAGATCTTGGGGAAATGCATGCTAAGATATATCTCATCTAGCTCTGGTCTAGATCTTGAAGCGAGCGAGCGTGCGTTTTCGTATAATTTTATATGTCACTGCCCTTAACATCCCACAATACCCTTCTGTTTGTTTGTGCGAAATCACCAGGTTTATCTCCACAAGTTTTTTGACATAAACTAGTTATACTAATATCTCTTACATTTCATAATTCACTCTCTCGACATACGAATTTATCTCATCTTATTTCATATTTTTTAACAAATTACAACATAACAATAGTGTACAATATTTTATAGAATTGTAACATTTTAAACTGGAAATTCTTTTGCACAAAGCTTACCATTGACAATTTATACATTTCGTTAATTAAACCGTTGAACAACGAAAATAAATGGCTAAAAAAAATTAAGTATTAAGTTATGTCATATTCATAATGTTAGAAATATGCCTATGTTGTCTATTTCTAGTATCCTTCAATATCATAACACATAGAACTCAAATGCTAACAACGTTTTCTAGAGTGCGCGTGATTTTTGATCAACATGAAGAGTTATTAATTATTATTTGCTAATAGCATCACACACATGCATTTATATGAAGACATAAAATATGAGGAATTCATGTTTACTATGAGGACACACAAAATAAAAACAACTATGTCGTCTTATTGTGCCTCAACTTTTGTTATTATACAAGATAATCCTTTCCCTGTAATGCTTTGCTTCAGATGAAGATCTGCAATAGTGTAGTTGTAATTGTCTCATTCACATTGTTTCTAATACTCATGGTTAATTATACTCGTGGATAGAACCACGAGCACCTCTGATTAGGTTTATTGGTCTTTGGTTGTTCATGCATGTTGCCGGTGGTGTGTGTCGGTGTTGCGGAGTCCGTGTACAAGCATGTACATGCGCCGTGGGTAACATGGCCTGTACTCAGTCCATGTCAGCTTCGCCGATCTTGAACAACGTCGAAGTGGTTGTAGTCGAGGTAGAATCTATGATTGTGCTTGGCTCGAACTGTTATGATGATTTTGTAGTTCCGAAGAAAGTGTGAGAGGTATGTAAACATGGTCAATGGGCTTAGGTCGAGATGCCGCATCCGAGGGTCAATGGAGTTAACTAGCACACGTGCATCAATAGACATTCTCATGTACTACGAGATCTATAATTGTAGCATGCCTGCTAGGTCGCGTACACCTCTCTGCCGTTAATATGTGTTGATTTACTATTTTACGATTTATCTTGCACAATTTCGTTACATTTCATCATGTGCAAACGCTGGAATCAGCTTTTCGTTGGGTGACCCTATCATTTTCTTCACTTGAAACATTTAATTTTGTTTATTCGTGTGTTTTCTTCTTCGCTAAACAGATTATGATCCACCCGCTGTGTCGTCGTTATGTAAGTTATCCCACATTATGGTATCATAATATTGTTTATTTAACAAAACAATGCTAGCAGTTGCAGCCCTAGCTCTAGTGCAACAACAATTAATGCTTTTAGCCAAAAATAGCAGCATTTTAATTATGTTTCATTGCAAGGCATATATGCTTATATACAACAAAGAATATTGATTCTTTATAAAATTAAGTACTCCCTCTGTCTCAAAATAGATGTCGCAGATTTTTCAAAATTTGGATGAATATAGACACTATTTAGTACTCCCTCTATCCCAAAATATAAGGTGCCTAAGCATTAGTAAAAAGTCAACGTTTTTTAAGTTTGACCAAATTTCACATAAAAATATGAACATTTACAATATTGAATCAATATCAATGGATTTACCATAAAGTACATTTTATTAGTGTATCCATTCAATATTATAGATTTAGATTATTTTCATAAATATTTGGTCAAAGTTTGTAAGATTTGACTTTCGACTAATCCTAATACACCTTATATTTTTGGACGGAGGGAGTATATAGATTTATCCAATTTTTAATAAACCTGAAGGATCTATTTTGAGACGGAGGGAGTAGTGTTCACAAGGAACTTAGAACCAATTATTACATGCCTTTGCTCAATATGATGAAAAATGAATATGTCTCCGAGGGTTAAGTTATGTGGGCATTGTAGTTACTTTACATAAAGTAGAATTATAGCAACCAACTTATTTTGATGTCTACTCCTCTTAGATGATGATTATGCTCGGGATCTATTCATGGCAAGAGATTATGCTTAACTAGTTTGCATAAATATTTTTGTGAAGTTATTTATTTATTAGTATTTTCATTCCTCCCGTGTCATCCGAAAATAATCGCTCCGTCCGCAAATAAGTATACTTGTAGCTTTTGTCTAAGTTAAACTTTGTTAACTCTGATAAGTAAATACCCTAAGGCGTGAGGTCGTTGTTGAGGAGCAGGAGTGCAGAGCATGCTGGTTTAATTAAGCAAACTGACCCGTACTCCTCTTCCCTTAAGCATGCAACAACAATTACTGCTTTTAGCCAAAAATAGCAGCATTTTAATTATATTTCATTGCAAGGCATATATGCTTATATACAACAAAGAGTATTGATTCTTTATAAAATTAAGTACTCTCTCCATCTCAAAATAGATATCTCAGATTTTTTAAAATTTGGATGAATGTAGACACTATTTATATAGATTTATATAAATTTTAATAAACCCAAAACATCTATTTTGAGACGGAGGGTGTAGTGTTCACAAGGAACTTAGAACCAATTATTACATGCCTTTGCTGAATATGATGAAAAATGAATATATCTCGGAGGGTTAAGTTATGTGGCATTGTAGTTACTTTGTATAAAATAGAATTATAGCAACCAAATTATCTTGACGTCTACTCCCCTTAGATGATGATTATCCTCAGGATCTATTCATGGCAAGAGATTATCCTTAACTAGTTTCCATAAATATTTTCGTGAAGTTATTTATTTATTAGTATTTTCATGTCTCCACGCTCACTTGTGTCCCGTAGGATCCGAGTACTTGATACCTATTACTTGAGTATTCGCACTATCCACATGTGGGAGACTCTATGGATCCCCTTTCTCCTGAGTTTGATTCGTACTTTATTTCTTGAGGTCACAAACTAGTTTGGGCATTATTACTATCATGTACTTATGCCATGTTTTACTGCCTTGTTTACTATTGCACATGGAGCGTCTGTACTGTTTAAGACTTGTGCTACGTTTCTGCGGTATCGATAAGCCCAGTCACACTTTCGGGTTCCCAGTCGTTTACAGCCGTCGAGACAAACCCTGGGTCCGTATCGGAGCCTGCCAACTTCGTTGCGGGTAGTTTAATAGGATGGCCCCTTGAAATAATTTTTGAATCATGTGAATGCATTGTCGTGAGGCCTCGTTGTTTTTTATTTGGTTTTTCGCAGGGTTGATCATGCGTGTATTGCTATTTGTGCACCCCTGTAGGGTAAATCTTTCTGAAAGTCACGTCTGCGGTTATAGATGACTTGGAATATAGTTTCTCGATCATAAAAAACTATAACTAAAGTACTGCCTTTAATTTGACTAAAACATGACTAATAAATAGTACACCACTCATGAAATGGTTAATAAAATTGCCAACGAATGGGATGTTCTTCCATCTCTCATCGGTAAGCGAGAAAGAGGGCAAACGGTGTTTATTTATGTTACTTATATAACTATTGTTACTAATTAACGAGCATCCGTCCATCTCTGGTTGGGCGGATGTTGTACCGTGTCTCTATAGAACTGTATAGATATTATCTTTCGCTGCAATTGCATCATCTCAGGTTGTTCTCTTTAGATGCATTAAGACTTGCTGAGTATCTATCAGATTTCACACAAAATATTGATCAGATTGTCAGGTATACTCTCGAGAAGGTTACTGGGTCGAGAAGACCGATGATGGTGGCAACGACTGTTAGGTGTAGAGACTTCGGGGATGGAGATCCGTGAGATCTGTGGATGGGATGTGCTTATTTCTAAGACATCTTATACCAATTTGCTTCTTCTCCATACTCGGATCTTGTTTTCCGCTTTCACTTGATACTCTGATGTGTGATGTATGAGGATGTTGAAGGAAATATGCCCTGAGAGGCAATAATAAAGTTGTTATTATGTATTCCTTGTATATGATAGATGTTTATTTTGCATGCTATAATTGTATTGATAGGAAACATCAATACATGTGTGTTTAATAAATAAAAAGGGTTCCTAGTCATGCCTCTCTTATAGACTAGCTTGTTGATTAACAGGATGATCAAGGTTTCCTGATCATGGACATTGGATGTTGTTAATAACAAGGTCACACCATTGGTGGAATGATGTGATGAACATTCATCCGAAGTATAGCATTACGATCAAGTCATTGTGTTTATATTGCTATAACATCATACGAAGTAATCTTTATCCTTAGACCATGAGATCATGTTAATTGCTAACACCGGAAGAGTATCTTGATAACATCAAACATCACACCGTAACAGGGTGACTATAAAGATGGGTTCAGTGCTACGAAGGTGTTATGTTGAGGCTCATGGATCAAGAGTGGAATTTGTCAATCCATATGATGGATAGATATACTCTGGCCCTCTCGGTGATATCACATTAGGATTGCTTGCAAGCAAGTGATGTGATCACTAGAATGTTATATCACGGGAACGAGAAAAGGGTGCATGTCGGTAACGAGATCAAACTAGGTATGGAGATACCGATGATCGAATCTCGGACATGTAATATATCGAGAGACAAAGGGATTTAGTTACAAGCGTTAAAGGTTCTCACGATCATAGGAGTCATCGTTGAATGTGTAGGAGTCAGTACGGATCTCCAGGTCCCGCTGCTGATTATTGATCGGAGAAGGGTCTCGATCATGTCTGCATTATTCGCGAACCGTAGGGTGGCACACTTAAGAGTTACCGGACACCATTTTGGAGCACATATGTTTCAGACAAAAGAATTGCAAAGCGCAGGAATTGTTTCAATAGAAACCGGAAATTGTTTCGGATGAAATTGCAGAAGGTGGTTCTGCATGTGATATTGAAATATTGCAAGGGGCTATATGTGAATGTTTGTTAATTAAAGTAATTAACAAAATTCTGAATAAATTTAATAAAAGAGTTTTATTAAATGAGAGAGCATTAAATTTGGAGAAACTTAATGCATTTAAAGTGGAGACTTTAAAAGGGAATGTGAAGAGGCATTTTAATGTGGAGGAGTTACCACCACATGAATGGGGGAGGTGAGGGATCACCCCCCCATGCGCCGGCCATGGAGAGAGGGGGCACCCCCTCCTCCTATAAAAGGCCACCCATTCCCTTCTTCATCCTCACACCTCCTTGTGAAGGATCTCTCTCCCCCTCTAGAATTATTCCCCCATGGTCTCGGATTAGCGAGATACATGTTCCCGGTGGCATTTCGTCTGGAAGGAGTTGCTGCTTCCGCTGGATCGCTGGAGCGAGGAGGTGGAGGTTGTCCGGTGGCTTGAACGTGTGTGCGAGTGCGGATGCGCTGCTGAGTTGCGGCGCTCGGACTTCCTCACGATCTTGAGATCGGCAAGTGTACGACTACATCAACCACGAGTTCCTACTTGTTAACAAAGCTCGTTGTCTTCGAGGGTAAGTTCTCTATGGATGTATGTCCACCCGTTTGCTTTGTACCTAGTAGATAGATCTTGGCGTGTAGTTCACACCGTAGGAATTTTTTTGTTTTCTATGCTGCGGACCCAACAGTGGTATCAGAGCCTGATCTATGCGTAGGTGCTTTGCACGGGTAGTACACATATGTTTATATGTGGGCGATGATGATCATGTTATTGCATCTTCTATGTACTTTGGATATTGGTGGCATAGTGGGATGAAGCGGCCCGGACCAACCTTACATGTCATCGTACATGAGACCGGTTCCACGACTGACATGCAACTTGTTTTGCATAAGTGGTCATGGGTGTCTGTCTCTCCTACTATAGTCAATATCTGATTTACAACGAGTTGCTAATAACTTGGTTATCCTCGTTGTGGTTCATGTTCGTAGGTTAGACAGGTTCTATCTCCGAAAGCCCTAAGCCACGTAAAACTTGCAATTAATAAATTAGAGGCGTCTAGTTTAGATCGTTGCTGGGCTAGTGTTTTGATATGGTATTGTTGTAAGTAGATGTATGATAGATACTCTTACAACTCACTTAACGTGTAAGTTCCATAGACCTTGGCTTTACACACAAAGGAATGATAGAGATCATACCACGATGCAAATGATAGAGATCAAATGCATGGACCATATCACCTCACTTCACACATTAGATTTTAGCATCTTATACTGCTAGTTTGGCACGTTTGGTAGCATTATAAGATGATCCCTCATTTAGATATCAAGATAAAATGTGTTCTTCCTTAAGTATGCACCGTTTTGTGGATCGTGTTTTGAGGCATCACGTGATGATCGGGTGTTTTCAACTCTACGCTTTCATACAACGGTGTAAGACAGTTTTACACATGCAAATACTAAGGTTCTTACTTGACGAGCCTAGCATGTATGCATGGCCTCGAACACGGACCGAAAGGTTAAGCATGAGTCATATAGTTGATATGATGCCCATATAGATGCTCGCCTTTGAAGCTACACCGACTCACGTGATGATCGGACTTGGTGTAGTGGATTTGGTTTATGTAATCACCAAAAGGACACGAGGGATGTCGTTTTTGAGTGGGAGTTCATTAGTAATTTGGATTAGTCGAACTCAATCTATCATAAACTTAGTCTAAATATACTTTACAAATTCTGTTGTAGATGGCACCACCTGCTTTTAATTTCAATGTGTTCATGGAGAAAGAGAAACTTGCTGCGAATGGTAGCAACTTCACCAATCGGCTATGAATTTGAGGATTCTCCTCATCGCTGCACAAAAGCAATATGTGCTAGATGCGCCGCTAGGTCCCCACCAGCTCCCCGATGCCCCGACGAGGAAAAGAACGCCTACATAACTCGTCAGAGGACCACAACTTAGTTCATTGCGGCATACCGTATGGGCTAGAGCCGAACTTCAAAGCGTTTGAAAATGGCAATGCCTTTGATACCATGGGAGAATTGAAAATGATTTTCGATACCCATGCCGCAGAGAGAGTTATAATGCTACGTAAAAGTTCTTTAGCTGCATGATGGAGGAAAACAACTCCGTTAGTGAGCACGCATCAAAATGTCCTGCACGCCGATAAGCTTGTGTCCTTGGGAATAACGATTCCCATTGACTTAGGCATACATCGTGTTCTCCAATCTCTGCCACCTAGCTACAAGAGCTTCGTGATGAACTATAATATGCAGGGCATGAAGAAGTCTCTTCCCGAGCTTCTGTCAATGCTTAAGACTGCAGAAGTGGAGATTAGGAAAGAACATCAAATGTTGATGATCAATAGGACCACCGGTTTCAAGAAGGACAAGAAAGGCAAGCACAAGGGAAAGAAGAGTGACAAGTTTGTTGCCACGCCTGAAAAGAAACCCCGAGTTGGCCCTAAGTCTGACACCGAGTGCTACTATTGCAAGGGGACTGGCCATTGGAAGCACAACTGCCCCAAGTATTTGGCGGACAAGAAGTCCGGCAAGGCAAACAAAGGTATATGTGATATACATGTTATTGATGTGTACTTGACTAGTACTCGCAGTAGCACCTGGGTATTTGATACGGGATCGGTTGCTAATATATGTAACTTTCGGTTCGTGGGCAGGAACAAGCGACAACTAGCAAGGGATGAGGTCTCGATGCGGGTCGGCAATGGATCAAGAGTTGATGTGATCGCGTCGGAACGCTGCCTCTCCATATGCCATCGGGATTAGTTATAAACCTAAATAATTGTTATTTGGTGCCTGCACTGAGCATGAACATTGTATCCGGATCGTGTTTGATGCAAAGTGGTTATTCATTTAAGTCTGAAAACAATGGTTGTTCGATTTATATGAATAATATCTTTTATGGTCATGCACCTATATTGAATGGTTTGTTTCTGTTGGATCTCGATAGTAGTATTACGCATATTCATAATGTTGATGCTAAAAGGATTAAACTTGATAATGATATATCTACATATATGTGGCACCGCTCAGGCCATATTGGCGTTAAACGCATGAAGAAACTCCATTCGATGGACTTTTGGAATCACTTGATTTTGAATCATTTGATACATGTGAGCCATGCCTTATGGGCAAGATGACTAGAACGCCGCTTTTCGATTCAATGGAACAGGCGATCTATTGGAAATCATACATACCGATGTGTGTGGACCAATGAGTGTGTCGCCGAGGTGGATATCGTTATTTTGTTACTTTCACGGATGATTTGAGTAGATATGGGTATATCTATTTGATGAAACACAAGTCTGAAACTTTTGAAAAGTTCAAAGAATTTCAGAATAAAGTGGAAAATCATCGTAACAGAAAGATCAAATTTCTGCGGTCCGACCGTGGAGGAAAGTATCTTAGTTACGAGTTTAGCACACATATGAAAGACTGTGGAATAGTTTCACAACTCACGCCTGCCGGAACACCACAACGTAATGGTGTGTCAGAACATCGTAATCCTACTTTATTGGATATGGTTCGATCTATGATGTCTCTGACTGACTTGCCACTATCATTTTGGGGTTATGCACTTGAAACAGCTGCATTCACTTTAAATCGGGCACCATCTAAATCCGTTGAAACGACACCGTATGAATTATGGTTTGGAAACAAACCTAAGCTGTCATTTCTTAAGGTTTGGGGATGCGATGTTTATGTGAAGAAACTTCAACCGGATAAACTCGAACCCAAAGCGGAAAAATGCGTCTTCATAGGATACCCTAAGGAAACGATTGGGTATACCTTCTGTCACAGATCCGAGGGCAAGGTTTTTGTTGCCAAGAATGGATCCTTTCTTGAGAAGGAGTTTCTCGCGAAAGGTGTGAGTAGTCGGAAGGTAGAACTCGAAGAGGTTATTGAACCTTCTCTTCATGAAATGGCGAGTAGCGCAGCTCTAGAAGTTGTTTCGGAGTTGACTTCACCTAATGAAGAGAGAGCTAATGATATTGATCATGAAACTTCGAAAGAGGACACTACCGAACCTCGCAGGTCAAGGTGACACGCAGCAGCTCCGAACTTCGACCAATCCTGTTGTGAATTTCATGGTTCATGAAATGGATGACCCTGCGACGTATGAAGAAGCGATGATGAGCCCGGATTCCAACAAATGGCTAGAAGCCATGAAATCCGAGATGGAATCCATGTACGAGAACCAAGTTTGGAACTTGGTGGACTTACCTCACGACCGAAAGGCCGTTGAGAATAAATGGATTTTCAAAAGGAAAACTGATGCTGATGGTAATGTGACCATCTATAAGGCTCGACTTGTCGCAAAGGGGTTTCGACAAATTCAAGGAGTTGACTACGATGAGACATTCTCTTCCGTAGTCATGCTTAAGTCGGTTAGGATTATGTTAGCAATTGCTGCATATTTTGATTATGAAATATGGCAGATGGATGTCAAAACTGCGTTCCTCAATGGTAATATTGAAGAAGAGTTGTATATGATACAACCTAAGGGTTTTGTCGATCCTAAGGATGCTAATAAGGTGTGCAAACTTGAGCAATCCATCTATGGACTGAAGCAAGCATCATGAAGTTGGAATCTTCGCTTTGATGAGGTGATCAAAGAGTTTGGATTTGTCCAAACTTATGGAGAGGCTTGTATTTACAAGAAAGTGAGTGGGAGCAATGTGGCATTTCTGATATTATATGTGGATGACATATTATTGATTGGAAATGATTTAGATCTTTTAAACAGTGTTAAAAGTTATCTAAACAGCAAATTTTCGATGAAGGACCTTGGTGAAGCTTCATATATATTAGGCATTAAAATCTATAGAGATAGATCAAGACGCCTAATTGGGCTATCGCAGAGTACATACCTTGATAAGATATTAAAGAAGTTTAATATGGACGGAAGTAAGAAGGGGTTCTTACCTATGTTGCAAGGCAAGACATTGAGTAAGACTCAAATTCCGCCACGGAAGAAAGAGAGATAATGGATAAGATCCCCTATGCCTCAGCCATAGGCTCTATAATGTATGCCATGCTATGTACAAGACCGGATGTGGCACATGCTATTAGTTTGACTAGTAGGTACCAATCTGATCCAGGTTCGGAACACTGGATAGCGGTCAAGAATATCCTTAAGTACTTGAGAAGAACTAAGGATATGTTTCTTATATACGGAGGTGAAGAAGAGCTAGTCGCTAAGTGTTATGTCGATGCTAGATTTGACACTGATCCGGATGACTCTAAGTCTCAATCCGGATACGTATTTCTCTTGAACGGAGCAGCAGTTAGTTGGAGGAGCTCCAAACAACCTGCGGTGGCTGGATCAACAACGGAGGCGGAATATGTTGCTGCTTCAGAAGCAGCGCGGGAAGCGGTTTGGATGAAGGAGTTCATAACAGAACTGGGTGTGGTTCCCAGTGCGTTAGACCCGATGGTGATCTATTGTGACAACAATGGAGCCATAGCCAACGCAAAGGAACCAAGGTCTCACAAGAATTCCAAGCATATTAAGCACCGGTTTCACTCCATCCGCGAACATGTCAAGGATGGAGATATAAAGATTTGTAAACTGCACACGGACCTAAATGTAGCAGATCCGTTGACTAAAGTACTCCCTAGGGCAAAACATGATCAACACCAGAACTCCATGGGTGTTAGATTTATCACTATATGAACTAGATTATTGTCTCTAGTGCAAGTGGAAGACTGAAGAAAATATGCCCTGAGAGGCAATAATAAAGTTGTTATTATGTATTCCTTGTATATGATAGATGTTTATTTTGCATGCTATAATTATATTGATAGGAAACATCAATACATGTGTGTTTAATAAACAAAAAGGGTTCCTAGTCATGCCTCTCTTATAGACTAGCTTGTTGATTAACAGGATGATCAAGGTTTCCTGATCATGGACATTGGATGTTGTTAATAACAAGGTCACACCATTGGTGGAATGATGTGATGAACATTCATCCGAAGTATAGCATTACGATCAAGTCATTGTGTTTATATTGCTATAACATCATACGAAGTAATCTTTATCCTTAGACCATGAGATCATGTTAATTGCTAACACCGGAAGAGTATCTTGATAACATCAAATGTCACACCATAACAGGGTGACTATAAAGATGGGTTCAGTGCTACGAAGGTGTTATGTTGAGGCTCATGGATCAAGAGTGGAATTTGTCAATCCAGATGACGGATAGATATACTCTGGGCCCTCTCGGTGATATCACATTAGGATAGCTTGCAAGCAAGTGATGTGATCACTAGAATGTTATATCACGGGAACAAGAAAAGAGTGCATGTCGGTAACGAGATCAAACTAGGTATGGAGATACCGATGATCGAATCTCGGACATGTAATATATCGAGAGACAAAGGGATTTAGTTACAAGCGTTAAAGGTTCTCACGATCACAGGAGTCATCGTTGAATGTGTAGGAGTCGGATCTCCAGGTCCCGCTGCTGATTATTGATCGGAGAAGGGTCTCGATCATGTCTGCATTATTCGCGAACCGTAGGGTGGCACACTTAAGAGTTACCGGACACCATTTTGGAGCACATATGTTTCAGACGAAAGAATTGCAAAGCGCAGAAATTGTTTCAATAGAAACCGGAAATTGATTCGGGTGAAATTGCAGAAGGTGGTTCTGCATGTGATATTGAAATATTGCAAGGGGCTATATGTGAATGTTTGTTAATTAAAGTAATTAACAAAATTCTGAATAAATTTAATAAAAGAGTTTTATTAAATGAGAGAGCATTAAATTTGGAGAAACTTAATGCATTTAAAGTGGAGACTTTAAAAGGGAATGTGAAGAGGCATTTTAATGTGGAGGAGTTACCACCACATGAATGGGGGAGGTGAGGGATCATCCCCCCATGCGCCGGCCATGGAGAGAGGGGGCACCCCCCTCCTCCTATAAAAGGCCACCCATTCCCTCCTTCATCCTCACATCTCCTTGTGAAGGATCTCTCTCCCCCTCTCGAATTATTCCCCCATGGTCTCGGATTAGCGAGATACATGTTCCCGGTGGCATTTTGTCTGGAAGGAGTTGCTGCTTCCGCTGGATCGCTGGAGCGAGGAGGTGGAGGTTGTCCGGTGGCTTGAACGTGTGTGCGAGTGCGGATGCGCTGCTAAGTTGCGGCGCTCGGACTTCCTCACGATCTTGAGATCGGCAAGTGTACGACTACATCAACCACGAGTTCCTACTCGTTAACGAAGCTCGTTGTCTTCGAGGGTAAGTTCTCTATGGATGTATGTCCACCCATTTGCTTTGTACCTAGTAGATAGATCTTGGCGTGTAGTTCACACCGTAGGATTTTTTTTTGTTTTCTATGCTGCGGACCCAACAGATGTATCCTAACTATTATATCTATCTAGGATATTTGAATCTTGCAGTATGGCGTTAAATATTTCTAGTTCTATTATTTTAGATGGTCTGTCTATGATGCACTGTTGTATGTCGCGGACATACATATTTATTTATGTCTTGATCACATACCTGTGGACTATGCCGCTCGCACTTGATACAATGTTCTTGCAACACCACAGACCAAATTTGGGGGCAAATAACAGCCGCCAAAAATCAAATTTTGAAGGCTATTGAACTGCCGGGAGAAATGAACAGCCAGCAAAAACTTGGAAGGGGACGTTAACAACCGGCAAAAATATTTCAGACTTGGGGCGCATCCTGAAAAATCCCCAAATCCTCTCCCATCGTCCCACTCTCCCTCATCACGCCGCAACTTCGACACTGCGCCGCCAAGCTCTAGCTCCCTCACCGCGCCGCCAAGCTTCGCCTCTCTCACCGTGCCGCCACACCTGTCTCCTTGTCGCCACACTCCATATGCACGCCGCGCACCCATCTTTGCCGCTCGTCATCCCACAGCCGCCGTGGACTACGAAGCATCGATGCATCAAAGTTTTGCATGCCTGCGCACCTACGGACAGCGCTCACTTTCTTCTCGTTCTATTGGCAGGAAAGTGAATCGAGCGCGCCGGCGCCGTCCCCTGTAGTCGCACGCTCTGCCGCCTCCTGGATCCCTCTTGCATCCCCCTGGATTCGCCCCTCTCTGTAGCCTGGAGCCGCCTCCTCGTCTGCTTGTCGCCATGACACAACAACAATGAAAGAGTATGAGTTTGGCGGAATATGATGGATATATTATTGAGCCTCATGGGAGAGTATATATAGGCGTAAAGAGGATTATCTTGGAGTACGAGTCAAGTTAGGACTGTACGTAAACAGATCTTAACTATATCTAAACTACCATAACAACCGTATACACCTAATACTCTAACACTCCCCCGTAGTCGTAGCAGTAGCGTCGTGAACAACTGGAACATCGCGGACGGTTAGACTGGAGATAAACCGAAGTAGCATCCAGTAGGATGAAATCCCCCCATAGTCCGAGCGGGAACGTCATAGACGGTGTCACGTCACGGTAGCTTGGACTGTAGAGAAAGCTGGTGAGATTCTCAGGCGAGGTGATAGCCCTTGTGCCGATATCGAGGGAGCCGAGATCGGGTAGCCGTTGCGAGGGGTCGCTACGGTCGATGTCGTAGTCGGGGATGCTGGTGTCGAGGTAGCCGCACGTGAAGCCGCATGCGCATAGTGCGCGAGGAGGATGACGGAGACGCGTCGAGACAGTCGTCGAGGGTGTTGATGCCGAAGCCGATGCAGTCCGAGCCGTCGAGGATGAGGTGCGGTCATAGTTTTGCCAGAACTAGGCACACGTCGGGGACGAACGCACACTCCGTATATACCTAATACTCTAACAAACATGGTAACCGCTTCCGGCCTCCTTGCTCCATCTTGCTGTGCTACCGCTGCATTGCTTGCTAATCTGCTGGACATCTGAATTCGTGTGGAAGGGTGAAGTGTAAAAAAGAAGATGTAATTTCGATCAAATTCGTGTGAGTACCGTTTGTAATTAATATGTTTCGACCAAGCACGACGGATGAGACGGTGTATAATATATTTATGATCATGATGTGTAATATATATATATATCGTGGTTTCATTATTGCTGTATATATGTAGTACCATTAAATTGAATACAAAACACCAAATAAATAAATGGAAAAAACACAAAACCCTGCCGTGGTACAAAAATAGCCCGAAATGCAGAGACCAACAATCCCGGTTCGTGCCATGAACCTGGACCAATGATCCACCCCCCTCGTTGCGCACGCGTCCACATGGAGACCCATTGGTCTTGGTTTGTGCCACGAACCAGGACCAATGATCCACCCCTCGTTGCGCACACGCCCACGTGGAGACCCATTGGTCCCGGTTCGTGCCTGAACCGGGACCAGCATTGGTCGCAGTTCAAAAACCGGGACCAATGACCCTTATGAACCGGGACCAAAGGGATGGTTTTGCACTAGTGAATGCCTTGATTTGGAGCAATTGTTCAGTCTGCTGATTTGCTGGCTATAACCGATTCAGTCCGTCCTTTTTTTTATTCATGTGCATTATGTTATGGTTATCTTTTCATTCTGTAAGTGGCTGCTCGTGAGGCATTTGATTCGGATAGTATTAATTATAGTTCTAGATTTATTTCAGTGTGTCTAATGGAGTATTCCTTTTGCTATTTGATGAAAAAAATGGTTGTTAACACAGATGAATGAGGTATCTTAGGTACCGCTGGGTGTTTCTGGGTTCAAGGTTGATGGAAATGAGCATTACCATGTTTGGACAAGCTCGAGGAAGAGCAATTGCCTGGCTGTATAAAAATGTAGGCTTATGTTTCTTTAGTTCCTTTTGCTGCAATGGTTAAGTCAAGTTTCTTACCAATATTTATCTCATATGCAGCTGGAGTAGCAGAAATCCATGGCAAAGCAAGCCTCACCTCCACAAGAAGAATGAGAGAGGTAAGGAAACTTCTATTTAGATGATGGATATAAATCTGTAGACAATTGCCTGGCTGTATAAGCATTAGACTCTATCCCTGCATGATTTGGCGAATGTCAGCATGTTTTCTCTGCATGATTATGTTAGTTTCTGAAAAAATGCAGAAAAGGTGAAAATAGCCCCGTTTGATGTTCCGTCATCATAATACCTTGGTTTTTTTTATGTTCTATTGCTCATTATTGCAGTAGCAAATAAAACAGCTGAGTTTTTCTTGTTGTTGCTGTTAGACTGAATTATCGTCACGATTAACAACAATAGCATGTTAGACTGAAAATAGCTTTGGACAGATTGATGCAATATATCACTATAGATGCCTGAAATTAAATAAACAAATTCAGGTTACAATAGATAAAGAGATGATCCTTTAAAAAAAGTTAAAGTAAACAGAGAGCGGGAGGTTGGTACATATATCTTGATTGATGAGGCCGGTACATACATATATTTGAAATGCATGCCAACCTATATCCCTAGTATACTAGTAATAAAAAAAAATACAGCAGCACTCGTTGTTCTTATCTGTATGTTCTTTTGTTGTTAGTTGTCATGCATGTGTCGCATTGACGTTATCTATTGCAACTATTGCCGTTAGTTCATGCATGAGAATAACTACATATAGTGAGATGGAAATGAGATGTCTGTTCATTTCACAGTTAATAACATATATATATTTTTACTTTGCATGAACCTACAGGACATAGGTGAGCCTGATTACTTGATGGAAGAAATGACAAGGACACCCTGCTTCTTATTGCGAATGGACTTTCCTTTGGAACCAGTTTATCCCACATTCTCAAGATATCACAGTTTGTAGGTTTTGTTGAACCAGGCCTAGTAATCCTTTGTCTTGCTATTGTCATAAGCTGAATATGTAATTTATCTATGTAATCAGGATATGAACGTATACGATGCATGCTGCATCCTTTCTAAGTTTACATATGATTGAACCGTTATCTCGTGTCCAATTCCAAATTGTCTGTAACATGACTTTATTTGATTGGGTTATAAAAATTGGGGGGAGAGAACTTGTTGCGTGAAAGGCATTTTATTAGTGAAATGCTCTGAAACTTGGACAGAACTTTAAGGCAGATAAGCTGCATGGAACACTAACTAGCTTTGAGGGCAAACTACCTGCCGAGAACGTTCCAAACGGCCGGTAATACTCATTGCCGGCTGATACAGTTGTCTGCCAGGAAAGAAACTGAACTGCCGGCACAAATTCAGCTAACAGGGCACACTAACAGCCGGCAAAGAAAAAACAGCCGGCAAAGAGTTTTACCGGCTGGGTTTTAGAGGGCAGGTAAAACTGCCGGGAAAAAACCTTTGCTGGCAGTTTTATTGCCGCCTTAAGTGACCTTTCCCGGCTGAAAATGTGCCCTCACATTTGGTCTGTGGTGTAGTAAAGTGGATAGGGTGGTTAGCCGGCACCGTGCTCCGCTCCTCCTAGACGGGGCCTACACGTGGGTGGCTCTTGGGCCTCCGCGGTAAGACATCTTATACACTTTGGGTTCATCCTGGCTTGTTGCTTAGAGCGTAGGGTCCGAGGTATTACACTCCACCTCCCGGGTTGTCCGCGTGTGGGCGACTCCGGAGGCACCGACCCTAACCTACAAAACTCCCTCCGGTGGTCCTCTCCGGTAGGCCACGCCTCGCCACCGAAGGAGGCGGGTGGGTCCCCTTCATGCGCCTTATCGGCCTTCCATCGTGCGGGGAGGTCAGGGTCGGGGCGGTGGGCGGTCTGCGGGATGGCGACGCTCGTCGATGTGGGGGGCTCGCTATCTCGTGGCTGGGAGGCGAGGAGGCAGGTGGATTGGACCCGACTATAGGTGGCATGGCCATGGCGGAGGCTAGGGCACCCTAGGCGGTGGCGCTGCTATTTGGGATCTTGCGGACTCAAGCTCGATCCATTAGTTCCGGTCATCGGAAGCTGACCGATGGTGTGGGGACCGCTGCATCGACATCAACAAAGGAGGTGGTCCTAGAGTTTCTTCCACGAGAAGGCAAAGATCTGCTTGGTGCCTTCCATCGTTGTTCTGGCGTTGTCACGAAAGCAGGAACACGAGGGCTCACGATGGTGATTTGAGTCTCTATGACGATGAGGAACTGGCTGCGTGATCTGTGACTCACAACAATGACTGTTTGTGGGGACGACAACATAGGAGTTCACAGTCCTACCTTACAGGGTGAAAATCCAAGGTCTGACCTTAATTGGTTGTGCCTGACAATGACCTTGTTGAATGCATTGTTTTGTGAGCGAGGACTTTCTCCAGGGTGAAAACCTATGATCTTTAATTGGAAGACGATGACACTTGTGCACTGTTTCCTTCTTGAAGCCATCGCTATTGGAGTGTTTGAACTACTGGTGTTATTCTGGTGGCGTTAGTGTAGTTGCTTTAAGAAATAGTTTGCTGTAGCTGTGTTTTTTTTTCTAATTCTTCTTCCTTTTTTGGGTTGTGTGTATCCCTAAGACCTCTAGACATGCGTTGTTACATAGGCTGGGTGTAATTGGTATCTCTGCAGTATTAATATATGCTCTATATCAAAAAGAAAGGTGTCAGATGTATATCTTGATATACCAATGGACACATGGAAGTGTGTTTGTGCAGGGTTAGTATCAGCATGCTCTTTGTCAAAAAAAAAGTGCTACACTCGGAGCATACCCGGATCTTTGTCTCTACGGCTCTAGCCTCTAGGTTTTCTTAATTTCTTGTGTCGCTCTGATTTCGTGGCCAAGGTCAAGAACTAAAATGGATGGAAAGGAAAAGAAATTTGCAGGTGCAAAAGGGGAGGTATAATTTTTTGTTTTTGTGGTAAATTAGATGAAGTTTGAACTTGCAAATTTTGAGATAGGTAAATTAAATAGGCAAACTGCTCATCATGTATTTAAAATTTTGTCAGTGAACAAGATGCACTGGAGTGTCATATAGGGAAAGAGATTTTGAGCAGCTGTCAAATAGGGAAGAAATTTTTATCTACTGTCAAATAGGGAATCTTATTTTAAGACGGTGTCAAATAAGGAATTTTCTCAGTTCAATAAGACTGAACTCAAGCTCGAGGAGGGCGTCAACGACCAGCAGTCCACGATCCACATGAGGCCCACGGATTAGCTGGACGATATGGTCTTCAGCGGTGGGCTCCCCCGAGATGGCCATCCGGGTCGTCCTGCAATTCGAAAATGTGATGTGACGCTGACTGTTTTGACCCTGACTAATCTGTCAGCAGCACAAAGATTAATTCTTTACTTTGTAACAGTCAAAAGAGGAATAAACATACCAGGTACTGCAAATTTAGCAGAATTGAGTAAACACTGATGAATCCTTGAAGAAATTGCTGATTGAATTCATTTTCTTAAATCACTTATTTTAATTGGAAGTACTTGCTATTACTAATTGGTGTCGGTGGCAGCTGGTTATTGTATTGGCACAGTATGTGCAGAAGCAATCTAGAACAGTGATTTTTCTGCTCATGGTTGCATGAGTGGGGACTCTGTTGATTTTTTTTAAGACTAGCGCCAAGATGCCCATGCATATTTTATCAGTGCAAGGAGATTTTAAAGATTCATAAGTTTAGGAAACACATTATACATATGTCGGTGTACGATTTCCCTTTCATCCAAAATTGCAAAACTTCCTCACTTATCCTTACCTGTCAATATTTCTTTTCTCCCAGATTACTATCAAGGGCCGATCAGTATCACGCCTCCTACCTTGTGGGAATGAGCTACTAAGTTGAGATCGTGAGTGAGTACTTCAAAGATATTTTTGGCATAATCTAGGACATATTTTGCTTATTTTTAGGAGTGAACACTTGTAAATAGTTGTCAATTGACTACCATGTCAAAGATTTGTTTTTCTCTTTTTCTGGTTTGCAGCATACAAGATTGCAGTACCTAATTCTTTTGAAATAGGCGACTATGGTACAATAGAATTATCCACCATGCCCTCTAAAATAAAGTTATCCGCCTAGGGAAATCGCTCTCTTCATGGAACAGGACAGCCTCTATGTTTCTTCGAAGAATCTCTTATTACATGTTTCTTCCAAGAGTATGCATTTTACTTAACAATATTGAGCTTGTAGAGAAAATAGGAATGCACCGCATGGTGACGGTAAGTGGTCAAAAAGATATGAGTAAGATGACGCAAAATAACATGGAGGAAGAAAGAGAGAAGAAGCCGAATCTCATCGATCCCTGGTCTAGAATTAAGCTCGATGCGTGTCAACATGTTTTGGTGAAATATAACAAGTGTACGCATATGCCTTTGATGTCGCACTATGCGAAGCGAAAAAACTAACACTTTTGGAAAACTATATTTTACTATTTATGTGCATTCCATGTTTACATGTGTGATGCGAACAACGCATATGAGACCATAGCAACGCACGGGTATTTAGCTAGTATACTATTATTTGCCAACTGGGGTTTATGTTGCCTCTCCTTGGAGCATCGTACAACCTCGTGTCGTGTCGTTGATCATCTCTCGAATCAGACTTTCGTCCCACTTTATAAATAAAGCACACAAGTGAGACCGATGCTGGGCCAGACGGCACAACGCCCAAAGGAAGACATGATACAAGGTGCTGGGGCAGCATCACACACACGCCCGGATGAAAACAAAGAAAAACAAAAAAGAATGGAGATGGAGACGGATCAACTACACAATGGTAACCCGCAACTGCTGCACCCTCCGAAAAATGACCACCATGCTCCTTGCCGCAATTCATCCAGCACCAAGCTACACCCTCAAGAGGGAAAGCAACCGCTGCTGCCCGAACCAGAGGTCCTAGGGTTTACCCCTGCATACAGAGGACGGTGGAAAAAGGGTAGCCATGGCGCCCTTCAGGAAGGAGAGATGCCACCCGCGGGCGGCACCGCGTCGGTGTCGGGCAAGACGATAAGGATTTCTCCCAAAAAAGCTCTCCACCACCCTCGGACGAGCCGTTGCACAGGAGCCCCACGAGGACGAGGCCTCGCCACCACCGGAACATGCCGTCCACGAGCATGCGCCACCACAGTCACGAGGCTACCAATATCAGCTCGCCGAGATACCCATTACAAGGTCTACAAAGCAGCGACGAAAGGAGTGGCGAAAGGTAGCTAGAATCGGGCCAGCAGAGCGACGTTCGCGCGGGAGGGTACTACCTCCACCGCCTGGGCGGTAGTCAGCAAGACGCAACCGCAGACACCCCATTTATGCGATGAAGTTCTGTCTCATCTTATGCGATTGAATCCTCTGAAAGGATACACCAGTTCTCTTGTTGATATCTTTAGCAATGCCAAGTCTCTGAAGGGATACACCCGTACTCTTTTGATATCTCTAGCTATCCTAGGTCTGTTGCATAGCCTGTTACTCTTCTATCAAAGGAGGAATAGAAGAAAAAGAAACTAGTCGAGGTTGTCCATAAACTTTCAGCTATTGTCAAAAGAGCTCTTTCTCTTTCTGTGCAATCATCTCATGCGTCTCCTGAACTCGTCGCAAGGGTGAATTTGCTGATGGACTGCTTGGATAAGAACTTTGAAGTTGTCATGAAGTACAAAGACAATTATTTCTCCCTTAGTGGCCTCATTACCAAATTGACTATTCCAGAGATGGTCAAACTTATACAAGTGAAGTTTTATCCTATACGAATGCTCTGTAGAAGGTGTTGACCATTGCGGGTGTGTTCTTTGCCTCTATTTATTCATGTTCTGTCCTTGTTTATTTTTGCTATGTGCCTATGCTTTTTCAGTGTGAAATGTTTTCTGATGGTTATATATTTGTCCTATCGTAGAGTGCATCGTTGAGAACATTGGCACGTACCCTAGCCCTTTTGACAAGATTGGTAGAGAAGCTCAGATTAATATCTATTTCTTCATAGCTGTCAACTGCAGTCATTTTAGCTGTATTTCAACTTTTTTTGGCTGTTCGTAGAAATTATAACTGTATCTCAACAATTTTTTGTCTGTTTGCAGAAATTTTCAATGAATATTTTCCTTTTGAAAATCTCAAGTTGAGTACTTTTGGACACAACACAATGGCAAGTAGAGTTAATTTTCATCTTGGTCGTGAGATTCAGAAACTTATTTAAATGTCCCAATTTTCAGGCATTTGCTTTTGGTGCCCAAGGAACTTCTGATGAAACAAGTAAATTGCTCATGATTAAGATTAAAGGGAAGAACCAATCCTTCTATGTTAGTGCTAACACATATGTCTTGTTGGCAACGGCAATGCAGCTAATGGCAATGACAATGCAGCTAATGTCAACAGAATTGTTGCTATGATCAAAATGATGTAATTTTCATTTAGACCACTATTTTTTCAGTTCTATTAAGTATAATTAGGTATAAAGCTAATTTTGTCTCAGCAGGTTAACTTTACTAAATTATGAATGAACAAGTTATATGGAGACAACTTAAAATGTGTGCTGAAACTTCTGTTCCCTTCCTTTAATGCTAACTTAATTGACATAAACTAGTTATACTAATATTTTTTACATTTCACAATTCACTCTCTCGACATATGAATTTATCTCATCATTTCATATTTTGTTACCAAATATACGACATAACAATAGTGTACAATATTTTATAGAATTGTAACATTTTAAACCGAAAATTCATGTGCACAAAGCTTACCATTTACAATTTATACATTTTGTTAATTAAACCGTTGAACAAGAAAAAATAAATGGCTAACAAAAAATTATATATTAAGTTGTGTCACATTCATAATGTTAGAAATATGCCTATTTTGTCTATTTGTAGTATCCTTAAATATCATAACACATAGAACTCCAATGCTAACAGAGTTTTCTAGAGCGCGTGATTTTTGATCAACATGAAGAGTTATATATTATTATTTGCTACTAGCATGACGGACATTCATTTATATGAAGACATAAAAGACGAGGTATTCCTGTTTACTATGAGGACACACAAAAGAAAAACAACTATGTCGTCTCATTGTGCCTCAACTTTTGTTATTATACAAAATAGTCATTTTGTTGTAATTCTTCATATGAAGATCTGCAATAGTGTAGTCGTAATTGTCTCATTTTGCATTGTTTCTAATGCTCCTGGTTAGTTACTCTCGAGGATAGAACCACGAGGCACCTTCGATTAGGCTGCTTGGTCTTTGGTGTGCTTTGGTTGTTCATGCATGCTGCCGGTAATGAGTGTCGGCGTTGCGTAGTCCGTGTACATGCGCTGTGGGTAGCATGGCCGTAGTTGAGGTAGCACCTATGATTGCACCTGGCTCAAAATGTCGTGATGATTTTGTAGTTCCGGACGAAGTGTGAGAGGTACTTAAACATGGTCAATGGGCTTGGGTCGAGATGCCGCTGGGTCAATGGAGTTAAGTAGCACGCATGCATCAATAGACATTTTCACGTACTACGAGATCTACGATTCTAGCATGCATGCTATATCTTGTGCACCTCTCTGCTATTTACATGTGTTGATTTAATGCTTTCTGATTTGTGTTGCACGGTTTCATTAAGTTTCATCATGTGCAAACACTGGAAGCAACTTTCCGTTGGGTGACCATATCATTTTCTTCACCGCAAACATTTTTTTATTCATTTGTGTTTTCTTGTTCCCTAAACAGATTATGATCTACCCACTGTGTCGTTGTTATGTAAGTTATCCCACACATTTTATTGTATGATAATATTGTTTATTTAACGGAACAATGCTAGTAGTTGCAGCCCTAGCTCTAGTGCAACAACAATTAATGCTTTCGGCGAAAAATAGCAGCATTTTAATTATATTTCATTGCAAGGCATATATGCTTATCGACGCGAATTTGCTGCCCGGGGTGGCCGCGGTGCACCCTCTATCCACCATTCAATAATGGGAGCATGATCTTTTTTCCACATACGAAGTTCACGGCTGGGGTGGCTGTTTAACAGAGTCGTTTCATCCGTCTTCCACCGTGAGGAATGCATGTGTGTCTGCCGGCCTCCTTATTTCATGTGTGTATTTTGCCGCCAACGGTTCACACCATGCTCCTTGCTTCATGCATGTGTGGCCAACGGCTTGCATGGCGCTAATTATTAGCAACTCCACCGTGAGGAATGCATGTGTGTCTGCCGGCCTCCTTATTTCACATGTGTGTTTTGCTGCCAACAGTTTTCACACCTTGCTCCTTGCTTCATGCATGTGTGCTTGCCGGCCTTTATCTACCGTGTGACACGGGTGTATTTTGCGGGCACCGACTATCCGTGATGCATGCCCTGCCGCCAATTGGCTCTCAGATGAAAATCGTTAGCTACTTTGTGAATACTTGCCGTTTGCCAGCTAAATGCCGTGTGCACCCTTAATCTAATCGGACGATAGCTAATCTATGCACTGTGGCCACCATGGGTAGGGCACTATTTTGCATATGCTTATATACAACAAAGAGTACTGATTCTTTATAAAATTAAGTACTCCCTCTGTCTCAAAATAGATGTCGCAGATTTTTCAAAATTTAGATGAATCTAGACAATATTTAGGATATAGATTCATCAAAATTTTGTCAAATCCAATACATCTATTTCGAGAAGGAGTGAGTAGTGTTAACAAGGAACTTAGAACTAATTATTACACGTCGTTGCTCAGTCTGATGAAAAATGAATATGTCTTGAAGGGTTAAGTTATGTGGCATTGTAGTTACTTTACATAAAGAAGAATTATAGAAACCAAATTATCTTGATGTCTACTCCCATTAGGTGATGATTATCCTCATGATCTATTCATGGCAAGAGATTATCCTTAACTAGTTTCCATAAATATTTTGGTGAAGTTATGTATTTATTAGTATTTCCATGTCTTCTGTATCATCCGAGAATACTCGCTCTGTCCGCAAATAAATATACTTGTAGCTTTTGGCTAAGTCAAACTTTATTAAATCCGACCAGTCTTATAGATAAATATAGTAATAACACACTACCTCCGTTCCAAAGAAATAAGGCATCCTTGTTTTACGTGTTTTTTGTTTGCTCAAGATTTCCTCTAAATATATAAAGAATGTTGGTACAAAAATTAGCATCAATTAAATGATTTGGTGATTTGTCAATGGATTGTATCTTAAGTGTTGTCTCTACATTTAATGATTTTGGTGATTTGTAGGCATGTCATTGGGCTAGCCATTCTTTTTTTACATATGGTTTCTTGCAAGTTTGTATCTTAGCTAAGAGCAAGTACAATAAATCCTAGTCAGCTAACTATAAGAATTTAACTCGTATTGTTTTGCTTAGTTGGACGAGAGAAGAGATGAGAGAAGAGAGGTGCTCTCATGCAATAGTCGGCTCTTGCGCGTGCTTCTAGGCACTTTGTGAGTATGTAAGTTGGCCATTGACATATAAAATAGTAAATCTTTAAAGGTAACTATTGTAAATCTTTAAAGGTAAGCTGGCTATAGATGATCTTATAGCCAGCAAGCCGGCTGTATTATTGGAATTTCTCTAAGATACAACATCATCATCTCTCCTCATTAAATCTGACTGTAAGAAATTTGCCTACGATACCGCACCAAGAACCTCCCATTGAAAGGCCTTAGTTGCTCTATTTATTCGGTCCAAGTTCACTTTGGAATGCGTGTGCGCCTTATTATTCCTTGAAATGGAGGTAGTGTGTTACTATATTTTTTTTCGAAATGGAGTATGTTACTACATGAAAGTTATATTATGAAACTAAATTTGAATACAAATCTGGTTTTACCAATTTAGTGTCATAAATAAATATTAGTACTAAGTTAGATGTGGAGTTCCTTGCAGCGCACTCGATCGATCCCATCCACACCATCGGCCGGCCTCCTCGAGTGTGTGTGTGTTCCCTTCGATCATCAGTTAACTAAAACTAGATTTAGGGGTGCGGCTTGGCGCACCGTCCCGGTATACTCGAGCAGTGTATGCGGTGCAAATTCTGAACTGTGAATAGCTTATGATATAGATATCTAAATGGACACACCAAACGGCAAGTTATCTGAACATATAGGCTGGTTAATCAGTATAAGCAAGCTAAAGCTTGGCAACCCGACTTAAATTCCTGGAGACGTAAATATTAAATAAGTAAGACATAGTGTGAACTTAATAGGATAACACGTATGTCCTGACATGTGGTAGATTCATCGGGTGATTACATAATTGCGTACAGGCGAAGAGAAAAAGCTAACTGAGTTTTTTAGATGTTTTCAGTAGAGGAAACCACATGCAGCACAAGAAGTGCCACTGTACACATAGAACTACCAAAAGCAGACGACCGTGGGATCGAAATCCATCAACAGAAAGTGCACATGTTTCTAAAAGACCAAGAACACCAAAAGTAGATGATAACTGTAGCAACAGCTAGGAGGAGTAGGCGCTTTTATGGTCCGAAAAGAAGGATCTACATGCAGACGTACGTGGGAGGCCATCATGCCTGCTTCGTGAAGATACGGATACATAACACTGCATGAAGAAAAAATGTGAAGGTACAAGTGATATATTTACATTATCGTCGCATTTTTTACCTGTTCGAAGCTAGGGCGTAGTTTTATCAACATGGCCGCTAGCATGATGTAGCTGGGATATCAACGATCTCCATTGAGTTGGTGGTACATAATAGAGAAAGTATTAGTTTGGTACCTCCGATAAAATCAAGCGAATAGCTAAATAAAACTGAGCTAGGCCAAAATTCTGCCAGTAGATTGCTTGTCTTGGTGAAAGAAAGTTAAACAGATAAGCCAGTTCTAAACATTGTAAAACGCAAGGTGGGCTTGCAACCTACTGGTGGAACCACAATTCGAGAATCATGTAATGGGTTCATCAGATCCAAAGTCACTGTGCTACATGTAAAACTAAGAAATGAACGGATCAAAAAATACACCATTTTACCTACTGCAACAAATCGACACTCCTACAACACTCTAAACCAGCAATCGGGTATACTTCAGTGGCAAGGAATTGGGTAAAATGCTATATCAGCATGTGTTCCAAACGCTATTTCAGTTTAAGCTATTACCTCTGCATAGTTATATGAGAAAACACCTCAAGATTTTTTCTGAGCTCTGGTCAGGCAGAGAATGGAAGGAACTAAACCAAATGTGACAACAGGGAAGCCATCTAAAATGGAAGAAAACATGGCACAAGTAACCCTA
Source organism: Avena insularis (assembly GCA_023614405.1). Classification (NCBI taxonomy): domain Eukaryota; kingdom Viridiplantae; phylum Streptophyta; class Magnoliopsida; order Poales; family Poaceae; genus Avena; species Avena insularis. Next base: position 537,679,577 of record CM042684.1, read on the forward strand.
CATAAGTAATCCAGTAGCTTACATCATGTTCTATAATTTTTTGGAGCTAAGGATACTCGCATGGTTTGGCTTCTAGTATCATCTGCAACTTTACCTGTACCTTCTCAGGACTTCTTTTGGTTCAGTTCGCTTGTAATCTGTAATGTAGTAGAAAATGCTCCCATAAAATTTGTAACCTGAGAAGAAGGTTCATATAGGCGTAGTTGATGCTAACTTGTACCACTAATCAGGAAAAAGCAGTAGCATGCAAAAACTACACAACTTTAACAACACATGAAAGAAGATGAAGTAGGCGAAAGAGATTAATCGAAAAAGAGAGAATACCAAGGAAAGAAAAAACAGATGACAGTACATGTGGTGCAAAAAATGAGATGTAAGGGACATTCCTATTTTGGTCCTAACGGTGCAACACCACTTATGTATATTACCTATGAGGCTATGACAATGATGAGCATATAACATGTGCCAGTAAAGAAATTTCAGAGAACGCGAAGTTTAGTTAGTATAACATAAAAGTTGACTTACATCAGCCAAATTATCGCCATGATCAACGAACATCTTGTATATTTTTATATGGTTATTCTTCTAAGTCTAGTCCACACACCAAATAAAAATGAGTAGCACACTGCTTTGGCAACTGGCACAAATCACCGGAAGACAAAAATCAGTAAGCCAAACTTTATATGAACCTATTACTTATTCACGATCAACTGCTGGTAGAATCAAATCATGTAGCTCATGTGTAGAGAATAATCATTACGCTAAACCAAGAAAATCCAATCGTGTATGTGTATTAGATTAATTTTAGCTCACAGGCTCAAAGTTAAATCAGCAAGGACATTTCAATGGCAAGAAAAACAACTATGATATATTCCTACTACAAATCGTCTCAAAAAAACACTGTTAGAACTTTAAAACCTTTATGTTTGTCAAAGAAAATAAGAATGCTGTAATTGGATATCACGAGCAAAATAAATCAGAAAGCAAAACCAAATCGCAATAGTAAAATTTAGCTATCTATGCACTGTATTTCGCAATAACTTCATATCAAACACCGTCATTTCAGTTGTCATCTAAAGCTTTCATCAGTATGTAAAAATGTCCCAAGGTCAAATATCTTGTCTCTAAATCCATGTTTTATAGGCGAACATTCCCAATAGAAGAAGCAATAACCATTTATAGGACAAACGGTAGGGAAAGTACAACCATGGAAGAAAGCAGGAAAGATTGCGAGAACAATATGCCATATAAAAAATACTACCAATACTACCTAGGAGAGGATATTCTATAGTAAAATGTGGTGATTTAGTCCTTAGGTTATACTACTATGAAAAATATGACTCCATTCATAATTCTGACACTAATAGTAGGATAGCATGCAATATTTCCAACATGGGTTGTCCAAGACTAAGTGTGGGAAGAAATCTCACCAAGCTGCTTGAACAATGAATGAAATCATAATTAGGACATCCAGGAAGGAAAATAGGCAAATGTACAGCAATAATTTGGGAAAACCAAAATGACCACTCCATTAGCCAAGCCATTATTCGGTTGAAGGAGAACATTTCTTTGCTCAAGTTTTTGTTTCTTCATGCCTAGCTGAGCCAAACAAAAAGAACACATTATTGCTAGTGAAAAGGGATAGAAGCATGGAACATAAGCTTATATGAAATCTCTTTTTGTACCATCCTGGTACCTCAATTGCGAGATTGATAATAGCTAAATGGAGCATAAATAATATTACAAACATAAACCTAGCTATGGTTTAATAAAATACCTTGCAAGGACTGATGAAAACAGATCTGCAAAAAACAAAGAGGAGATGTTCTGGGGTAATGAATAGGAGTCTGACTCCACTTTTACCTCAGACCCGAGAAGGGAGAGAAGCAACATTAGAGACAGCCATACAACGTATTCAACATGAGGTACACTAATGACATATCTATATTTCCTTTGAAGACGAAAGATGCATATTGGTTTATAGAAGTTTCAGCAAGTTATGGTACTAAAAGATTGAAAATGCACAAAGCAAAAAGAACACGATGATGGACTGAAACAGTTAGATGCCTGGATCCTAATAGATTGCAGAAATATCATATAGAATTACAAGGACTACACTTGACTGCCTCCAAATAGTTCGTAGAAGTTATATTACAAGTACACCTAAGCTTAAATACAGAGATCCACTAACACACGGATAACCAATAGTTGACCATAGAAAAAGGAAGATTAGATGGCCGCTCAATATTAGCAGAAATAAGCACGCAACCATGAAATAGTTAATATAGAACTAAATAGGTAACATCCGAAGCATACTGATATCATGAAGAGAAACAAAGAGTTAATATAATTATTGCAAGTTTAGTTTTGAGTTCACTCTTTTTCATCAAATATTATGCTAAAAGTTGGGTCTGGTTAAATTGCACAAACTGACAAAAAAAATTGGCATCCCAGTGAAACACAAACATGGTACTATTTTGCCAAACAAAATACATAACCTGAATCCAGATATTAGCACTATTATTGCAATTTGAAAGGGCTATGCTTCTTTTAGCAAAATATCCTCGAGGAACTTTCGTGCTAATGTCACATTAAATATTCATATACACAAAATTAAGAAAATCACAGCCCATTTGAAATGTTTAATAGACAATAAAATTGCAGAGCCTGGACATCCCCTCAAGCACGTTGTTTTGGGCACATGATCATTTATCAATACCACGTATATCCATACATAGATCACAAAAGTAGTATTTTGTAGAATAACTGAGGTATAGAGATCACAATATTGCCAAAACTAAGACTTTTCCAAATATGCAATTTGATTAACTGGGAAGAGAATACTTTCTAGCTTCATTTAGATGAAGAGAGGTTCAGTAGAAAGTTTGCTTCTTTGATAGCTTATATCCATGGCGACTCGCAAAATCCTCGCCTTGGTCGATCCAAAAGAAGCAGTAAATAATATGGCATCAGAAGATACTATGAGTTCTATTAAATCCACTGGCAACGCAACTACTGTACCATGTACTGTACCATGTGACAGTTTGAGCACATCTGCTTATACAGTTACCATGAAAATTAAAAATAATTAAGAATGTCCTTACTGATCAATCCATGGAGCTCCCTACGAAGTAGTATCATCCGATCACAGAGTAACCAGGCTGCGTAAGAATACCAATTTTAGAACTTGGAAGCTTGAAATGTTGATGACATATATCCCTGAAGCTTTAGCCTTACCAGCCTATGAAAGAAATCTATAAATTTCTGAACTTGGAAGCTTGATCGTGCACGCTGAAGGAAATCTACAAATAAAGTCAAAAACAGACTATTGGAATGAAGTTCACTATGAATCAAGCGTCTTAAAAAACCAGAACACGAATCAACATAATTAACAGAGATACGCATATCTGATATCTCTTTAATTAGGGCCATCGGTGCCATGGCACACCAGAACAAAGAGTCTGAGTTTATCGTGGCCATAGTCCCGTCAAATCCTAGCCAATAGAACAATAGCACACAATATCGTGGCCAGAGAGAAATTACTGAGTAAACATGGCACACAAAATAGATTAAATTCCCATGTAGTCTACTTGGACTTTGATCAAACACCTCTAAGCTAGGCATCGATAAACACTAATCTGCAGAAGCAAAGAGGCAAAAAATTGCGTTTAAATCGAAACAGGGGAGTGGAAGAGAGGAGTGAGTACCTCCAAGAGAGGGATTCATGGATGCCGACTGTGTCGATCCCATGCCCTTGATCCATATCCTGGTTGCCTCCATCTCCCGTGGTGCAGCAAAAATTGGGGTGCTTGAGGAGGCGGAGCTCAGCCAGCTGCTGGGCGCGAAAAAGACAAACCGAAGGCTGCGCCGGACGTTCCTGAAGTAGAAAATACTTGTACCTTCCTGAACTTTACTTTCAAGTCGTTCCTCATCCGTTTCCTCAGCAGAAGACCAACCACGGACATATATGGAACTGCACACAAAGGTCAAACAATCAGGGGCTTAGGTAGACGGTGGCCTGTAGAGCACACATGGGCATATTGCTAGTGGAGCTTGTGACACATACAAACCTGAAATGACAAATTAATCATCCTCCATATTTGCCAAATTAAAAGCTAGCACATCTCTAAGAAAGGTCTAGACCTGAAAGGACCTATGTCAGCATGAACCCCTGCTTTGAATCTTGCAAAAAAAAAAATCCCAATTACTCTTGGCAAATCCTCTTAACCAGCATGACATTGGTTTACAAAATAAACTGAATAATTCTTTAAACGTCAGTCATTCATGTCTAGCTGGAGGAGCATCAAAATAACGTGCACATGGATTGTTGCTCAGAAGCTGTGGAATAAATCGACTTTTATACACAACTCTTTGCTAGCAACTTTGAAAGATAATCAGCTCCTAAATATTTATACTTTTAATACTGAATGTGTTTTCATTACATTAAAAGAAACACCTTATTTTGCTATCTCCTTTTAACATATTTAGTTACCCGAATATTATTCAGTGTTTCCTCATCCAGCTACAAAACGACTGCATCATCGATGAATAGAAATAAAAAAATAACAAATCACATACTCCCTCCGATCCAAATTAGTTGACTTGGTTTTGTCTAGATTCAGATGTATCTAGCACTAAAACAAGTCTAGATACAATCGAATCTAGACAAATTCGAGTCAACTAATTTGGATCGGAGGGAGTATCACAAAGCACACACATGTGCATATATTTTGGATAGAATATTTCAGTTTTTCAGGGCTCTCTTAATTAGTACGTGTACTGGTATTATCAGATCCACGCAAACCAAGAGAGAGTTCTTCAATGTTTCCTTAATTATTTCTTTGCCTGATAATTTCAGTTCCATAGACAAACCAAGAGAGAGAACACACATCACCTTGATTGATATCGGGAGCACGAGAAAGATATGTTGGAGGTTTGCTGCATGAGGATGTCGTCCATAGGAGATTCAACATCCACTCAGAGATACCCAGCGGAGGTTGAGCTGCTCACTCTACGATGCCTCTGCGTCATTGCCGGCGGCTGCTTATACAAAGGGAGAGGGAAGGTAAGATGAGGGGATAGATAGAGCAGGACAAAGGAGGGAGAGACCAGGAGGGAATACCTGAGGGCGTCCGTTGTGGACGACCTGCATCAAACGGAGCTGGTACGCTTAACGCACGTGTGGGTACAGTGAGCTAGATACATTCGAATCTAGACAAATCTGAGTCACTAATTCGGATCGGAGAAAGTATCACAAAGCACACACATGTGCATATATTTTGGATAGAATATTTCAGTTTTTCAGGGCTCTCTTAATTAGTGCGTGTACTGGTATTATCAGATCCACGCAAACCAAGAGAGAGTTCTTCAATGTTTCCTTAATTATTTCTTTGCCTCATAATTTCAGTTCCATAGACAAAACAAGAGAGAGAACACACATCACCTTGATTGATATCAGGAGCACGAGAAATATATGTTGGAGGTTTGCTGCATGAGGATGCCGTCCATAGGAGATTCAACATGCACTCAGGGATACCTAGCGGAGGTTGATCTTCTCACTCTACGATGCCTCTGCGTCATTGCCGTCGGCTGCTTATACAAAGGGAGAGGGGAGGTAAGATGAGGGATAGATAGAGCAGGGACAGAGGAGGGAGAGACCAGGAGGGAATACCTGAGGGCGAGCGTTGTGGACGAACTGCATCAAACGGAGCTGGTACGCTTAACGCACGTGTGGGTACGATGAGCTAGATACATTCGAATCTAGACAAATCTGAGTCAACTAATTTGGATCGGAGGGAGTATCACAAAGCACACACATGTGCATATATTTTGGATAGAATATTTCAGTTTTTCAGGGATCTCTTAATTAGTACGTGTACTGGTATTATCAGATCCACTCAAACCAAGAGAGAGTTCTTCAGTGTTTCCTTAATTATTTCTTTGCCTGATAATTTCAGTTCCATAGACAAAACAAGAGAGAGAACACACATCACCTTGATTGATATCAGGAGCACGAGAAAGATATGTTGGAGGTTTTCTGCAGGAGGATGCCGTCCATAGGAGATTCAACGTGCACTCAGGGATACCTAGCGGAGGTTGAGCTGCTCACTCTATGATGCCTCTGCGTCATTGCCGTCGGCTGCTTATACAAAGGGAGAGGGGAGGTAAGATGAGGGATAGATAGAGCAGGGACAGAGGAGGGAGAGACCAGGAGGGAATACCTGAGGGCGAGCGTTGTGGACGACCTGCATCAAACAGAGAGGAGGCGGCGCGGTAGCTCTCAAGTTCATCGCTGCTTGTCGTCGTCCTCCACCTGGAGCTCCGCTGGCTTGACTATGAGAATATAGCGGGAAGAGGAATAGGGAGAAGGGGTCTTCATGGCACTAGTGCACAAAAACTGCAAGAGAGAGAGAGAGAGAGAGAGAGAGAGAGAGAGAGAGACAGCGACACGGGATCCGGTGCCAGCGGTAGTAGACGGGGATGGATGGCGGCTCGTGGGATTGGGATGGAGGCGGCTCGGCCAGAGAGACGAGCGGCAGCGGCGGCTCAGCTAGAGAGACGTATGGTGGTGGCTCGGCCAGAGATATAGGTGGCGGCGGCGGCGGCTCGGCAACACGCGAGAACGAGGGATGCGAGGGAGCGGAGGCACGGGGATTAGAGGAGGAGGTCATGGGGCTGGGCCAATCGTGCCTAGGGTTTTCACCCAAATGACGCGTGCGGGCTCTACCCCTGCCCAGACCCGGAGCACCTGTCAATTGCCCACTGTAAACATTACATGTGAGACGGATATGCATGCCCAGTCTATTTCCAGCAGGGACGCGACGAGTCCGTAAAGAGAGAGACACAGGCGTGGGTACGATGAGCTGGTATGCTTAACGCATTCAGTTTTTACTGTACACCAGGGTAAAAACGTCTTACCAGCAGCCAATGCTCCAGATTGCCTCTCAGGACCCGATCCGACGGTCCACATCACCTAACCTCTCTAGGAGCCCCATGGAGGTGCATCAATTACACCTTTGGATACTAAGCGGACCTAGCAGGTCTGACTTGAGGAACTTGAGAGAAAACGTACGGAGGTAAAAGAGACGTCGTTGTCTCACCTGGGCCGCCGCCTCTTTGCTCGATCGGGAAACCAGCTGATCCAAGACAGTTGAGCTACGTACGTGGAGCTGTCATAATATATTAATATTTGGCTGAGGGTGGGGTTTATTTGGATCTGTTCAGACTTCAGAGAGGTTGCTGAGGGTGGGGTTTATTAAAGGTGGTTGCTGGTTTATGCATGGGTACATCTGCAGCATACTAGTGATATACATGCATACACACACATGTTTAATTATGCCAAGCTAATCTTATCCTCCTAACTCCTCACTATGATGACAAGTTTCTTAGAAAGAAATGCATTGGTTTTCTACTACGATAATGATGGATTACTCATTGTAATATTTGGACAAAAGGGAGCCATGTCCTGTGGCGCCCACCTTGTTTCGGCGCTATATATATAGTTGGATGGTGCCGACATGCACTACTTCAGTTACATCTTACTTGGCGACGAACCCAGTGGTCATTCCGAACTAGTTTTGCTATGGGGTAAGATGAGGTACTATTAGTTTTGTCAAAAAAAAAACGGATAAAAGCCTGTCTAGCATCTAAACCACTACTTTGCATTTATTTAGTAATAAATCACATCTATACCTATACCTAATAATAAAGAGAGCAACACTTCTCTCTTCGCAAGTTGACCGAACTGAGCTCATCCCACAAAGTTTGGGGCCCCACCACGACCCCCATACCCGTGTCCCTGACCCAGTCCTCCTCTCTTCTCCCCGTGATCAGACGCTATCCTCCCGTCCTCCTCTCTCCTCTCCCGTGGCAGCCTCCCTCCTCCCGCGCCCCTGACCTTCTCTCCTGCCGGTCGTGAAGGATCATGGGACGCCGGACACCACCACCGCTGATGAGACGCTCTCGCACCAGCCCTTCTCCTGCTCTGCCCCTCCTTCCGACCTCCTCCTCTCCTGCCGGCTGCCCTCCCCTCCGGCCCACCACCGCCTCTGAGATCCACCGTCGCTCGCGCCCCATGGCTCGCCGCGTCCCATGGCCAGCCATAGCCCTCAGCAACCACTGCCGGCGCCCTAGGATGCGATTGCTTTTTCTTTGTTTTGTTTAGGCGCCCTTGTGCGAAAGTTTGGACCAGTCTGTGATTTCTTAGTTTTGGGCCATACAAGCTACCAAACAAAGTATCAGTTGCAGCTCCTCTCAACACATACGGGCTAACATACACACCACAAATTCTTCGGCTAGCTTGTATGAGGTTAGAGATCTCAAGTGGGAGAGTGAATTCGAAGTGACACAGGCTACCAAACACACCCTATGTTAGGCAAGATTTTCATGGAAACCGAACCAGCGAGGAGGTCTCGGTCCGTCCTACATATACTCTCATCTCTGCAAATCGACCTGGAAACTCCTCATTTCATTATCCTCCACCTACCATGCCTCTCCCTCTCAGGAACACTCAAGAACTAAGCCGTCCTCTCATGGCGAATCAAGGTCCTCCATGGCTCCCATGGCCAAGTCCTCAGCCTCTGGGGTTCCATAGAGCCTCTCAAACCTTGGGCATGGCCTCGGTGGCCATGAGAACCTACCTTTGTGTCGTGTCACGTCAGCCATGTCCTCTGCGCCGTGGCTCCCATGGAAGAGGATCGGGCACCTGACCGGCATACGGTGGCCAGCGAGCCCTGTTCTTGGTATTCCTATGCGCGTGATGCATGGATCTGCGTGCCCGCGAAGCAACTCAAATTGTATCTTACCATCATTTTCGGATCGATTTCGTCCTCTTGGTATGATCGATCCCTTCTTGTGGTCTGCAAGACAGCGGGATGCACAGGTAGGGGATCGATCTACGATGGCACCACAGGTCTATGTGCTGCATGGTATGTCGTGTATCCCTCTTGACAGTCTATGATTCAGATTGTGCAATCTCGATAGATTTGTGATATTATGTTGCTATTGAATACGTACTGAACCTGCTGTTGCATATATTGAACATTGCAAAATCAACATTGCCCAAGAACTATCAAGGAATGATGCAGCGGCTCACAAATCGAGTCGCGTGTACCGCATCTCAACACCAGAGACACGAGTCCACTCGAGATGAACACACGGTTCGTCAGTGGTCCCGAGTCCTGATCCACTCGAGTGCCAGATCGAACCAAGTCCCCTCCCCAAACATCCACAGCTCCTTGCCCTTCCGTGTTCCCCAAACCCGCACACCCTGCACTCCCCCCATACCTCACACACAACGCGGAAACCATAACGCCCCCCACCAAATCCGCCTTGGAACAACTCGAAATGGAAGGGCACCAGACGAGTCCTCCTAGCGGCAAACCCAATGCAGGCCATGAGTTCCCTCCGTCGTCAGGGGCTGGGCAAATCTGGTGAACGCATGGGGTCTTCGTCTCATGGCGAGCAGCGAGGCGCCCCAAAACGTAAGTATCCTCCCGATCTGCACTTTGATCTGCATATGTTTCCTTCCTGATCACGATCTTCTTGATGCAGCAGCGACCACACTACTGGTTATATGTGAGGTCAATTTATGAAGTCAATATGCAAGCCCCAAATTGAGTATGTTTCAATATGGGCATTCACTTGTTCGCATGCGAGGATCCATTCGCATGGGAAGCTCCATCTAACTATTTTGTATCCATCTCGCACGTGAGTGAAATCCACATAAATTGCAATGGTATGTAATGTGTTCATTTATAGTTGTAGTATCCTTAAGTATCATGACACAAAGAAATCTAATGCTTATAGAGATTTCTAGAGTGCATGATCTTAGGTGTAAGTAAACATATGGGATAACTATAAGATTTTTCTATTTCCGTGCCCTGCTTCACTTAGTAGTGTTGTCCATGGTTAGAAACTTTTCTCACTTTTCTGCTCCTCCCTCCACCCAACTCTCTTGAATTCCCGCACTAAGTTTTTCCTTCGAGTGAATGCCTTTAACCGTAACAAGGCTGATTTCGTGACATAAGTGGGACAATAAAATGCTAACTTTCGGACAATGAGTTAAGAACTTGGGTGGACCAGAAAATCCGTGATAGAGGGACTGATTATTTCATCTGGGCGGCCTTATTTAATGAAATGTGTGTTTTGTATGAATTGAAGTGCACTTATCTTGTGAAGAATTTGCCGAGAATGCTTTTATTAACAGTTTCAGTTCATTTCTCGCTTTTTCTATTCTTCCTCACTAACTTTCAAACTGAAAACCACAGAATAAAGGTCTTTAACAGGCCGAGTTTAAAGTGTCTATGAGAGATGCTCTTGTGGAGTTAGCCGTTGTTCGAACCTTCAAAACTGGATTACATCCCATGTGGAAGCTAGACTTGTGATCGCACAGTTGCACAATACTCTGATCATGTTCCGTAGAGGCAATTTTTTGTCAGATGTTTGGCTCATCCCTCGTTAGTCTTCGCTTTAATTTTGGCAATTACTAAAATTGTTTCGGACCACGCCGAAGTTTCTAGAAGTTTGGAAATTCCAGAAATACTTTCAGAATTACTTACTCCAAATTTCATTGGGTTTGAATTTTTTCAATTTATTTGAATTTGATTTTTCAAAATTGTTTTGGACCGTCCCCAAGTATACATGATTTTGGAAATTTCGAGTATTAATTCAGAATTAGAGGAGTGTCTGTTTATTATGATGAGTAAGACCCACCCTTCTCTTTCAAAAGATGTGAAATGAAATGATGCTGCGCCGCGACTCCGCGACCTTTAGGATCTCACGAAGGTCTAACAGCTGTTTGCCAGTTAAGTTGACATCAGTTCTATCAACCAAATTTTCTTTCAATTTTCTTTCGGTTCACTAACTCCCGCTGCAGAGAGCATCTCCACTAGCATTCCCAGGAGGGCGATCTCAGGCTCATTCTTTTATCCGGATGGCTAAAATTCGCTTGGTCACGTTCCCAGACGTCCACTTTTCGCTGGATTTGTCCCAATTTACATCCTGGGTTTCAGGCCAAAACTAGGCCGTTGGGAACCGACCGGGAACGCCGGACGAAGCGAATTCCGCGAATAAAAAACCCGCGTCGGTGTGCCCGCCCTGTCAGCGTGTGAAACCCCGCGCCGGGCGGCCACATGGGTGCCGAGGAGGATGGGCGGCCTCTCGTCGTCGTCCTCGGCCTTGGCGTCGCGCTCATTCGGCTCGGCGCCGGCGATGTCACCGCGTCCCATAGCGCTCCGCCCGGTGAAGCGGGAGGCAGAGTCGCCTTCTCGCTCGCCACCGCGAACGAGTTTATGTGGCATCATCATCAACGAGCCACGCGCGCTGTCGCCGCCAGTCCGCCACCTTCGGCTCTCGAAGCCGAAGCAACGCTCCGAAGACGGAGCCGGCGGACTGGGCTGTCCCGTCGACGAGGATGAGTTTGTCCTCAAAATGGTGATGGAGCATTCGCTGAACGACGTGCTGCCGATGCCAGCGCCCGACACCTACGCCTGGTCTAGGGCGGACTGGGAGCAGGAGGAGGCCAAGCGCATCCGACGCCTGCACGAGCAGGTCGAGCGCCAGGCCGCGCGCCTACCAGGGCACGCCACTTATCGTCCTCGACGATGATGACGAAGACGAGTCCGGGCCGTCATCGCAGCCGTGGCGCTGCGGCAATGCCGGCCAGGGCAGCTCTCGTCCTCCGCAGCCGCCCAGCGATGACGATGGCGCACAGGACACCGACTACACACGCCGACTACATGTCATTCTACCGCCACTTCAGCATGTGAACGGCGCGCCCAGCGGCATCGGCATCGCGTAGTAGTTAATTCTATGTTTTTTTTGAAGTTTTTTAGGCCACTGCAGTCAAAATTCGGGTATATGTCCGAATTTGACATAATATGTATGAGCTCGCCTATATTTTAATAAAATCACATATATTCGTTTAAATTTCGTCGTGTTTGTTTAAATTTTTGCTAAACGCGGGATCTCGGCCTCGGAATGCGAGACATCCATCTGGCGCTAGAAAGCACATCAAAATTGTGCATGGGAACGCCGAACGAGTGGAGCTGCTCTTGTTATCCTGCAGCTAGACGGGAAGGTCCGGACTGTCCCCTTCCAGAAATTTCTAAAATTGTTTCGGACTGCGCCGAAGTATCTAGAATTTTGGAAAATCCAGAAATAATTTCTGAAATAGTTTCAGAATTACTTACTCCAAATTTCATTGGGTTTGAATTTTTTCAATTTATTTGAATTTGATTTTTCAAAATTGTTTTGGACCGTCCCCAAGTATACATGATTTTGGAAATTTCGAGTATTAATTCAGAATTAGGGGAGTGTCTGTTTATTATGATGAGTAAGACCCACCCTTCTCTTTCAAAAGATATGAAATGAAACGATGCTGCGCTGCGACTCCGCGACCTTTAGGATCTCACCCAGGCCTAACAGCTGTTTGTCAGCTCAGTTGCCACTCAGTTCTATCAACCGAATTTTCTTTCGGTTCACTAACTCCTGCTGCCGAGAGCATCTCCACTAGCATTCTCAGGAGGACGATCTCAGGCTCATTTTTCCATCCGAACAGGTAAAATTCGTCCAGTCACGTTCCCAGACGTCCACTTTTCGTCAGATTTGGCCCAGTTTACATCCTGGGTTTCAGGCCAAACCTAGGGCGTTGGGAACCGCTCGGGAACGCCAGCCGAAGCGAATTCCGCGAATAAAAAACCCGCGTTGGTGGCCTCGCCCTGTCAGCGTGTGAAACCCCGCGTCGGGCGGCCACATGGATGCCGAGGAGGATGGGAGGCGTCCTCGGCCTCGACGTCACGCTCATCCGGCTCGGCGCCGGCGCTGTCGCCGCGTCCCATGGCGCTCCGCCCGGTGAACCGGGAGGCAGAGTCGCATGCCCGCTCGCCGTCGTGGACGAATTCACGCGGCATCGTCATCAATGAGCCGCGCATGCCGTCGCCGCCTGTCGACCACCTTTGGCTCTCGAAGCCGAGGCAGCGCGCCAAAGGCGGAGCCGGCGGACTAGGCCGTCCACGTTGACGAGGATGCGTTCGTCCTCAAAATGGCGATGGAACATTCGCTGAACGACGTGCTGCCGATGCTGCCCCCCGACACCTACGCCTAGTCTAGGGCAGACTGTGAGCAGGAGGAGGCCGAGCGCATCCGACGCCTGCACGAGCTGGCCGCTTGCGGGCAGCGCGCCTACCAGGACACGCCACTTATCGTCCTCGACGACGATGACGAAGACGAGTCCGGGCCGTCATCGCAGCCGTGGCGTTGCGGCCATGCCGGACAGGGCAGCTCTCGTCCTCCGCAGCCGCCCAGCGACGACGATGGCACACAGGACGCCGACTACATGTCACTCTACCACCACTTCGGCATATGAACGGCGCACCCGGCGGCGCGGCATCAGCATCGCGTAGTAGTTAATTCTATGTTTTTTTAAGTTTTTTAGGCCACTGCATTCAAAATTCGGGTACATGTCCGAAATTTGACATAATATGTATGAGCTTGTCTATATTTTAATAAAATCACATATATTCATTTAAATTTCGCCGTGTTTGTTTAAATTTTGGCCAAACACGGGAACTCGGAACTCGGTCCGGGAACGCGAGACATCCGTCCGGCGCTAGAAAGCACTCCAAAATTGGGCATGGGAACGCCGAACAAGTGGAGCTGCTCTTGCGGGAATGTCCGGATCGTCGCCTTCTTGTGGGTGGTGGCTGCCGAATCAAAGCGAGCTCTGCTCAGGCGAGCTGGGTGGTGCTAGACAAAGACAAGTAGTGTTGACAGCTGACGCACCAGCTGAATTTCTTCAGTATTGGCAGCATAGTTAGTCATGTGGTCTTGCATTTGCTGTTGCTCAGGTAGCTGAAGCACGAGGAGAGATACTGCATGCAAGACCTCCAATGCAACATCGTGGTCATGAAGCCCTCCCTGAAATTGTGAAGGACGCCGGCGACTCGATATAGTCTGCTTTGTGCCGTACATCTCGTATATATATGAGGTCAGTACATTGTGTTACAAGTTATCTTGGAGTACGAGAATTCTAGATGCTAGTCGTCTATGCCTGTGCCACAAATATCTGTACATAATCGGTTGTCTAACACGTCCTCGCAGTCTGAAATAGGAGTGGGCGCAAAGTAAGACTGGACCTGAATTCCTGGAACAAAGCTGTGAGCAGTCTTTTGGTGAAAATATCCGCATATTGAGAAATGGATGGCACATGAAGAACACAGACAGCTCCAATGGTGACCTTCTGTCGGAATGAATATCGAGCTCAAGTCGCTTTGTCCTACGATGCTGTACTGGATTGGCCGTATACAACACTGATATTGTCACAATATACCACAGTAGTTGTACTCACAAAACAACGTAATTCCTGTATCAGATGACGTAGCCAACAGGTTTCAGCAACCACGTCGGTGACACCACGTCCGCTTCAGCACTTGATCGAGAAAGAGTAGGCTACCGGCGGGAGGACCACAGAACCTGGAAGTAGACCGTCTTGTATCCGGGCAGCCGGCACAATCAGCATCTGAATAGGCAACTAATTGATGAAAGGGAGTGGAGTGTAGGACAAGACTGAGGTCGAGGGTAGCTTTGAGGTATCGAAAAATGCGTTTGATGAGTTGGTAATGAGAGTCACGAGGATCGTGCATGTGGAGACATACTTGTTGAATGACAGGGCGAGTAAGATTGATGTATTGGAGGTCTCCGGCTAGGCTTCGATAGTGAAAGGGGTCAGCATAAGGACAACCGCTAGATGCAGAAAGTTTAGATTTAGTATGAATGGGTGTAGGAGAGGGATGACAATCACGCATACCTGCGCGAGAGAGAACTTCGAGAATATATTGGTGTTGAGAAAGATGAAGAGAGGTGTTGCATGTGAAAGATATGTCGAGGAAGTGATGAAGAGGACCAAGGTTCATGGCAAAAGCAGAGCTGAGAGTAGTGATTGTTTGTTAAGGATAATATCGTCGACATACAGAAGAAGATATGCAGTGTGGTTTCCTTGGTGATATGTGAAGAGAGAGGCATCAGATTTAGAGGCGAGGAAGCCGATGGTATCGTGCGTGGGCGGTGAATCTCTCTGAAACCAAGCATGTGGGGGACTGTTTGAGGTTGTATTTTCGTAGACGACAAACGTGTGAAGGAAAGGGAGGATCAATGAAGCGAGATGGTTGTTGACTATACAACTCTTCGGTGAGATCACCATGAAGAAAGGCATTTTTTACGTCGAGTTGGTGGATGGGCCATTTTTGAGAGAGGGCGAGAGAAAGAACAACACGAATGGAGGCTTAGCTTGACAATGAGACTAAAAGTTTCATCGAAGTCCACACCCGACTGCTGAGTAAAGCCCCAAACTATCCAACGAGATTAATGACGGGAAGAGAACCATCGACGTTATGTTTATGATGAAACATTTGTTTGCCAGATACAATGTTGGCGCCTGGAGGGGGTGGAACTAGGGACCATGTATGGTTATGCATGAGAGCATCATACTCCTCCTGCATCGCCTGACGCCAAGCCAGAGTCGACTGAACCCGTTGTTGTGCATGAAAGGGAGCAGTAGAAGCCATCTCAACAAGATGTGCCACATGTTGAGACACACAATGTGCCAACAAATGAGGCCCCTAGAAGGGCACATAATGCGCCAATGAATGAGGACCCTAGAAGGTCTCAAAGAGTTAAAAAAATCAGCTATTTCAACTGATTATAAAGTTTATAATGCATAAATGGTTCATGTGGAGGGAGATCCCACTTCATATGAAGAAGCCATGAGTTATCCTCACTCATCGAAGTGGATGGAGGCCATGGAAGACGAGATGAAATCGATGAGTTCTAACGATGTTTGGGACTTAGAGGAAATTCCTAAAGGAGCCAAGACAGTAGGTTGTAAATGGGTCTACAAGACTAAGTATGACTCTAATGGGAATGTAAAAAAGTATAAAGAACGACTTGTGGCAAAAGGATTTACACAAAGAGAAGGGGTAGATTACAATGAGACATTTTCTCCAGTCTCATGTAAGCATTCCTTCAGAATCATAATGGCATTAGTTGCACATTTTATTTAGAGCCACAATCAGATGGATCTAAAGACGACATTTCTAAACAGGGATTTAGAAGAAAGTGTCTACATGAAACAACCCAAGGGTTTTATCATGAAAAGCAAGGAAGATATGGGATGCCGCCTACCTCTAGATAGTGGTATCTAAAGTTTAATAATACAATTAAGAGATTTGGGTTTAAAGAGAATGTTGAGGACAACTACGTTTATGCAAAGTTAGAAGTGGGAAATATATTTTCCTAATTGTATATGTGGATGATATCCTGCTTGCTAGCAGTGATCTCAGTCTACTACAAGAAACAAAGAAGTTATTGTCCTCAAACTTTGATATGAAAGATCTTGGTGAAGCATCATATGTTTTGGACATAAAAAATCATTAAGATAGGAAAAATGGGGTTCTGCGACTATCGCAAAAAGCATATTTAGAAAAGGTTCTAAAGAAATACAATATGCACGCGAGCAATGTCACACTTGCTCCTATAGTCAAGGGCGACAGTTTTGAGAAATTTCAATGTCCCAAGAGTTAATACGAGATCGATCAAATGAAAGCGGAACCATATGCTTCGGCTGTTGGAAGCTTACAGTATGCACAAGTGTGCACTCACCCTGACTTAGCTTTTATCACCGGGCTACTCGGTATATATCAAGAAAATCTAGGCATAGAGCACTAGAAGATGATAAATAAAGCATTCCGTTGTGCGCAAGGCACAAAAGACCTCATGCTAACATATAAAAGGTCTAATTCCCAAGAAATAAGAGGGTATTCATATGCAGATTTTGCGGGAGACAGAGATGGTAGAAAATCCACATTAGAATACGTATTCACTCTCGCAGGCGGGGCTATTTGGTGGAGAAGCTCCAAACAGTCAATAGTCGCATCATCCACGATGTATGCAAAATTTATTGCATATTATGAGGCCACTAGACAGGCGATATGGTTAAATAAATTTATACCCGACTTGAAAGTGGTAGATTGCATTGACAAACCACTAAAGATGTATTGCGACAACAAGCTCGCAGTATTTTATACTCACAACAACAAGTCGAGTAATGCTACCAAATCAATAGAGATAAAGTATTATGTTGTGAAAGATAAAATCCAAGATCACACTATAACAGCATCTCCTCGGGTTCCCAGGAAGCCGTTCCCAGGGCTTTATTTTCGTTTGGACTGCAATTTTTCACCCAGTTGCGTTCCCCGGACGCCGGTTTCATCCGGATTTGGACCAACTTTCGTCCGACATTCCCATGCCAATCCCACGACACCGGGAACGGCCTGGGAACACCGGACGTAGCCAAAAAACGGGTGGGCCAACCATGTCAGTGAGTGGATGCTGAGTTCCCGCCCTTTTCCTCTTCCCCTCCCTAATCCCACACATCTCCCGCTAGTTCGCCGAGCTCCCGACCGCCATGCCTCCCAAGGCTTTCGCCAAACCCCGATCCGCCGCGTCGAACCAAAGGAGAAAAAGGCGAGGAAGCCGAGAGCGCCCGTGCCGGGACCTGAAGGCATGAGCGCCCCGGCTTGGCTGGCCCTATCCACGAAGATAAAGGTCGAATCGGTTAGCCGTAGGGACAGGGAGGCAAGGGCCAAGCAGGCAAAGGGGTTTGCTAAGGCTCACGTGGAGGCCGAGGCTCAGGCGAAGAGGGAAGCAACAGCGTCGTGTACGCAGTACATCGGCGTTGCGGGGAGTCAGCCAAGCGTCGCCTCGCTGACCGGCTTTTCACCGACCGGTTTCTCGCTGATTTCGCCGTCCATGTTCTAGGGGAGCCAGGCAAACGCGCGACAGAGGTACTCCTCCTCCCCCGAGTTCGATGGTGGGTTTAACCCGAACATGCTGTTCCCCTGCCCCGCACCTCGCCCTCCTCGTCCTTAGGCCTTCAACGTCGATGCCAATGTTCCCTACTCCAGCTCTCCGGCGTACGGCGCACCTTCGACGTCCATGCGCCGTGGTCCTATGCCGTTGGCTGGAAGTTCGTCGCCCGCAGCCTACGGCGAGGAAGACGCACAGAACGTGTTCAGCGGAATGTCGGCCGAAGCCTACATGCATGGCGTGTTCTCCCAAGGGTCGGCGGCGGCCAGCAATGCCTCTTTCTTCACTCCAGAACAGTCTCAGGCTGACGCCAAACACGGCATCGAGTCTCAGGATTTCACCGAGCAGACCCAGGCCAAGGAGGAAGAGGAAGGTGATGGCCTGGCTCCAGCGAAGGGCAAAGACAAAGGCAAGAGGAAGGCGGCCTCGGAGCCCCGGATCAAGTGGACGGCACTTGAGGACCTTTGCCTCGCCGACGCCTAGAAAGTGGTGAGCATGGATCCCATCACTGGCGCCAACCAAAACTCGGACAATTACTGGAAGCGCGTGAAGCTAGCGTTCGACGAACGCAACATTTGCGACCTGATGTACAACAAAGTCCACATGGAGCGCGGCGAGAAAGCCATGACCAACCACTAGGGCTCATCTAGAAGGCATGCAGCAAGTGGCATAGCCTTCTCGAGGAGGTCGACCGCACACCCGTCAGCGGTGAGAACATGGATGGCAAGGTACTTCGCCAAACTCTAGCCGACGGTAGTTGTTCATGCCTATCATGACACACTTTGCCTTGCCTTTGCAGCTCCTCCGTGCACTCGGCATGTACCGGGACGACACCAAGACGGAGTTCAAGTTCCATCACATGTTTTCTGCGATAGAGAAATGCCAGAAATGGGCGGACACTCGGCTGACACTTGGCAAGACCAAGGACGACATGTACAACCCGGCGGCTCCTCCCCTGCTACCGGCAAATGAAGGCCAGAGCTCGGCCAGAAGAAGGCGAAGATGCTCAAAGCCACAGGACCTGCCGAGCACCTCCAGGATTCCATGGAGAAGTGCATCGCCGACACAAAGGCCCATACCAAGAAGAGGGAGGAGAAGGCTGATGAGAGATGGGCGTAGCTGCTATAGAACCAAGACCGCAAGCTCGACATCCTCAAAGCGAACTACGCCGCCAAGAAGAGGAACAAAGATCTGCAGTTTCTCATGGGCGGCGAAGAAACCTCGGCGATGAGCACACCGGTCAAGGCCTAGTACATGGCGCGTCGTAACGCCATCCTCCAGGAGAACACCGCCGCCAGCACGCCAAGCTCTGTGTCGACCGCCTCGGTCGCACCGGCTTCACCGAGCTTTGCTTCCACCTGCTCCAACCGATCAGGCGGCCACGATGCCGACACACCCATCCCCGTCGGACCAGACACGTAGGAGGAAACCATCCCCATCGAGGGCTGATTGCCGACCTATTTTCATCAAGTTCTATAATAATTTGATCGCCGAACGTTTTGGGCATACTTCTGCCGAACACCTTTGGCCGAGATTTCGCTGGAAGGAATGATAAAATTGAAATATGTTGCTGTTTTTTTGCTTTGCCTGGGAACGCGAGTGGGAAACTGGGTGTTCCCAGGATGAAAACTAGCTCCGTCCGGTGCTAAATAGCACCGGATTTTGGCCTGGGAACGCCCAACGAGTGGAGATGCTCTAAGTCTCGAGCATATAAGGACAAAGGATATGCTTGCGGATCCGCTTACGAAAGGCTTACCACCCAATGTGTTCAAGAAACACTTAGTTGGCATGGGTTTAAGGGAAAGTCTATGATTCCTAGATCATGAAAGGCCCGAAAAGGAACAAAATTTGTTTCAAAATAGAGAGGTATGTTGTAACTGTCTGATTCTATCGGCAATTGAGCAGTGACGATGAAACATGCTCTATGTATTGATCAGTGATAAAATGAATAAAGTGAAAAGCATATAGTTAAAAGGAAAAGTTGAGATCAAGGGGGAGAATGTTAGGATGATCTCCTCTTGCGTGAGCCCAACGGCCCACCGGGCCCTTAGATCCGCACCCTGATCGGGGGCACCCAAATCACTATGGTTGGTGGGACCCTGTCACCTGTGCTATATAAAGAGGCAGGGGTCGGCTGCATGTAACACGATGTTCTTCGCAGCGCCGTACACCCCACTGACAAACCTACCGATCTAGGGAGTGCAGTAGTGATGAGAAGCGGTGCCGCCGCCTAGACCACCACCCGATCTCTCCGTCGCCGTCGCCCACCATGGCCAACTCCTCGATCCCCTCTAGCCAAGGAGAAGGTACGCCCTGATCTCTCTCTCTCACTGTGACTAGCAGTATTGACAGTAGTATGAACCCTAGTAAGATTACTGCCCGCCTAGATCTACTCTAGTTGATCCTAGAGAGTCCATCAAAATCTTCTGAAAATTGTTCACTGAGCCAGCGGGACACCCTAAATTTGGCATTTCTATCATCTTTTGATAATAGATGTAATATAGTTGATAGTATTTGCATCCAGTTGTTGCAGTCAAAGTGACCCAAATACACCGTTGTTGCCGAGCACACCTGAGATGCCTCCACCTCCACTGGCACAACCTCCTCGAAGCGCTTACTTTTCACCTTTCCAAGATCTCCATTCTTTTCATATTCCATCACTCATATGCGTGTGGTTGACCATGGATATTGGATCCATCATCATGCTCATGTTCTCCCCACCGATGAGCCCCTTCATTGCCTTCCTCTTTCTTGAGTTGGACTCTCTGCTCCTCCAAATCGGTATTGTGCCTCTCATCTTCCATGAGTGCTTGTGTTGCTTTCTTTTCTTCGAGATTCTACTCGATCATGGGCATCTTAGCTCGCATTGTCTCATTATGTCATCTTTTGGCATGCTACAACTTTGTTCCACTTGATCAATATGTATTGTAGTTGATTGATATGCTTCAAACCTATCGAGAGGACAACAGCGACTTCAAGTTCATCCATGCCTTCAAAAGGATCGAGAACCGCTACAAGTAAGGAGAGAGTCGGCTGGCTCTCGCTAAAGACCAAAATTCTGAGGTAAGGCATGTTGGAGAAGGAAGATGTCAAGATCGAGATTAGAAAAGACAAAGGTTATGACGAATAAGAGGAAGGAGAAGTACATTCTCTTGATGGCTGAGATGTCAACAACGGATGTTGAGATGAGCGAGTGGCATAATAAAGAACGTGCTCTCGTCTTGCAGGAAACAAGGGCACCACCAACAACATCGGCTACACGGGAGGCAACCATCCAACCCGTCAAAGGATGATCCAGCACCTTCCATTTGAGGAATGTAGTATTGTAATAATATGTGGCTGAGAGTTAGTGGTGCGTTTGACATCGAATTCATTTTTTTTTGTGGACAATACATTGAACTTATGTGTGTTTCTATGTGTTTTGTAAGTTTGAAAGTGGACAAAATTGGCAAAAGTCTTACCGGGTCGACATACGTGGGAACAGCCCATAAATGGGAAATATATTACTCTTTCAACGTGGTGGGGTAATTAATATGGCTTTCATTTAGGAGCAATTTTTTTCCAATCGTGTGGAATGGCGGCATGAGTAATATTATGGAAAATCTTTTGTAATGAAGGAATATTTATTACGAGAGAAATTGCAAAATTAGTTTGAAATTAAAAAATACTCCCTCCGATCCATATTATTGTTCTCAACTTTGTCTAGATTCGGATAGCTAGATGTATCTATCCGAATCTAGACAAAGTTGAGAACAATAATATGGACCGGAGGGAGTAGTACTATTTGGACTCGATTTGTGAAGGAAGAAACGTCAAGCCGTCCAATCGTGCGTTACACGAGGAGCATGAAAATGGAAATAAACCATCCGCTATAAGATCTTACACTCAGTAAACATTTTTTTAGCCCTTGAATTTCGCTTCTACGGAATTTAATGGGAGCGGAACGTAGGTGAGTACTCCGCGGCCGCGGTACACCGTGAATTGCTGGCCTCTCGAGGAGGAGAGGAGAGGAGACGAGACGAGACGAGACAAGATGACGTTAATGGCTGGTGTCCCCACAGCCTAGTGGGTGGGCCCCGTGGCAGACGGGTGCACGTCACGCAGCTGAAAAAGTGTTCAGAGCTAGGTGGGACCAGGAGGAGGAGAAGAGAGTGAGTCTGTTGAGCTGAGTTGCACGGTGCCGAGGGTGTGTTTGGTTCAGCTGTAGATTCCTGAAAATCAGGTGTGAGAAATCTATTGTGAAAAGTGTGTTGTGAACTGACAGCTGCAGGAAAGCTGGAAGTTGTTTGGCTGGAACAACTGCCAAATGCACATTTGATACGAATTCGATAAGAAATGCCTGTAATGCTCCCGAAGTCTCAGAGATAACATATATTCTAATTAATCGTCGAACAATGATTTGTACATTAACAGAGACACAAATGGCCATTTTGGAAAGGGAAATTTTGATTTCTTAATGTTCTTTTATATGTAGAATAGGCTAACTACAAGAGACGTATGGATTAGAACAAAATACACATGGTTTACAACGGGACTTGTGTTATCGACGTGACTATCCTAGCTCACTCACTCTCAGACCGAACAAAGCATCAATGATGCTATCATGAATGGTATTCATCCAAACATCGTTCTACTCCGCTGGAACATCATCCCCATTTGGTTGTGCCACCACTTGTCCCGCTTCGGACTGTTGAATCAAACTCCCCGCCCTTCAATTTAACAACGAACTATTCATCCATGAATTTGCAATCAGGAGCTATCTTCTTCCTACAAGCATTCCGACAAACACCTTGCAAGCATTTTCCGAAACACTTTTTTTTCGAAATGGGGAGCTTAGCCCGGCCTCGATCTGCATCAATCAATGCACATAGCCAGCCTTTTATTGCGCAGTTCATAAGAAGTAGTTTATTACAATCACGGATCAGTTAGGGTGTGTCAACCAGCGAAAAATAAAAAGCAACATGAAGCTATCCATTTTGGAGTCTACTAATGTGCCGCCATTCAGTAGCCCGGAAAAAGAAATCCTGTGCCACGGTTAATAGGAGGTTGCATCCAGTAAATATTGGTTCCCGTTGGTCCACCCGTAGCAAATGGGACCAAAGTTGGATACAGTGCACAGCGAGCCGGATAACCTGCAAAAAATTTGTACCCATTTGTTGTTAAAGATAATTCTATTGCGGCTTGTCCAAATGGACCAACATAAAGCTGAAACCCCGACACGGATCCTAGCTTTATTTTTCTATCCATCCCATTCAACCAATTACCAATCATATTAGTAATATTTGATGGAGGAGTTATATTATATGTAAAGTATATCATGCGCCATATAATTTTTGCAAAGGGACATGAGAGAAAAAGATGTTCTATCCACTGAGTATATTTTTGACACCCTGCCAGTTTTGTTTATTTAGATTGTCTTTCGTTAGGAGAACTTTTTGATTAAGGAACCACATGAAAATTTTAATTTTTAACGGAATCTTCAACTTCCATAAGTAAGTGCTTAAAAATCTTGCATGACCATTTAGTAGCTCAATATACATAGATTTGACTATAAAAATCCCATCGGAAGTAAGTTTCCACGTGAACATGTCCCTGCCTTGGGTAAGTTGTACCGACATTAGTCTCTGGCATAAGTGCAGCCAGCTATTCCACTTACTACCTGTTAAAACCCTCCTAAAAGCAATATTTAAAGGGGTTTGCGATAAAACAGTTGCCACGAGAATATTCTTCCGTTGGGCAATGTTATATAATCCCGGATATTGAGCCGATAAAGATGTGTCAGCTAACCAAGTGTCTTCCCAAAACCGCACCATTGTCCCATCTCCAACTTTGAAAAACCCTTGTTTGAAGAAATCATTTTTCACTCTCATAACGCCTTTCCAAAAGGGAGAATCAGTAGGCTTGGCTTCTACCTGCGCTAATGTCTTATTTTTTAAATATTTGTTGAATAGGAGTTCTTGCCACATCCCTTCCTCCGATAATAATTTAAAAACCCATTTGCTTAACAAACACTTATTCTTTAACTCTAGCACTTCAATTCCTAGCCCCCTTGATCCTTGGGACGACATATAATGTTCCATCTCATTAACCTATATTTCTTTGTTGTACCATCACTTTGCCAAAAAAATCGAGATCGGTAGAAGTCTAGTCTTTTTCGAACCCCCACTGGTATTCTAGAAATGAAAGCATAAACATTGGTAGGCTAATTAGGACTAAATTAATAAGTATGAGACGGTCGCCATACGAGAGAAGCTTGTCCTGCCAACAGATGAGCTTAGACATAAGGCGACTATCAACCGGGTTCCATTCTGAAATTTTCAGTTTTCTATGATGGATAGGTACACCCAGATACCGGAAGGGTAAGGAACCAGACTCACATCCAAAGATATTCTTGTACTTTTCCATATCCTTAGCTTTTTCAAAACAGAAAACCTTGCTTTTGTGAAAAATAATTTTTAGTCCTGACAAGTGCTCAAACATACAAAGAATGAGTTTCATATTGACCCCTTTTTCAAGATCATTTTCCATAAACAGAATCGTATCATCCGCATATTGCAAAACTGAAACCCCTCCCTCAACCAAATGAGGGATGAGTCCTCCAATCTGGCCCTCCTCTTTTGCTTTAGAGATAATGATAGCGAGCATGTCCGCAACAATGTTAAATAGAATTGGGGAGAGGGGATCTCCGTGTCGCAAACACTTTCTAGTTTGGAAATAATGGCCAACATTATCATTAAACTTTATTCCAACACTCCCTCCCTTTATGAAATTGTTAATCCATTCGCAACAGACTGGATCAAAGTCTTTCATACGAAGATCCTGTTGCAAGAATGGCCATTTAACTTTGTCATATGCGTTTTCAAAGTCAATTTTGAAAAGAACACTATCAAGTTTTTTCTGATGTAGCTCATGAATGGTCTGATGCAAGACGACCACGCATTCCAATATATGGCGTCCTGGCATAAAGGCGGTTTGTGTAGGGCAAATTACCTTCTGCGCAATACTAGTGATCCAATTAGTGGCAACTTTTGTGAAGATTTTAGAGCTAACATTCAACAAACAAATGGGACAATATTGTTGTATTTGCACCATATTTTCTTTCTTCGGTAATAACGTATTGACTCCAAAGTTTAGTTTAAACAGAGGTAGATCTCCCAGGTGTAATTGCCAAAATAGAGCCATTAAATCCTTTTTGATGATACACCAGAATTTCTGATAAAATCCTGCCGGAAAACCATCCGGCCCCGGGGCTTTATTATGCTCCATTTGAGAAATATCCTCAAAGACTTCTTCCCTAGTGAAGTTTGCTATAAGAAGAGCATTTTCTTCATTAGATAGTTGTGGGATGTCATTGGTCCTTTCCTCCATCATGGAGAAACTATTTTGATTTGGTTCACCAAAAAGTTTTTTATAATATTCGCCAACAAATTTAAAACATGTTCTAGATACAAGTAATCATCATATTATTATACACAATAATCACTTGTATGTTGCACCGAACAATTACACAAACAACTTGCACTGGGTGTGGAGTCCATTTAGTTAAATGATGTCCATACTGTACCAGATACTCAGATGTTAGTGGGTCAGCGTCCTACTGTTCAGGGACCTGATATTCATAGTTTATGCGATGAAGTTCTATCTCATCTTATGTGAATTGAACCCTCTGAAGGACTACACCAGTTATCCTGTTGATATCTCTAGCAATGCCAAGTCTCTGAAGGGATACACCAGTACTCCTTTGATATATCTAGCTGTCCCAGGTCTGTTGCATAGCGTGCTAGTCTTCTATCAAAGGAGGAACATAAGAAAAGGTACTAGTTTAGGTTGTCCATAATCTTTCAGCTATTGTCAAAAGAACTCTTGCTCTTTCTATGAAATCATCTCATGTGTCTCCTAAACTTGCCGCAAGGTTGAATTTGCTGATGGACTGCTTGGATAAGAATGAAGTTTTCATGAAGCACAAAGGCCATTGTTTCTCCCTTACTGGCCTCGTTGCCAAATTAACCATTCCAGAGACGGTCAAAACTATTACGGGTGAAGGTTCATTCTATACGAATGCTCAACATATGAATTTATCTCATCATTTCATATTTTGTTACCAAATTTACCACATAACAATAGTGTACATATTTTATAGAATTGTAACATTTTAAACTGGAAATTCATTTGCACAAAGCTTACCATTGAAAATTTATACATTTTGTTAATTAAGCCGTTGAACAGGGAAAATAAATGGCTAACAAAAAAATAAATATTAAATTGTGTCACATTCATAATGTTAGAAATATGCCTATGTTGAATATTTGTAGTATCCTTAAATATCATAACACATAGAACTCCAATGCTAACAGAGTTTTCTAGAGTGCGTGATTTTTGATCAACATGAAGAGTTATATATTATTATTGCTACTAACATGAGGTACATGCATTTATATGAAGACATAAAAGATGAGGAATTCCTGTTTACTATGAGGACACAAAAAATAAAAAACAACTATGTTGACTCATTGTGCCTTAACTTTTGTTATTATACAAAATAGTCCTTTCGTTGTAATTCTTCAGATGAAGATCTGCAATAGGGTAGTCGTAATTGTCTCATTTTGCATTGTTTCTAATGCTCCTGGTTAATTAATACCGTGGATAGAACCACGAGGCACCTTCGATTAGGCTACTTGGTCTTTGGTTGTTCATGCATGTTGCCGGTGGTGTGTGTCGATGTCGGGGGATTCGTGTACAAGCATATACATCCGCTGTGGGTAGCATGGCCTTTACTCAATCCATGCTGGCCTCACCGGTCTTGAACAACGTCGAAGTGGTTGTAGTCAAGGTAGCATCTATGATTGCGCTTGGCTAGAATTGTCGTGATGATTTTGTAGTTCCGGAGAAAGTGTGAGAGGTACGCAAACATGGTCAATGGACTTGGGTCAAGATGCTGCATCCGAGCATCAATGGAGTTAAGTAGCACACATGCATCAATAGACATTCTCACATAGTACAAGATCTATAATTATAGCATGCGTGCTAGATCGCGTGCGCCTCTCTACCGTTAAAATGTGTTGATTTGCGTTTTATCTTACATAGTTTTTTTAAGTTTCATCATGTGAAAACGCTGGAAGCAGCTTTCCGTTGGGTGACCCTATCATTTTCTTCACTGCAAACGTTTAATTTCGTTTATTCATGTGTGTTTTCTTCTTCCCTAAACAGATTATGATCTGCCCACTGTGTCGCTATTATGTAAGTTATCCCACACGTTTTATTGTATTATAATATTGTTTATTTAACAAAACAATGCTAGCAGTTGCAGCCCTAGCTCTAGTGCAACAAAAGTTAATGCTTTCGGCGAAAAATAGCAGCATTTTTATTATATTTCATGCAAGGCATATATTCTTATATACAACAAAGAGTATTGATTCTTTATAAAATTAAGTACTTCCTCTGTCTCAAAATATAGATGTCGCAGATTTTTCCAAATTTAGATGAATCAAGACAGTATTTAGGATATAGATTCGTCAAAATTTTGACAAACCCAAGACATCTATTTTGAGAAGGAGGGAGTAGTGTTAGCAAGGAACTTAGAACTAATTATTACATGTCGTTGCTCAGTATGATGAAAAATGAATATGTCTCGAAGGGTTAAGTTATGTGGCATTGTAGTTACTTTACATAAAGTAGAATTATAGCAACCAAATTATCTTGATGTCTACTCTCCTTAGATGATGATTATCCTCATGATCTATTCATGGCAAGAGATTATCCTTAACTAGTTTCTATAAATATTTTTGTGAAGTTATTTATTTATTAGTATTTCCATGTCTCTCGTATTATTCGAGAATACTCGCTCCGTCTGTAAATAAGTATAGTTGTAGCTTTTGGCTAAGTCAAACTTTATTAAATTTGACCAGCCTTCCCAAGAAATAAGACGCCCTTGTTTTGCATATTTTCTCTAAATATATAAAGAAATGTTGGTACAAAATTAGCATCATTGGAAATTGTGTTTAAATACGAATTCAACGATACTAATTTTACACAATATAATTAAATTTTAGTTGCTCTATATTTATTAGGTCAAACTTTACTTGTGAATGCGCGTGCGCCTTATTATTATTCCTTGAAACGAAGGTAGTATGTTACTACATGAAATTGTTATATTATGAAACTAAATTTGAAAACAAATACAGTGTTACCAATTAGTTGTAAGTTTGACGTGGAGTTCCTTGCAGTGTTACATACAACCTTTTTTATTACTTTATTCAGAATGTGTTCTTACATATTATTACATCATGGGTCACACAGAGTTGCAACATGAATCAGCCAAGTGAAAATGCAAGAAAACATGAAGTGACTTTTCATCAGCATGTTAAGCGAAGATCAAAACGCCAGTTGCACTGACTGTATAAATGTCGTGCAACCGATTCCAGCTGGCTGCACCCAATATCCAGAGCGGGATGCTTTTCCGTTGGTTGTAGCAAGGACCACGTACGGATCCAATAGGTGGTCAGTGGAATAACCTGCATAAACAAGGAAGATTTCACACACTCAAAGATATAATCACTTCTCACATTCCACATTGCCCATAATATGGCGCACACACCAACACGGATCTGAACTTTATCATCCTTTCCAACTCCAGCCAACCAATTACCAAACAAATTTGATTTTTTTGGAGGAGCTATGTTGAAAGCCATATGCACGATACGCCAGACTATTCTAGCAAAAGGGCAATCAAAAAATAGGTGTTGTATTGTGTCTTCTTTGTCACAAAACAACACTTTTTCCTGCCTCGCCAACTTATTTTGACTAAATTATCTTTTGTAAGGATTACCTTTCTATGCAAGGACCACATAAAAATCTTAATTTTTAGTGGAACTTTCATCTTCCAAATATATTTTCTTAGGAACCTTGTATGATCGTTGACTAGATCAAGGTAGAAAGATTTAACAGTGAATTTACCAGAAGATGTTAACTTCCAAACAAATTCATTAGGCTGATCAATAAGTTGGATATCCATCAAGTGGCTTACTAGATGAATCCATCTATTCCATTTGTTTCAAGTTAGAGTCCTTCTAAAGGGAATATTAAGAGGATTATGTGACAAAACATTCGCAACAGTAACTTGTTTATGTTGTGCAATGCGATATAGGGAAGGATATTGTTGTGACAGGGACTCTTTGCCCAACCAATTATCTTCCCAAAACCGAGTGTTCAAACCATCACCAACTTTAAATGAACCTCTCTCAAAAAAATCATCTTTGACTTTCATGAGGCCTCTCCAAAAAGGAGAGTCAGTTGGTTTACTCGTGACTTGCGATAAGGTTGTCGAGTGGAGGTACTTATTTTGCACTAGCTCATACCACACCCCTTGTCCATTCAAAAGCTTATAAAGCCACTTCCTTAGTAAGCATTTGTTTTTAAATCTAATACCTCAACGCTGAGTCCCCCCTATCTTTGGGTCTGCATATAATATTCCATTTAGTGAGTCTATATTTTTCTTGTGACCGTCACTTTGCCAAAAGAAATGAGATCTAAAGAAGTCTAACCTTTTTCTTCCCCCTTTGGGTATTTCAAAGAAAGACAACATGAACATCGGGAGACTAGTTAACACTCAGTTTATAAGAGTCAATCTATCACCGTAGGATAGGAGCTTACCTATCCAGCTAGATAGCTTTTTTGAATCTGTCCTCTACTGGTTTCCATTCTCCATTCTTTAATTTTCGATAATGGATTGGTATACCTAGATATTTGAAAGGCAATGTTCCTAATTCACACCCAAAAAGCTTTTTGTAATCGGCCTCCTCCTCCTTGGCTCTACCAAAGTAGAAGACTTTTCTCGTCTGAAAGTTAATTCTTAGCCCAGAGAGTTATTCAAAAATACAAAGAATGACTTTCATATTTAGAGCTTTCCCTATGTCATTCTTTAAAAATATAATTGTGTCATCATCATATTGAGGTATGGAGACACCCACCTCAACTAGATGAGGAATTGCTATCATTATGGATAACATATCTGACATAATGTTAAAGAGAATAGGTGATAGAGGGTCTCCTTGTCTTAACCCTTTTTGTGTTTGAAAATAATGACCTATGTCATCGTTAACTTTGATACCCACACTTCCTCTACTAACAAAATCTTGTATCCATTTACATCATGTTGGATCAAACCATTTCAGACGCATCACTTGCCGCAAAAAATACCATCGCACTTTATCGTATGCTTTTTTGAAATCTACTTTGAGAAGTACTCCATCCAATTTTTTGCTATGTAGTTCATGAATCGTTTCATGTAGAATCATAACCCCTTCTAAAATATGTGTACCCGACATGAAAGATGTTTGGGATGGTTGAATAACCTTATATGCGACCTCATTTACTCTATTAGTTCCCAATTTTGTAAAAAAATTGAAGCTCACATTTCACAGACATATTGGGAAAAATTGTTGTATCTGTACAACATTTTCTTTCTTAGGTAATAAAATTATGGTTCCATAATTAAGGTGAAAAACTAGCAATTCCCCTTCCTGGAATTTCCCAAACATATTCTTTAGATCTCCTTTAATAATATTCTAGAAACACTGGTAGAATTCTCCCGGGAACGCATCTGGTCTCGGTGCTCTGCTAGTTTCCATTTGCCTCATGCCGGGAAAGCGGTAAGTATATTATTTTCTTTTTGAGAAATTTGAGGAATGTTAGCTGTTTGGGATTCTATTAAAGAGAAATTATTTTGAGCCTTTGCTCTGAATAATTTTTTATAGTATTCTGTAATGTAGTTCTTCAGGTTCTGTTGACCCAAAACAGTACCTTCGTTTTGTTCTAATTGCAAGATTTTCTTCCATCTATGTTTACCATTTGCTATAATATGAAAATATTTGGTATTGTTGTCCCCCTTTTGAACATGTCTACCTTTTGCATGTTGTCCCCATTTCGTCTCTTCATCCCGTCTAAGAGAAGCAAGTCTATATTAGCATCTCTCATGCTATCCCTTTCAGCTGGAGAAAGGGGATTTGTTTCAGCTTTGAGGTCCAATAGATCTATAATATTCGACAACCTCTCTTTTTTATTTTCTATATTCACTACTTTTATTTCTATCCCAACCGCATAAGAAATTACACAAATGTCGTATCTTATTCTGCCATATTTCCATTGGTGTATCTCCTTTATGAACTGTCACCTATTCATTAGCTACCATTTGGAAAAAACCTTGTCTTAACCAAGATAGCTCAAAAGAAAAATGTTGCTTGTTACCTAAATTGGCGTGTTCCCTAGAATCTAGTAACAAATTTGTATGGTCTGAGCCTGCTCGAGTTAGAGCTCTTACACTAACAAGAGGGTATTTTTGTTCCAAGGAGACACTAGCTAACACTCTATCTAGCTTTTTATAAGTTGGAATTGCTTTTCTGTTTGCCTAAGTAAACTGTCTACCTGATGGAGCAATTTCTTTTAGATCCAAGCTTTCAATAATAGCATTAAATATGAATGGCCATATGGTATTAAAGTTGTCATTGTTTTTCTCTTCTTGTCGTCTAATAATGTTGAAATCTCCACCTACTAATATGGGTAAAGGATCATCTTGGCATATGCGTACAACCATAAAAGGAAGCTGGAAAAATACACACAGACTGAACGGACTAAGCTGTCTGGAAAGAACTAACGAACACACCTGAGAAATGCATCTGTAGTTGTTTGCGTTGAGAGGAAACATTTCTCTTACGGGACATCGTGTTAGAGGATAGTTTCACCGACTATTAATTTAATTTTCATCGTGTGCGATGTTATAGTTACGGTCTAAGGAAATCTAAGGAAACTTAGCATGTGAAATGTCCCACGAAATAGCCTGCCTGTGCCGCAAGCTAATAGTCAAAAATTTGTGGCGTCAGCGATCTTTCACACCACACATGGAAAGTGCCTCCGTGTGCTACAAGGGTGCTTTAATATGCCCGATCTATACCAGTGAATGATTCGAGAGCAACTGTAGTTCATAAAAATACATTCGCATAGAGCTACATTAACTGTAGCAAAATCGGGTATATGCTGATAAGTGCTATGTGGTGATCACACACACGCTTTTTCACGTTTTGTGGTGTGTGTTGAAATTTTATCGCACATGGTTAGGTGAACTGTATCATCTGTGTTAAATGAATTACCACACACGTTTAGACACACACCAAACTGTGTGCGATGGATCTATGGAGAATTAGCAGGTGCTTCTACTTCTATTATCAGAACCATGCTAGAAGATGCAATCCTCCCGTCTATCTACTACGCCAAGTTTTATCCGGTTCCGGTGATGGAGGGCCAAGGATGGCAGGGCACCTTATTAGCCTTGTGTTAGTGTATATAGTCATCGCTTTTATTACTTTTGGATCTCTTTGTATTGGTGTTAATTAATATTTAATAGATCGGTGACATTTCTGAGAAAAAAAGCAATTGATAATTCATCATTTCTTTGAAAAATGTAGCACATCCAAAAACGGTAGCAGATTGCAGGCTAGTAACTATGTGCAATCTTCTGGAGTTCGCATAAGTCTGGAGCACCTTCTTAAACTTTGGTATTTTTATTACTTTTGGACAAGATAATTTTCATGGCGAGAATGAGGTTTCGGCAACAATTGCAAACACCTCTGGTAGAATTTGAGAATAAAGGCAAATTTCTAATTCAACTATTGATCTTGGTTAGGATGAATAACAGAGTTAATCCAAAAAAATCTGCCGACACGTTCAAGTAATTAAACATTTCACCAGTAGTAAACTAAATTTCTTGTTGTTACAACTTACAATTTTCACGGGTTCAAACGCACTTAATCCATAATATATTTGCAAGCAATCTATTCATCGTACATGGACCGTTCGTTCGTGCGTGATTTGGGGGATTTTAAATGACCTGATATGTACTAGTGAGATGAGATCCTCATCCACAACACACTATGGCGACGTGCAACTAATATAGTGCCACCAATAAGCTATTTTCTACTGGTGCACCCTGCCAGCCCTAGGTCCTCCAATGGATAAAACTCAAGAGGTTAAGAATTTAAGATTTGATTTTTTTTTGACAATCAATACTACGATATATTCATAGTAGCATATAGTATATGGTAGATATACATAGACTGTCTCCAGCGATTACAAAATAAAATCTAAAGAAAACTAGTAAAACACTGAGGTCTTCAAACTCTTTCTTCTGCTAAGACACCATCTTGAACTTTTCTGAAGGCGGTAAAAAACTGACAGACACCAAATCACAATCCGTAAATAGCAATGAGGGTTCTCCCATAATTTTAATTTGAGTCGCAGTGTCAAGGTTGCATGAACGCACACAACCATTAGAGTAATCAATCAACATCGGTAAGAGTACCAACACCAATATTCCAGTCAAAAGTAATCGAACTGCCTAGTCGACGTCGCTAGCAAACCGATAGAACAAACCACCATTGTCGAGGACATAGAAGCCGAGACAAATATTGCGAGGATAATCCTCGCGACAACCATGAAAAAACTCCAATATCGATTTTACAGAGTAAGATCTGAAAAACCGTACCTATAGAACTGTAATCTTACAACACCGCCCCGCCGAGAAGAAGATCTCGACATCGAACGAAAGGCCGAAGATCACTTATTGAAGACGATGTCATATTTATTGACGTAGAGGCCAAAAAAGATGACTATCAAGACTCCAATATAATCTCTCGAAACACTAATTTTACTGAATACTCCACCCATAGGTCGGGTTCCCCACCCCTCCTGACGCCGACAAGGCGAGCCGAAGGAGGGGGAACCAATCTAAGGAGGAGGAGGAGGAGGAGGAGGAGGAGGAGGAGGAGAGGCAGCGGCTAGGTCAGGAGGCGACGACTGGAATTTAAGATTTTGTTTCTATTGTTATAGGAATCATTGTTTAGAGGAAAAAGGAATTGTTGCAGAATTCGGTGGGAAGTCAATATCGATCAGTTGTTAGCCATGTAATAAGGTGGTCCGACCCGGACACTTACTGTTTCCGTACCGGACTCATCCTGTATTCTAGTCTTTACAAGAACTAAGTTCCCTAGAATTGGTGGCCTCTCCTTGCTCCTAATCTCCTCCAACCAAACGGTGACACCACATCTACGTGCGGACCCATCTATATATAAATTTTAAAAGACTAGACCGGTGAGTAAATAGGTTAGGATGCTGGTTCATTGGGTTGCTTGGTCAGACAAATATAACCGGCTCGTCTAATTTAATGAAAGATTTGATACATACAAAAATAAGATCATGCACTAATATATAAAAAAAGATAAAATAGATAATTCGAGTTGGCATGGACATAGTAGAGACAAGTTAATTATTGACCATAATTTGGATTTTCTCTATGCGTGGCTTCAAAATCCGGCTAAATGCATGTATTTTTCTCGGTCGCGAGACCCAGTTCGACCGCTCTGATTTACTAGCGAGTTTGCCCAAATAATGTCTGGTTCGAGCATCTTATCCCATTCTGGTGGCGCTAACTATTCGTTGCGCTTGAGAAATTGCCTAATTTGTTGGTTCCGGTTTTTCTGGTCCAACTGACGAAGCGACAATAATGTCCGGTTCAAATATCTTATCCCATTCTGGTGGTGGGAACTATTCGTTTCGCTTGAGAAACTGCCTGAGTTGTTGGTTCCTTTTTTTCTGGTCCAACCAATGACTAGATCCCATTTTTAAACTATTCACATTACAGTTGACAACTCACTCACTTATCTTTTTCTGCCATCGTCAAGTACCCAACCATAGTGACCATAGTGGCGCGCAGCCCATTGGCGGAACTAGGATTTATAATTTAGTTGTGGGGTCGCTTCGTGGTTTTTTCGATTGTCGTGTCGGTCTTTCTCCTGCTCTTCTTGCTATGCTGGTGGTTTCATTTCGTGTTGGGCGAACTCCTGCTTCCTCGCCTCCTTTGCTTCGTCGGTCAGGGCGGGCTCTATGCACGGACGCCACACCCGATTGTGTTCGTTTCCCTCGCTCCGCATTTTTTCCATGTTGTGGTGGTTTGCTCCGGCGGTGGGGCATGTTCAATGTATGGGTGTGTTTGTGTTATGGATCTGTTTTGGTCATGGCGCAGCCATTGGCCGGGACTTTGGGGATAGTGCGTGGATGTATTGTGCGGTTCGTGTGGAATTGGGGGTGGCTGTGACATGTCTTATGGGCTATTTTCTTTGATTGATATTGCGATTGGTTAGTTGTTGCTGTTGTTTTGGGTGGCGCACGTGTGTGGTTGGGTTGCACGGGGCTGTGGCTATTTGGATTGATTATTTGCTGTTCGTTTGACGGGTCTGTTCCTAACATTGTGAGAGAGGAGTGTGTGTCATTGTGAGTGTGGTGTGCGCATGTCGTTAGTGCTCCGGCGAGTGCGGCGTCTCGGTGTTGATATTCTGAGTGTGCTTTGAATTTGTCAGTATTCTTAGCATGACAAGTTTGGGGCAGGTGTGGCTAGGGTCGTATGTTTGTTGAGTCCTTGGATTGATATCAGGTAGCTGGCGCGAGGCTACTATAGTTGGAAGCGTGTTGGTAGTATATTTTCTCTATTTAATGTTGACTGCCTATCTTGTTTCATTTCTTCGTGTACCTTGCTTGTTGTTATATTGATGCTTGCGTTTTGTGTTCTGCCGTTTCGAGTTATCCAATGGTGATTATGTTGCACTGTCAGCTGCTGGTCATCATGTGTGTGCTCATGTTTTTGTTTCTCAAGGCTTGGCTAGGTTTGTTGCTGACCAAAACTATTAATTCACCATCGGATGGACGCTCCTGCCATAAAATTTAAATGTTGGTAGCCGAGGACGATGCATCAGAGCGTGCTGGGTCCATCTAGTATTGTATATACACAAACCAATCCCCTTGTTTAGGGGCATCGATCGATTCCCAATACCACGTATTGTCTGCATGGTACCAGAGTTGATCACCCTTCCATTTGTCTAGCTCGACGCTGTAAAAAAAGCATGTCGTCAATCCATCGCTAGTCAAGGAGCGCTCGACCGACCGGGGAAGAAAATAAGAGAGTCAAATCAAGGGAGAAAGAAGATAAGAAAATCGTCGGTTCAAGCGATCTGCCTGATGGTCCTGATCGGTGGTGAAGAGAAGAAGAGCCGAAGGAAGAAAAAAAATCAGCGACCTTTCTCGGTGATCCGCCCTCTGGTTTTGATCGATGGTGAAGAAAGAAGAAATTAAAAACCACCCTCCCTCCTTCTCTGATGGCTATGTCCTCTTCAGAAAGGGTCATCTTGACGTGGGGTGATCACGTCAATTCCCATGGTTTATGGACATGAGTTTAAGGGAAGAGCGACATGCTGGAGACTTTATCGGCTAATAGACAAACACACGGGGACACAGGGTTTACCCAGATTCAGACACCCAAAAGTAAAACCCTACTCCTACTTGTCTGCTCTTGATTGATGATGAACCGAAGGTTTATAATCGTACCTAGATGGCAATGGTGCACATATGAGATTTGGCGGTTGTATGTTCTGCTAAGTATAATTAAATTCATTCAGTTCTGCTAAGTATAATTAGGTATAATTAGGTTTATTCAGTTCTGCTGAGTATAATTAGGTATAAATCTAATATTGTCTCAGCAGGTTTACTTCACTAAATTATCAATGGAAAATTTGTATGGAGACAACTTAAAATGTGTGCTTAAACTTCCTTTACCTTCCTTGAATGCTAAGGTAATTGCTGCATTGCACATTTTCTTCATTCGTTGTATTCTATGTATGATACAATAGGCTCTGCTGTCCACAAACATCACTTTCTATGTCTTGATACCGTGGGTTTGATTTTCATGAATATGAGTTCTTTCGTATGCTATGTTTTGCACATATTTTCTCTTTTATCAGCCCGAGTTAGTAAAAAAAGGTGTCATATTATGCATTATCACGAGATGTTGTATTGCATCTTGCAAATTTTCACTATTATCCTAAGCTCAATTTATATTTTACCGGGGGTGTCAAATGTATTGGTCTTGGCTGTTAGCTTAGTTTGGACTCTCAGCAAATGCTATGCAGAAATTCTTCCAGAGCTATGGTTGGAGCTATGCATGCTTGATTCATTTGTTGACATGATGTGGATAATACAGAATAGTGTAATCATAGTTTACAGCCATATACTTCTCTAGTTGTTTACTTGTTTCGTACTTTGACATAATTCTATATGCCACT
The DNA here is from genome assembly GCA_023614405.1 of Avena insularis. Taxonomy (NCBI): domain Eukaryota; kingdom Viridiplantae; phylum Streptophyta; class Magnoliopsida; order Poales; family Poaceae; genus Avena; species Avena insularis. Next base: position 537,716,596 of record CM042684.1, read on the forward strand.
GTCCATGACATCTCACAAGTTTTTTGACATAAATTAGTTATACTAATATCTTTTACATTTAATAATTCACTCTCTCAACATATGAATTTATCTCATCATTTCATATTTTTTTAGCAAATTTACAACATGACAATAGTGTACAATATTTTATAGAATTGTAACATTTTTAACTGGAAATTAATTTGCACAAAGCTTACCACTGACAATTTATACATTTTGTTAATTAAACTGTTGAACAGGGGAAATAAATGGCTAACAAAAAAAATTAAATATTAAGTTGTGTCACATTCATAATGTTAGAAATATGCCCATGTTGTCTATTTGTAGTATCCTTAAATATCACAACACATAGAACTCTCTAACATAGTTTTCTAGAGTGCGGGTGATTTTTGATCAACATGAAGAGTTATATATTATCATTTGCTAATAGCATGACGCAGATGCATTTATACGAAGACATAAAAGATGAGGAATTCATGTTTACTATGAGGACACACAAAAGAAAAACAACTGTGTCGTCTCATTGTGCCTCAACTTTTATTATTATACAAGATAGTACTTTCGTTGTAATGCTTCAGATGAAGATCTACAACAGTATAGTCGTAATTGTCTCATTCACATTGTTTCTAATGCTCCTGGTTAATTACTCTCGTGGATAGAACCACGAGGCACCTCCGATTAGGCTACTTGGTCTTTGAATGTTCATGCATGTTGCCGGTGGTGTGTGTCGGTGTCGCGGAGTCCATGTACAAGCATGTACATGCGTCGTGGGTAACATGGCCTTTACTCAGTCCATGTCAGCCTCGCCGATCTTGAACAACGTCGAAGTGGTTGTAGTCGAGGTAGAATCTATGATATTTTTTGGCTCGAATTGTCATTATGATTTTGTAGTTCCGAAGGAAGTGTGAGAGGTATGTAAACATGGTCAATGTGCTTAGGTCGAGATGCCGCATCCGAGGGTCAATGGAGTTAAGTAGCACGCATGCATCAATAGACATTCTCACGTACTACAAAATCTACAATTCTAGCATGCATGCTAGATCGCGTGCACCTCTCTGTCGTTAATATGTATTGATTTACTGCTTTATAATTTCTCTTGCACAGTTTCGTTATGTTTCATCATGTGCAAACGCTGGAATCAGCTTTCCATTGGGTGACCCTATCATTTTTTTCACTGCAAACATTTAATTTTGTTTATTCATGTGTGTTTTCTTCTTCCCTAAATATATTATGATCCACCCACTGTGTCGCTGTTATGTAAGTTATACCACACGTTTTATTGTATCATAATATTGTTTATTTAGTAGAACAATGCTAGCATTTGCACCCCTAGCTCAAGTGCAACAACAATTAATGTTTTCGATGAAAAATAGCAGAATTTTAATTATATTTCATTGCAAGAAATATATGCTTATATACAACAAATAGTATTGGTTCTTTATAAAATTAAGTACTCCCTCTGTCTCAAAATAGATGTGGCAGATTTTTCAAAATTTAGATGAATCTAGACAGTAGTTAGAATATACATTCATCAAAATTTTGACAAACTAGAAGACATCTATTTTGAGAAGGAGGGAGTAGTGTTCACAAGGAACTTAGAACTAATTATTACGTACCTTTAAAAATGAATATGTCTCAGAGGGTTAAGTTATGCGGCATTGTAGTTACTTTACATAAAGTAGAATTATAGCAACCAAATTATCTTGACGTCTACTCCCCTTAGATGATGATTATCCTCAGGATCTATTCATTGCAAGAGATTATCCTTAACTAGTTTCCATAAATATTTTTGTGAAGTTATTTATTTATTAGTATTTCCATGTCTCCCGTGTCATCCGAGAATACTTGCTCCGTCCGCAAATAAGTATACTTGTAGCTTTTGTCTAAGTCAAATTTTATTAAATCTGATAAATAAATACCCTAGGGGCTGAGATCGTTGTTAAGGAGCATGAGTGCATAGCATGCATGTGTTGGTTTAACTAATTAAGCAAACTCACATGTACTCCTCTTCCCTGAAGCATGCATGGCGTTGGCGTTGCCAGGATCACCAAAGCCCAAGGCAAGGCGCGAATCATCCCTGGCTCTCTAGCAATAGTGTAGTGGTAATTGTGTCATTTTGCATTGTTTCTAATGCTCCTGGTTAATTACTCTTGTGGGTAAAACCACGAGACACATTCGGTTAGACTGCTTGATCTTTTGTTTATGCTTTGGTTGTTCATGCATGCTGCCGGTAGTGAGTGCTGGCGTCGGCGCAATCCGTGTACAAGCATGTACATGCGCTGTGGGTTGCATGGCCTTTACTCAGTCCATGCCGGCCTTGCCGGTCTTGAACGATGTCGAAGTGGTTGTAGTCGAGGTAGAATATATGATTGTGCTTGGCTCAAATTGTCGTGATGATTTTGTAGTTCCGGAGGAAGCGTGAGAGGTACGTAAACATGGTCAATGGACTTGGGTTGAGATGCCGCATCCGAGGGTCAATGGAGTTAAGTAGCACACATGCTTCAATAGACATTCTCACGTATTACGAGATCTATGATTCTAGCATGCATTCTAGATGCGCATGCACCTCTTTTGCCCTTAATGTGTGTTGATTTACTACTTTATGATTTGTCTTGCATGGTTTCGTTAATGTGCAAACGCGTTGGGTGATCCTATCATTTTCTTCACTGCAAATATTTAATTTTGTTTATTCGTGTGTGTTTTTTTCTGTGTCGCTGTTATGTAATTATTATCCTGCACATTATATTGTATCATAATATTGTTTATTTAACAGAACAATGCTAGCAGTTGCAGCCCTAGCTCTAGTGCAATAACAATTAATGCTTTGGGTGAAAAATTGCAGCATTTTAATTATATTTCATTGTAAGGCATATATGCTTATATACAACAAAGAGTATTGATTCTTTATAAAATTAAGTACTCCCTCTGTCTCAAAATAGATGTCGCAGATTTTTTAAAATTTAGATGAATCTAGACACTATTTAGTATATAAATTTATGCAAATTTTAATAAACCTGAAACATCTATTTTGAGATAGAGAGAGTAGTGTTCACAAGGAACTTAGAACCAATAATTACATGCCTTTGCTCAGTCCGATGAAAAATGAATATGTGTTGAAGGGTTAAGTTATGTGGCATTGGAAGTTACTTTACATAAATTAGAATTATAGCAACCAAATTATCTTGACGTCTTCTCATCTTAGATGATGATTATCGTCATGATCTATTGATGGCAAGAGATTATCCTTAACAAGTTTCCATAAATATTTTTGTGAAGTTAATTATTTATTAGTATTTCCATGTCTCCCGTGTCATCCATGAGTACTCGCTCCGTCCGCAAATAAGTATAGTTGTAGTTTTGGCTAAGTCAAACTTTATTAAATCTGACCAGCCTTCCCAAGAAATAAGGCACCCTTATTTTGCGTGTTTTTTGTTTGAACAAAATTTCTTTTAAATATATAAAAACATGTTGGTAGAAAATTAGCATTATTGGAAAGTGTGTTTCAATACGAATTCAACGATATTAATTTTACACAATATAATTAAATTTTAGTTTCTCTATATTTATTCTGTCAAACTTTACTTGTGAATGCATGTGCGCCTTATTATTATTCCTTGAAACGGAGGTCGTATGTTACTACATGAAATTATTATATTATGAAACTAAATTTGAAAACAAATCCAATGTTACCAATTTAGTGTCATAAATAAATATTAGTTGTAAGTTTGACGTGGAGTTCCTTGCAGCGCACTCGATCCCATCCACACCACCGGCCGGCCTACTCGCGTACCTGTCAATTTGTAGTCCACTTGACCCGCGGCCGCATGTGGGGCGTGGGCATGCATGTATGCACCAATGTACGTCTGCCCAAGCAAGGTCGGCCGGTCACCTAGACTAGACTGGACACCTCGGATCCAAGCAGCAACTGGCCAAGACACTGAAACTATGAACCAGTCAACCAGACGACACACATAACGTAACTGGCATGATCCCATCCATGGTTGGTTAATTGTTGTTGTCGGAAGAAAACATGCATGGTTTGGACATTGCGTTTGCTTGACATGCATGCATGACACAGTGGTCACGCAAGACATGCCCGAGTAGCACCCCGCTCCCACCCTTCCCATGCTGCAGCACCATGACCATCCACCTGCAGACCGCACCGCCGTTACCATCGCCATCCTGGAGGCCCGGCCCGCCGCCATGTTGGTGATGATGATGAGGAGTGATCGTTGGGGCGTTAGTCTTGCTCTTATCCCTTTTTAGCGTCTTGAAGCCAAAGGGGGAGAAGTTGCAATATAGGCTATGCGAGGATTTGCATGGGAAAGTCACAAGCTCGTTCTTTTTTTGATCTTTGGGTGCTTGTGAACTTTTTTCGTCTCTTATTATTTGTGAACTCTATGTGCTACCTATGTGTGAATTATGTAAGTGAAGACTATGTGGATATGTGGATCCATCTTATATGATGATACTATATAATTGTTGCCCGTTTATTTCCCATCACATAATGTTGTGCAAAGGTATGAGTTTTAAGTCATAGTTTTATTTTCCTTGAACCCTTGGTTGGTTTGCAAAATAGAGGGGGAGTGTTGATTCTAATATATGCTTGATGTTGCACATATCTAGGGGGAGCCCGTCTCTATTTTTCAAACCTTGTGCGCTATCATCATATTTGTTATGCAAATGTGTGTGTTGTCATCAAACACCAAAAGGAGGGAGATTGAAAGGGCATTTACTTCTCTAGTGGTTTTGATGTTTGATGATAACACACGTGTCGGACTAATCATTTGCTAAGAGTCTTTCAGGCCAACTATGTCTCAAAATTAAGTACTCCCTCTGTCTCAAAATAGATATCGTGTATTTTTCAAAATTTGGATGAATATAGACACTATTTAGTACTCCCTGTATCCCAAAATATAAGGTGCCTAAGCATTAGTCAAAAATCAACGTTTTTTAAGTTTGACAAAATTTACAGACAAAAATATGAATATTTACAATACTGAATCAATATCAATGGATTCACCATAAAGTACATTTTATAAGTGTATCCATTCAATATTATAGATTTAATTATTTTTCATAAATGTTTGGTCAAAGTTTGTAAGATTTGACTTTCGACTAATCCTTATGAGCCTTATATTTTGGGACGGAGGGAGTATATAGATTTATCAAATTTTAATAAACCTGAAAGATCTATTTTGAGACGGAGGGAGTAGTGTTCACAAGGAACTTAGAACCAATTATTACATGCCTTCGCTCAATATGATGAAAAATGAATATGTCTCCGAGGGTTAAGTTATGTGGCATTGTAGTTACTTTACATAAAGTAGAATTATAGCAACCAAATTATCTTGACATCTACTCCTCTTAGATGATGATTATCATCATGATCTATTCATGGCAAGAGATTATCCTTAACAAGTTTCCATAAATATTTTTGTGATGTTATTTATTTATTAGTATTTCCATGTCTCCCGTGTCATCCGAGAGTACTCGCTCCGTCCGCAAATAGGTATGTTTGTGCTTGGCTCGAATTGTCACGATGATTTTGTGGTTCCGAAGGATGTGTGAGAGGTACGCAGACATGGTCAATGGACTTAGCTCGAGATGCCGCATTCGAGGGTCAATGGAGTTAAGTAGCACGCATGCATCAATAGACATTCTCACGTACTACGAGATCTTTAATTCCAGCATGCATGCTATATCACATGCACCTCTACCATTAATATGTGTTGATTTACTGCTTTACACTTTGTCTTGCACAGTTTCGTTAAGTTTCATCATAGGCAAACGCTGGAATCAGCTTTCCGTTGGGCGACCCTATCATGCATTTTCTTCATTGCAAACGTTTAATTTGGTTTATTCGTGTGTGTTTTCTTCTTGCCTAAACAGATTATGATCACGGAGGGAGTAGTGTTCACAAGGAACTTAGAACTAATTATTACGTGCCTTTGCTCAGTATGATGAAAAATGAATATGTCTCGAAGGATTAAGTTATGTGGCATTGTAATTACTTTACATAAAGTAGAATTATAGCAACCAAATTATCTTGACGTCTACTCCTCTTAGATGATGATTATCCTCAGGATCTATTCATGGCAAGAGATTATCCTTAACTAGTTTCCATAAATATTTGTGTGAAGTTATTTATTTATAGTATTTCCATGTCTCCCATGTCATCCAATAACAGTGGCTCCGTCCACAAATAAGTATACTAGTCGCTTTTATCTAAGTCAAACTTTATTAAATATGACCAGCCTTATATCTAAATATAGTACTAACATATATTACTACTTTCTCCGTCCCAAAAAGAATGTCTCAAGTTTGTTTGAATTTGAATGTATCTATATACTAAATAGTGTCTAGATACATCCAAGTTCAGACAAACTTAAGTCATCCATTTTGGGATGGAGGGAGTATATAACTTTTTTATATCTTAAAACAAATCTAGTGGTACCAATTTAGTGTCATAAATACTAAGTTTGACGTGCAGTTCCTTGCAGCGCACTTGATCCGATCCACACCACCGGCCAGCCTGCAGCCGCGCGTGGGGTGTGGGCATGCATGCACCAATGTACGTCTGCCCAAGCAAGGTCAGCCGGTCGCCTGGACTGGACTGGACACCTCGGATCCAAGCAGCAAGACACTGAAACTACGAACCAGACAATGCACATAACGTAACTGGCATGATCCCATCCCATCCACGGTTTGATAATTGTTGTTGTTGGAAGAAAACATGCATGATTTGATCATTGCGTTTGCTTGACATGCATGCATGACACAGTGGTCACGCAAGACATGCCCGAGTAGCACCCCCTCCCCCCGTGCCACGCTGCAGCACCATGGCCATCCACCTGCAGACCGCACAGCCGTTACCATCGCCATCCTCGAGGCCTGCCGCCATGTTGTGCAGTCGAACGCCCACCGACCCGAGGTCGCCACGCTGCAGCACCTTGGCCATCGTCGCCATCCACCTGCTTCTACCCGCCGCCAAATGGCTACCGATCGAGAGGCCCAAACCACCAAATCCAAGCAAAACAGAGGGTATCTCGGCTTGTGTCTCACAGCATGCATGCATGTTGAGTGTGTGTTGCCGCGGCGTAATACTCGACAAACCCAGGGGTGAGGTCGATCGTTGTTGGGGAGCAGGAGTGCAGAGCATGCATGTTGGTTTAATTAAGCAAACTGACACGTACTCCTCTTCCCTGAAGCCATGATCATCAAAGCCCAATGCAAGGCATGAATCTTAATAATAATAAGGAGCAAACGAACGAACGTATCTGTCAAGAGAAGGGGCCATCATCATCCTGATTAGAATGACTTGGGCGGCAGTCTGCCGATGCAAAGAATAGTCTTTCGTTTCTCTGAACCCTCTATAGCACTTGTGTTGAACACCAGGTCCGCGATCGAAGCATGCCATTGCCCCGCCCCACAACAACCAGCATTTGATCTCCATGCTATAAAGTGCCCCCTGCCCCATCGTGCGCGTGACAAACCCTACCCACTCACAATCCACCGCTTCCGCCACTCCTCCCCCCACCCCCGCACATCTTCCGTGAGCTCTCTGCACTTGCATCATCGCAACCACTCCACCCGAGGTCCGCCGCCGCAGGATCCGGAGGTCCTCTGTCCTGCTCCCATTCCCCAAGGACGGGAAGATCTACAAACCAACATGTGACGTAAATCTAGCCTTCATCCAGAGCTAGATTCGCTATCCCCCATCTCTCGGTGATCCGGTAAGGAGCCCTAGATCTTGGGGAAATGCATGTTGAGATATATCTCATCTAGATCTGGTCTAGATTTTGCAGCAAGCGAGCGTGCGTTTTCGTGGCATAATTTTATAATTTTACATCCCACAATACCCTTCTGTTTGTTTGTGCGAAATCACCAGGTTTATCTCTACAAGTTTTTTGACATAAACTAGTTATACTAATATCTTTTACATTTCATAATTCACTCTCTCGACATATGAATTTATCTCATCATTTCATATTTTTTACCAAATTACGACATAACAATAGTGTACACTATTTTATAGAATTGTAACATTTTAAACTTGAAATTCATTTGCACAAAGCTTACAATTGACAATTTTCGTTAATTAAACCGTTGAACAACAAAAATAAATGGCTAACAAAAAAATTAAATATTAAGTTGTGTCACATTCATAATGTTAGAAGTATGTCTATGTTGTCTATTTCTAGTATCCTTAAATATCATAACACATAGAACTCCAATGCTAACCGAGTTTTCTAGAGTGCGCGTGATTTTTGATCAACATGAAGAGTTATTAATTATTATTTGCTAATAGCATCATGACCCACATGCATTCATATGAAGACATAAAAGATGAGGAATTCATGTTTACTATGCGGACACACAAAAGAAAAACAACTATATCGTCTCATTGTGCCTCAACTTTTGTAATTATACAAGATAGTCCTTTCACTGTAATTCTTCAGATGAAGATCTGCAATAGTGTAGTCGTAATTGTCTCATTTGCATTGTTTCTAATGCTCCTGGTTAATTACTCTCGTGGATAGAACCACGAGGCATCTCCGATTAGGCTGCTTGGTCTTTGGTTGTTCATGCATGTTGCCGGTGGTGTGTGTCGGTGTCGTGGAGTCCGTGTACAAGCATGTACATGCGCCATGGGTAACATGGCCTTTACACAGTCCATGTCGGCTTCGCCGATCTTGAACAACGTCGAAGTAGTTGTAGTCGAGGTAGAATCTATGATTGTGTTGTCTCGAATTGTTATGATGATTTTGTAGTTCCGAAGGAAGTGTGAGAGGTATGTAAACATGGTCAATGGGCTTAGGTTGAGATGCCGCATCCGAGGGTCAATGGAGTTAAGTAGCACGCATGCATCAATAGACATTCTCATGTACTACGAGATCTACAATTCTAGCATGCATGCTAGGTCGCGTACACCTCTTACCGTTAATGTGTGTTGATTTACTGCTCTACGATTTGTCTTGCACAGTTTCGTTACGTTTCATCATGTGCAAACGCTAGAATCAGCTTTCCGTTAGGTAACCCTGTCATTTTCTTCACTGCAAACATTTAATTTTGTTTATTCGTGTGTGTTTTCTTCTTCGCTAAACATATTATGATCCACCAATGGGTCGTTGTTATGTAAGTTATACCACATTATTGTATCATAATATTGTTTATTTAACAAAACAATGCTAGCAGTTGCAGCCCTAGCTCTAGTGCAACAACAATTAATGTTTTTAGCCGAAAATAGCAGCATTTTAATTATATTTCATTGCAAGGCATATATGCTTATATACAATAAAGAGTATTGATTCTTTATAAAATTAAGTACTCCCTCGGTCTCAAAATAGATGTCGCAGATTTTAAAATTTGGATGAATAGAGACACTATTTAGTACTCCCTCTATCCCAAAATATAAGGTGCCTAAGCATTAGTCAAAAATCAACGTTTTTTAAGTTTGACCAAATTTACACACAAAAAGATGAACATTTACAATAGTGAATCAATATCAATGGATTCGCCATAAAGTACATTGTATTAGTGTATCCATTCAATATTATAGATTTAGATATTTTTTCATAAATATTTGGTCAAAGTTTGTAAAATTTGACTTTTGACTAATCCTTATGAGCCTTATATTTTGGGACGGAGGGAGTATATAGATTTATCAAATTTTAATAAACCTGAAAGATCTATTTTGAGACGGAGGGAGTAGTGTTCACAAGGAACTTAGAACCAATTATTACATGCCTTTGCTCAATATGTTGAAAAATGAATATGTCTCAGAGGGTTAAGTTATATGGCATTGTAGTTACTTTACATAAAGTAGAATTATAGCAACCAACTTATGTTGACGTCTACTCCTCTTAGATGATGATTATCCTCAGGATCTATTCATGGCAAGAGATTATCCTTAACTAGTTTCAATAAATATTTTTGTGAAGTTATTTATTTATTAGTATTTTCATGTTTCTGTGTCATCCGAGAATACTCGCTCCGTCCGCAAATAACTATACTTGTAGCTTTTCTCTAAGTTAAACTTTGTTAAATCTGATAAATAAATACCCTAGGGGGTGAGGTCGTTGTTGAGGAGCACGAGTGCAGAGCATGCATGTTGGTTTAATTAAGCAGACTAACACGTACTCCTCTTCCCTTAAGCATGCAACAACAATTACTGCTTTTAGCCAAAAATAGCAGCATTTTAATTACATTTCAGTGCAAGGCATATATGCTTATATACAACAAACTATTGATTCTTTATAAAATTAAGTACTCCTTCCGTCTCAAAATAGATATCGCAGATTTTTTAAATTTTGCATGAATCTCGACACTATTTAGTACTTCCTGTATTCCAAAATATAAGACGCCTAAGCATTAGTAAAGAATCAACGTTTTTTAAGTTTGACTAAATTTATACACAAAAATATGAACAGTTATAATATTGAATCAATATCAATGGATTCACCACAAAGTACATTTTATTAGCGTATCCATTCAACATTATAGATTTAGATATATTTCAAAAAAAATTGGTCAAAGTTTGTTAGATTTGACTTTTGACTAATCCTTATGCGCCTTATATTTTGGGACGGATGGAGTATAGAGATTTATCCAATTTTTAATAAACCTGAAACATCTATTTTGAGACGGAGTGAGTAGTGTTCACAAGGAACTTAGAACCAATTATTACATGCCTTTGCTGAATATGATGAAAAATGAATATGTCTCAGAGGGTTAAGTTATGTGCCATTTTAGTTACTTTACATAAAGTAGAATTATAGCAACCAAGTTATCTTGACGTCTACTCCCCTTAGATGATGATTATTCTTAGGATCTATTCATGGCAAGAAATTATCCTTAACTAGTTTCCATAAATATTTTCGTGAAGTTATTTATTTATTAGTATTTTCATGTCTCCACGCTCACTTGTGTCCCATAAGATCCGAGTACTTGATACTTATTACTTTACTATTCGCACTATCTACACGTGGGAGACTCTATGGATCCCCTTTCGCCTGAGCTTAATTCACACTTTATTTTTTGAGGCCACAAACTAGTTTGGGTGTTATGACTATCATGTACTTATGTCATGCTTTACTGCTTTATTTACTATTATGTGTGGAGCGCCTGTATTGTTTAGGACTTGTGCTACGTTTTCGCGGTATCGAGAAGCCCAGTCACACTTTCGTGTTCCCAGTTATTTACAGTCATCGACACAAACCCTGGGTCCGTCTTGGAGCCGGCCAACTTTATTGCAGGTAGTTTAGTGGGGTGGCCAATAATTTTTGAATCATGTGAATGCATTGTCGTGAGGTCTCGTTGCTTTTTATTTTGTTTTTCCCAGGGTTGATCGTGAGTGTGTTGCTATTTGTGCACCCCTGTAGGGTAAATCTTTCTAAACGCCGTGTCTGTGGTTATGGACGACTTAGAGTACAGTTTCTCGATCATAGATAACTATAACTAAAGTACCGCCTTTAATTTGACTAAAACAGGACTAGTCAATAGTGCAACACTCATGGAATGGTTAATAAATTACCAACGGATGGGATGTTCTTCCGCCTCTCATCGGTAAGCGAGAAGGAGGGCGAGCGATGTTTATTTATGTTACCTATATAACTATTGTTACTAATTAGCGAGCGCCCGTCCATCTTTGGTTGGGCGGATGTTGTACCGTGTCTTAAAGAACTGTGTAGATATTATCTTTCGCTGCAATTGCGTCACCCCCAGGTTGTTCCCTTTAGATGCATTAAGACTTGCTAAGTACCCCTAGGGTTTCACACAAATTATTGATCAGATTGTCAGGTATACTCTCAAGAAGGTTACTGGGTCGAGCAGACCGATGATGGTGGCAACAACTGTCAGGTGTAGAGATTTCGGGGATGGAGACCCGTGAGACGTGTGGGCAAGATGTGCTTATTTCCGAGGCATCTTATGCCAATTTGCTTCTTCTCCGTACTCGGATATTGTTTTCTGTTTCCACTTGATACTCTGATGTGTGATGTATGAGGATATATCCTAACTATTATCTCTATCTAGGATATCTGAATCTTGATGTATGGCGTTGAATATTTCTGGTTCTATTGTTTTAGATGGTCTGTCTCTGATGTACTGTTGTATGTCGCGGACATACACATTTGTTTATGTCTTGATCGCATACCTGTCGACTACACCGCTTGCACTTGATACGATGTCCTTGCAAAGTGGATAGGATGGTTGGTCGGTACCATGCCCTGCTCCTAGACGGAGCCTACACGTGGGTGGCCCTTGGGCATCCGCGGTAGGACACCTTATACACTTTGGGTTCATCCTGGCTTGTTTCTTAGAGCGTAGGGTCCGAGGTATTACACTCCACCTCCCGGGTCATCCGTGCGTGGGCGACTCCGGAGGCACCGACCCTAACCTACAAAACTCCCTCCGGTGGTCCTCCCTGGTAGGCCACACCTCTCCAGCAAAGCCGGCAGGTGGGCCCTCTTCATGCGCCTTATCGGCCTTCCATCGTGCGGGGAGGTTAGGGTCAGGGTGGTGGACGGCGGGCGGTCTGCGCGACGGTGGCGCTTGCCGATTTGGGGGGCTCGCTATCTCGTGGCTCGGAGGAGAGGAGGCAGTTGGATCTGACCCGACTATAGGTGGCTTGGCCATGGCGGAGGCTAGGGCACCCTAGGCGGCGGCGCTGCTATTCGGGATCTTGCGGACTCAGGCTCGATCCATTAGTTCCGATCGTCGGAAGCCGACCGACGGTGTGGGGACCGTTGCATCAACATCAATAAAGGAGGTGCTCCTCGAGTTTCTTCCACGTGAAGGCGAAGATCTGCTTGATGCCTTCCATCGTTGTTATGGCGTTGTCACGAAAGTAGGAACACGAGGGCTCGTTATGGTGATTTTAGTCTCTGTGGCGATGGGGAACTGGTTGCGTGATCTGTGACTCACAGCAACGACTGTTTGTGGGGCCAGCAACACAGGAGGAGTTCACAGTCCTACCTTACAGGGTGAAAATCCAAGGTCTAGCCTTAATTGGTTGTGCCTGGCAATGACCTTGCTGAATGCATTGTTTTGTGAGCGAGGACTTTCTTCAGGGTGAAAACCTATGATCTTTAATCGGACGACGATGACGCTTGTGCACTGTTTCCTTCTTGAAGCGATCGCTATTGGAGTGTTTGAACTACTGGTGTTATTCTGATGGTGTTAGTGTCGTTGCTACAAGAAATAGTTCGTTGTAGCGGAGCTTTTCTTTTTTTAATTCTTCTTCCTTTTTTGGGTTGTGCGTCCCTAAGACCGCTAGACATGAGTTGTTACAGAGGCTGGGTGTAATTGGTATCTCTGCGATACTAATATATGCTCTGTATCAAAAAAGAAAGGTGTCAGATGTATATCTTGATATACCAATGGACACATGGAAGTGTGTTTGTGCAGGGTTAGTATCAGCATGCTCTTTGTCAAAAAAAGTGCTACACATAGCATACATGGATCTTTGTCTCTAAGGCTCTAGCCTCTAAGTTTTCTTAATTTCTTGTGTCGCTCTGATTTCATGGCCAAGGTCAAGAACTAAAATGGATGGAAAGGGAAAGAAATTTGTAGGTGCAAAAGGGGAGGTATAAGTTTTTGATTTTCTGGTCAATTAGATGAAGTTTGAATTTGTAAATTTTGAGATAGGTAAATTAAATAGGCAAACTGCTCATCATGTATTTAAAAATTTTTCAAGACAATTTTGATTTTTTGCATCATATTTTTAATGCTTTTAAAGTTTACCCGACCTCAATTTTTTTCCGTCCTTGGCCACTGGACTGCTCAACGTTGTGGAAGGGGTAGGTGTACTGTTACTGTCTGTGATATGGTGACGTCGGTTCAGTACTGGGTATATAGATATTAGAGACTAGGCAAGTTTACGTGTCAAGATGTTGAAAAGCACATTGCCGAATAGTTTTGCGGCATTCACTGCGCATGTGAAAGTGCAAATGATAAATGCGGAAGGAGGCCGAGTGCTATACAACTACAAGGAGCTGAACAATCGAAAAAGAGTAGGAGACAGCTACACATTTCACATTGGATGCAAAACAGGAAACAATGAAATTCTTCAAGTCTCGAAAGTTGCTTATGACCCGCAACCGTTGCACCTTTTGGAGAAGTCCCACCACCCTCCTATATCTTCAAATTATCGTGTACCAAGTAACACCTTCAATAAGGAATGCGACGACGATGACGCCGTTGCCAGACTAATCCTAAGATTCCTTCCGATACACAAGGGAGTAGGGAAGGGATACACCTGACGCCCTTCAAAAAGGAACTACGGGCCCCGCAGGCGTCACCGTGTCGCCACCGGACGGACTGATAGAGATTTCTCCTGACCCGCAAAAACCAAACCCCCGGATAATCGGTCACGCTCCACCAAACTTGCCTCCAATCAACATACGCGCATAATCTTGTGGTCACCATCGACGTGTCACCATGGAAAACGTTGTGAGGCCGGTCAAACTGACCAGATAGCCAAGGACAAGGGGCGGCAGAACCGCAACCACATGGGTGGGAACAACCTTCATGTTGTGGATAGTAGCAGGAGCACACCAGGCCAACATACATCCGTACAGGCCCAGATCGGGCTCGTGAGGCTCCATCCACCGCGCTGCAGCAGAGGCGGCTCCGGCGCCATCACCCCCATCCAAAGCTGCCCCCGGACTAGCCGGAGGAACAAACACCTGAGCCCGAGCCAGCTAGCCCTCCTGGACCCGGATTAGGACCAAATATGGGCCTACATGGCGCACCCGGCCAGGACCATCGCCATGTCTCCCCTGCCGCAAACGAGTTGCACCTTCATCGTGCTGCCATCCAGGCCTCGCCCGAGCTTCGCCGAACGCCGTGCACCCCCACCAGGGGATCACCCGAGCCAAATCCCTAGGTAATAGGGAGAGGACAGGACGCCATGGGCAACTCTCGATAGCCTGGCCGATGGCGGCGGGAGGGAGGGGGAGAAGGGGAGGTGGACTGGGAGCGGTGGCGAAGGGGGCCGCCCCGCACGGGGAGGTGGTGCAGGAGGTAGGGGAGTTGGGTAGGCTGGTTCGGTCGCGCGTGTGTCTAAAAAAAGTCATGTCACGGGGAGAATTAATCGACTAGTACCTCCAGATGTTTGAGAAGAAGAGCCATCTGCGAACATCACTGCTTCCAGGTCATGTTTTGTTTTGCTGGTGTTAATGCACTACATCCAGGGCTGATGATTTTTCTCAACCAGGCAGGTTTCTAAAATACGAGTACGACCAGAGCAACCGAACGTGCTACTCTGTTCCGTGATAGTTGGATTATAGTCAATAACTACAACATGAAAGCGCTTGTTGCTGCGCCCGTCTATTTTGAGACAATTGAAGATAGAAATATTCGATGATAAATGAATGGTACAACAAATGATAGTTTACATTGAAGAAAGATACTATGTAAGGTCTCCGATGAGCCTTCCATAGTTTTCTACCATTCTCATTATGGTACAATGGTTGTTAGGGCAGGAACTTCAATTCAGAGTTCTCATGTCTATCCTTTCTCTTATCTATCTTACATACATTGAGCTTTCAAAGTTCAAATGCTCGATGGTTTTCCAGCATTCACCAAAGGGTTGTGGGATCTACAAATATAAGGAGGAAAACAAGTCATCCTCAATACAATATATAATGAAATTAGCTAGGACCAGAACTCTAATGTTCTCTTGGAATTAGTACCCTCGGAATTTTGCTTGGCCAAATTAGGTATTTGATGTTTAAAAAATGAACTCATGTCTTTGACTGCTTACTGGTTAGTATCTTCGAAACAGTGTACCAAACACTTCCTGCAAATGGCTACGAAAAATATAACTTCAATCAAATAGTTCTTAAAGTTACGAAAGGGGAGCGGAAATCGGGACCCAGATTTACGTAAACCTGATAACGTTGACCAATAGAGAGGAGGGCATGTGCGGGCTGGACAAAAAAAAAACAGTCCGTACATGTAACTTAGTCATCCGTACACCACGTGAGTGGGACCCGTCGGCACATGCGTGTATTCTGATTGGCTCGCGTGTCAGGTTCTGTTCCACCTCCCCGTTTGCTTTTCCGGTTATGGAAGGGGGTGACATAATCTAAGTAAAAAAATTCTACAGGGTAATAAATTATCAAAAGTTCTTCCTGCTGTGTTGACACAAGAATAGCACATATAGTAATAATACAATCAAATCCAAAGGTGGATTCCACCTTTGGATTTGATTGTATTATTACTATATTAGTTGGTCGTCTGCTTCTTTGAAAATATGTTTCTCTTTTTCAAGTTCCGGAACTTCTTCATCAGTTTCACTACAGATCGCTCATTGCCCACTGAATCATAGTAAATGCTCCTCGGACCAATCGGCCAGCTTTTCGTTTCTGCATTGCTGTGTTTTAAAGTGAGTAAATATCAAAGACAAAAGGAATGCACGAGTTGTCCTCATACCGATGTACCAAACAAGTAACTTGATTAACTTACTTGCGATGATTCGTCTAATCAATTTCCATCAAAGAAACTTATGTCTCATGTACCACCTATTTCCCTGGAAATAAAATAGTAGCACCACACCCATCTCCATGCAGATAGAAAAGTAGCATAGTGAATATTATCCTTTCAGAGTGACAGTGAATAGTACAAATCGTATAAATTATGCAACTCAAATTTTGCTAGTACATGGGACAGCAATATTTCAAAACATGAATGAGACTACCTGATCGAGTATCATGTTGGAGCCAACAATTACATGATACTTCAAATGCATAAATTCAACCCCTGAAGCTAATCTGGGTCTAAGAATTTGGTATGTCCGACAAAGGAAAGAACCTATCTTTCTGGCTAATGTGCGTGCATGAGTTCTCTTATTATATATCCATGTACCTTCCCTAAAGTTAAAGGTTAAACTATGTATTCCACATCATAGTCTGTAGAACTGGAGATCGAAGATCAACCCAATAGTCATTGAACTGGTACAGTGAGAGTAGCGACGCAATACTTGTGCAGGTAAAGATATCAACATGGTCTACGGGGAATCTTATCAACCAACGGCAAGTCCATATGCGACAAAAATGATCCTCTGTGCGGCGTTGCTTCGAGCTTGAGAGCCCGGGCAACATGGCGGCCGGCAAGTTCTCCTCCTGCACGTGCAGAAACCTCCCCCTCACCTCACCCAACCCTACAATCATAGACTGCCCCTCTGTCGAGCGCCTAGAAGATCTCTCAGGTGTGCCTCTCCAACACCTGAATTGGAGTTGTTATCTTATCAGTGCTTTTTACCTCATCGTCTCTAGACGGGCGGAATTGGATTTGGGGCTTCATGTAGCGGCCAAAAAAATATTCCATAGTAGAAATTGCCTGTTATTTTATTTTATGCATCATCATGACATCATACATATTTTTCTTGCATCTTTCAGATCCATTCCTTGTGCGTGCATCCTCGTGTCCACAGCTTTCCTCCATATGCCTTGCTTCCATGAGCACACCACACCAATTCTCCTGATGCTCGCAGTTCACCAACCTCGAAGCCGATGGTCAGAATAGAACCCATCATCGATGCGCATCTTTTTCATGTACAGCTCGACTTGATTTTAAGCTTGTATGTGCTAATCCCAATCTATGAAGAGTAAGTATGTTTAGAGAGGAGAGAGAAAGGGGAGGAGGAAGATAGCCTTGCACGCCATCGTGCAACCGTGCGCTCGCCCGATTCTGGCCCGCTAGAAACATCTGAATCAACCGTTATCCCTAGGCTTGGCTATGGACTGCTTTAATACCCGTGCTGCCCATAACGTGGAATGCTGCAGGCAACCAAACAGACCGATTTCTACCCAACTCAGCCTGCCCGGAGGAACTGCAGGCTACCAAATGCGTCCTTGTAGACCATTACATGTTTGTTTGGTAAGTCTAGATCGATAAGAGATTGAGCGGCACATCCTGGTATGCTGATTTTTTCCTCTATCTGGTGGATTCTAGAAATAGGCCTAGAACAAGCCAGCTAGGAGTTAGCGGTTTATGTCTTGTCTATTTTCCGAGGATGTTCTGTTTCGTTTGGTGCCTCTGAATGGAGGTTTTCTTGTACTCTCTTCCTTTGTCTTAAAATAGATATCGCAAATTTATGAAAATTTAGATGAATCTATATACTAAATAGTGTTTAGATTTATCCAAATTTTGATAAATTCATGACATCTATTTTGAGACGGAGGGAGTATATCTGAGCATTGTATCTTCCAACTTTTTTTGTTACATGTCACATATCTTCTATCTAGACCGATGAATGTAGTTTTGATGAAAAGCCTCTTCGGTAAGACATCCATAGAGCCATGCCCTCGCTCTGCTAAGAAATTTCACAGCCGTTCACGTTTCACTATGACAGAGCGGCCCTCTGCCATGTGGGCAAGATAACACGGCAAGGCTTTGCGTGTGTATACACACGGCAAATGTCACACGACAATGTTTGCCACGGCAAATGCCCTTTACCGTGTGTTTTCTAAATAAGACACGGCAAGGCCTTTGTCATATGTCTTACGCATAGACACGTCAAAGTAAGGTGTGATGACGGTTCCCTTGGAGATGACGGTGTCTATTCTTTGCCGTGTGTCACCAATAAATCATACACGGCAAAGGCTGTTTTTGCCGTGTGTCTCCCATAAATCCTACACGGCAAAGGCTGCCTTTGCCGTGTGTCGTACAAGGCAAAAAGGCCGCCTTTTCAAAATAAATTGAAAAAAAATCAATTGTTTTTTTTCAAACTTTTTTGATTTTTTTTTACTTGTTAATCTCATATTGGATAAGTTTAACTCTAAGTATGCTTAATATTATGTCAAATTACACTCATGATCAAACTTCCACTACAGTCACCCATCTTACACCGACCGGCCAGGTATAATAAGGTGACCTATGTTCGGTCACCAACATCATCGCCAAGGCGCGGGAAATCGATCGAGCGCTACCGTATAGGAGGAAGTTTTCCTTTTCATCGCCCCTGAAAAGACATTTTTCATTTTACGAGTGCTAAAAGTTCTCTGAAGCAACCACCAAAGGCATAATTCAAAATGGTACCACCCCATTTAAAAAAAAATACTAAACCACTTTACATGGACAATGTCCCAACCAGGGTATCTCAAACCTTTCCGTTCACCCGGGTGAAAAAGACAAATATCCGCCAAATCGGCAGGAAGTGGGGCCAGTTTAAACTACAGGTATATGATCTAAGAAAAATCACAATATGATGTTTTTCTAGAGATCCAATTCAAGTTTTAGCGAGGCTCATCCCCGATCTTCATGCTCGCCATTTTGACAATAGTATGAAACGGGCATAAGAAATTCAAAAACAGTCCGAACAATGTAAATCCCTCGCGTGGTGTCATATTATGTGACATAGTTGTAAAGAAAATAACAAACTTGGTATAATGATTGCATCTCGAAAAGTCCTTTTGAAACAATGAGCTAGCATGTTCGAGATTTCATGGCTTTCGGACTAAATGACCAATGTTATGGCTATAATCATGATATAGTTTGCGATAGTGTGCCCATATTATGCACGCATGTGTATCTTGTGATGGCCAAAAATATTGCAGTAGGAAGTTTTCCTTTTTATCGCACGAAAAAACCATTTTCCATTTTACGAGTGCTAAAAACTGGGCGTTTTGTGAAGCAACCACCCTATTTTTCAAAAATACTAGACCACCTTACACGGACAATGTCCTAACAAGGGTATCTCAAACCTTTCCGTCCACCCCGTGTCCGCCGAATCGGCAGGAAGTGGGTCCGGTTTAAACTACATGTACATGATCTAATGTTCATGATTTTTTTTAAAAAATCATTTTTAGACTCACAATATGATGTTTCTTCAGAGATTCAATTCAAGTTTTAGCGAGGCTCATACCCCATCTTCATGCTCGCCATTTTGACCATAGTTTGAAACGGGACTTCAAAAATTGTGAAAGTATTTTTATAGAAACAGTTGAAATCCATGTTTATTATTTTTTTGGGTACTATTATACATAAAAAGGCCAAATACGCAAGTTTCATTTTTTTCATTAGTACACTTGCTATAAACAAACATGTAGCCTCTCAATTGTTTATCAAACTGCTCAACTAGAGAAAATTAAAAGAGCATTTGTTAATTTAACATGAAGAACCGGGTTTATAACCACCTTTCATATGTGAGGTTAATTTATGATGTTAATATACAAGCCCCAAATTGAGTACGTTTCAATATGGGCATACACCTGTTCACATGCGAGGCTCCATCTAACTATTTTATATCCATCTCGTAGTGTGAGTGAAATCCACATAAATTGCAATGGTATGTAATGTGTTCATTTAGTTGTAGTATCCTTAAATACCATGACAGGAAGAAATATAATGCTTATAGAGATTTCTAGAGTGCATGATCCTTGGTGCAAGTAAACATATATATGAGCTACCTATAAGATTTTTCTATTTTCGTGCACTGCTTCACTTAGTACTACTCAGTGTTGTCCAAGATTGGTAACGTTTCTCACTTTTCTGCTCTTCCCTCCACCCAACTCTATTGAATTCCCACACGAAGTTTTTTTCCTTCGAGTGGAAGTCTTTAATCATAACAAGGCTGATTTCATGACATAAGTTGGATAGTAAAAGTTAACTGTAGGACAATGAGTTAAGAACTCGGGTGGACCAGAAAATTGGTGACAGAGGGATCAAGGGACTGATTTAATGAGATGTTGGTATAACTCCCTTCTTTGCCTCCATCTTTGAACGCTAGAGCACCACACCGACGGGGAAGACAACCAGGTAGCACCGGTCCTGGCCAAAGAAGACCGTCGGTGCCCCGTACTCCTAGTCCAGCATAACGCATGAGTCCAGAATAACACTGAGAAGCTAGCCCATAGGCCTTAAAAACTCTTATACAGCTGCAGGCGCACCTCGAGATAAAGAAGGAGGCCCTCACACGCCGCGTGAAGCAGAAGATCATCGATGACCCCTCCGACAGGAATGAGCTCACCTACCGCGTCGCCGCCGCGCCCTTGGCTCTGATGAGGTTTTTTAAGAGAACAATGCTAGCAGTTGCAGGCGTGCAGCCTTATCTTTAGTGCAACAACAATTAATGCTTTCGGCGAAAAATGGCAGCATTTTAATTATATTTCATTGCAAGGCATATATGCTTATACAACAAAGAATATTGATTCTTTATAAAATTAAGTACTCCCTTCGTCTCGGATTTGTGAAAAATTAGATGAATCTAGACAATATTTATTATATAGATTCATCCAAATTTTGACAAATCCATGACATCTATTTTTAGACCGAGGGAGTAGTGTTCACAAGGAACTTAGAACCAATTACATGTCGTTGCTCAGTCTGATGATTTCTGTGTAACAGAAAATAAGGCTCTAATTTGGTATCTAGATTCATCCAAATTTTGACAAACCCAAGACATCTATTTTGAGACGGAGGGAGTAGTGTTCACAAGGAACTTAGAACCAATTACATGTCGTTGCTCAGTCTGATGATTTCTGTGTAACGGAAAAGAAGGCTCCGATTTGCTATAAGTACCGAGAAGGCCCATTGTCTACTAATTTGGGGTAGTTCTATTGGAACTTGGTCGCTGGAAGTAAGGCTTCCGATATGAACAAATGAAAGGGCCAGTAGTTAGTTCCTGGCTGACTGGATGAGTTCACCACACAATTAGATAACTACTATCATAATTCCCTTTCTTAATCCTTTTTTCACTAGTCGATGACAAGAATCGATTGTAATGGTATAACTATACGGTATGAATATGATATAGTAGTGATGGTTTTCACTCACTCACTGAAGAATCCTGTTTTAAGGAAAATATGTACTACATTCTTGGTTGTTTTCAGTCACTGAAGAATCATGTTTTAATAAGGAATATAAATACAAATTCTTGCTGGTAACTCTCTGTTTTATACTAGTTGAGTAGAAAGTATAGTAACTGAGATTTACACTATTGTGTAATCTATGTGTGGGCGATAGCTTGTTTTGGGGCATGAACTGGCACCATTTTTGTATCATGAGATTTAGCTAGGACAACTGCAGTATTTGTGCAAACACCCATCATGAGCCTTGTCATGGCCAACAGGCCAAGTAATTTTTCCACAGAAAATATAGATGATGTATACAAATAAAACCAGACATGCTGAAATTATCATCTGAGCAAAACCCTTGTGCATGCACACATGAGCGGTAAGTGCACTAGAAAAGCATCTCATAATGATATGTGTTGTCCTGTTAAAAATAGAATTAGCTAGGCCGAAATTTTAGGTACAAAAAGTGTCGCAAAATCTCTTCGATTGCTAGCTACATACATATATGCGAACGTTGTTTGCTATATTTGATGCGTAGATCATGGAGGATAGCTCCAGTGCGTGGTATTTTGATCGCTACAGTGTAACCAGATGGCATTCCAGGTATATTGCTCTTTTTCGTGATCTATCATATTCTGCTTGGTCAGACACACACAAAGGACAATCTACCATCAGTTTGACAGCCAGACTATCATACATTCTGAATATCTGACGGCCCGTAAGTTCCAACCTTGTAACGGATAAGTGTCGAACCAACAAGGAAATCGCCTGAACAACCAAGCATGGCTTCGAAAGAAATCGTTTCTGAACATGACAGATAGAACCAAATTTAGAAGATCCAAGACTCTGGATGAGGACAGATACGAAGTACTTCCTCTGTTTTATAATATAAGATGTTTTAGCTTTGTAAATTGAGTGTATCTAGACTTCTTTTAGTGTAGGTTCATCTAGATTTAGAGTGAACCTACGCATTAAAAGGGATCTAGATACACTCCTTTCATAAAGCTAAAACATCTTATATTTTGAAACGGAGGGAGTAGTAGGCTGGACTAACGAGCTGATTAAGGCTCAACGTGCAAAAGTCATTGTTCGGCTTATTTGTTCATTACGTGCTCGCGAGCTGCTCGACAAGAAAATGTCGGAGTACATAAATCCATTAGTCTTAAGTAGGCAGGGCATACATGTATCACTTATCTTTTTGAAGAAAGAAAGAAGGATTAGGTGGTTTTTTGCTCACCTAGGCTAGTTGGATGTGTGATTTAGCTAGTTAGTTAGATGAGCTACGGATTAGCATCGTTAAAGTGCTCGTTAATGTTGCCTCTGAGTTTCAAGCTTTATGTCCTACCCTCCGTTCGATCAGTTCTCGTCTCTCGCTTGCAGATATACCACTCACATCAGTTACTGTTGGAGGGCACTTTGTGACGCTACGAAATGTCGGAGTACATAAATCCATTAGTCATAAGTAGGCAGGGCATACATGTAACACTGACCTGTTTGAAGAAAGAAAGAAGGATTAGGTGGTTTTTTTACACGATTATGTGGGGAGAGCTCGCCTAGGCTAGCTAGTTAGTTCAATGGACTATGGGTTAGCATCATTAAAGTGCTCGTTAATGTCGCCTCTGAGTTTCGAGCTTTATGTCCATCCCTAGTTCCTTCTCCATTCAATCGATATGCTTGACAAAGGGTACTATTTATATCATAATCTATATGTAGCGGGTATAGTTTAGTGATAAAAGTGTGATTCATTCTATTAATAACGGAATTTGAATTGAGGTACTTAAAGGCATCTTTAAGTTTTTTAGAACAAAGCAAAATATTATCTAGACGCATAAATAGATTAACTCTTGCTATGAAAGAGGCTCGTATTTTATCTTTATCTTTCTTGCCGTTTCGTAACTATGAGAACAAAAAAAAAATAGACATATTCCTCAATTAACGTCAAGTAGACACGGTGAAACCAAATTTTGTTACAGATACAACAGGAAGTACGCGGTGATTATATTTGCTCGATCGGCAGACAACAAAATTCGCTACTCCCTCCGATCCTAAATAAGTGTAACAGTTTTAAACTCCTGTGGCTGGCCCAGGCCCTGACTAGTTGATAAAACAAACCCGAAAAGCTAGAGTCTCTCCGTTTGTTCGGTCTTCCGCTCCCTATCCTACCCTCCGTAAAATCAGTTCTATTCTCTCACTTGCAGATGATGCATCTCTCCACTCTCGATCCATTACAATCGCTCACTTTACTTAAGTGGGCTAGATGTCTCAACTGCAGACTTTCGTTGTTCTTACAAGCAGCTCAGAGCCCTTGCCTGCTAACGAGTAGACCCTCACTCTTTGGGGTTCTCTAAAACAAGACAAACTGAATAACAAGACGAAGTCGAGCTATTCCGATTGCGCCCGCAGCGTGTTCGGGCACTGTGGGTTCTGCTTGGAAAACAAAGATAAAGAGGGAGTACTAGATATATATACAATGCAGCGAGTAGTTTCATTATTCAGGCAGGCAGTATTTATAGGTCTAAACAATAGTAACTAACAGCAGGGGCTTTCGGGCGGTTGGAGCAAGACTATGAGGCCGCCAATGGTGAATCCCGTGGCCGCGCTGTAGGCGGCACCCTTGAGCCCCTCGCGGACGGCGGCGCGAGGCCCCTGATGCATGGAGAAGAGGGCGTTGGCGCCGCCCCAGGCGGCCGCAAAGTTCAAGGGGCTGTACGCTTGGCGCGATTGCACCATGCCGGCATGGATGGCTGTCATGACACCGAACCAGGCTGCCCAGCGGCGGACGCATGGCCCGTTGTTGATCACCTCCTGGACACCGGCGGCGAGGCGGCAGCCCTTGGAGGAGGTACGCAGGGCGCCCTTGACCAAGTAGAAGGCGGAGCCGCCGGCGGCGGCAACGATGAAGAACTCGCACCCGGTCTGGACGACGTCCGGTAAAGTCATCTCGGCGGCCAAGTGGATCGGTTTCAGTTAGTTCTAGCTAGGGTTACGTACAATTAGGGAATCGACGGTTCAGATATAGGCAAATATATATAAGTGTATCGCCGGTGTCCTCGTGGGCGCACACCATTGTATATCTAAATAAAGATTTTAGTTTAATGAAAATCGTTGACCATCTCGCCTGACATGTGGCCCCAGGGTGGACACGGGACGACACGCCGCCTATCCATCTCCTGTCCGTTGGGTCAAGAATGCGTCAGTCCGTGGGCCTCCGGACAGCTTGCGGTGCACCATTGGGGCCTGGTTTTCTCGTCGCCGTGTATGCGAGGCCTGGAATTCTACCTTGTTTCGGCGCTATAGTTGGATGGTGTCGAACTGTACTAATTCAGTTACATCGTACTTGGCGACAAACTGAGTGGTCATTCCGAACTAGTTTTGCTAGGGGGTAAGATGAGGTATTAGTTTTGTCAAAAAAAATACGGATAAGCCTAGCTAGCATTTAACTACTCCTTTGCATCTATTTAGTAATAAGTCACGTAACGTATAAAGAGCCGACTTAGAGCATCTCTAACATATCTAAGTATCAATTTTCTGTGTTTACTTATATACATCAATCTATTTTCTGATAGTTTAGAAGTGGTATTTTTGCACCTTATTGATATACATCTTTGCTGATAGTCAATTGTATTGACAATTGGTCTCGGTAGATGATAGCGCATAAAAAGCTAGACAACCGTGTTCCTATGCTTTCAAATCCACCACGCTATGAGTTGAGTTTTGTATAACCGTTAAGGTCATACAAAAAGCTCCTCGACCCCTCCGTCACAATTTTTACATTCACCGTTCCAACCAAAAATCTATGCGAGTAATCCATGGCTGGCGGGCACAACAGAGAAAGATTAGGCTTCTTCAGGGAGACCAGAGGGTGCGTAAGAAGCTCCAGCTCGCTCGCGCGTGGCAACGGAGCGGAGGCAGGGAGCTCTAGCACATCGGACTCGGCCAACAGATCTGGAGGCGTGCAGTATTGGCGCTCTGTCCAAGATCGCAACATGGCGACCTCCCCCTGAGCGGCAAAAAGGCGGCATGGGGAGGGGGGAGTGGGTGGAATATCCTCAAGCAGATCCTCTTCGGTCGGTCCTAGAGTGCGCCGTCTTGGAACGCCTCATGGAGCAAGAGGAGGCGAAAAATGCCCCAATGGTGTTGCCGCGCGCCGCGGTCAATGAGGCACATGAGGAGCATGACACCCTGAAGGCGATCCACAACTCCTTGGCGGAGATAAATGTCTTCGGCATGAAGAAGGAGGAGGACGCCGCTCCTCCGACCAAGAGGCGTCAGTGAGCGCTCATGACCGCCGGTGACGGCCGTGGCTAGTCCCCGGTAGGGGTAGGGTTAGGGTCCGTGGATCCTGCTAAGTAGAACCGTAGCTTGATGCGAACAACGAACCTAGACTGATCAATCTAGATGTTTTTAAGTTCGTATTTCCTGTGCAAATGATTTTTCAAATATGCAGTATGATTTTCCGCTCTCTGTTATGCGGACGTTGTTTCTCTCACTAGAAACATGATCAGCAATACATTCCTACATTTTTACAACAAAGGACCCTACAACTATTTTTGGAAACGTGACCAGGTTCTTCACTACGGTCGTCGCGGCCGCACTCGTCATTTCCGGGGACTATACCACTTGGTGACGACAAGGTGATTAGATGTCACGATGATCCTCCTTGATTGCACGATGGCCTAGAGGAAGAGGCAGAGATGACGCCAGCATGTCTGCAATGCTAGAGTTCGGAGTGGCCGCCCTTCAGCCATGAAATTCAGCAGCAGGACAGTGATTTAAGCCCGTCGACGAATTGCTGCTGATGATAAACTCCAGAAGTTCTTGAAAACAGCTTCGATGCTTTCCCACCGTCGCCACCGAGCAGTCACCGGCAGTCCCGCTCCCCATCGTCTCTCGCCGCCACCACGCCCGGCCAGGTTGATTTGTATTGGAGCTACACAAAAAAGTTCTGATATGATTTAAAGGTGCACAGTTTACGAACCCTGATCTCTAATTTTGTCTTTTCTATGTAGCGCAAGACACAAATTATTTCGGATTAAAAATTTTCATTTTTTTAGAAATTTTCACAACTTTATAACAAGTATTGAATATACAAATAAAGGGTTACGTACAGACCGGGTGTATACACTCGATCAATCAATCTTCAATTCATTATGTAACTTTCTTTTTGTGTTTCATGTTCTTGCGCGACAACAAGAGCTAGCTAGCTTATTGCGTGACTGACGTGTAACTATTTTGTGCTTCATATTCGTTTGTGTTAGTGTAGGACGCGTTAGCTTAAAAACAATTTATTAATAAACAAGCGCTCTCCGATTTATCTTGTCTTTATGTGTGCTGTAGTGACAAACTTGCATCTCGTTAGCAGTGCAGGTCGGAGTTCGTTTCCCTCCATCGCAGAGATTATTTGTTTTCTTACTTGTACAACCGCTGACAGGTGGGGTCCTCTTTTGCATGCGATGTGTGCTTATGTTGTATAAAAGAATTACGTGCCCGAAGTAACTAACAACATGTGTGGACCTATTGGTTTCTGTTGTTTTGTTCTTATACTAATGTATTTATTGTACGTCTGCTAACTGGTGGTCCTTCTGTTAGTCCATGCCAAAAAAAAATATATAGGGATCATTTTGAAAAAAAGGTAAACGGATTTAATCAAACTTGCTAAAATTTGATCAAATTGGACTAAAATATTCTCAAGATGCAAGTTGTGGGACTAGTGTTGCTCACTTTGCAAGAAGTGAGACTAAAACGCACCCGTGATGCAAGATGTGGGACTAAGATTGTATATACCTATTTTTTTTTCCAAAAGTCAAACGACCATGTAAAGTACTACTAATAGAGTAGCAATAGCAATGACCACCCTTAATTTAGGGTGGTAATTAACCGTACCAAAACTACTGAAATTCATTAGCGGTGACTAATTATGGCTTTTATTTAGGAAGGAGTAATGTGTGCATGAGGATTGAGGAGTACTAGTATACGGAAAATCTTCCATAATGAAGGAAGACAGTAACTACTATTCCCAAAATTAGTTTCAATATTTTTTTCTAATAATAACCCTTAAATATCGCTTCTAGGGAGAAAAGTTTTCTTCATGTTGTTTAAATAAAGAAAAGGAAAAGGAAAAAAGAAAAAGAGGATTTATATATTAGCGCGTTATACACAGCACTAGGAGGAGAAGAGAGGCGAGGAGAGGAGAGGTGACGTCCCCAGGCTGGTGTGTGGGCCCGCAATATGTGGTCGGCCGGCGCATGCGTCACGCATGTGAAAAGGTACTCGGTGGGGGAGTTGGGGTGGGCCATGGGAAGGAGAGTGAAGCTTCATACTGATATTTCTGTAGCTCAGCCTCAGGTGCGGCATTGGAGCTGAACCGATCGGGTACGAGCGCCAAGTTCTGTACTTCGATAGTTCGATCTGAATCGATTCTCCCACTAGATCCATCCCGACCCCACTGTTGATCTGTTCGATGCACAGGCCACCAGCACGGAGGGAAGGCGACCCCTGGACAGGCCTCTGGTGCCAATGGGCATGAGACTGGGACGACAACACATGGGCATCGGCCCACGTACGGTTCTATCGCCTCTCTCGCTTTGGAATCTGATTACCTTGCAAACCTCTTATGCAGAGAGAAGCCTGCTTGGAGAGATTGCTGGGCTTGCAAAACCAACTATGATGTTGATGAAATCGTGAGGATGGTCAGGGACAAGTACAACAGCTACCCAGGGTTCCTGAAGAATCCCAACTCCTCAGGGGAATCTGATCGGCCCAACTCCTCCCTAGAGGAAGAACTCCTTAGGTGATAATGGTTTGTGACTTTTATGTTCACAAGTTTTATACTAATATCTTTTACATTTCATAATTCACTCTCCTAACATATTAATTGATCTCATCATTTCATATTTTGTTATCAAATTTACCACATAACAATGCAACTAAATATTAATGTACAATATTTTATAGAATTGTAACATCTTAAATAGGAAATTCATTTGCACAAAGCTTAGCATTGACAATTTTATACATTTTGTTAATTAAACCGTTGAACAGAGAAAATAAATAACTAACCAAAAAATTAAATATTAAGTTGTGTCTCATTCATAATGTTAGAAATATGCCTATGTTGTCTATTTGTAATATCCTTAATATCATAACACATAGAACTCGATTGCTAACAGTGTTTTCTAGAGTGCGCTGTTTCAAAATATAAAATGTTTTAACTTGTGTGAAACGAATGTATCTAGACATATTTTAGAGTGTAGGTCCATTCTGAATCTACATCGATAGGCATTCTCACGTACTACGAGTTCTATGATTCTAGCATGCATGCTAGATCATGTGCACCTCTCTGCCGTTAATATGTGTTGATTAACTGCTTTACGATTTTTGCAATAAAATACAATGCTATACATGCATACATATGGTAGGCATACAATGCTTTACGATGCTAGATCACGACATTATAAAGAGTTAGGAAGTTATATGGTAGGCATATACGCGTATACAACAAAGAGTATTGATTCTTTATAAAAAATTAAGTAGTGTTCACAAGGAACTTAGAAGTTAGAACCAATTGTTGCTCGGTCTGATGAAAAATAAAAATGTCGCGAAGGGGGCCTCTCTATTTTGAGCCACCAATCTAAATAAGATGTAAGTGTTAAGTTATGTGGCATTGCAGTTACTACTATTCTCCCGTCTCAAAATAGATGTCGAAGATTTGATAAAAAATTGATCTATCTAGACTAAATAGTGGATATACATCCAAATTGTGACGAATATGATCGAGGCACCTATTTTAGAACGGAGAGAGTAGATAAAGTAGAATTATAGCAACCAAATCATCCTGACGTCTACTCCCCTTATATGATGATTATCCTTAGGATCTATTGATCATGCCAAGAGATTATCCTCAACTAATTTCCATAAATATTTTTGTGAAGTTATTTATTTATTAGTACTATTTCCATGTCTCCCGTGTCATCCGAGAATGTCAATAATAAATCTTTAATTAATGATAAAATGCTTGGTCAAACCGAAATTTCGAAAATGTCCGTGTTGCCTCATTTTGAGAAAAAGAGGGAGTAGTGGCAATGTGCAAGTAGTACTATTAAGGACATTATAACCGAGCCATCTAGGAGGCCTCTCACACCACCATCTATTTTTACCATCGGATTGCCTGTCCAAATCTTCTTTGGTTGTCCGATGCATCTCACCAAATGTCCTAGACCCAGCTACTCTGGAGGTCAAATTGCAGGCATCACGTTCGATCCCCAATGGAAGGTCCAAATATTGCCACGTATGCTTCAACAAAACTGTGATGACTACTCCCCAGACTCCTTTCCGCACACACTTCACCACGCCTAACGATCTCGACCTAGACGAAATCTTGATGGACGCCGCCGCTGCTGGCGTCGCCTCCGCAGAGAGAGGAGAGGAAATTTCTCCAAAGAAAAGAGAGAGGAGAGGAAAAGATGGAGAATCCGATGGTAAAGTTGAGGGAAGTCCCTCTGGAACCTTTGACGGACGCGGCGACGGTGGCGGGTGGCGCCCAGATGAGACGGCAACGGCACGAGTATGTCGGCGCCTCTCCACTGACCTCTACCTCGTATGTCGATGTCTCTTCCCGACCTTGTCTTTGTGTCACGGCGCCCACGGTGACTCGTCAACTAGCCCAGACGGTGGCGGCGTTGGTAGCATCGACATCCCTGCCCACTGTCGTACAAGACAGGCGCCGTGCTTCCTCGACCTACGTCCAGGCTAGCCGTGTCTTCCCCTGCAGGTGCAAGGAGAAGCGAGCAGGAGGACAAGTGGAGCAATCATCTCACTACTGTTTTCCCCTCCGGATGCGACATGTATGATCTCTCCATTGCCATCAATGATTTATCAGCACTATTATACCTTGTAGCCGAGTCTAATCTTGTCGATCGTATATTGAAGAGTTGCAATGATCTATGGTCTCTAAGGCAAAATTTATTAGTCCGGTCTTATTGGCTTGTATGATCTTGAAACTTCTGGTTTCTCTTCCGCAGGCAGCTCCAATGTGCTCTAAACTATGTATTATCCAATTTTCTTTCCCAGGTACAAAGTAGAGTTATAGGTGCTGATGTGTTAGTGGAAGCAAAATTTGTCTTCTTTGTCATAGTTGCCGGGCAGATCATTGCAAAGAGACTTGAAATTCAAATAAAAATGGCAAGTCTTTTGCCTTGTTTCAAAAAAATGCACTGTACATGAAGTGGTATGTTTCCTGATCCTGTAGAAATGTCAGCGCTCATCTCTAGAAACCCACTCTAGACTTCAATATAAATGAAAAGGGACTCCACTATGGTTAGACGTAATGTAACAGAAGGACACATGAAGGTAAGCATATTTGAATTCAACAATCTTAGCTCGGGATCAAGGAGTACATCACACGAGGTACCTGTGCAAACTATGAAGGTGTGTGCTTTTCATGTCATATATATAGATACAAAAAGGCATTTACTTCATATAATCTTATTTGTATGACTCGCAGGCCATCTCTAATAAAGACTTTGATGCCATTGCACTTATCTGTAATTACAATGAACGGCAACTATTTATATTGTGTCTCACCTATATCACACAATAACCAGCTATCCTGTGTGCGACTGCTAGATGACCAATGCTTAATACACATGTATAATCAATTTTTTGTTTACCAAGATTTTCTAAACATTGTCTTGCCAATTGAATGTTTTTCAAATTCTGTAAGCATAACTCACCACTAGACAGTCCATGGGCAATGTGAATATTGCTTCAATAGATGCTTCCAATAGCACTAACAGATAAATCCAAGATGATGTCACTAACCATAACGTAGAAATTAATTGGTTCACATTCTATTATTTATATCATGCATATAATCTAATGGCAGTCTACATACAATTTTTCAAGCATGCAGTGGAAGAATGTAAAACCTATTCTTAGAAAAAAAAATGTAGCTTTGCTGGTAAAAATATGGTTCGTCGGCTTCAGTTCACTAACAAGGACATGGATATATTCTACAGACCTCCATCATATGCGATGCTTTATTTTTTTCCTTAGTAGTTATCTTCACCGGGTGCAACCATTTTCACCCCAGGAGGTTATAACAAACATTGTGTTGACCATCCAGAGGCATATCCGTCATATGTTTTGAGAGAAACATTGCTATATGTGAGTAGAAGAATCAAAGACTTTGCATATTTTCCAAAAGACACGGTTTTCGTGAGTGTTAGTTTTATGTGAAAGTTTCTGTCTTTGTCTACTACGAAATATACTATTTTTCCCTCTAGATATCCAATATTGACCTTTTATTTTGTGCTCAAGAAAGTAATCACAAAAATCTAGCTTTCAATCAAAGTACATCAACCATTGATTCTCGTGTAAGTTATTTCAAAATTTTGTTTGGCCATGTGGTTTAACACTTGGAAAATTTGAAAACCCAGATCTATTTTCATCTATTCATGACAATCTATTTACATAATGGATGGGTGCGGCAACGCGCGCCTACATGATTAGTACAATATACAATGATCTATGAATGGCAAGCGAAGGACAAAACAACGCATGCAGCCATGGTTGAGAAGTGAGTAATTAAGGCAAGCGGCGAGCGAGCGAGCTAGTCCACCAGGAGGCCTGCTTCAGTGCTCCACCCTCCCCAAAACTCCAAAGTGTAATGTTGCCCTGTCTACTTTAATTAGATTTTCAGGAGCGAGCGATCGACCGACTCCGTATCGCCTGCGCGCTGATCTGCTGGGTTGCGGACCGAGGATACACATCGCCGTTCCCATGGCCAGCCGGAGCCATCCTCTGCATGTTCAGGTCAACACGCGGCCAAGCATTGGACTGTTGGATGTTCATCGACAGAGACAAGCGTCATCAAGCAGGTGGTGTTGGGCGTGACCACCGCCACGGACCAATCTGTAAGGCGAGGAAGAAGACGACCGGCTGGTCCGTAGCCTCTAACAGCCGAACCCATTTGATTTGGGTTCGGCCTGAGGGCGTAGGATAAAATGAAGGGACCGCCTGGTCTCAGTCGATGCCTGGAGGGATCATTTTGCTTGGACCGCGATGGTGTGTTTGCTTCCAGGCATGGACTCCGTAGTCTGTAGGTACACCTTCCCGTGGACGATGGGCCTTTCTTTTGGCTTGCTAGATGCTGCTTGCTTCTTGTTTTAATTTATACCAACTTATTTGCTAGGTGATGATCCAAGGCCAGCTAGCATAGGCCTTCATGTCCAAACGATAGTTTTTTTTTTTTTTGAGATAAACCCAAACGATAGCTAGCTGACCATCACTCCATCAGAACCGGATATGTGATACCCTAAAATAGATGCTCTCTTATAGAAAGAGTTCAAATTCAAGTAAAAAAAGAGTTTAAATTATTAAAAATAATTGGCTGCGATTAATTATCATATGGCAGACAAATAGATTAATTCTCGGCCATATGATATCACCAAATCTGAGTTGCAATCCACTCGTAACTCGCATCCAGGATGAATCACGACAGACAAGATTTTTCTCTCGGTTGCAACCGGAAAAAAAACTTAGCTACAACCCACTTACAATTGAAAATCTGAGTTGAAACTTACTTGCAACTGAAATAACTCAGTTGCGATCCACTTAAAACTAGAAAATCTAAATTGCAACTCACTTGCAAACTAGAATAAACATCGAGTTGCAACCGACGTTCAACTAGAACAAAAATCGAGTTGCAACCCACTTGCTACTAGAAAAACATGTAATTATTATAACCCACTTGCAACTAGGAAAAAACTTAGTTACAACCAACTTGCAACTGGAAAAAAAAAATTAGTTACAATTTACTTGCAACTAGAAAAATACTTAGTTACAACTAACTTGCAACTGAAAAACAAATACTTAGTTACAATTTACTTGCAACTAGAAAAATCTAGATTACAACTCAGTTGCAACTAACTAAAACCTTAGTTAGGGCTTAGTATTTTTTGGTGCTATTGAATGTTAGAGTATTAGGCATAAACGATTGTTATGGTAGTTTAGATAGAGTTAGGATCTGTTTATGTACGGTCCTAACTTGGCTTGTACTCCAAGATAATCCCCTATACGCCTATCTATACTCGTCCATGAGGCTCAATAATACATCCATCATATTCCGCCAAACTCATACCCTTTCATGGTATCAGCCTAACTGGTCCTAAACCCTAGCCGCACGCTTCCGCCGCGCCGCCCCCGAGGGGATCGATCTCCATGATCTACGCCAGGGGCCGCGCGATCTGTCGCAGGGTTCGCTCGCTGATCTGTGATCGGCTACCCTGGCGAGTCTTTTTCGATCTCTCGGTCGATTTTTCTCTCCACCAGTCGCTTGGCCGGTCCTATTTTTTGGTTTACCGATCATAGATCGGATTGAGTCGCCCACCGCCGTCGTCATCACCGCGCCTCTACTCCGACCATCGGCATCAACGATCTACAGCGCGCCGGTGCACCTGCCTTGGCAGGCTGTCGTGGTCTCACGGTAGGCTGCCAAGAACCTCGGCCGGCTGCTACGCCTTCCTCGAAAGGCTGCCGCGGCCGCCCCACTCGGATCGCCCCACTTCCTAGCTAGCTCCCAAGGTGATGTTCAGTTCTGACTTGCGCACAACATCGAAATGTTGTGATGCTGATTGAGTTCTGTGTTGGAAGATAAAGGGTGGTTGCTGGTTTATGGGTACGTCTGCAACATATCACTGGATACACCTAGATATGCCCAGAGCGGGCAAATTAGAGAGAAGGCTAATGCCTACTAATTTGGGGTTGTTCTAGTGGAACTTGTCACTGGACACAAGGCTTTCGATAGGAACAGAACAAAGGGCCAGTAGTTCCTGACTGAATTAGATAACTAGTATCATAATTCCCTTTCTGAATCTTATTTTCACTAGTTGATGAGAAGAATCGATTGTAACTATGCGGTATGAATATGATAGTAGTGATGGTTTTCAGTCACTTACTAAAGAATCCTATTGTAAGGAAAACATATACATTCTTGCTTGTTTTCACTCACTAAAGAATCATGTTTTAATAAGGAATATAAATACAAATTCTTGCTTGTAACTCTCTGTTTTATAAAAGTTGAGTAGAAAGTATAGTAATTGAGCACTACATTGTTCTGTAATCTGGGTTTGGGCAAGATCTTGTTTTGGGGCATGAACTGGCACCATTTTTATATCATGATTTAGCTAGGACAGCTGCAGTCTTTGCGCAAACACCCATCATGAGCCTTGTCATGGCCAATTAAATTTTCCAGAGAGAACACATATGATATAGATACAAATAAAACAGGACATGCCGTAATTATCATCTGAGCAAAACCCTTGTGCACATACATGAGCGGTAAGTGCAGCAGAAAAGCATCTCATACATGGTGTTGTGTTGTCCTATTTACAAAAAAATTAGCTAGGCCAATTTTTTAAGTACAAATGTGTCGCAAAATCTCTTGGATTACTAGATACATACATATATGTGAACGTATATTGACACCCAAATATATATTGTCCTGCTGCCCAAAAAAGAGAATGTCACGCAAATTCACCAGTATAGGCCTATATGCTTACTTAATGTGAGTTTCAAGATATTCACAAAAGTGGGTACTAATCGTTTAACTGGAATAGCAAATAAGGTAATTAGACCTTCTCAAACTGCTTTTATGTTGGGGAGACATGTACTAGAAGGTGTAGTGGTTTTACATGAAACCATTCATGAGTTACCTAGGAAAATTTTGGATGGAGTTCTTCTTAAAATAGATTTTGAAAAGGCATATGATAAAGTTAGGAGGCCTTTTTTGCAACAAGTTATGCGAATGAAAGGTTTTAGTGCAAAATGGTTCGACTGGATAAATAATTTTATAACTAGGGGTAGTGTGGGGGTCAGAGTAAATGATACAATTGGGCATTATTTTAGAACCCACAAGGGGTTATGTCAAGGAGACCCCCTTTCGCTGATCTTATTTAATATTATTGCGGATATGTTAGCAATCATTATCAATCGGGCAAAGGAGGATGGTCAAGTAAGTGGTCTTATCCCTCATTTAGTCGACGGTGGGGTATCTATTCTTCAGTATGCGGATGATACGATTATTTTTATGGAGCACGAGTTGCAGAAAGCTTTAAACATAAAACTTATACTATGTATTTTTAAGCAATTATCGGGTCTTAAGATTAATTTCCATAAGAGTGAACTTTTCTGCTTTGGACAAGCCAAATCGGTAGGGAATCAGTATAAAGACATGTTTGGGTGTCAATCTGGGTCTTTTCCTTTTAAGTATCTGGGCATACCTATTCACTTCCGCAAATTAAAAAATAGAGAATGGAAGCCCGTGGAAGACCGTTTTGAAGAAAACTTAGGGAATTGGATTGGGAAGTTATTATCTTATGGAGATCGTTTGGTTCTCATTAATGCGGTATTAACAAGTTTACCAATGTTTATGCTCTTTTTTTTGAAATACCAATTAGGGTTAAAAAACGTCTCGACTTTTTTAGATCTCGGTTCTTTTGGCAAAGTGATAATCATAAAAAAGTATTGGCTAACAAAATAGAATATTATATGTCGGCCAAAAGACCAAGGAGGACTTGGGATTGAAGATCTTGGTACTAAGAATATATGTCTTCTTAGTAAATGGATTTTCAAATTAATGCATGAAAAGGGAGTCTGGCAAGAAATTTTAGTGAACAAATATTTTCACTCGAAATCTCTATCACAAGTGACTGTTTAGCCGAGTGATTCTCCTTTTTGGAAAGGACTAATGGGAGTAAAACAGGTTTTTTTAGATAGGGGGCGTTTTCATGTGAATGGGACAAGTACTCGTTTTTGGGAAGATGTTTGGCTTGGAGATACGACTTTAGCACAACAATATAATTTGTTATATAATATTAAGCTATGGAAACAAGTAACTGTGGCAGAGGTCCTATCTTCAAGTCCTATAAACATGTCTTTTATAAGAGCTCCAACATGGAATAAATGGAACTCTTGGTTACATCTGGTATCTAGGTTAATGTAAATTAATTTAACAGAGGAAAAGGATACCTTTATTTGGCAACTTACTAAAAATGGAAAGTTTTCTGTTAAATCTATGTATCTTGATCTAATAAATGGAGACACAAGGTTTCTTAAGAATTATATTTGGAAAATTAGAGTTCCTCTTAAAATCAGAATTTTTATGTGGTTTGTCTACCGCAAGGTGATTCTTACTAAAGATAATTTGAGAAAAAGGAATTGGAAGGAGGATTCAGCTTGTTGTTTTTGTGACAAGGCCGAAAATATACAACACCTGTTTTTTGATTGTACTTTTGCTAAAATCATTTGGCACATTATCCATATTACTTTCACTCTACCTTCACCCACTAATATAAATAATGTTTTGGGGAATTAGCTCACGGGAATCCCAAAGAAGGAAAAAAAACAACATTTGGGTTGGAGCGTGCGCTGTTATCTGGGCAATTTGAAACGTCCGGAATTTTTAACATCAATCAATCAACATCATTCTTGCAGGTTGTTCTTATGGTGTCCCAGTGGATTCGTACGTGGTCACTTCTGCAGCCTATGGAGGACAGACAAGCTATGCATACTGGTTGCGATACTTTGGAGAAGGTTACACTGGGCTTGTTCAGCCGGTGTGGGTGGCGATCTGATCTTAGAATCACCACATGATGGCTCAATGTTTGCTAGTTTGTACTTTCGTTGGCTGTTTTCTTTATCAATCTTTTGTACAACCGTTTGGACTATTTTGTTTAGGCTCTTTTTGAGACCTTCTTAATAATGCAATAAAATATGTGGCCGTATGCATCGCTTCGATGCAGAGGCTGGGGCGTCGCCTCCGTTTCAAAAAAAAAAATATGAACGTAGTTTGATTGATATATTTGATCATGGCGGATAGCCCCAGTGAGTTTTTCTACAATGAATTCTTTGATACATGGTCCGACGTTGAGCGTGGTTTTTTGATCGCTGAGTGCGATTTTTGGATCACTAAAGTGTAACCAGATGGCACTCAAGGTATA
The DNA here is from genome assembly GCA_023614405.1 of Avena insularis. Lineage (NCBI taxonomy): Eukaryota > Viridiplantae > Streptophyta > Magnoliopsida > Poales > Poaceae > Avena > Avena insularis. The sequence continues at coordinate 537,754,397 of CM042684.1, forward strand.
CTCCTATATTCCTATTTTCGTGTTGTTCTTACCATCATATTCTGCTTGGTCAGACCTACACAAATGGAGAATCTACCATCATTTTGACATCCAGACTATCATCATACATTCTGGTCGGAGGCCATCCATTCATCATGTTGAAAATATCTGACAGTTGTTAACAGAATTTTAGCACATGTAAGTTCTAACCTTGTAATTGATATGAACAAAGTGTCGAACCAACAACGAAATAGCCTCTGAGTTTCGAGTTTTATGTCCAGCCCTAGAAGTAGCGGTGATTATATTTGCTCCATCGGCAGACAACTAGTAGATATATGCAATGCAGAGAGTAGTTTCATTATTCCGGCAGGCATTATAGGTCTAAACAATAACTAACTAACAATAGGTGTTTTCCGGCGGTTGGAGCAAGACTATGAGACCACCGACAGTGAACCCCGTGGCCGCGCTGTACGCAGCGCCCTTGAGCCCCTCGCGGACGGCGGCACGAGGCCCCTGATGCAGAACGCGGCGGGGAGTGCGGTCACCTCGACTGGACTGAACACCTCGGATCCAAGCAAGCTGTCACAAAAATTGTCCAAGACTATAACTATGAACCAGACGCATGTAACATAACTGGTATGAACCAACCCTCCTGATCCCATCCACGGTTGGTTGTTGTTGGTGAAAGAAAACATGATTTGTACTTCAAAAAACAACATAATTTGGACATTGCGTTTGCTGCCGTGCATAACACAGTCACGCGTGACATCGACATGTCAGCTACTACTCGATCAAATAAAAAGCACCGGCACGACGAGTGCGTCACACGCGGTACGTATATATATGCTTCACCGGCGCTCAAGGTACATGTGAAGGCCCGGATGGTCGCCTTCTGGCGGCGCGTGGTGGCTCCTGGTCGAGCTGGGTGGTGCTAGACCCTGACCCTGACACACCACCTGAATTTCTTCAGTCCTGTGGTCTTGCACTTGCTCTTGTTCAGGCAGCTGAAGCTTGTATGTTCCAGAAGTTTTGATGGGTTGATTATTAGATTTTGCTTCCCACAATGGGGATTTGCTACATACGCTATTTTTTGCTACATGCGCATGCCCTAAATGTTGCAAAAGTTTTTCTACACATAGCAAATTTTCTGCAAAATTATGTCACATTTCCAAAAATGCTACATACGTAGAATTTTTAGTTACATGGGCATGCTCGAAATGTTGCTGAAGTTTTTTGCTACACATCGCAAGTTTTCGACACATGTTGCAAAATGATATCGCATTTCCGAAAATGCTACATACAGGGAAACTTTTGGTACATAGGTATGCTCGAAATATTGCAAAAGCTTGTTGCTACATGTCGCAAGTGTTCGCCACATGTTGTAAAATGACGTCGCATTATGAAAAATGCTACATACACATGAAAATAATTACGTTCGGAGTTTGTTTGATGCAGAGACATGCTCGAAACGTTGCAAAAATTTTGCTACACATCAATGTCGCATTTTTAGAAATGCTACGCTAGACAAACACAGAAAAATGTTATGTTCATGTTTTTTACAGCAATAGTCGGGGTAGGTCACCCACGTGAGATTGCATAACCGAAAGCGACACTCGCTGCAAATGAAAGCAATGTCTCGTGCAAAAAGAAAGGACTCAGCATCGTGGAGACCGAATAGGACATCCGACGGTTTTTTGCATCTTATTAATATAAATCTTTGCTGATTTGATAATGGTTTCGATTGTACTGAGTACAACTTTTCTTTAGTATGTAGCATACAAGCTCCTTTTATTTTGGATTTTCTCTCTCCGCTGTGTATATGCATCTTGCGGGTTCCCGTCGTTCAATTCAAAAGCTGTCTTTGCTCTTGATTTCAGTTATTTTCTTGAATGTCCGGCGGACATAAATTTTCTCATGCATGTGCTATGCATCTAACAGAACCGTTGGGCCTGGCCTAAATAGCACTATAGTAGTGAGGTACCCATTCATATTCCTGGTATGCCTTCTTTCAGTTTCCAAGTTGCATAATCCTTAAGTGTGCTGAAGAATTTTTTGAATGCCATGGTGGACAGACGCTTTTTATCACACAGTATGTTCTTTACATTTCATAAAGATTGATTTTTGGGTGCTAAACTCTATTTCTGAGATGTGTCGAAGGTAATAGGGGAAAGGATTTTTGTTCAAACTTGGCAGCATGTTAGCTCATGCATATCTTTAGTTGTCAGCCATAGCATGCTGTTTAAATAAATTGGCACAGGAAAATATTACCGTGTAGTAAGTTGTCGGCATCATAATTAGCTTCGACGGTAGGCTGATAGCAGATCGCGATCCTTTGAACTATTATGGCCCAGTGCTACCTTGTCGTCCACCTCCATCTCCCTCAGATAATTAACTATGATTCGTTCCTTGATAATTAGGTATTTTTGTTTTTAATACTCCCTCCGACCCAAATTAATTGACTTGGATTTGTCTAGATTCGAATGTATCTAGACATATTTAAATACTAGATACACCCGAATCTAGGAAAATCCAAGTCAACTATTTTGGGTCGGAGGTAGTAGTAGTAGAGGCAATGGAGGGCAACATGCCTATGATACATAAATTTATACAAATTCATGGAATCTAAGGTTTCGTGCGGCCGGTAAGCCTGGGCGTGCCGCGCGGGCTAAAGGGATGGTGTATCCTCTTATGAGTAGAGGTATAGTAATAAAAAAAGATCAATTGTGTATCAATTATAATATTAGGGAGTCAGGCCACAGTTCTGACAAATCTAAAGAATAAGATTTGCTAGGTTTTATTTCGCACAACACTCCATGCATTAGCGCATTCTTCCATTTCGAAAGAAAACTTGTGCTATTTTAATTTAACAAAACTATAAGCCCACCCAACATAGTATCCAGAGGATTTGGATTGACAACTAATATTTCAGCATGTCGCAGCTCTAAGGTACACCCTCAAACCAGCATTTTGTCATCCATTCATAGTAGTACTATATATTCTGTTTTTTACAGTTTTCTTTAAGCATATTCAGGCCCTGTTTCTCAACTACAAAGAACAGAGGCTGGATTATGCTTATTGCATTCTACATACCTGGGGCGTCCAATAATGTCAGACAATCCAGATCGAGTTTGCTCATTGCATCATCGTCTTAATAGTAAACGGTACTAGGTAGGGTAGTACACAGTGATTATTCAGGCAGTATATATTATACAGGTCAAAAAACTAACACTAGGGGAAGCAACCAAACACTACAGGAAACGCTCAAAGTACCTACGGCGAAACGCTACGCCAACGGCCAAATGTTGGGGCGGTCGGCATAGCAGCAGGGCATGAGCGGGCCAGCAACCAGGCCGTCGGCCCAGCCGTCGGCGTAGGCCTAGGCTGAGGTGGGCCGAAGGCTACCATCGGCGTAGCGTGGGCCCAGCCGGACGGCCGTCACGGCGCAGCGACGACGTCGGCCCTATGCCGACGACATTACCGTCGGCCCAGCGTGTGAACTTACGCCGACGGCCCGGCCGTCGGTATAGTCCTTTTTATTTTTTGCCATAATGAACCAACAAAAATCATAAATAAATCATTATAATTCAGAAAAATGCATATAATATATCAAAAATTGCAGAAAAATAAAATATATCTATGTAAACTCAAATATTACATATTTTCTTAACTGTTTCAAACTATGGAGAAAAGCACCAAAAACACCCGTCTGCGGGCCCGAGAAGGGCTACGCCTAGCTCTCTCCACACGAGGTTCCACCAATGTACTTTTTGGTTTGTTAAGGTATGGTTTGTACGAGGTTCCACCAATATACTTTTTCCCCGGTGTGACCTTCTTCACATGCGTGCGATAACACTTAGTAGAGTCCTAGACGTGCAGGGGTAACAGTCCCGTTGCGGGTATATCGCGGGCTAGAATGTGTTATTAAGGTTCCAACCTTTGTTTTCCATGTAATATGACCTAAACAAAGCTAAACCAACAAGAAAGCACATTGTTGGAACCTCGTACAAAGAAAGCTATAGGGGTAGACCTGCGGGCCCCACTTCCTAGGGTTTCGCTGGAAAAAGACCGCCAGAGCTTCGGAATCCCACTGGAACTTGCATGTGGACCTAGTACATGTGTAAGAGTGTGGTGGAAGGTCCATAGATGCAACGTCTAGTTTCCCGGTGTGACCTACTTCACATACGTACATGCGTTGGTGGCGTGTGTCGATGTCGGCGGAATCCGTCTACAAGCATGTACATGCTCCGTGGGTAGCATGGCCTTTACTCAGTCCATGTCGGCCTCGTCGTCTTGCCTAGTCAGTCTTGAACAACGTCGAAGTGGTTGTAGTCGAGGTAGCATCTATGATTGCGCTTGGCTCGAATTGTTGTGATGATTTTGTAGCAGTTCCGTAGTAAGTGTGAGATGTACGTAAACATGGTCAATGGACTTGGGTCGAGAGGCGCATCAGAGGGTCAATGAAGTTAAGTAGCACGCAATGAAGTTAAGTAGCACACATGCATCAATAGACATTCTCACTTGCTACGAAGATCTACGATTCTAGCATTCGCGTGCACCTCTCTGCCATTAATATTAATATGTGTTGATTTACTTATTTACTATTTGTGCTGCACGGTTTCGTTAAGTTTCATCATGTGCAAATGCTGCGATCAGCTTTCTGTTGGGTGACCCTATCATTTTCTTCACTTCAAACGTTTAATTTTGTTTATTCATGTTTTGTTTTGTTTTGTTTTGTCCTAAACAATTATTATCCATCCACTGTGTTGCTGTTACGTAAGTTATCCCACACATTTTATTGTATCATAATGTTGTTTGTTTAACATTACGTATCGAACAATTCTAGCAGTTGCAGCCCTAGCTCTAGCAGCATTTTAATTATATTTCATTGCAAAAATCCATACACCACATGTAGTTAGCAAATTCTTTATAAATAGCGAGACACAAAAGAGTTAGGAAATATGGTAGGTATATATTCTTATACAACAAAAGTATTGATTCTTTATGAAATTAAGTACTGTTTACAAGGAACTTAGAACCAATTAGATGTCGGGGCTCAGTTTGATGAAGAATAAATATGTCTCGAAGGGGGGCCTCTCTATTTTGAGCCACCAATCTAAATAAGATGAAGTGTTAAGTTATGTGGCCTCGCTATTAGGATGTATGGAAGCCCTCACATTCTTTCAGTCCCTTTGGGAAAGAATAAAATAGTAAATGCACGGTTACTTGTTCTTTTCCTATTGCATATTTAGTTCAGTTTTTCATGCATTTATACTGGGTTTTTATGTATGCTGCCAGGAATTCTTGACACTGATTATAAACTAGATAAATTAAGATCAAGGAATGATTCCTTCGGTAATGTGGTAAGTTTCTATTAGCTATATCCTGGTTAATCTTTTCGAGGAGAGTTACATTCTCTTTTGAACTTATTAATGTATGTTGATATATATGTATGTAAGTTATGCTATTTTCAGTCGTTTGGCTTGTCTGCTCAAATGGGTGGCGATCAATCTGTTAGTCAGCTCACGATGAAATTGAAAGGTGTGAATAATTCTATTGGTTTCTCTCTAAAGTCACATGGTGAGGTTGCGAATCTGGTTGCTAATCCGGTTGCTAATGTTGTTGGTGCCATTGTTGTGTCAAATGATTACACTGTTGTAATTCACTGTCCTATTAATTTTGCAAAAACCATATAGATTACTTTTTTATACTAATATCTTTTACATTTCATAATTCACTCTCTCGACATATGAATTTATCTCATCATTTCATATTTTGTTACCAAATTTATCGCATAACAATGCAACTAATATTAATGTACAAATAATTTATAGAATTTTAACATAGTAAACTGGAAATTCATTTGCACAAAGCTTACCATTGACAATTTTATACATTTTGTTAATTAAACCCTTGAATAAGGAAAATAAATGACTAACAAAAATAAAATAAATATTAAGTTGTGTCACATTAATAATGTTAGAAATATGCCTATGTTGTCTATTTGTAGTATCCTTAAATATCGTAACACATATAACTCCAATGCTAATAGACCTGTCTAGTGTGCGTGATTTTTGATCAACATGAAGAGTTATATGTTATTATTTGCTACTAGCATGTCGCGCATACATTTATATGAACACATAAAAGATGAGTAAGTCATGTTTACTACAAGGAGACACAAAAGAAAACAACTATGTCGTCCAATTATGCCTCAACTTTTGTTATTATACAAAATAGTCCTTTCGTTGTAATGCTTCAGATGAAGATATACAATAGTGTAGTCGTAATTGTATCATTCGCATTGTTTCTAACGCTCCTGGTTAATTACTCTCGTGGATAGAACCACGAGGCACCTCCAATTAAGCTGCTTGGTCTTTGGTTTGCGCTTTGGTTGTTCATGCATGGTGCCAGTGGTGTGTGTCGGCATCGGCACAGTCCGTGTACGAACATTTACATGCGTCGTGGGTAGCATGGCCTTTACTTAGTCCATGCCGGCCTCGCTGTCTTTCCTCATCGGTCTTGAACAACGTCGGAGTGGTTGTAGTCGAGGTAGCATCTATGATTACGCTTGGCTCGAATTGTTGTGATGATTTTGTAGTTGCATAGGAAGTGTGAGAGGTACGTAAACATGGTCAATGGACTTGGGTCAAGAGGCGCATCTGAGGGTCAATGGAGTTAAGTAGAACGCAATGAAGTTAACTAGCATGCATGTATCAATAGACATTCTCACTTACTACGAGATCTACGATTCTAGAATGCTAGATCGCATGCACCTCTCCGCCGTTAATATGTGTTGATTTACTGCTTTATGATTTGTTCTGCACGGTTTCGTTAATTTTCATCGTGTGCAAACGCTTCAAGCAGCTTTCTGTTGGGTGACCCTATCATTTTCTTCACTGCAAACGTTTTATTTTGTTTATTCATGTATGCTTTGTTCTCTCCTAAACGATTATGATCCACACATTGTGTCGTTGTTATGTAAGTTATCCCACACATTTTATTATATCATAATATTGTTTATTTAACAGCAAGTATTGAACAATGCTAGCAGTTACAGACCTAGCTCTAGTGCAACAACAATTAATGCTTTCGACGAAAAATAGCAGCATTTTAATTATATTTCATTGCAAAAATCCATACACCACATGTAATTAGCTAATTCTTTATAAACAGCAAGACACAAAAGAGTTAGGAAGTTATATGGTAGGCATATATGCTTATACAACAAAGAGTATTGATTCTTATAAAATTATATGTAGTGTTCACAAGGAACTTAGAACCAATTACATGCCGTTGCATGAAAAATAAATATGTCTCTAAGGGGGCATCGATATTGTGAACTACCAATCTAAATAAGATAAAGTGTTAAGTTATCTGGCATGGCAGTTACTACTACCCCTCCATCTCAAAATAGATGTCAGAAATTTGATAAAATTTTGATGTATCTATACTAAATAGTGGATAGATACCTCCAAATTGTGAGGAATCTGAGGGATCTTTCTTTAAGACGGTGGGGAGTACAGAAGTAGAATTATAGCAACCAAATTGTCGTGACATCTACTCCCCTTAGATGATTATCCTCAGGATCTACAAATGCAAGAGAATATCCTTAACTAATTTCCATAAATATTTTTGTGAAGTTATTTATTTATTAGTATTTCCATGTCATCCGAGAATGTCAATAATAAATCTTTAATGATAAAATGCTTGGTCCATGTTGCCTTATTTTGAGAAATAGAGGGAGTAGTGTCATGTGCACGTACTATACAATGATCAATCTATGGAAAGGGAAGCACAAAACAACGCATGCAGGAGCTGTATGCATGATTGAAAAGTGACTAATTAAGGCAAATAGGGAGGCTATTTCCTTTTTGAATTATACAATTTTTAAATTAATTTTTTACCTCGAGGTCATGAATACCAAGACCACATTGGTCCTTATGATGGAAAACCACACTCCATTTGGTCAATCGATATTTCGTTTTCTCGCTATCTCCTTGCCAAAAGTATCGTGACCGAAAATGATCAATCTATGCAAGACTCCTTTTGTTAATTGGGAGAAAGAGATCATATATAGTACTTTCCACGTTCAATCGGGTGGTAAAGGGCTAAGACTCGCTCAATTTTTTTTTGTTTTGAGCAGCAATCAATGGCCTCCATGTATAGGTTCCCAAAAATAGTGTGGTGTGGTTTTTTTGATTTTTATTCAAGCATAGTTATTCCTAAGGTGGTACTTTCTTATTTTTGCATGTTGTTCCTACGAAAACAACTGATCCAAAGCTATTCTTGCGTGTCAAGATCTGTGTTTTGCATGGATTTGAGTTGTTTGACCTGCAAAGGTTGTCTGGTCCGACCTTTCTTGTCGTTGTGGGCAGTTGAGTGGGTATTTGGCTATATTTGTCCTCTTGTGTGACATGTTGAGTGGGTCGTGGCCTGATTTTGGGGTGCCTTGTTTACTATGAGTTGCTGGACATGCAACTTTATCATAGGCCTTGTCAAATAAGAAAAACCTATTATTCTGAGAGTTTTCTGAAGAAAATACCACTTTGCTTTATCATAGGCCTTTTCAAAATTAATTTTGAACACCACCCATTCAACGTTTTCTTATGTAGCTCATGTACCATTTCATGCAGAATTACTACACCATCTAAGATCTTTCTTCCTTGCATCTAAGATGTCAATGGAGACCTAGGGTATATTGTCCCTTCTGGATTCATCTGTTGAGAAGTTACTTTCATTAGGGGATCCGAATAGACCTTTGTAGTATTTTGTAATATAGGACTTAAGTTGCTCATGTCCTTCGATCATGCCCTCAGCCTATACAAGAGAGTGAATAAGTTTCTTCCGGTGTCTGCCATTAGGCACACCATGGAAGTATCTAGTATTCGAATATCTTTCAAAAAAAAAATAGCTTTAGATCGTTGACACCATTTGAGTTCCTCTTCACAACCGTGCATTTTTTTGCATTTGTTTGACTTTTAAGCTGAATTTCTTATGTAGATAATGGCCTAACTTCCGCGGAAGCTTCTAATTCACCAATGATGGATGAATGACGAAGCATCTACTTTTTGAGAATCCCAATAGTATGGCGGGCCCATCCAATGATGAACTTGCATGTAGCACTCATTTTGTTGTTCCATCTATGGATTGGATTCCTACCCTTAACCGGGTTTTACCAGACTTTCTTAACCATGTCATGGAAGGCATCGCGGAGCAGCTTGGTCTTTGGCAGTGCCTCCGGGGCCTAGTGGGGTTATTCGGTTGGAAAAGCATACCTTATGGAATCTTGCTTCTACAAGCTCAGTCTTCGGCAATGCCTCCGGGGCTGGCCTGAGCCGGCGAGAATTAGGAGAGTGGCAAGGAGCCAAGCGGGAACAGAGTGGGCATCGGCAGTCGAGATCTAGGCGGCCGGGGAAGGAGGCCGGAGGCGACACTCACCGATGCTAGGTCGTCTTTTTTTTTTGCCCATTCTTTCTTTCTACTAGGGAGTCGAGACAGAGCTGCGCCACTATGGAAGGAAAGGCATTAATCGTTTGATGCTCCTCGCTGGATTTGTTTCGTCGATATAGTAGAGAAAATGATGAACCGAGCCACAAATATAAGGGGTATATCAACTTTTTCCCAGAATTCTGGGTGGGCCATGCCCTACCCCTGTGTACGCCAATGTTCTCAGAACTACCCATACTAACACTAACATTAATCAACTTAGAAGTAATAACAGGAATAGAGAAAGGGAGAAAAGACTTAGATGAAGATTTAATACCATCCGAGTCTAGATTCTTATTTGCCTTAAGCCACATTCCCTTGGACAACGTGTCTTCATCGGTCGCACCCTCAGCATCCACGGCATGTCGAGCACTCCGCCACAAAGGCGTGTCCACCACACCCTTGTCCTGCTGTGACCTGACTAACGATATACAGGTAGATGGTCAAGTAGTACCCCCATTCTCATTAGCATCAGGCCCCATATGGCCATCCACGACCGGTGAAGTAGATGGTGCGCCACGTGTCGAAGCAATGGCCGATAGCCTCAAAATTATGTTTCCGTGCTCATACCGTTATTTCTACCACTCTGAAGTACTACCTCCGTTTCAAAATATAATGTTTTAGTTTTATGAAAGGAGTGTATCTAGACCTTTTTTTAGTATCTAGGTTCACTCCAAACCTAGATAAACCTAGACACTAATAGAGTATAGATACATTTCATTCATAAAGCTAAAACATCTTATATTTTAAAACGGAGGGAGTATTTTTTAGTGAATTGATTGGTTGTTTCCATCTGCCGACGTACGCTAATGGATAGCTTAGTTTGACCTGTAGATTAGAGGTGAAAAGCTGACTGGTGAGACTACTCATCCTATGAGTAGGCCAATCAAGCAGCACAACTTTGCCTCTGAAGACTACAAGCATGAAAGTATGAAACCAAACACCAAGGTTATGTTTCTCTTCCCGTGCTGAAAAAGGCATCGCGGGCAACTAAACGATGTGCACTAGCCTTGGCCCAGCTCGTCATGGCTCATGGCTCCAGTCATGGAGCATGCAAATGTTCCCAAAATCGATCAAAATGCCCTAGGTGCCCATCCAAACGTCCCCCTATAAGTTTCATATATGATAACCCACCTCTTGCGGTTCAATCATCCATGTTAGAGCATATAACGGCTAGGCATATTTGGCAGTTTAAAGTTGTAATCTAGTTCTATCTATATTAGGCTTCTTGTCTACAGTTTTTCTAGTACTATATAAACAGCTAAGTGTAATCACACACAATCAATACTTCCGCGACCCTACGTGGTATCAGAGCGTTTCGTTCCTCTACCTAGGGTTTAGTCACCCACCGCTTCCGCTGTGCCGCCTCGGGAAGATCGTTCTCCGCCATTTGACCGACATTTCTTCTTCTTTCGCCGTTCATAAATCGGATTGCGTCGTCTACAGCCGCATGTCATTATCACACACCTCTACTTCAACTTCGGTGTCGACTCATCTTCGGAAAATCATAGTCAATAATCGTGCCAAGGAGGCTCCGAGCGGCGCCTCAAGGGATGCCTTAACACACTGCGTCGGCTGCTCTGCCTGCACGTTGTAACTATGTCGGCTCGTCTTCACCAACATCTAGTGGGACACATGTCGCCGAGTACACCACTCGTAAAGGGCTGCACCTTCATCATCTGTGATCACCAACATCGCAGATAACCATCTTCACAAACATCACCGCATCATCGCCGCCACTACTGATCGTTGCTAACATCATCGCCAACAAAATCTTCTTCTCCTCCACTAGCGACGCCTCACTCCCACAAGCGGAAAACACTGGTCTGATCCTCGAAATCTACTACCGCTACAATTCAATTGCTCTCAACAACAATCTAGTTGCATCCGGTCTTGGCAACACTGACGTGTGCCTTCATCCCCGGCGCGCTCCTGAGTTTGGCATACTCGGCACGACGTATCGCCTACCTCGACTACTCCGACTCCAGCTACGTCTACCTCGCATAGACAACCGCTAAAACTTCCTTTTACTACCACACTACAACGACTTGTCTCAGGCTCAACAACGACATCGACCACAGCAACATCGACCTCATAAATTTCATCTACTTCATCAATGGCGACTACACCACTAACGGCAGCAGCGATGATGACTATAGTGCCCCACCCCCGATTATATCACTATCAGCATCCTCTCGAGTCCATGCCTTCAGATTATGCTCCAGTTAGACCTTCCACTACACCTTTGTTGTTCGCGTCACTACCGATTCGACTGCCGAAGAGGGGGGAGGGGTGAATATATACTATGTAAACAGTTCAAGGGCTCACAGTATAATCATGCAATATCAATACAATCAATATTTGTGCAATCCTACAATCCAGAAATGACACAATGAGAAAATTGCAATGAAAGAGAGAGAAGTGATTCTTGCGATCATGTGCTTAGGTTGGATATGTGCAGAAAGAGTTGATTCAGCAGGCTGGTGTATTTCTGGCCTTCGCTGCCCCTAACAGTAGTAACCGTGTACTTGGCATTGAGCCCAGCGACATGGTTGTAGAGCTCCTCCGTCTTGGTGTCGATGAGAGCCATGCGAATCGGCCGTTAGCCCCTACTGCGGTGGGTGCAAAGCAATACAAGGGCGATTATTTAATTATTCATCCTTTCTAGACGTACTAGATGCAGCGTATGCTGTTAGATGAGAAGAAAAAAATTGTAGCTTGAGAAGCATGGACCTTGGTGTTGACAAGCCTTTTAGGCTTAACGGTCCACGGGAGGGTGCCGCCACCGATCCTCCTCGCGGCATGTCGAATCGCGGCGGCCATGGCTGCTCTCAAGTCCCTCCTAAGGACCGAACCTCGCTCGCTCGCTGTGTGTATGTATGTCTAGGAGGGGAAGAAGGACAAGGAGGCTCCTTCCTTGGGAAGGAGAAGGAGAAATCGTTTTCTGGTGGCGTACCTTCAAAGATTGGAGGGCGCCGGAAGTGGCTGCCGAGCTAGGGTTCCTTCCTTCCTCGCACGATCCCCTTCCACAACCTTTTTTCTTTTTCACACAATTTTTTTGTTTTTTGTTTTAGGTTCAACCACCTTAATTCATATCGCAACAGCTAGGGGAATACAAAGGTCTGAGGGTGGTCGATCGAGCCATAGTTGGCGACCTGGTGCATCACGCACCACACTTAGAGCTAGTGTATGAGCTTCCTTATTACAACTTCTACCCTCATGAATAAGAGATAACGAAATAAAATCTTCCAGCTCCCGGACCACGTGGGCATAAGAACCCATCATGCCCTCCGAGATGATGTTGATGACCACCTTGCAGTCGCTCCCCACTCAGATCTTCCTGGCGTTGATATCGTATGCAAGAGCGACCACCTCCCTACACGCCATCGCCACCAAAACCTCCGGATCCTGGAATTTCCACCGCAGATGCTCCCAGGAACACGCCAACATCCGATCTCGCCACTACTCTCACTGAGGCACTTCCAGTGTTCTTTCCAACGGCGACATCGACATTGATTTTGATCATCCCCGCGGGGGCGGGATCCAACCGATCACCTATGCCGCACGTGCCCTAGCCACTCTATCCTTCGGTCTTGCATGTGCATGTTCGAGATCGGCCAAGAACCTCTCCACGAACAGATGCATCCAAATGGCTCTGGTACTGCTGCTCATGTATAGCTTTGCGCCGTGCATGACATATAGCCCATAGGGTAACAAAAACCCAAGTCTGATCCCCCAGGGCTAGTGTCTCCATCATGTTGGATAGCTAGATCCTCGCATTTCCTTTGTCAGAACAAGACATGTGTTCCATAACCTCCTCGTCAACCAAGGCCCATACGCACGTCGCCATGGTGCACTCAAGCAGGGCATGATGCCATGAGTCTGCTGCTCCACAGAAGTGGCATTGGTCGTTGTCGGCCATACCCTGTGGTGCTGCACATCGCTTGTGGGCAGCGATTGCATAGCCAATCTCCAGAGAAATACTTTCAATTTGGATGGCACCATTGTTTTCCAGAGCGCCATCCATTGTTTCTCTACTATCCGGCCATTTGAGGACTCCGAGCGGCCCTCTAGGCAGGCCTCCCTCTTCTCCCTAGTCCACACGAGCATCCGATAAGCCGATCGCACTATAAACACACCTCGCCAATCGTAGTGCCACGCCCAAAAGTCGTCATGTCGCCTGTGACTTAGGGGTATATGCAGTATTGTCTCAACATCCATCGGAAGGAGAAAACGCCTCAGCTCAGCCTCCCTCCATGTCGCTGTTGCTGCTCGATGAACGCTGCGACTCTGGCTGTTGGCTCCTCCTCGTTGTCCTGCGATAGGCATGCAAGAGGGCGGAGCATACCATCTCTCGGTAACAATTGGTCATTCCACGGGGTCCCTTTGGTCCCCCGTACCAATTCTCTTCACTAAACCTTGCTTCAATACTTGCAGCCCCGCATGCAATGCACGCCACACTAGAGATGTTGCTGCGCCCAAGTCTACGCTCAGCAAGTTTGTGTCCCTAAAATAAATCTCCTTCAGAACTCTAGAGCTTAAAGCATCTGGGTTCTACAATATCCTCCAACACTGACGTGCCAATAAAGATAAGTTGAAAAGCTCTATATCACGGAAGTCTAGGCCTCCCATCTGCTTCGGCTTGCACATGTCTCGCCATGATACCCAACATGTCTGCCGTTCTCCTTCACGAGTCCCCCACCAGAATTTTCTCAACATTGTGTTAATCTGTTCGCACAATCCTCTTGGTAACAAGAAACGGGCCATGAAAAAAATCGGAATCGCCTAGGCTACCGATTTTATCAAGATATCCTTCCCTCCTGAGGAAAGTAGTCTCTCCATCCACCTTGGATGAATTTCCAAATTCCTTGATGTATTAGAAGGCACCATTGCGAGACCTTTCCACCTCGGATGGCATTTCCAAATATTCTGCATTCAGGGACTCGTCATGGACATCAAGGACATATTTAGTGTTGTCCTTTCCTGCACTCGGACACTTGTTGCTAAAATAAATAGAAGATTTGTCTCGATTGATCCTCTGGCCAGCAGAGACTGGACTCTCCCTGCACTCTGCACATCCGCCGTTTTCACACAAATATAAGAGGCACATTGACGGATTTCTGGAATCCCCTAACTCATCAAAGCCCAGCCCCATACACGCGAGCCGAACACCCATCATGAGCCTGAGCCTAGACTAAAACACACATGATAGATACAAACAAAACTGGACGTGTTGTAATTATCATCTGAGCAAAACCCTTGTGCACACATGCATGAGCGTTGAGCGGTAAGTGCACCACAAAAGCATCTCATACATGGTGTTGTGTTGTCCTATTAAAAAAGACAATGAAACTATGAGGCGGTAACTAACAGCAGGTGCTGCTTTCGGGCGGTTGGAGCAAGACGACTATGAGGCCGCCGACGGTGAAGCCCGGCCGTCAGCGCGCAGGAGAGTCGCTTAGCATCGTCTTGGCGTTTCAGGAATGGAAGCAGAAAAGACAAAACTGGATTTGCGTGATTTGTGTCAAGTGCTGCCGTGTTACTCGCAAAAATAGGTAGACTTCCGTCCGGTACAGTCGCGTGTTTATCTTCCTTTAAACCTAAAACCTACCAGATTTGTTTCTGATCTAACTAATCATGATTTGGGGGCCTTAATTTTTTGGGGGCCCTGTTCCGTCGCTCATGTCGCTCACCCTTATCGACGGGGCTGAATAATGCAGACTGTAGGTGATATATTTTTCAAAAAACTCGTCGAGCTTCCTCACACGCTTTTAGGGAGTAATAATATACGTATGTAGTACCCCGTATACAGAACAGTTTTGAAATCTCTGAACAAACAAGGTTTTCAAAGAAACCGTTTCTGAACATGACAGAAAAAACCTGAATATTTAGAATATGCAAGACTCTTTGGGATGAAGACGGACCGTAGTAGGCTGGACTAAAATGCTGCTCGTTAAGACTGAATAACTCGTTAAGCTGATGGTTGCTCGTTAAGAAAATAATGGTGGCTGTGTGCATCAATTGATTGTAATACTTTGAATTTTGTTTGAAACGTTGCAATAAATTAGGCTGTGTGCATCAATTGATGCAGAGGCCGGGGCTTCGCTCCCCATTTCAAAAAAAATAAAAAAATAATGGTGGCTAAGCATACATAAATCTATTATTTGTCATGGTAGGCAATGCATATATACATGTGTATCATCAGTGTGCTGCTGTCCGAAGAATCAGGATTAGGTGTTTATTTTACGTGGGCGTAACGAGCAAAACTCATTGCTTGGCTATGTTTGTTAATAAAACGAGCCAACAAGTTAAACGAGTGCCGGTTAAACTCCACCGCCGAGTTTCGAGCTTTATGTCTAGACCACTTAACTGTAAAGATTACAGTAGGGAGTAGACGGTGAAACCAAACTCTTAACTGTAAAGATTGCAGTAGGAAGTACACAGGTGATTAGACTTACAGCAGATAGCCTAATCGCTAGCTTGCTTGATGTAGAATAATGCAGCAGATAGTACTTTCATTATTCAGCTTGGAGGAGCTGCGCAGGACACCCTTGAGCAAGTAGAAGGCGGAGCCCCCGGCGGCGGCAACAATGAAGAACTCGCGCCCGGTCTGGACGACGCCCCGTAATAAAGTCATCGCCTTGGATGGATCGACGGAGTGGCACTGTGTCGTGGCTGATCTAAGCTAGCTAGGGTTACGATTAATGGACGGTTCAAAACCTGGGGCGTGTATTTGTATTGGCACGTGAACAGATCAGATCGATCCGGGGAGTATTACAAACAGAAACCTGATTCGTTTGAGTTACTCCAAATTCGTTTGGGTATTGCAAATTAAATCATTTTAATTTAATGAAAATCGTTCGCCATCTCAACGACATGTGGCTAAGGATGTAAATGGCGCGTCCGCTCGACAATGTGGTTGTTGCCGCTTTGGGAGCATCTCACTTTATTGGATTTTGCGGCAACCGTTTAAGAATTCTGGCGAATTTATGTGGTTAAATGGCGCCGCCATGCCGCTTCTCGCTCGTTTGGAGCGTGCTCATTGTACTAGCTGCCATATGCTCTTTATGCTCCGCAGGGATTCTTGTTGGAATAGAGCCGATGAACTTGCAGGTGTAGTAACTAATGGGCAATTGCACACACGCGCCATCTTCGGTGACCTCTCGATGATACTTATTAGGGTTGTACTACCTCTGTTCGGTACTCCCTCCGTTCTAAAATATAAGATGTTTTAGATTTATGGAAAGAATGTATCTAGGCCCCTTTTAGTGCGTAGGTTCATTTAGATTTGGAGTGAACCTACACACTAAAAGTGGTCTAGATACACTCCTTTCACAAACCTAAAACATCTTATATTTTGGAACGGAGGGAGTATTATTAGTCCTAAGGGCCAAGTTGCTAATACCAAGACACTCTATTGCTCTCTCTCATTATTCTTTGTATGCACCAATAGTCTTACATGTATGAGAGAAGTTAGAGGAAAGAGAACATACATTGGACGGGAGAGACTAATAAATAAGATAACTGTTATAATCTCAAACAATATAAAAAACTCTCCGGACCTATAATCCCAAACAGAGTATTAGTCTAGCTAGTACGTCTATACATATATGTGTCATGTATGTACTCATGTAATTGATCTACATATATGTAGAAGTGTCGAGGCCTCTCTCCTCCCCGGCCGACCTCCCCCTCTTGAACCTCTCGCCCACCGTCGCCGCCTGGGGCGTTGTTGGGCAAAGATCTGGCGGCGTGGCGGTGGCGGCAGCGACCCTGGCCGCGATCTGGCGTGGCGGCGGCGGCATCCACGCCCGCGCTGGTTCGGCGGTGGCGTCGTGGATGGCGGCGGCTGGGGGTCCTTGACCCAGATGGCTGCATGCGGCGGCAGGAATCCGTGCCTACGGGCCGAGATCTATTCCGTTCGTCGCCGACGCCCGCGCCCAGGATCTCCGGGTCATGCTCGCGATGCTAAGGCGATTGGGGCTACTACCCCTGGCATGGTGGTGGTGACTTCCTTCTCCGTCGGAGTGGTCTGCCTGGCGATCTTGCCGCTATGCGGCGGATCCTGCTAGTTTCCGGCGGGTAGCTTGGGGGCTACTGGCTCGGTTGCAACAAAGGGGGTGGTCCTCGGATCTCTCTCGCACCAAGACGAAGATCTACTTGATGCGTGTCTCTATTGATCTGGCCGGAGTGTCTGGTTTCGGAAGGCTTCGCCGACGAACTCCCATGGGCGCATATGCCTGGAGTTTGCTGGATCTGAAAGAATTCGGTCATGCGTACCTGTGTTTTTTGCTGGCCGTTTGGTTTCAGTGGGAGCGTGGTGAAGCTTTGCTACCTGCTACCATCATGCGACATGTCTTTGATGATACACATGGTGAAGGCAGATGCGGAGAATGTCATGAAGGCAGAGACGTGTGGGCGAGCTATGGTGGATTGAGTCTTCTTCGAGGCATCGTCGTGGATCCCCTTCACCACCCTTGCTTGTGTTTGGCTTGTTCACGTGGTTGGTGTTGTCCTTTGTCTCGTCTTTACTACTAGGAAAACAGCTATAGGTAATCCATACATCTATGGCGCACATGGTTAGTAATGTCCCACGTGTAAAATAGCCGTGGCGCATGGCTACCAAGTGCCCTGTGGCAAAGTCGCGTACCCGTGGCCCACATGACATAGGTGCGCCTCCTCCGACACCTCCTCCGGCCGCCACCTCTGACCACACCTTCTCCGACCGCACCTCCGACCACCTCCTCCGGCCGCCACCTCCTCCTACCGCATCGATGCCGGCGAGGACTAGCGCGGCCACGACCTCCCGCACCTCCCTGCGATGTATGAAAATGTATGGATTACGTAGTATAAATATTAATATTTTTTTCTAAAAACTTGGTAAAACTTTAGTTGGTTTGACTTTTGAGAAAAGGTATATGCCTTAACCCTTAGGACGGAGGTAGTATCAATTAAAAGACAAATCTTTTGCCTCTGTTAAAAAAAACTCTACTAGCTAAAATGGGAAGCAGAACTCAGGGACAAACACGAATCGACGGTTAACGCATCACGTCTCTAGCTGCATGCTGAATTTTTGTGATGTCACGATGACCGAAACTAGGTATGCTTGGTGATAGTCACATATACTATAACCGTAGCTACGTATACCAGGTAACATACAGTGTGCCCACCTTGCTCGCTCACTCACGCCCGGCAGCTGTGGAGGTTCTGCTGCGCAACTTCTAGCCCAGCCATCCGTCGGCCAGCCGCTAGCTACTCTCTGCATTTTTGTTGTTTGTATGTAAAGCGATGTAATTAACCACCCGCGCCGCTGGACTACGTGGATTTAGCCGTTTTAGCCACTTAAGTGCAATGGCTGGCCGCGACGGCCACAAACGTGTTTTTTCACGGGCGGCATATGTGGGTTTGGCGGTTGCCGCTGCCACTTACATCCTGACATGTGGCCGACATACTTCAGCACCAAGTCATGTGGCGCCTACCTTGCTTCGGCTAGTCTCGTGTAGGGGTAGGGGTAGGGTCGGGTACGTGGATCTAGCTAAGTAGAACTGTAGCTCGATGTGTCGACGAACCTAGACTGATCAATCAAGATGTTTTTAATTTCATATTTTCTGCGCAAATAATTCTTCGGTAGTATGATTTTCCGCTCTCTATTATGCACACGTTGTTTCTCGCATTGGAAACGTGATCTGCAAAACATGCCTAGATTTTTTTACAACAAAGGACCCTACAACTATTTCTAGAAATACGATTAGGCCCTTCAGTACCATTGGCAGAGAGCATCTCGTCACGGTCGCACTCGCCGTCTTCGGGGAATGTACCACTTGGTGACGACAAGGTGATGAACGCTGCAACAGATCTGCCCTGGAGGAAGAGGCAGATATGACGCCAGCATGTCTGCAACGCCAGAGCTCGTAGTGGCCACCCTTTAGCCATGAAATTCAGCAGCAGGACGGTTATCCGAGCCTGTCGATGAATTGTTGCTGATGATAAACTTCATAAGTTCTCCTTGAACATAGCTTCGATGCTTTCCTGCTGTCGCCACCGAGCAGTAGTCGCCGGCAGATCAACTCTCGCTATCGTCTCTCGTCGCCACCACGGCCGGCCAGAGAGAAGGGAAGCAGTAGCTACAACTTTTGCAGAGCAGCACGGCCTTGAGCCTTATTGTTGGGGTAGTTAGAGGTGCCGCGCACCGCCGCATCTGGCTCCTACCATCAGAGAGGAAAGTAGCCCGAAGTAAATACATGTTGAACTTTGGTACATTAGAAAATAGACTTGATTTCTTATGAAGCATGTGCTTACTATTATTCATTTCATTAACTAAATACCTCTGTTATTTTCTCTTGGTAACCTTGTAGTTTCAGTATTGAAGCGTTTTACGTCAGCCCATCTACATCTTGAAGCATGACATGTGCCCAAGGAGGTTTGTGACATTTGGATTGAGCTGGCCACCTATTTGGGCTTGTTTGGGGGTTAATATGCTTGTCAAAAACATGGATGTTTGTGTTAGTGTCTTGGTGATGTCTCGTTTTAGTTTCAAATTCTAGACCGTTTCTGAGCAATAAGAAAAGACAGGAGAGATCTCTGTTTCTTGGATTGGTTCTCTGCTGTTCCTCTGACTTTTCTGTCCTCCGTGACGGCAAAATTAATGGCCAATAGCCTCAAACTTATGGTCCCATGCTGATACCGTTATTTCTACTACTCTATGATGAAGTATTTTTTTTGCGAATTGATTGGTCTCCATTTGCCAAATGTACGCTAACGGACAGCTTAGTTTGACATGTAGATTAGAGGTGAAGAGGTGATTGGTGAGAGACTAATCATCCCAAGGCATCTGTAGAGTCTTTGCCTTTGAAGACTACAAGCATGGAACCAAACACCAAGGTTGTGCTCAACTATCATGCTCTAGCCAGCTTGGCCCAGCTCGTCATGCATGCTTCTTCATGCAAATATGCCTCAAAAAGATGAAGCGGCCGGCCCTTGAAGTCAACCAGCTAGCTAGCTAGCACTGATATGATACCCCTCGATAATACTTTCTTCCATATAGTAATAATAAGATTCATAATCATCCAGAAGAAGGCGATGACACAACTAATGAGCGAGAAAATTAATTACAATGTTGGTGTCGTCACAGGTTGGCCGTGGATCTTCTGCTAGCTTATGGATGGATTATTTCTGTCGGTTTAAGTACCAGTGACACAAGGCATCTGTAGTCACACCGGCAATGAAAAACGCTGCCGCCTGTTGGATGTAATCATTAATGCGCGCTGATCGCCGGCACGAGCGCCTACACAGAGCGAGACGGCGGGCGGGCGGCGTTAAAATTAAAGCAAAGCATATAAAGCAGAGAGAGAGATGTGGAGAGAATTGATTGTTGCGATGATACCATACCAGAGGGGTTCATCGGGCCTAGGTTTGATATGTTCAGAGAGTTCATTGAGCAGGCTGGTGTGTTTTCGCGCTTCGCTGCCCCTAATTGTGTACTTGGCTTTGAACCCAGCGACATGATTGTAGAGGTTCTCCATCTTGGTGTCGATGAGAGCCATGCGAACTGCTGCATCCACCTTCTGCTCGACCGTTAGCCCCTTCTGCGCTGGCTGCTGCTGCTGCAAACCAATACAAGGGCAGGCGATTATTTTAATTTCTCTTCATCCTTTCTTCTACACTAGCTAGATGCAGCGTATGTTAGCATCGATTGAGTTTGGATTTGGACGGAAAGCAATTTCGCAAGCAGTAGCACTAGTACCTTGGTGGCGTTGACAAGCCTTTTAGGCTCAACGATCCTCCTCGCCGCATGTCGAATCGCGGCGGCCGCCATGGCTGCAGATCTCGAACCTCGCTCGCCCTGTGCTGTGTATGTCTAGGAGGGAACAAGGACAAGGAGGATCAGTTGGGGAGGAGAAGGAGAAATCGATTTCTGGTGACGTACGTACCTTCAAAGATAAAGATTGGAGGATGTGGCTGGCTGGGGAGCTAGGGTTCCTTCCTCGCACGGCACGATCCCCTCCCCTTCCACAACTTTTTTTTTAATCTTTTTCGTTTTCAGACAGATATAAGGGCCGCACAGACGATCGACCAACCCACACAACATGGAATCCGGCCGCCAACTCATCAAGCCCAGCCCATACACACGAGCCAACTTAATCGGGCGCTTTATGGCAAAGCCCATTTACCATACTCCTACTCCTGCTTACCTGGGTCTGGGTGTGTCATATTTTATTATGAGAACAAAAAAAGTCAACTGCCTTTCTTGACGGCTTTTTCTGAACGGGACGAGGCCCGAAGGCCCTATAAGCTATATTCATCAGCAGTCCAATTTACAAAGAGGACCCTAACAAATACAGAGAAAGTAAAGCAGCCCCTGACTACTACAAGAAAGCCCAATAGAAAACTGAAAAAGTGATCAAGTCCTTCGTTGCCGCATCTTAGACAAGATCTCGAAGCATGGCCACCCTCGACAACTACTTCGTGAGCGTGGGGTGCCTCCTTCAGATATATGATCATCCGCATCAGCTCGTCGGCCCGGAGGAAGAAGATATTGTGGTGCCAGCCAAACACCACTGTGTCGAGTGGCGTCTGCTAGACAAAAATCACGTCATGAACCTTGACTTTCGTGGATAAAATCCGTAGCCGAGCTTCTTGCATCATCCAGAGAGCTCACGCCTCCACCTCCCACCTCCATGCCGCCAAAACAGAGAAGACAGAGGAGGAGCAATAACCCTTACATTGAACTCCAACCACCATATTTTACCGCATCGCTTCTCCTCACCGCCACGGTTGTCCAGGAGAAACTTCGCATAGCACCCCATGCCGCTTCACCTCTCACCCCACACCCTATCATAGTATTGTCAACGACTACGCTAGGAGGGGGTCCTCATAGAGACTTTGGAGATGTGGGGACGAAAACGGCTAGTGTTACATGGAAAAGTAGGCCATCTTATGAAGGTGTGAGGACCTAGGGTTACATGAAAAATTCCTAGCTGGACGGGTTATAGAGTCCTACGCTAATACAACTAGTCTTCGTGTCTTGCACTCCAAGGCATCGAATTCCTCTATGTCAGTATCCGAAGCCTTCGCTTAACCGTCTTGTGCTTCCCCTTCAAGATTCCTCCAACTAGGTTGTCCGACAGGCCATAGGCCTTGCCACCATCTGTGGGCCACCCAGGTTAGTCGGAATAAAGCTATGTTGTGTGGTGTTACTAGTTATGCATATCCTCAATAGTAACCCTCGAAGAACTTTAAGATCCATGCTGGCTTCATATGATGGTATCGAGCGCTCCCCCTAGAACGATCTTGACTAGTCAGCGACAACAAGCTTACCATAACATTTATCCGCCTTTGAGTTGTAAGACGGACATCTTCATCCACTCGACTAAAACAATTGACTTAGAGCAACTCCAACAGCCGCAGTAAAACTCGGCACTATAAAAGTGTTGTGCAGCACGCGTGATCCAGTTTTAGCGCGCGCACGGTGTGTCTTCTCTGGCGGACACGCGAAAACAGAGCACAAAATAGCCCCAGCAGGCGCGCGAAAATACAGCGCGCGGGCACCGGCGCAAACATGTTTCACAATGAACTATATGATCAAGAAGATCAAACAAACCCAAATAAATTCAACAAAAAATTGTCTAGTTATTATTACAACACAACCAAATGGTACATGAATAGTATAACAAATATAGGAATTGTTCACCAACAAATACAACAAGTTTTTTATCAACACTACAATAAATTGTGCGGCCGGCGGCGAAAAAGCATGCGCCAAGTAGCTTCCCGACATACAAAACGTAGTTCCCGGGTGCATGTGTCCCCCTTCACAGGCTTGCGCTGTAACCTAAAAGTGAGGGTTCTGGACTCGTCTAAGGGGGAAGTCCCCGTTCCGGTAAAACCGGGTAGGATATTGTCACTCCCCTTGTGACCCAACATGGTTTTACATCATCCTATGACCTAAACAAACACAAAACAAGAGAGAGCTACACCGGGCTACCCCTGTCAGAAGAAAGTCTAGGGGGTAGACGATCCGAGGCCCACGGGTCAGGGTTCCGCAGGGAACCGCGCTCCGGGGCATCGGAACACCTCAAGGACTTGCATGTGGCCCTAGCACATGCATGAAAGTGTGGTGCTATGTTGAAACATACAAAACCTAGTCCTCGAGGATATTGTCACTCCCCTTGTGACCCAACATGGTTTTACATCATCCTATGACCTAGACAAACACAAACAAGAGAGAGCTACACCGGGCTACCTCTGTCAGAAGAAAGTCTAGGGGGGTAGATGATCCGAGGCCCACGGGTCAGGGTTCCGTAGGGAACCGCGCTCCGGGGCATCGGAACACCTCAAGGACTTGCATGTGGCCCTAGAACATGCATGAAAGTGTGGTGCTATGTTGAAACATACAAAACCTAGTCCCCGGGTGCATGTGTCCCCCTTCGTAGGCATGCGCTTTAACCTAAAAGCGAGGGTTCTGGACTCGTCTAAGGGGGAAAGTCCCTGTTCCGGTAAAACCGGGTGGGATATTGTCACTCCCTTTGTGACCCAACATGGTTTTACATCATCCTATGACCTAGACAAACATAAAACAAGAGAAAGCTACACCAGACTACCCCTGTCAGAAGAAAGACTAGGCAGACGATCTGAGGCCCATGGGTCAGGGTTCCACAAGGAACCGTGCTCCGGGGCATCGGAACACCTCAAGGACTTGCATGTGGCCCTAGAACATGCATGAAAGTGTGGTGCTATGTTGAAACATACAAAACCTAGTCCCCGGGTGCATGTGTCCCCCTTCGCAGGCATGCGATGTAACCTAAAAGCAAGGGTTCTGGACTCGTCTAAGGGGGAAAGTCCCTGTTCCGGTAAAACCGGGTAGGATATTGTCACTCCCCTTATGATCCGACATGGCTTTACATCATCCTATGACCTAGACAAACACAAAACAAGAGAGGGCTACATTGGGCTACCCCTGTCAGAAGAAAGTCTAGGGGTAGACGGTCCGAGGCCTACGGGTCAGGGTTCCGTAGGGAACCGCGCTCCGGGGTATCGGAACACCTCAAGGACTTGCATCTGGCCCTAGAACATGCATGAAAGTGTGGTGCTATGTTGAAACATACAAAACCTAGTCCCCGGGTGCATGTGTCCCCGTTTGCAGGCATGCGCTGTAACCTAAAAGCGAGGGTTCTAGACTCATCTAAGGGGGAAAGTCCCCGTTCCGGTAAAACCGGGTAGGATATTGTCACTCCCCTTGTGACCAAACATGGTTTTACATCATCCTATGACCTAAACAAACACAAAACAAGAGAGAGCTACACCGGGCTACCCCTGTCAGAAGAAAGTCTAGGGGGTAGACGATCCGAGGCCCACGGATCAGGGTTCCGCAGGGAACCACGCTCCGGGGCATCGGACACCTGAAGGACTTGCATGTGGCCCTAGCACATGCATGAAAGTGTGGTGATATATTGAAACATACGAAGCCTAGTCCCCGGGTGCATGTGTCCCTCTTCGCAGGCATGCACATCGAAATGCGGGTGTATATATAGACGGTGATCGAGAGAAACATTTATTTAATCAGATCCATCCTAATTAAATAAAATTAATTTAATTAATAATATAAGTAACTTAAACCAATAAATTAATAGAAACGGTAGAAGAAAATAGAGAAAAAAACTCACGGCAAAGCCTGCTTTGCCGTTGTTGTGTGTATCTCCTTAGGACGCACGACAAAGACAGATCTGCTGTGTACCTACGCACGGCAAAGAAAAGAGAGAGGACAAGAAAATCATTCCATAGCTACACGTACCGACAACCTTAACTTACCGCACTAGCATAGCCCACTCGTTGCCAACCTTGAGACCAAAGTTCGAATCCTAAAAGGCCAGTTTGGGCCAATCTTTTTAACTAAATCTATTATTTGCCGTGTTCCGCGGCAAAGCTCATGGCAAAGAGCCATTTTCCTTTTATTTTTTCTCTTTTCAATTGTATTTATTTTAATACTAAATTTAGTGTAAAAAAAACAACTCACGACAAAGAATGAGCGCATGGCAAAGCTGCACCGTTAGTCCCTCCATCGCCTCCTTCGTCAACAGCGGAGTGGTGGGCCCTTCTGCAGGGGAATATTCGCACGGAGGGGGGCGAATATGCCGCGCTGCCGTGTGACCTTCCTTTGCCGTGCCTTTTTTTTGCCTTTGCCGATCGTGCTTTGTCTGCCGTGTGTTTCTTCTGGTTTTTGCCGTGTGTCTTTTCGTTGCCGTGAGTAGATTTTCTCTGTGCCGTGTGACGTTTCGTTGCCGTGGGTCCTTCTGGTACGCTCACGGCAAAGGTTTGTTTGCCGTGTGGCGGCTCACGGCAAAGTTGAACAACATGGCAGCGAGCTTTTTCCCCGTAGTAATAGGGACGTTTAACTTAAGATAAACCTATAACTTATTTGGAAACGGAAGGTAAAGTGCACTCTTTGATTTGATATACATGTGCATGAGTAAAACCCTACCCCCCCTGTTTCAAAGCAATTGTTTTAATTTTTTTGAATAGTTTTTTTCCTGGTTCAAGCATGAATCAGGATAGAAAAAATCAATCCAATGACACAGTAAGCTTCGAAACATGGCCAACCAATGAAACAGTAAGCTTCATGATGTCGTGTATAACCTGAGTTTCTTCTATTATAGACCGTTTCTTAAGAAAAAAGTTAATCAAAACAATATCATATGTAGAATTAAGAGTGTATATTTACAGAACATAGAATGAACTACACACATTGATTCTTTTTTCATCGTTTCCTTTGCTGAACATGTATAAAACCTGGTTGGAAGTATCAAATTATGGAAACGATAATTGCACAATAAATGTAGGTGAGATATAGCCTAATTTGGCAATTTTCTTTCTTAAAATTATCAAGTGGAGAATGCACTCTACTGAATCTACGCCACTATGTGAGGTGATATTCATTGTAACGAAGGAAATATAAGGCAATAATTGTTCGCAAAATATATAAATATTTTGACGGATATATCTAGATCCAATTTTATTAGACGTCGGGCATGCAACTAGTATATATTATTACAGCCAATAGTAATCGATCATGAGCTATAGCTGTCGGCGTGAAGCAGAAGCATCAACTGAGTGGGTAGACGCAACGCATGTAGGTGAGGCGGAGGTCACAATCCGGCTTCCACCACTGGCGAAGGCCGTGCGGGTCCATCCCGTCGTTCCAGTTGGACCAGAGACTCGCCGATGGTAGCAGTTGGGGCCGCAACTTCTTGAAGAAGAGTATATCACGGTATGACGTTCTGGCGGCCGTGCTGGCGAAGCGAGGGTGATTCGCCGCCACCTCCTGCCGCTCGACGAAGTAATCCCTAAACCCCTGGCAGATCCAGTCAGCCGGATTGACGTAAAGCTCCGGCACCCACGGGCCAAGCTGCTCGAACATCTTCTTGGTTCGCTTGCGGTGCCATGGCAGAATGTTTGCGAGCGCGAACTTCACCGCGTAGCTCGCGGTGTAGAGCCGGGTCTTGTTTTCCTCTGAGAGGACGCCGTTGATCACCGGCGCCGGCGAGATATGCGGCGGGTTGAAGAGGAAGGTGGGGATTTCCAGCGCCAGCGACGCGCCGAGGGAGTGGCCGACGAGCCAGACGGAGCCGCTGCTGAGGCCGCGGATGAGGTTGTCGACATGCGAATGCGTTTCCTTGAATCGCGCGTACTGGGCCTGTGCGTTAAACAACAACAAGATGTTCTGCACCAGATCTTTCAGGGCATTGGCATGGAAGAGCATGGTGCCTCGGAAGGCAACAACGTATTTTGGGGCAAACGGCCCCCGGCCACATGGTTCCATCAGCTCGAACACCGCACCATATGTGAGAGGTTCGCCATCGTATGCATCTGTGTCGGTGAAAAAGTATGAATTCGTCTTGAAACCGAAACTTTCCGACCATCACGTAAGTAGCTTTGACAAGGCAGGCAGCGATGCACCGGCGGTGTTCCTCATTGTTCCTATCATGTTCACATGCATGCATGATTTGATCAGCATCGATTAGCTAGACAAATTTTCACCATGGATTGGTATTTTTTTTTTAAACGTGCAAAGGATGCAAAAAATAACTAGATATATGTTTCTCCATCAATGAACACATGATTCCACACCAGAGAATGGAACATACCAATCAATAACGCCCGACATCATATGCTTTGGGCCGCAGACTTCAAACTTGTCCTCATCACTTGTCCCTTGACCCATTAATTGACCCCGGCCTAGATAAAATGTAATCAGGTCAGTTCAAGGGTGTAAACGCACCTGTTGGATATAAATGTATTGTCTAGTTTCTTTTATTCATCGGATCGGTCTTTTGTTAAAGTTAGCTACTTCATAAAACCTTCATCATCCACCAGTTTCATTCGTTATACTCGATCTAGGGGAAAAAAAAGTTCTAAAAAGGACCATCGATGATTTAATCTAGCAAAGACTAGTTTAAATGAAAGGTTGAGATTTAATCTAACAAATAAGTCACAAATTAACGAAAAATGATGAATGCCTAAGATTAGTTTAACTAATAAATTAGGAAATATCTATGCTGTCGAAGTAATTAATTTGGAAAGAACTTGATATACTCCATTAACTAATAAGTCAGACGGTTACGGATTACAAAATTTGACCAAATATAGAGAACAAAAATATGATTATCCACACCATTAAGTAATATATGCTACAAACTGGATTTTATGGTTGCATATCGATGTTCTTTTCGGAACGTAGATATTTATAATTTTGTCCACAAATTAGGTCAAACATAGAAGATGTTGACCTATGAATAAAATCATACGCTGAAGTATTTTTTTTTACCTTTGCCTTCCTCCTTGTTAACCAAGAAAACTTTCCTTCTTCCTTTGGTATGATTTTGGTTCCTTTGTTCTCTTAGTTGAGCTGCTTTAAGAAAATAGTAGATATATCAGAAGGGCGATAGTCGTACTCCTACTTAGAGAGGGTACCGAAAGAATAATCAGAAGTTTGACAGAACATCATCTTGCCATACTATGCGGTGTAGCATAGCAAAGTTTAATGCAAAAAGGAATAAACTGGATTTGATTCCTCATTCAGATGGTAATCTACCAGCTGCTAGCCAAAAGCTTGATATCACAGATACCATCTGAATCTTTATTTTTGAAGCCGCATCTGAACCTGAATCTTTATTGCAGCTGAAACTAGCTCAAAAAGTAAAATTGATCCAGAAACAACAGCTCAAACAAACTAAGATGCAACCCCACAACTTACCTGAAATTGGCGACTCATCTAAGGCCTCAGTTGCAGCGGTGGGAAATCGCCTTACGGTCGCGTAGGAAGAGATAGAGGATGAGAGAAAGAGAGGGAGAGGGGTTACTTATTTATATGAAAACTTTTTTCGACGGAATTATAACCTAATAATAATAAGAAAACTAATACTATCATTATCGTTTTACGTGCGCACACGGCCGATGGGTCGCCACATTGACTCTTTCTTGGAGTTTCTTGTTCAATTCCACGCTCAGCAGAGAAGAGAAAGGGACGGGGTTGTTTTGGCCCTTTGGAAAGACATGTTGACCTAAGGCAGCTGCTTCGTCGCACAAGGCAAGCAAGTGGACTGCTGATTTCCAATCATCTGGTGGTGCGTCGCTGTTGACCTAGTGGTGTCCTAATTATATTATTGACCTAAATTATTCTCAGAAAACAAATCACAGCGCCAAAAAATATGCAAATTAGAGACTAGTTCAATCATTACGTGATCAAAGAGATGAGTTTTTCTAAGCAGGAGTAGGCACCTATATGGGGTCACGCCAAGGAAGAGACAAGGCCACGAGGCGTTTATGAACAAGGATTGTCCCCGGTTTGAGATCCCGGTCCATTTCGAGGGGCGCCTACAAGCAAGTGGCGCATTGACCTGGAGCAGCAATGAGGGCAGCATGGAACTAATCGTACTCTATCACAGCTAGACTAGTCATCTCTGTACATTCACGTTATGTCTTAATATAGACGTACGCTGTTACGTATGCAACTCGACCTCATCTCATGGCGCCATGACGGAGGAGCAAATTTTCCGAGTGTTCCCTAACACTAGTGGAAAACAGGGCTTCCGTCCCGGTTCGTAACCGCTTTTTAGTCCCGGTTGCGCAACCGGAACTAGAGCCCCCACCCCCTTTAGTCCCGGTTGGTAAACTACACGTGGCTGCGGGGGAGAGAGGGGATGGAGGAAGATCTCTGCTGCGCAAAGTTTTGGGGGATTCGGCTGTCGTGACAACAAATGGCGGTGCGGCAGTAGGTTCTGCCGCATTAGAGTTTTGGACGGATTTCTGTCGCGGCAGGAGGGAGAGGTTTGACATAAGTAACGTGCTGAGAGATGATATATATATATAGCTCCACTATTCAAGAACCGGTTTCTGAATAACTATTCAGGAATACCATGTTTCCTTTCACGCGAACAACAAGAACCTCTTGTTAACTTCCACACGAACACGAGTTAACTTCGTTTTCTTTCGAAGTTAACTTTCAGTCTGTAGCAGTAATAATGAATGTTAACTTATGTTTGTGCAAATTAACTTTCGCAAACTTCTTAACACCCCCCTGTGTGTACAGTTAACTTCCACTTTCTATGCTAGTTAATTCCTGACGGAGTACCTGTTTTCTTTTACACGAACAAACATGAACCCCTTGTTAATTTTCACGCAAACATGAGTTAACTTCTTTTTCTGTTCAAGTTAACTTTCAGTCTGCAGCAGTAATAATGAATGTTAACCTCCTCGGCCCTTCTTAACTTTCCAGTGTGTACATGTTAACTTCTAGAGAGGAGGCACCGGATCCGTGCACCATGTGGGGGAAGGGCGGCCTGGGGGTGGGCGACGCGTGGAGAAGAGGGTGGCGGGGCACGCGTCGCAGAGAGTGGTCGGCGGCGCCCAGGGTGGAGGAGGGGAGGATGCGGCTGGAGATGTGCGGGGCGAAGGGCGCAGCGGTGCGTGATGACCCACAAGTATAGGGGCTGTATCGCAGTATTTTCGATAAGTAAGAGTGTCGAACCCAACGAGGAGCAGAAGGTGCTGGCTAATGGTATGGATCAGGAATTCTCTGCAAATACTTAGCAAACGAATTTTCCGGGGTTTTTGATAAAGCAAGTAAATAAAGTACGAGTAAATAAAAGACAATAAGAATAAGTGCAGCAAGTGGCCAATCCTTTATGCAGCAAAGGACATGCCGATTGTATTACTTAAGATGACCAAACATTCTCGAGGACACACGGGAAGACTGTCAAGTGCTTTCGCTTCATATAGTGGATTAATCTTCTTTAGCTTGCTAAGTGTTATGTAGGTGAACCTGTGCTAATGTACCGACCTTCCTAGGACTAATACATACTTGTGATTATACCTCTTGCAAACATCCGTAAGTACAAGAAAGTAATTAAGGTACAAACCTAACCACAACTTTAAACTCTAAGACCCTGACATCCCTTGTGTAATGGTTTCCTAACGAGGGTTTAGGTTTCTGTCACTTCGGCAACCCCTACGATTAGTAGCCAAATACACAATGCATTCCCCTAGGCCCATATAGGTGAAGTGTCATGTAGTCGACGTTCACATGACACCACTAGAAGAAGTACACCACAACTTAAATATCAAACTATTGAATCTTTCTCAACACAATTCCACTACTAACAACATGACTTCTCCCATGTCCTCAAGAACAAAACAAACTACTCACAAGACATCATATGGATCATGATCAGAGATGAAATAATGATGTATAACAAGCTGAACATAAACAATAATTCAACGGTCACTCAATAGCATCAACTACAAAGAGTAATCAACATCGGAAAAGTTTCCCCTAAAAACTATACAAGATTCAACTCAATTGTTACAGCAATATGGAGATGGTGATGAGGGTGCTGGTGGTGATGATGGTTTTGATGATGATCCCGATGAAGTCCAGCTTGATGGTGGTGTTGCTGGCGACGATCTCCCCTCTCCGGGAAGGAATTCCCCTGGCAGAATTCTGTCTACCAGAGAGATCTTTCTCTCTCGGTGTTTTCCGCCCCGCAGAGGCGGCGGAATCTTTCTATGGTTGCCCCCGAGTATTAGGGTTTCGGGAGGATTATATATGCCAGAGGGGAGAGCCAGAGGTGGGCCAGGACGGCCAAACCACTTGGTGGCGCGGCCTAGGCTGGCCTGCGCTAGGGGGTGGTGTGGGCCCCCTGTGGCCCATCTCCACTCCTCCTTCTGGCTTCCTTCGTCTTCTGGAAAAATAGGATTTTCCGTATATTTTCCCGGATTTTTTGATCTTCGCAAATTTTGCCTCCAAACAGGACATTTTCTATCAGAATCCTGACTGCAGCGGTCCATGCTCCAAAAGTCATCAACCATGCAAAAACAGGTGAAATTACATAAGTATCATCTCTTAATATGAAATATATCAATGAATAACAGTAAATTATGATATAGAATAGTGATGCAAAATGGACGTATCAACTCCCTCCAAGCTTAGATTTTGCTTGTCCCCAAGCGAAAACTGAGCTCAGTAAACATGACCTCAGGTTTATGGAGTAAAGAGTCGATAAAAGAATACAGACAAGAAGCATCACATTCATCAATACATAGATCATAATAGAAGACAACTCACTATTATATAACTCAACTTGCAATAAGTAAAGGAAACACAATAAAGATACATAAAGTAAATCATAATTGGTAATGACAAACTTAGCTCTTGGTCGAAGAATAGTTGATAATTTGTTGGAGTTCACAAATAACTGGTTTTCAATGATAGCTTTCAAAGTAATAAACAATAAGATAAGAGCAATGTGCAAAACAAGGAACATAAGAAACATGATTGAATAAATCATCATATGAATGAATGAAACACAACAACTCAAAATACTTGCTGAGATAGAGGGGAATAAGTTTACTGCCTCAACTAAAAAGTAAAAGAAATGCCCTTCGCAGAGGGAAGCAGGGATTGCAAGTTTCATAAAGAGCTCCCAAAAATTATGATACTTATTAGCTTTCAGCTCTCATTGCCCCTATCATAAGCATCTTCAAGTGATTAAGGTTAAAGTAACCGAATATGAGGATATGCTTGACAAGTTGTAAATTGAGAATCTCATGTCCCTTGAATACGAGGGCCGCTCCTCATGCTACTCAAGTTTAGTCACCAGTAAGTTCTTGTCATCGTAAGCACATGTGTATCATGGAGAACCGCCAACGGGATACCCCTTGCCCGATGATACGGAAGAATCCCCATATCAAAATGACAAGGCAAGCAGACAACAAACATCTCAGCAATCTTCTTATTTACCATGGGAATATGGTGCCTTTTTCTCTCTTTCCTCTTTTCTCATCTCTTTTTTTTCTTTTTCTCTTTTCTCAATCTATATCTCTTTTTTATAAGAAGAATGCTTCATAGATGCTCGTTATGGTTACGCTGCAGGTTTCCACCATGACAGCATGGATTAGACCGACGGCCCAGGCGTTTCTCTAACACACATGAATAACTCCATGGACTTACAAGCTCCCCTTTCATTTCACACCGACGACATCCATAGACAAAAGGACATGATATCAACTAGGTACAAAGTACCAGTGCAATGTTGAAAGCGTTCCCCATGACAACATGGTTCTGCTAATTCACAACTTATAAAGCACAAGCATATAAGCAACATAGATGGACACAATGGTTCAAGTTTATTAAGTGCAAGAAAGTAAAGTGTGCCATCAAGTTCGTGAGAGCTTTAATCACTAATTTTCACATAACAAGTTTAATTTGAAAGGTAGATAAAAACAAGAATTTATTTGGAAAAGCAAGGGTGCTAATAGGTAGGTATGGTGGACGCAAATGGCAAAGGTTTGGTTTTGAGGATTGGATGCACGAGAAGAATTCCCTCTCAGTACAGGTTTTTGGCTACAAAGGCTAGGTAGCAAGTATAAGAGTTGAAGAAAACAAACAAATATACAAGTGACAAAGACAAACATGCAATCTTCCTTGGAAGCACAAAAGATCTTAACTAGAGAATACTAAACTTATGAGCAAATCAAGAAAGAAAGATGATGAATTTTTTTTCTTCTTTGGAGTACTTTTATCTTTTCATTCAACTCTCAAAAATAGTGTTGCTACTGACCGAGCCAGGTTTGCCAAAACCAACTAAATTAACTCAATGATCTCAAAGTGATACCAATACTAACAACAAGGTCAATCATATAACCACAAATTAAAAACTAATATAAGATATGCAAAAGAGTAAAGGATAGAACTTCTCATTAATATTCCATAACGGCAACTCACACCAAGGGATACATATCTAAGGAGAGAGGGGACACTTCCATAATGCAAACCATCCTACATGATAACTTCTCTATTCATGATATGACTCTAGTAAAAAGGTAAAAAGATATAAGATAGTGATATGATACCGTAGCACTCCCCCAAGCTTGGAACAAACCAAGGGGATGCCAAACCTGATGAAGAATTACTCCTTCAATGGTGGTGGTATCCTCTTGATGAGCTCTTTGATCAGTTTCCCCAAGTCCTCAATCTCAAAGGTGAGATTGCGAATAAGCTGCGAGTTTTGCTCAATGCGGCTCATGATCATGTCGGGTTGCGAATTCCAGCTCTTGCGATTCTTTCCTCACTCTACCTCCTTGAAGTCTTATTTTCCTGCATGGCTAGAACGAGGCAAATCCCAATTGGAGGGTAATTTCTCCTTGGGCATATTCTGGTATTGATGCTCATGGATAAGGGTATGGAAAGGATTCTTGGTGCATGGAGGAAGTGACCATGGATCTGAACAGCGATGAGGAGGCTTCCCTCCAATTGACATAGTCTGGAAGGGGTTGCCACCACTCCAATGCTTGCAATGGTAGTGTCGGTGTGCTTTGCCTCCTCTTCATCTTCACTCTTGATCTCCTTCTCCTACCCGGGGTCTTAGAGATCTTCCTCCATAGGCTCCTTCCCCTTATCCTTGGCGGACACCATTATGCTTCTAAACTTTCAAAGATAGTTCCTGGCAAAAATAGATCGAAATGAAAACACGACGTGAACACGATATACGAACCTCGGGAGATCCGGGGGATTATATATTAAGAAGTTTCACAACAAAAGGAAGGTACTGGGAGAAAACGAGTCGGAGACGGAGTCCGGAGTGGCCACACCACCTGGTGGTACGACCAGGGGTGGGCCCGCGCCACAGGGTGGTGTGAGCCACCCTGGCTCTGTTTCCGTCCCTCTTTCGCTTCGTAACTTTTCTTATTTGCTAAAAACTGCAAAAATATAACTGGACAGATCTTTCACGGAACTTTTCTTACCAGAACTGTTACCTATTTGAAAACGGACTCTGCAGGTCTCTGAATTTGGTATTTAGTGGGTTCTTCCAGAGTCACCACTTGAATAACATCAATATCTTCATCTTCATATACTTATTACTTGAGTCATGAAAACTTTCACTTCCTTACTACACCATTATCTCCACTAACCTGGGAATTTCTTTCACACAAAACTTCACACTGTTCTCATTAGCAACATTAGTATAAGTGAAGTGATAAAGCCTTTTGAGTCCAACTTCAACTGAAAACCATCAAAACATAAGCTACTGTAGCAACTCCTTCTGAAACCCAAAAAGAATTCAAAAAGGAAATCGAATAAAGAAGCAAATGCAAGAGTGGCAAAATCTATCAAAACAGACCAGTAGGTAGAGATCAATTTGTTCAAAAATCTTCTGTTGCTCAAGTCAAAAAGTGCAAAACTAACGAAAGTTAAATAACAACCTGGGGCAAAAGCACAGCTCAATCCGAAATACAGAGATCTCTCACGAATTTTTACGGTGAAGCACAAAAATCTGTTTCGGGACAACAACTTCTCCAAATATTACTTCTCTCTCATTAGAGGTTGATCTTGACAGAAAAACCAAACAAAAAGGATAAGGAGCGGTTATTACCAAAGTAATAACTTCCAAGACTCAACGAAACAAAAACAAACTGAAAGCAAAAATAAATTGGGTTGTCTCCCAAAAAGCTCTTTCTTTATAGCCATTAAGATGGACATGATAATTTTGATGATGCTCATATAAGAATATGAATTGAAGTGAAAGAGAGCATTAAGAAGCAAAAATTCACACGTTTTAAGTCTAACCCACTTCCTATGCAAGGGAATTTTGTAAACAAACAAGTTGTTGAAACCAGAGGCTACTAGCATAGGAAGACAAAAGAAGTGCAACATAAAAACTTTCAGCATAAAACAAGGAAACTTGGTATTATTGAGATACATAAGAACACTTTTCCCTCTCTCATAGTAACTTTCAGTATCATGCATAAACTTAACAATATAACTATCAGAAGGGCCATCGTAACAATGATCACTTATCCTAACAGAAAACATAGGAATACTAGCTCTCATACCACTACTTTGCGAGATAATATTAGATGTATCCTTATAAAGGATAGTGTGTCCCTCTTCTTCATACTTAGTGATAAAGTCTTTCACATTTGCTATTATAGTTTCATCATCCATTTGTTTATCAGGTTCAACAGCTTTACTTGTACTTTCATTAACCATACTAGCTATCATAGAATATTCCTTTATCTTAACTGGGAAAGGCATTTTCTCAATATAAGGTTCAGGTAAAACATGATTAGTAGTATAAACTTCAGTATTTCTTGCAGGAACACTCTTAGCAACATCTTTATAAGGTTCATGATACTTATTCCACTTCTTTTTAGGCACTTCAATGTAGGAAGCAAAAGCCTTAAAATAAGAAGCAATAGCTTGAGAGTCTAGACCATAAGAATTTTTAATATTTTGAAAGTCATCAGTTCCCATAAAAGATTCGATGCATTCATAATCATAATTTATATCTGACTTTCTACCTTTGTCATTCTCCGAAGCTTCAGCATTATCTTGAATACGGTCCAAAAGATCCCATTTATCTTCTTCTCCCATGCGAGTGAATGATCCAGCACAAGAAGCATCCAATAAATCCTTATCATGTAGAGGGAGCCTTGCATAAAAGTTATTGATAATAATATTGTTGGGGAGCTCATGAATGTGACATTTGAGCATTAGTAACTTTAATCTCCCCCAAGCTTGAGCTGTGCTCTCTCCATCAAAAGGCCAAAAGTTATATTTGATTCTGATCTTTATGAATCTCACTAGGAGGATAAAATTTTGAATAAAAGAGAGGTACTATTTCCTCCTATTCAAGAGTTTGACCATTCTTTCAGCAGCTTATACCATTTATCGGCTCTTCCTTCATTACAGTTGTATGCGCATTGATAATATGTATGCGCATTGATTGCAGTTGTGTGTTCCTTCATTACACGTGGTTGCTCTAAACAAATATCACATGTTTTTCCCATTAGTGTATGCATAGGAGATGTTTGATAGGTGCATAGACAGGGGCGGAGCTAGGTACAATTAGTGGGGTCAATTGACACCAATGATCAAATGAAAATCCTTACTAAATCAGTAATAAAAATTGTTTATTATTAGAAAATGACCCCAGCGAAATGAAGATGACCCCAATACCGTTGCAGGCTGGCTTCGCCCCTGTGCATAGATATTCTGATACAGCAATACTAGGTCATGTATGTTTCATCTCTTCAGTATATGCATAAGAGATGCATCTATGTTTTGGTTCTTTGCATGGTCTAATATATGTGCAGAATAGAAATCATGCACTAGACTAGCTAGTTCACTTGGTAATGGAAGAATTGGAAATATTGCACAATGCTTTGGCTGTTTAGGTAATTACGTACACTTCTTTATGATCTGGAAATATTGCACAAGTCCTCTGTTTATTAATCTTGTTGTATTTCAGAAGGGCTCATGTTGCATAGTATAGCTAGCTTGAGATATTGATACTTGTTTATTTAGGATCCTCTACTGATTTGTAGTACTAATTAATTTTCTGGCTTGAAAATTTTCCATGACAAGCATTCAGACTGTCAATTCTCAAATAAAATGTACTGATTTGTAGCAATTTATTTATTCGACAATAGTTCAAAAAGACCCATGGTCCTCTATGTATGAGCAATCAACTTATTTCTCAAGTTCTTGTTTCAGGTTGGTCAGAGGGGTTTCAGCAATGTTATATGGTCGGTAAAGGAATATGTTCGTGGTGCTGATTCCTGACACATCACACTGTACTACCATAGCTTTTGAACAAGGTAAAAACCGATGCAAGTGATTATACTATTTGCATTTGTACTTTGTTTATTGTATTAAAATATTGTTTGAGAGATATTATCGTGCACTTTTCACAAAACCTCAAAATCTGAACAAAATCTAGAACGTCAAGTCAGTACTACATCACTACGTAGCACCGATACGGCAAGACGGATATGGCGATACGGGCACGGGAACACGGGATACGGCAATTTCTAGAAATAGCAATACGACGATACGGCCAACATACATATAAAAGTTAATAAAATGCCATGTGATCTAACAAAGATAGAGGATAATGGAATGCTGATAAAAAACAGCATCAGTGGCCAGCAGCAAGAAACCACACGCGCAGGCAGTAGCAATGATGGGAAACGAGGTGATTCCATATGGCGGCGAGTGACTCCAGCCGACGATGGCGGTGCTGCGCTCGTGCTGTTGCTCTCGAGACCTCGTTGCAATATGTTGCTATGGTCAATCGAGCAAATAGATAGAAAGCGACTAGCTATTAGGGTCGGTAGTGGGCTTTGACTGGGCTTCCAGTGTCCTAGCCGTGTCAACAAAGTCCGGGTGGCGTATCAGCAATTTTTTTATTTTCTTTTTAAATCAGAAAAGTCGATACTCCTGGGATACCCGTATCAGTGTATCGGAGTATCGGCAGAGTATCATACGCGGACACGGCGGAGTTTGAAGTATCGGTGCGAGCTCGTGTAGTTTTCATTTGAGAATTCAAGAGCTGTAACCTGCAATATTCACACATGCATGATGTTGGGCCAGGTCCCTCCACATGAAGGTGTATTGGCAGCCCAACATCAGCCCCTGAAGTCCAACGTGTTTCAACCGTTGATCGATGTACGTATCCAACGGCTGAGATACTCCTTGGGAGAGGAGTAGAAAGGAAAACCCTAGCCACCAAACAAGTGAGAAAGTGAGAGAAGCAAGCCAACGTGGCTGCTGCTGAGAGAGGGTGAGAGAACACACAAGAACACAACAACCTAATGAGAAGAGAGGAAGAAGGAGAGGTGATTTCTGTTCAGATTTCTGAGATCTGACCGGTCGGTTTTCAAGCTGGTGTTTGGAGGCTCAAAGGTGCTTAGATTGAGTCCAAACTTGATGAGCTCATTTCTTTCTTTGAGTACTTCGATCTGGTTAGCTGGTTTAAGGCCTGGGTCAGTGTAGCTTCAGATTTAGAAACGGTTTATTCAGTTCGGACTGCTGCAGTTTCAGCACAGAGCAGTTTTGGCAGACGAACAGTTTGGACAGGAAAACGGTGTCCGATTGACCTGAAATTTGGTGTGTATGTTGGATACTTGTATGTCAGCTTGTCTACCAAGTTTAGTGCTGATTGGATCTGCGGTTTAAGAGCAGTTTGTTGATTACCGAAGGAGACAGAAACTGAGATACTCTGTTTTGCTGTAGTCTTTCTCTCATGTTGTTGTTGTTGTTGTTGTTGTTGTTGTTGTTGTTGTTGTTGTTGTTGTTGTTGTTGTTGTTGTCGGTTTGCAACGTGCTGAGTGTGTTGTACATCTCCAGATGTTCTAGATAAGACTATGTACCCAGGTTGCTCATAGTGAAACTCGCGTGGACCAGTTGGTCCGCACCCGTGGTTTTTTCCTCCTCACCTTAAGGAGGTTTTTTCACGTAAATCTTTGTGTCACCTGTGTATGTGCTCGTTGTTTTATTTTCGCTGTATATCTGTTGATTGAAATTATCCTTGAAGGTTCACCGCAGTCACGTGGAGGTTGTGTGTGTATCCTCTCCCCCCCCCCCCCCAACAAGTGATTCTATTAGTAATAACTAGAATTAACCTGGTTTCCAGTTAGATTTATCAAGAATAAGAATAGTTCCTGTATGAAATCAATTTCGCCGTGAGAATACTATTTCTTAGTTGTCTAAGATATTGTAATTTTAGTTTGCTTTTTTATATATCTATCCTATCAGGCCACTCTTAGGAATTTCCCTAACTTTTTATGAACGATATAAACATTTTTATCAGTGCACATCTGAAAACGCAAACATCAAAAAGTTTATTCATTCACTATATCTTCAATGTTCCTGTTCTATGTGGATCTGACTTGACCTATCACAGTTTTAGCATAAGAAAATGACTGCTTGGTGCAGCCACTGATGTGATTTCAAAAAAAAATCACTATTATGTTTTCATTCGGCAGTATAAACTTCTCCTATGTGCAGCCACTGAATAGCTTCTACTCGAATAAGATAGCACTTATTTTTCTATGCATATTTTACATAACAGAATGGCCTCTAGCCTTTTCTTCTAAATAAATTTAAAATGAAATGGGTGTTGTGACTGGGAATTACCGTCTGGAAATTTACACATGATAAACTGGGAACTGAATCCTTTAAATTGGTATATACTCATGCTGTTGCTATTGGTGTTTGTGGTTAGAGAAAAAGAATCAAATGACCTTGTTTTGATTATCTTCACATAGGCGTGTACAAAGATGTGGCCTGGAGCATTGTGAACTGATTTCTGCACTACGCCATCTTAGTTTACCAATGGTGAACACATAGCCGAAACTTTAACTATTGATTTCATTTTGTTGCACTG
The DNA here is from genome assembly GCA_023614405.1 of Avena insularis. Classification (NCBI taxonomy): domain Eukaryota; kingdom Viridiplantae; phylum Streptophyta; class Magnoliopsida; order Poales; family Poaceae; genus Avena; species Avena insularis. Next base: position 537,794,584 of record CM042684.1, read on the forward strand.
TTCCATCTTACTAGCCGTTGGATATATAGTGCATTCTCTACTGCAGAATATGAATACACACTATAATCGACTTATTTATAGTGCTTCTTGCTGATTGTTTTTTCTGGAATGATCTTCAATGCACATTGTTTATTTGACTCATGCTGTCCTTTTTACCATTGTTGGTAGTCCTAGTGAAGCTCGTTCTTTTCTACTACATGGCATAATTTATTAGATTCAAGTTGTTGTATGTTTTGTGCTCATCAGTTCCTTCTTGCTCTGCAATTATATCTTTTGTTTTTGAAAAATCACTCTTTGAAAGAATGTCATGCATCCTGATTCAGATAGCATATGAAATCTCCAAGTTTTGTGCCCCTCCGCGACCTCTCAGTAGTTGTAACGGTGGCGACCATGGGGTTGATCATGGCCTCCCGCGACGCGGTCATAGGCCGTGGTTGGCCCTCTTGCCTTTGGTCAGTGCCCCGCCGCCGTGCTGCAACTGCTGTGGTGCTGGCCTTGTCTCTTTCCCGGTGAGTTCTATGTGTCTTTCAGCAGGTAATTTTGTCGGTTCTACCAATTTCCTTCAAGTATTCCAAACTATCGAATTGCCATTAGAGAAAAAGAATAGACATTTCTTTTTTATTAACACCCTACATGATCAATGCATATAGGAACAAATAAATGTTGTGCCAGCGTGTTAGTTTAGCTCTGACAAATATGAGCAGGATGAGCAATGAAAGCTCAGTATTGCCATCTCAACTCTGAACTTGTCTTGTTGATTTCTACAGGGTAGCAGACAGACAGAGAGAAAGTTTCATCCTTGTGGAGGAGCCGCCTGGTTGTTGATGAATTTCTGGCACATTGTAGTTCCTTGGAAGTAGAGTATGGTGTGGTCTGCAATCTCCATCTTGTCCGACTGGGTCATCACCTGGAAACCAAAGGATCCTGTCCAGGTCTTGAGAAGCTTGGGCACTGCCGGCAGCACAAGCCTCTGCACCCCCAACTCGCCAAGCAACTGCACAAAGCGCAAACCAACATTATATGCTCAGCTCAGAAAAAGTAGTGTCTGGAGCAAGCAGAAGACTCAACCTTGAGACTCTTACCATTTCGAGGTTGTTCATGAGGAGGCGGCACATTCCTTGCCGGCGATGTGCGAACCGGGTCCCCACAAGCGGCAGTTCAGCAACCTTGTTGCCATACACTCTGCGCAACAAAGACAACAAGGAGGGCGCTCAGCATTTGCAAGGAGAAAATAAAGAGAAATTCAGGTAGTGTATACATGAGAGGATCTGCTGAATCACTGGGAGAGGAGAGGAGTACCTCAGTGTGGCGACGGTTATGAGCTCGCCGCCTTTCTCGAGACCCACCACGTAGAATCCCCGGAAGTTGAGCCGTCTCAGCCATGATCTGTGCATCCAGGAAACTAGTGTCAGCAAGATCATTCAAGGAGACGGTTGAGATGCTGAAGAAAAGTGAAAGATTTTAGTAATTACTCTCTGTTGAAGACGATGTCGTGGGTGAGGTCGCTCTGCGTGTGCGGCTCGATGAGGGTGACAAAGCACTCGTGGAGCACGTCGAACACCATGGTTAGCTTGGCATGTTGCTCCGCTGCCATGGCCTCCTCCTTCTCAGGTAGCTTGGATGATCTCAGGACTGTGAATGAGATCCCTTCTTCCGAGGTAGGGAATGATCTGCCAACCAGTCCTTGTAGACGGCCGAATATGTTTGAGCAGGTCTGGTTGCACAGCCAAGGCTGCCCTTTTCGTGGGCCTCTGTTTCTGATGCAGCCAAGATGAACTGTAAAATTTAAACAAGCATGTAAAAGAATGTCAGTACTTGCTGTTACTTATGACTCATAATTTGGGGGCTGGAATGAATGTACTTACACTCCCGTTCGCACTGGTCGCAGTAGATCACCGTCTTGGCGGCGGTGAACTCCTCCTCCTCGTCGTCGTGGTGGACGGGGGGCTGAAACTCGCTGGAGCCGCAAATGGCGCACCTGCAGGATGGGCAGAACCAATCCTCCTGTGGGGTGGGGGTGGCCTCCAGGCCGACGCAGCCGAGGTGGAACGCCGACGGGCAGCAGTCACAGAGCACCAAGTTGCCGCCGTCGGCACAGACAGAGCACAACCAGTCACCCTTCTCCAGCTCGGCGCCGCATTTCCGCTTCACCCTCGGCGCTCCCGTGGTTGATGACAGGGGGCCACTGTTCTTCTTCTTGCGCATTAGCTGGACCAGGCACTCCGACAGGGACCGGCCGTCGCCGAGGAAGACGTTTGCCGATGGCTGCTCGGTGGTGGCGGCGGCGCCGGCAAGGGCGAGGGCGTGCGCCGCGAAATCTGCGATGGTGAAGGCCATGCCGCAGCCGCACGTGCATCCTATGGTCCCTTGGGTGGTGAGCGTGCCTTTCTTGAGCGCGGGGCCGTGCCTGGTGAGGCTGTAGGACAGCTTGGCCCTCGGCGGCAGGATGTTGTACTCCATGAGGATCGCCAGGATCGTCCTTGACCGTGTTGGCTGGCTCTGGCTCTGGCTCTGGCACGACGCCGCCGCGGCCTGGGTCTTGTCACCGTCGTATTTCAGCCTCGGCTGCAGCACGCGGGACGGCTTCTTCTTCTTCTTGGCGGCGGATCGGTCGAGTTGGGCGCCGATCGCGGATAGGCTCCCCCACTTCTGGCACGTCGGGACGTCCCGCGGCAGGTCGAGCGCTGTAGGATTCTCGCCGTCGCCATTTCCCGTCCTCCGGCTGCTTTTCTTTCTGGTGTTGAAGAGCTCGTCGCCTCCACCGCGGGACATGAACTCCTCCTCGATGGCCATCATCGTCATCTGTACTGTACTGTAGATGAACCCGATGCTACCTCTTCTTTGTTCGGCTTGGCTCCGGCAACCGGCGATGGGGAGCATATAAACTCGATCGGCCGATCTGTTTCGAGTTTGATTCCGGCGGGAATTGGACTCCGTCACCAACTCTAATTACATACAGAGAGCACCTTCCTTTCTTTTTTTTCTTTTCTTTTGACAGTCGAGAGGCACCTTCCTTTCTTTCTCTTGAGCCGTCGGATGCAAATTTGGCAAGTCCTAGGATTATTAGCCTGGATAAACTTAAGTGACTAAAAGCTTGCGTTACATATATCTCATTTTGCAGCATTTTTTTGTGAAGCCCTAAAAACTTGCGACATGAAGCAAATTTTTTGCATTTTTTTAAACGTGCCAATGTACCGTCACTACTGCAAAAAACAAATTCTTAATGTATGAATCTATGACTGTGGCACTACAAATCGGCCAATTGGAGAAATGCCACCAGCCGACACAGGCTCATTATGTCCCTGCCATTGGTTCCGTTTGACCTATCTAACTTGCCGTCTGATTGACTCGGTTACTTACATGTGGGTCCCATCACGCCTAGCCGTTGTTCTAACCATAGTTCCCATGAGCGGGCCCCGTCACCCGAGCTGTCGACAACCACATCCTAGGTTCGAGGATCCATGCCGACATTATTATGTAATTTCCCATGTTTTGTCGCTCCAACGCCCCGTTCCGCTTCACTGCTATGAACCCTCCCACCGCCACACTATTCCGCCGTGCACAGCCCCCCACTTCCAAAGCCCTCCTCTCACCCTCTCTACCGTTCCCTCCCTGACCTCTCTCCTTCCCGCTGTGACTTATCCTGACGTGGTAAGGAGGCTAGAAGCAAAAGGCATGAGCCCAACATTGGTTGCACGCCTACGAGGGTCGATGTGAAGCGTGTCTGACACGGAGATGGATCTTGCATGGGAGGAGAACACGAAAATGGATCCTGCAAGGATGGAGACCACGGGAGAGGGCGACAAGGGGGAAGAGGACGCGGGGAACAAAGCTCTGCAGCTTTGGAGCCTGGTGAATGTGTCGTTCGTCCTCCCTGAAGGGTAAGAACTATAATTCCTTCTTTGGCCTTTTCAATTAATGACTCCAGTCCCGTGATAATAACGAGGATGTGTGTTGATAACCATAGGACATCAGCCACATCCAGATTCCTGCTCAAGATTCGGCACGGATGTCAGACTGATACCTTGTTCCATGGTAGAATTGCAGTTAGCGCTGGTTTTGATTATCGACTGATAGTAGATGCCGATGAGCTAACTCTGCATGACTAGTACACATAATTTGGCAAGTTCCCAATTAGCCAGAACAAGGAATTCGGAATCAGGTACTACTACACAAATTCTCAAAATTTCAGCGACATTAGGACCGACGAGGCCATAGCCATGATGTGGGGTAAACATCTGGGGACGAGGATTGTTCTGGTGTCTGCCCACATTATTAATAAAGAGACTAGGGAAGAGACTGTTGTCGATGATTTTGGACCATCTATAACACAAACAACTCGACCGACTATAACAGAGCATCCTCCCCTCACGGTACCAAGCGCAACCACCCAACTTCTCCTTGAGCATGATGCCCTTTCAAGCGAGCACGAAGCCATAGAAATGGGAGAACTAAGGATGATTTTGTGTTTGGAGATGATGATGACGAGAAAGCATATCCATATGTGGTTGTTCATCCTGATAGGATGGAAAGTAGGGAATACTTGGTTATGGGACTGATGAGGAAAAGGATGGTGAAGATGCTGAAATGAGGAAAAGGATGGTGAAGATGCTGAAATAAAATGGTTATGGGTTATGAGCCCGACCAGGCACGCCCAGACCAATCTGGATCCCAAACGGGCCCAGATCCGGGTCGCGAGGGTGCGCTGGCCGTGGTCACTCGCTGCTCTACCCCGTCACCAAGTGGTCCGGAAGAGCCACATCCCTCGTTGTATGTATCTGGACCGCCGGAGTTGAGGTCTCCCCGCATCGCTCTCCACCGAGCTGTAGAGACGATGAGCCACTGCCGCCGGCACGGCGAGAGCCTTGCCGAGTGCATGCCGGTGATGGCAGAGGGAAAGAGGTTGCGGGAGTAGGGAAGGGAAGAGGGGACTGGCGGCGCGGCCGTCCGCTCCCGGGAGCGGTGTGGTCGCGCGAGAGAGCGTGTATTTCTTTCAGGAACCGTCCACACTAATAGGCGAGGGACTAAAATTCTTGAACACCAGATGGTAAACTCATTCTTAAGGATTTCTATTTTCTATTAGAAAGAAATGGGAAGACACTATATAATAACAAATATAAACGTTGTGTGACTAGGTAATATGGCTATTTGTGGTAAAATAAAAAACCTAAGAGATAAATAAAAAATCAGGTGATTATTCTTAATTGATAGTGTATACTTTATTACCCAATAAAGAAGATACTACGTAAAAGATATTCGGTCAATTAAGGAGATGCAATCAACCGACGATCGAGATGGAGAAGAGAAAAAAAGGCAAGTGACGTGACCATAATATCCCGAAATGCCAGCCAAGCTCACGCGTCCCCCCCCCCTCTCCATAAATACCAACGACGAATCCTGTTAGGGTTCATATAGTACCAATCAAACACAAGAAGATCGATCGACCCTAGCTAGCTATTAGGGTTCATGGAGCCTGCAATTTCTTCCCCTCTGATGAGCTCGCTGGCGCGGCTAGCGCCGCCTCGTGGTTACTACTACTACTATCTTGGTGTTCCTTTTCCTGTTGGTCTGGGCCACGTATTTCTGCAGGTCAGCCGAGGGTTTTGCCATCAACGCCATTATCTTGGTATACTACACGGCCATGATCCACCTTGACCTCCTCACAAGGCGCCGGAGCAACCTCGATCAGGTAAATCTTCTCGAGGTGCCTTAATTTGTTGAATAAACCTTGTGTACTGCTAGCTGTGTGAAATCAGGTAGATCAGGTGTCCTTCTCTTCAGTTTCGTTAGTTATGGAGGCTACCGGTCTTTGTGGTTAGAAAAGCTCAAGCACCGCAACACATCTGTGTCTCATCTTCTACCTCTAGCTCTAGGTTTGGTTCTCGCTGGGGTTTATACTACTGACATGATTTAATTCCTCTTTTGGATGCTTGCAAAGCAGGTGTTTTGGCCGCTGATGTTGGCCGCGACGGGGATTACGTTCATCTCCGTGGCTACGGCGATCCTCATCTTTCAGCCTGATCGGCGCGACTCGACCGACAATGCCATCTTCTCCTTCTTGTGCTTGGCATTGGCGATCCAGCTTGACCGCCACAACATCGGCGATGCAAAATCTCAAGATGGATCGGACCTAGTCTAGCCAAACTATATACTATAGTAAAAACCCTGGTAGAGTACTCTAGGGAATATATAGAGTGTGTTTGCTTTTCTTGTTTTATTAGTTCTATATATTGGAACGAAGGGAATATGTGAAATATACTAGCCGGGAACATGCATGGTTTAACGAATGTTTGCAAACTGACGCTTTCTGTCAGTCAGGTAACGAGATGCATGCACTAATCTTGTTCATCAGATGGGATTAATCTCCTCTCAGTCTCCAGAAGATCACCACATATCACCCTGTCAGAACAGCTTAGCTCTGCATAAGTGCGACCTCTTACACACTCGTTTAATTAATATTTGTAAGAAACGACGGCCTCACCCGAATTTGGTGGACACGGTGCCAGGAGAGGTCAATGTTAGGTCACAGGCCTATAAAACTCAACGCGATCACACTGGTATCAGCAAAACGCGGTCGACATGGCTGTCTAGCTGTTCGGCATGCCCAGAGTAGCCGCGTCAAGGCTTGAGAGACCTCTAGATAGACTTTATTGACCGTTATTTTCATGTTGCTGATGGGGCTAAGTGATGGGCCCTGCACGTTAGAAGAAATACCGTTTTCGACAACGCTGGTGGGTCATGTGTTGATTCCTATATGTTGGAAAGGCAAAATATATGTTTGTTTTCATCACCGTTGACAGGGCAAAGGAAAGGTCCCACATGTAAGAATGAGTCAAAGAGATGACAATCAAGTAAACCCAATGTAACGGCTACATGCATCAGGTCTGTCCAGGGGCATAGACGTCAAGAGCCCATGTCGGCTGGTGGACTTTCTCCAATTAGCCGATTTATAGTGACACCGTACGAATTTATGGGTAGGACGGGGATACAGTCGTAATAAACCCTACAATTTTGGGGGTACTCGTGTACTTATAGACATGTTGTAATTTGGATTGCAAAAAACAAGGTTACATCGTCGTCACTTGCTCATCTCATCGGCCACCTTAACTGACCTAATATCTTAATTTTAAGTTTCTTAATTGGATATATTACCAATTAATAATAATTACCTGCAATTTTCTTAACCATTGATGTATGTTGTGTTTGAACTATAACCTGCTCCCTTGGTCCGGACAAGGTTTCTCCGGGAATAAGTGGACTCCCTCCGTCCACTCGACGTTTAGAAATTTTAAGACAAATTATGAGATGGAGTAGGAAGTGTATCCTGTTAGCCATGTTGTCTCTCATCTTTAATTATTCCCCTCCAATGAGATAAGTGCATGTATAAAATGAAGAGACCATTTGATAAATGTTATTGAGCTTGATTTCTATGAAGCAATTTTCCGTACTTCCTCTATTCCGGTTTAAAGGACATATATTGGAAATCATACAATCCCAAAATACCCCAACATTTTAGGCACATAAACATTTAATTTCAGAAAAAGAGCCTATCAGAGGATTAGTGAGAGTCAAATTATCTCCAATCAGAGGAAACCTAGGGCCCAGAGATTTCCAATATGTGTCCTTTCTGACGGAGAGAGTACTTTAAAGTGCATTGGAAAGTTATAAGTGCACTCTTGTGGACAAATTTTGAATCAAACGTACACTTATTTGTGGATATAGGTAGTATATGTCTACTGAGGGCATCCTTGGATATGCCCTTAGGGTTGAGAAATTGCCGTGTTGGTTGGCTGAAAATATTGATTTGAAAAATATCGTTAAGTTTGAAAATGGTAAACTCATTCTTCTTAGGATGAGGCATTCGTCTCGCTTTATTTATATACCAACCATAGTACAACTAACGACAATGCTAGGACAGCAGCACAACAAGCCAGTCCAAAAGAAGGAAGGAAAGAAAACAGAAACAAGCCAACATCGGGTAGATCGACGAAACAACAAAATGAATATGATCCGCAGCCGCTATTCCCTCCGGAGTTGTTCCACCCCAATCCCAATGCTCTGAATCGACGTGTATAGGACAACACCTTCAAGAAGGAACGCGACGTCGACGATGCTATTGCCAGACTTGTCCTATGCCCCCCTCCCCCCATACGCCGAGGGGTGTGCATAAGAGGTACACCCGACACCCTTCAAGAAGGAAGGCGGCACCCATAGGTGTCACTGCGTTAGTGTCGGATGAGCCGACAGGGATTTCTTTCAGTTCCAAAAAACCACCATGTTGATTGATCCGTCGTGCTCTACCAAGCTTCTGCCCACCAACACACGCCATTACGATCTTGCCACCATCATCGTCGTCTCACTATGGTCGTCGATGCTAGGCCAGCTAGGCCGAGAGAGAAGAAACCACGGGAAACCAGGGTGGCAGCATCGCTGCCTCACGGGAGGAACCGACCTCCACCGTCTTGCGGTAGTAGCTGACCAGAGATAGTAGCAGAGGCACACCAGGCCAAAACAGGCCCGGTGAGCCTAGATCGGGCCAGTAAAGCCGTCACCGCCACGCTGCAGCAGGAGTGCAGCCGGCGCCGCCCCCAAGCGCGCATAGTATCTTCTCCAACCATCTAGGGGTGTCTTTGAGCCCAAATGGGCCCAGATCTGGGTCGTGAGGGTGCGCTGGCCGCGGTCACTCGCTGCTCTGCCCCGTCACCAAGTGGTCCGGAAGAGCCACATCCCTTGTTGCATGTATCTGGACTGCCGGACTTGAGGTCTCCCCGCATCACTCTCCACCGAGCCATAGAGACAAGGAGCCGCCGCCGCCGACACCGCGAGAGCGTTGTCGGGGCGCACGCCGGTGATGGCAGAGGGGAGGAGGTTTAGGGAGGGGTGAAGGGAAGAGGAGAGTGGCGGGGCGGTCCTCCGCTCACCACCAGATGGTAAACTCATTCTTAAGGATTTCTATTTTCATTTTGAAAGAAATGGGAAGACACTATAATAACAAATATAAACATTCAGTTCAAAAAAAAAATATAAACATTATATGACTAGGTAATATGGCTATTTGTGGTAAAATTAAAAACCTATAACAGATAAATAAAAAATGCAGGTGATTATTCTTAATTGATACTAGTACTAGTGTATACCGAATAATGAGGATACTCGTAAAAATAATGAGGATACTCGTAAAGGATATCCGGTCAATTAAGTCGATGCAATCAACCGACGAGACGGAGAAGAGAAAAAAAGGCAAGTGAAATAGCTATACCATATCCCGGAATGCCAGCCAAGCTCACGCGTCCCTAGCTCCCTCCTCCATAAATACCAACGAATCCTATTAGGGTCCAAACACAAGAAGATCGATCGACCCTAGCTAGCTAGCTATAAGGGTTATTAACCCAGCATGGATCCTGCAACAATTTCTTCTTCCCTACCTTGAGCTCCTCAGGGAGCGCCGGAGCGACCTACTCGATCAGGTACCTACAACTACACACTACATGGATGGAAGTAAACAATCTTTTTAACTCCTCCCTCTTTAATTTGTGTGCAGGTGATCTGGCCGCTGGAGTTGATCGCTGCCGGGATTACGGTCATCTCCATGGTTACGACGTTCCTCATCTTTCAGCCCGATCGGCGCGACTTGTCCCACAATGTCATCTTCTCCTTCTTGTGCTTGGCGCTGGCAATCCAGCTTGACCGCCACAACATCGAACGTGAGGATGCAAAATACCAAGATGCATCGAATCTAGTCTAGTCAAGTACTAGTAAAAATGATGGCACCAGGAATATGAGTGTGCTTTTTAAGAGTGTGTGTTTCTTTTTCTTGTTTGTTTTGTTCTATATTGAAACAGAGGGGACCTGTTTTTCCCACATACAACTAGCTAGGGAATATGATGTATCTGATGGTTTAACGAGCGTGTCTTTGCAAACCGAGTAAACCTTTTCTGCCAGTGAGCGAGATGCACTTATCGTGTTCATCAGATAGGATTGTAACATTCTACTCTCGGTGTCCAGAAGATCACCCCATGAATGTCTCGCCCCATGAATATCGATGTTATACGAGTGGACTACAACATGAATAATACAAGGTAAAGGTGATAGGGCCACCGCACGGCGATACTGAGCAGCAAAGCTCGCAGATCGGTCGTCCGAGGATCTAGGTTCTGGCATCATAGATGTTGTCTAATCCATGAGTTAAATCACTGACCGATTCGGAAAACGTCAAGGCGTCGACGGTCGTATCCTATGTGGATAACTTTTAGTCAGGACCGTCGGCGTAAGCCCCGAGCTGGAAAGCCCAGCAACGAGGCCGTCAGCCCAAATTTTCCATCGGTGTAAGCCCCAAGCTAGGCAGCCCAGCAACGAGGCCATCGGCCCAGGTTTGCTGCCGGCGTATAGGGACGGAGGGAAGGGGGACGAGCCGGGGCGAGACACACACCCCCCCCCCCCCCCCCTAACGATCCGCTCGCACCGTGAGATCGCTAATTTTCTGTCCTTGGAGGCTACTTCGCCCCCCTGTCTATGCGTAACACACCTGAAGCGGTCCATAAATTCCCTATTCCAAGCCCATTAAGTAACTATGGATCAAGCCACAAGTCAATAACTAGACCCACTAACTAGAAGCCCATTCCAAAGACAAGGAATTATTAAGGGATACACGGGCACGATCAGAACAGATCGTTCGGTTCCTGGCTCTCTGTTGCGTCAGTGTTCGACGTCTGTTTTCCCTAAACAAAAGTGTTCTAGGCCGCCACCGAGAGCTCCAATCCTGAAGATCCCAGATCGCTCCATAAATTCACAACTGATTAGAGCATTGGGGAGTCGTTTAAGTGCCTGTTTCATTGTTCTCTATATAGAGCTTCGACTCGTGCCGCCTGCCACGAGAGGACAGCTGGGAGATGCAGATGCAGATGCGCAACGCTGTCTTAGCTTCTACTCCCTCCGTTTAAAAATATAAAACAATTTAGTTTTATAAAACAAATGTATCTAGATGTATTTTAGTGTATAGGTTCTCTCCGAATCTATATATAAAAGTTGTCTACATTCATTCATTTCACAAAACTAAAACGTCTTATATTTCTAGACGGAAGGAATAGTTTCTTTGTTCGCTTCAATTGTATTGCATGGTTTTGAATTTTTGGTGATTGTATTGAGCATCAAATCCAAAGATACAACTGAACCGATTTGAAGATAATTTATCATTACTTTTCTAGTGAAATTGTTAATTGTTTTTCGCCAAACGAATTTAGCAGTCGTATAGAAGAACATAAAAATATGTTAACTCCATACTAAGAGAAGGTAAGACTTCGTCCCCCCTATACTGAAATCCTGGCTCCGTCCTTGCCGGCGTAGGACGAGATGGGACGACGACAGCCGTCGGCGAAGACCGGGCCATCAGCGCAAGATCCGGCTGGTCGTCGGCGTAGGTAGGCGGTCAGCGTAGTGGCTTGCTCGTGACGGACGTCACACTCACGCCAACGGCTTAGCCGTCAGCCCAGGTTTCACACCTACGTCGATGACAATGCTGTCAGTGTAGCTCTTTTCCCTTTTAGCACGTTAATCCTAGAAAAATCATAACTAAATCATTCAAATTCAGTAATATAAAAATAATATATCTAAATTTGCAGAAAAATAAGATCTATCTATCTACACTCAAATTACACATTTGTGTTGAATAAAAATTAAGTAAAACATTACATATACCTTCGTATAACACATTTCAAAAGATATTCATAATAGAAAATGTGGCAGAATACCTCATTAATTCCTACTACGGGGCAACGAGAGTGAATCTTATGATAAAATGGTCTCATCCTTTGTTTTCCATGTAGGTATGGGCTAAAGAAATAAAAATGAATATAAAAGTCCATTGATCAACCATCATTGGAGGCCGGTCAAAGTGGTAGATATATGGGGCCCTGGTCCAGGGTTTCGGTGTAAACCAACCACTAGAGCGTCAGTATACCTCAAAACCTTGCATCTGGCTCTGGCATATGTGTACAAGTGTGGTGCAATGTTCGTAGAGGAAATATATATGTGGAAGTAAACAATCTAACTCCTCTACACCTCCGGCCGCCGCCCTCCAGATCCAACCTTCTGGTCCCCCTCCTCCCCTCCGTCCGGCGGCCACTCCGGCGGATAGAGGAGTGGGGACCCGTCCTCTCCTCGTTTGTTTTCTTGTAGATCTATTTTCTCTTGGTTTTGTCTCCCTAACGCCATCGGCGAGGTGGAGGAGACAATGGCGTGTTGGAATAAGGTATCTCCGCCCTCTCCCCATCTCGTGGGCGTCCGATTTAGAGTCAATGAACGGCTCATGAGGGTTAGCATCGCCAGATCTGTTGATTCTCTTCAGATCTTGGCAATTGGTGTGTCTATTAAGGGGATTTCTTCTGGCTATGGGGGACTACAGATCGTCAAGGAGCTTCATCAGCAGTTACTTCTTCCTCTTCGTCTCCAGGACGGATGTGGTCTTCTAGACCCGTTCGGCAAGCGGCAGCGGCGGCGCACCGTCGACACGGTCTGGAGGTTGAACACGAAGGGCATCTCGAGGATTTCATTGTAATTTTCGTTTTTCTTGTGGTGCTTTGTATTGTCGTATTTTCCTTTTAATGCCAGAGGTCCTTTCCGCAAAACAAAAAAAAACTAACTCCTCTTTTTGGGTGCAGATGATCTGGCCACTGGAGTTGATCGTGACCGGGATTACAGTCATCTCCATGGTTAAGGCGTTCCTTGTCTTTCAGCCCGATCGGCGCGACTTGTCCTACAATGTCATCTTCTCCTTCTTGTGCGCGGTTTGGCTATCCAGCTTCACTGCCACCACATAGGACGTAAGTTGCAAAATACCAAGATGCATCGGATCTAGTCTAGTCAATCAGTAAAAACGATGGCACCAGGAATATGAGTGTGCTTTTTAAGAGTGTGTTTCGTTTTCTTGTTTGTTTTGTTCTATATTGAAACAGAGGGGACATGTTTTTCCACATACAACTAGCTAGGGAATATGATGACTATGTTTTCAAACTGAGTAAACCTTTCCTGTTAGGTAGGGAGATGCACTTATCTTGTTCATCAGATAGGATTGTAACAATCTACTCTTAGTGTCCAGCAGATCAGCCTATAAATGTCTCGCCCCATGAGTATCGAGCGTACTACAACATGAATAATACAAGGTGATAGGAGCCACCGCACGGCGATACCGAACAACAAAGTTCACATATCTAGGTTGTGGCATCAGTGAATGGATGTTGCCTGATCCATCAGTTAAAGCACTGACCGATGCAATACACAACATATTGGAGGGTGATGTCGTTCACGTGTGGCTCCCTGTAGTTTATGTCATGTCCATTCCAAATACTTCCTAACTGCTCTCAGTTAACTGCAGCAATCATACTGTACATTGTTCCACTTTGTACAGATGAGAGCATCAGATTATGTCCTGAAGATAAAACAATTGTCCGATGCTATAAAAATGAATTCTTGTTTGAAAACAATTATGTTTTGCATATGTAGAAATTAGAAAAATATTTCAAGTTAGAAATTTTAATTTATGAGGCTGATATATAATGACACTTACGTCATATGTCGTGGTTACTTCAAATATTCATTTTTCTTATAATTATTATTCATCATGTTAATTTGCTTAACTGTTGCACTCATTCATACATGTGAAAAATACTTCTTGTTAAACTTTCTCTAAAAAATTAAATGATTAAAATGCTTCAAAATCATGTCTGTTGAATGATATTTGAAAATATCAAAGCTCAGACACACTTAAACAAAAAATACAAAATCTTAGATGAATACCAGAAATGTTCATATAATTTAAAGCAATAATCTCATATTTGATGGCTTCTCTTTTTTTGGAATAGATTAAAAAAGCAAATGCCAAATTTAATGCTAGTAGTATATTTGTGATTTGTACATTTGATAAAAAACTATCACTAAAATATTAAATGCCTATTTTATTTTATATTGTAGATATCCCTACCTTGGATTAAAAAATAATGTTCATAATTAAGTTATCAAAGTAGATTTTGCAACGTGGGTAATAAATATATAAGTTGTCGATATAGATTTTCTACTTTGAAAATGAGCAAATTAATGGTGATATCTTAGTTCTTTTTTTTTACGAGAAAAGCAGGAGCTCTACTCATTGCATTGTAGGAGAGGGGAACGAAACCACACGAGTACAAAAGTTACAAAACGCCATTAGGCGCTCACACTAGAGACACAAAGTGATGCCCTGATTCTCAGGAGCCCTACCTTTCGCCACTAAAACTAGTTCTAAGTCATCTCTTATAAAGCTTGCTAATCTAGTAGCGGTCATCGGCTCGTTCTGAAATATGTGTCTTCCTCTTTCTTTCCAGATGTGCCACACTATATAAATCGCAGCTGAGATGTCTCTCTATTTATGCTCGTTTGATATCCCGCGGGACACCCGGTTCCACCAAGCACGGACAGAACTAGAAGGTGTTGCCACTCTGACCACCTTAGGGTTAGAGAACTAGAAATTTGCCCAGACTTCCTTCGCGAATGGGCAGTGCAGCGCTGCCTTCTCGAAATCTTGATCACATAGACTGCAACGATCACCGTGTTGCAACCCTCTAGCTCAAAACCGCTCCATTGTCCAGTTTTTGTTTGAATTCTGAGAGCAATTCTTAGGGTATCTACGGTTCATATTTTGAATTATCCAAGCATTACTCAAAAAAACAGTATATAGCTCCACCATGCAAAAAATTCCAATCTCCCGGGAATGAACATTCAACATGACCCAGCATCGGACAAAAAATTCAAGGGGGCCTCACACGTGAGGAATTATTGCACCTCCTTTGGAAAATCCACCTAGAATTCAAAGTTATGATTCAAAAAAATGAAAAATCGAATTTTTCGCATAGAACCCGGAAATCTTCGTCAACCCCAAGGATAACACTCTGATCTATGACCGCGCCTACCACTACGGGTGCGTGATGGTGGTGTTCATCCATGCTAACATGCATACCAACTACTGGGAACAGTTCCCCAACAAAGGTAGATACATCAACTATGTCATGCCGGAGCTACCAATGGTAGAGGTGGTTGCGGCGCCGGAGGTGGCGATGGAGGAGGTGGCGTCGGACCAGCAGTAGTGCAAAACTGACGGGTGTAATGTCAGTTCTTCTAGTATTGAGTAGTAGTTTATCTTGATTGTAAACTTCTGCTCGTAATAATGAAACCTTCTATTTCAATTTCTGCTCGAAAGAGTTCTGCTCATAACCGTGATTGCAAAATTCTATTTTGGTTTTGTTTGATAAGTGTAAACACTTTTTTATTCCAGTTCTGTCAGAAGCTCATAGTCAAACACACCTAAACTTGGTCCCATTGTAATCGTAGGCACCTCTAATTGACCCCTTAGCGACAAATGCAGACGAACTTTGTCTCGTAGTGACAAATGGGAAGACACTATAGAATAACAAATATAAACGTTGTGTGACTAGGTAATATGGCTATTATGAATTGGGGGCAAGACGATTTAAGGTAGTCCGCCCCGGGTGTGGCGGTTTCCGTTTTTCCCACTCGTCTTCTGTTTGGCGATCGGAAGGCGATCCCGAGATCCAGATCGCAGCGGTCGTCGTCTCCGGTGAGTCCACGAGTAAAACCAAAACAAAGTCCTATGGGGGGATCCCAGGGTGTCCACCGTTTGCATCTCTCGTCGGTCCTCGTGCATTTGTCCCGCTCTTGTTTTTCGTTTAAACCCTAACCCATCCACAAAAGCCTTTCGAGTGTTGCCTAGGGCACTTGATCGTACACCACTGGTTACCTAGAGCGACCTGTGTGTTTGCGAGGAGAGGGAGGTAGGAGGCAATGGAGGGAGTAGAGGGGATGATGAGGGGGCTGAAGCTGTCGAAGGAGGAACTAAAGGGAGTCAGATTTGTAAAGATCGGTGGAGGGAAGGAAGTGGTGACGGATCTGTAGGCTGTGGGTAAACTGTTGGTGGACAAACCAGCCTATACGGATGCCATGGAGAATGCATTGGGGCCGATCTGGTGCCCCATGAAAGGGATAGAAGTCAAGAACCTCGGGGAGAACCGATTCCTGTTTACATTCAGACAGGCGTCAGGAAGGAAGAAGGCGGTGGATACGGGTCCATGGATGTTTGAGAACAAGCTGCTAATAATGGAGGATTTTGGTGCTAGCTAGTCTATTGATGAGCATGCCTTTGACAAAATTCCGATCTAGGTTCATATCTATAAGCTACCGCTGGGAAGGATGAGTGGTAAAACAGCGGAGCTGATTGGGAACCAGATAGGCGAGTTTCTGCATGTGGATGGTCTAGCAGGAGGAATGGCGGTGGGGCAGAGTCTGCGGGTCAAGGTGCGGATGCTGATTACTAAACCACTGATGCATGGTACAATGGTGGAGGGGGAGGCTGCAGGAGGAAGTAAAGTGAGATGGTGCCCTTTTGAATACGCGTATCTACCAGATTTCTGCTATATATGTGGGCTGATTGGACATGTGGAGAAGGAGTGTTCGATGAAGCTGAAGAAAGGGGAGGAACACCAGTATGGGAGGTGGCTGCGATGGCAGCCACCAAGGAGATCAGGGGGCTATGAGACTAGGAGGAGCTGGAGTGATGGAGGAGGAAGAAGGAAGTTTAGCTGGGGTAGCGGATATGGTAACAAGGGGAGTGATAAACCGTCATGGAGGAAAATGACGTTTCAACAGGGGATAACCAAAGGAGGAAGGAGGAGAGTGAGCAGGAAGTCACAAGTCCCTTGAAGATCACAGCGGGGAAGGAGGACGTGCAGAAAAGTAATCGGTTTAGGAGGCTTTTTTCTGAGGAAAACAAGGACGATGGGAAGAAGGAGGAGGTAAAGGAAAAAGGAGCAGTGGGAAATGGGAGGAAGATGGGGGAGGAGAAAAAAACAAGGGGACAAAGGAAGATGGGGTTGAGGAGAATAGTGTAGGGAAAGGGGGGAAGGAGGAACGTGGTACAAAGGAAGCTGCAAAAAAGACATGGACAAACAGTGGGAAGGAAAAGCAAACAGGGGGCAAACATTTCAAACGGGCACCAAGGGAGAGAAGGGACAAACTTGCAGCCACCTCTGAATCGGTGCTGGGCGCTAAAAGGACGAGTGATGAGTTGGAGTTGGACGACGGTACAAAAACAAAGAAGGTGCGGGAGAATGAGGTGGTGATGATGGAGGCTATTTCAAATAAAACATCTAGTGAAGCGGGGCTATCGGAACATCCTCGCTTGTCCCAATGAATATAGGAGCATGGAATGGCCGGGGGTTGGGGAACGGCCCGGCCTTTCAAGGTCTTCTGGATTTCCGGAAGAGGGAGGACCCTGCTGTCTTGTTCCTCTGCGAGACAAAGTTGGACGAAAGGAGGATTGAGTGGCTAAGGTGGAAGCTGGAAATGCCAAATATGGTGGTAAAGGATTGTATTGGACAGAGTGGGGGTCTGGCTATGTTGTGGAAGAGGGATGTGGATGTGAGACTCATTGGTTTCAAGTCACGGTACCACCTAGATACGGAGATTACGGAGCAGGATGGTTTTGTGTGGAGATTTACTGGTATATATGGAGATCCGAGGTCGGATGGGAAGGAGAACACATGGAGACTACTCAGACACCTGAAACATCAAAATGACAAGCCGTGGCTAGTTGCCGGCGACTTTAATGAGGTGTTGCATTCGTGGGAGAAGGAGGGAGGAGCGCCGAGATCACAAGTGGCTATGGATAGATTCAAATCCACTTTGGAAGAGTGTGAGCTGAGTGACTTGGGGTTTGTTGGAGACGCCTTTACCTAGAGAAACCATAGTCACGATGCAAGCAAATACATAAGGGAACGTCTCGATAGTGCTGTAGCTACATCATCTTGGTGCAGTCGATTCCCTGGATACAAGGTGACCAATGGATAACCGCGTCACTCAGACCATAGACCGTTGATTATAGAGACACATGGCATGGATAGATGTGTCAGGGCCCCGGGTCGGGCCCTAACCCCACGTTTTGAAGCCGGGTGGTTTGAGGAGGAGGAGTGTATGGATATGGTGAGGGAGGCATGGGAACTGAAGTGAAACTGAATTAGAAGGATGCGAGGGGGGCTGCGAAGGGTGTGATGGGGAGATTGGTACCATGGAGTAAAAACACGTTGGGGGACATGGGGCGTATCAGCAGGCTGAAGAAGGACTTGTAGGTTTGTAGGAGAAAATCTATTGCACCCGATCAAGTGAGAAGGGAGGAGGTACTGCGGTTTAAACTGGATAGGTTAGAGGAGCAAAGAGATCTCTATTGGAAGCAACGAGCCCATGTAAACTGGTTAAAGGGAGGTGATAGAAACACAAAATTCTTTCACATGGCGGCGTGAGAAAGAAAAAGGAGAAACACTATAAGGAGGTTGCGGAAGGAGGATGGGAGTGTGGTGGAGGAGAAGGAGGCCATGAAAGAAGTGGTAACTAACTATTTTTCAAACCTTTTCACTTCTCGTGCAGGTACCCGGGTGGATGAACTCTTAGACCACATCGGTTTATGAGTGACCCCGGAGATGAACGAACTACTTGTCAAGGAGTATACGGAAGCGGAAGTAAAAGAGGCATTGGAAAGCATTGGCGATTTAAAAGCGTCGGGTGTGGATGGAATGCCATCTATTTTTTATAAGAAATGTTGGGGAATTGTTGGAGAGAAAGTCACAAGTGAGGTGCTTAATGTTCTGAGGGGAGGTCCTATGCCAGAAGGATGGAATGATACATGTGTTGTCTTGATTCCAAAGACAAAAAATCCAGAAAGCATGAAGGATCTTCGGCCTATTAGCTTGTGCAACGTGGTGTACAAATTGATATCCAAGGTTCTTGCAAACCGTTTGAAGCTGATTCTTCCAGATATTATATCGCCAAATCAAAGTGCCTTCATCCCAGGGCGACTGATCACGGATAATATCTCATTGGCGTATGAATGCACACACTTTATGCAAAATAAGAGGGGGGGGGGGGGGGGAAATGAAGGATATGCGGCGATCAAGTTAGATATGAGCAAGGCTTACGATAGAGTTGAGTGGAACTTTTTGGAGAAGATGATGAGAAGGATGGATTTTGAGGAGAGGTGGATTGAGAGGATTATGACTTGTATCACTACCGTCAACTACCAATTCCGGGTAAATGGGGAGGTTACGGAGACGATTACACCACAAAGGGGACTCCGCCAGGGAGATCCCCTCTCGCCATACCTCTTCCTGATTTGTGTTGAGGGCTTCTCGGCCTTGCTTAATGGGGCAGATGCGGATGGAACGCTGGAAGGCATTCAGCTATGCAATGAGGCTCCGAGATTTAACCATCTACTGTTTGCAGATGACTCCTTGGTACTGATCAAAGCTAATAGCGATAGTGCCAGAAATCTGCAACATATCCAACATCTTTACGAAGGTTGCTCTGGCCAGACCATTAATTTCGACAAGTCTTCGGTGATGTTTCGCAAGAATACTCCCTTCTCTAGGCGACAAGAGGTGCTGACACAACTGAACATTAAGGCAGAAGCACGGACAGAAAAATATTCGGGGCTCCCGGTATATATAGGCAGATCTAAATCGAGGATATTTGCCTATTTGAAGGACAGGGCGTGGAAGAAAATTCAAGGGTGGATGGAGAAATTTCTATCTAAGGCGGGCAAAGATATTCTTATCAAGGCTTGTGCACAAGCAATACCAACCTTTGCTATGTCATGTTTTGACTTGACCAAAACCTTGTGTGATGAGATTAGTGCAATGATCTGTAGGTTTGGTGGGCACAGCAAGATAATGAGAACAAAGTCCATTGGCTAAGGTGGGAGCTATTGACACTCTCTAAATCGGAAGGCGGGATGGGATTCCGTGACCTTCATGCTTTCAACACGGCAATGCTGGCCAAACAAGCCTGGAGAATGTTCAATAACGCAGAATCGCTATGTGCCAGGGTGCTATAAAGACTAAGTATTTTCCAACTACTTCGATCCTTGAGGCAAAACCGGCGGCAGGAATATCCTACTCCTGGCCGAGTATTTTAAAAGGTGCCGAGTTGATGAAGAAGGGATACGTTTGGAGGATAGGGGATGGAGCTAATGTTCATATATGGAGTGATCCATGGTTGCCAAGAGATGATGCTATGAAACCTATCACACCACGTGGTAGATGTGTGCTGGCGTAAGGTTTGCAAATTAATTGACCCAAGTACAGGTCAATGGGATGAGCAACTTATCCGTGATAATTTCTGGGCAATCGATGCTACTACTATTTTGGCAACGCCTATCAGAGAGGAGTTTGACGATTGTATTGCATGGCACTACGACACAAAAGGCTTATTCTCCGTGAAGTCAGCCTATCATGTGTGTGTGAAGCAGAGGAACGAAGTCATCGCGCGCGGAGTCTTCAAATTCTAGCGAGGAAGGCCTAAAGTGGATGAAGATCTGGGAGCTAAAGTGCCAGCCAAAAATTAGACAGTTTATTTGGAGACTAGCACACAATAGTCTACCAGTGAAGAGAAATATTAAAAAATGGGGCATTGACTGCGATACTATCTGTGTGTGCTGTCGGAGACTGGATGAGGACAGTGCCCATTTATTCCTGCGATGTAAAGAGGTCAAGAAGGTGTGGAGAGCACTAAAGCTGGAACATGTCCGTGATCGCATGTGCCAGGCCCAAAGTGCAAAAGAGACGGTACAAATTCTCGTAAATCTGAGAGGGAAAGAATGCACCCTTGTGTGTTGTCTGCTCTGGTACTGGTGGAACAGAAGGAATAAAATAAATGCTAATGAGAAAGTGGGGCCTTGGGAACAGATTATACATCAGATCATGAGACACTTGCCTACTGGGGTAAACAAAATAGCAAGATTGCGGTACCGGAAGAGAAGGTGTGGCAACCTCCGGGGGAGAACATTATCAAATTAAACATTGACGGGGCGTTCCATGCAGCCAGTAATTTGGGAGGATGGGGCTTCGTCGCCAGAGACAGTACAGAGACAGTACGAGGGGGATGTCAGAGGCTCAGGGGCTGGCTTCATACCATGTGTGGCCAGTGCTGCTCAAGCAGAAGCACATGCATGTGCGGAGGCGATACAAGCGGCTGCTACCTGGGGAATGACGAAAATCCATATCGAGACGGATGCCATGAACCTGGTTCAAGCTCTTCAATCAAAGGACGCCTGAAGGGATCATCTACAGAGACCCGCGCCTCAATCTCCAGCTAAACTTTAATAATGTGTTTATTTCCTTTACTCCTTGGGTCTGTAATAATGTAGCACATTGCCTGGCTACGTATGGTGTGAGTTGACAGTGCCCACGATCATTATGGTCCGAGGCTTTGCCTGAGGATGTATCGGTTAATGTGACCAGCACTATTGCTGAGTCTGGTGATTAATGGAATCAGGAGTTCCATCTCAAAAAAAAAAAAAGGTAATATGGCTATTTGCGGTTAAATAAAAAACCTAAGAGATAAATAAAAAAAAAACTTTCTTGCATTATTACTTAATCATAAGATTGTAAATGGGTTGGGTTTTACAAGTTTATTCCAAGCAATGAAAACAGGAGCAGATTTTTGAATGACAAGGGGCATGTGAATCTGATTTTTTATTTTATTCATGCTCCGGCACCTGAGGTGGGTTTTCATATTACTACCTGACTAATTGCCTTTTGTATATGTAGTTCAATGTAGTCTAAAAGGTCCACTTCTTACAATGGAGTTATGTAACTGCAAGATACTCAGAGGTATAAGTTGGTTATCGTGAAAAAATGATTATATTGGATAGGAACAAAACTCTAAACAAATTAGGGACATTCTTGATTTCTATGGGTTTGCACTGTTACAGTGTACACCTGCCGCCGTCGTGCGACATTCAGGTGATGTACCATTTTTTTTCGATACGATGGGAACACATGCATTGTGCGCCTGGATCTAGCAGCCATCAGTTGATAAAAGTAGCAGGATCGTCAATTTATAAAGAAGCAGATTAGCCAACTTACTCACCTTGTGTTTGTTAAAACGTTCAAAGAGATAGTTGGTAATTTCTTAATAAGACTAGCTCGAGCAGTTCTTTATAACCTTTAATGTAAAGTTCTCCATTGACCTCAATAATCACTTATGTTTTCAGGAATCGGTAAATGCAGGGATGGTAATTAGTGCAGAATTTCTGATGGTGAGTAACTCATCTATCTATCTATTTTCATGTGTTATGTGCACAAAAAAGCCACACCGAGAAGTACTTCTCAAGGTCTAGAAGCTCGGCCTAGCCTCCGGACTCCTGTTGCAGCACCCGAGTCGCAGGCTCGCTGGCATGTAGCACCATGGTTGCGAAGACGGTGCTGCACAGGTACACGCATCCATCCGGTGTCGTTCATAGTATACCATCAGTTAGAACTATCCCGGAATCCCCCCAGAGGATCTCAACAACGTGCAACTTCATTTTCA
Organism: Avena insularis; assembly: GCA_023614405.1. Taxonomy (NCBI): domain Eukaryota; kingdom Viridiplantae; phylum Streptophyta; class Magnoliopsida; order Poales; family Poaceae; genus Avena; species Avena insularis. The sequence continues at coordinate 537,816,985 of CM042684.1, forward strand.
TATCAACTTTATTTGGTTAGTGATGTAACATGACACTCCTTTGAATGTTCTTCAAAATGCAGAACCTAGAATGGGCAGGCACCTCTTCAGGCTGGGTGAACCATGGTGGTGCAGGGAGCCAGACTAAAAAAAATTGATGCGTCGCATGCATGTACCTGCTCCTATATATCACCTGATTTTCAGTTTTTAGCAATTGGGTCAATATTATTGGTGATGGAATATTTATGCATCTTGCAGGTGTGTTAACCCAAGATGGGATACGCTTCTTCTACAATTTGGTCTTTTGTGAAGGTGTTCTCAATGATGCAATGTTATTCAGTGCTATCTAGAACTTCAGATATAAGAAATTTCAGTAGATCTGTTTTGATTATGCTTTTGTTACCGTAGACACGTTCCCACGTGTATCTTATTTTCCTCCTAATCTTGTGAGAAATATACTATGATCTATTTGATCTAGACATTTTGGGCACTTATTGGTTGTTCATTGTCAACATATTGATTTTCTTAAAGTACAAATATTGCATGGTGAATTCAATCGAACCTCACCATCTTGAAATACAGAGTATATACAATATGCGAACAGTGTATGGAGAAAACATATTGTGAATCAAAAAAAATATTTGATTTTAGGGAGGATGTTATTTGGGGAAGAATAGCTCCTGGAGTAGTTAGGAGGTAACCATGGCTTGCAAACTTGTTTATTTGCCGCTCTGACGGGATCAAGAGGCTAATGTTTTGTAATTCTGACTAGCCCCTTCATTCACGGACTTCTTGCAGGTCTAGAACATGATAAATGATTACTGATCGATGATGTTGAGATTGCGGCTTGGTTAGGATCTGATTTGTGTTTTACTTTCAGGAGGATGTTGATACAACAAAGATCGGCCCTTCAAGTAATGGTAATAATGAAGAAGTTCCTGAGAAAGATAGTGGAGTATAGTCTTCTGACAAAGGTTTTTATCAGTGGTTATTGGCCGTACTATAAAAGTTCAGATCTCCAATACGATGTGCAACAATAATTTTTTATCCAAGTTTTTGCTGCCTTTCATTCTTCTGTCATTGGTTTCCTTGAATGATTGAGCGATAATTTTTTATCCGCGGTAATACATACGTGGAATTAAAAGGAGTAATTTCACCTTGGATGATTGAGGGATAAATTTTTATCTACACTAATATATACCTGGAATTAAAGGGAGTGATTTCGCAATATGTTATGCACAGGATATATAAATGATATACCCACTAAGCTACACAAACACACCTATGGGGTAAGCTGTCCAAGAGGTAAGTACTAATATCGGTTTGAATATAATGAATGATAATATCGACCTTTATGATTAATACAACAAAGTTATAGTATTCAGATCTAATCATGTTCTATTTATTACTCGGAAAAATTTAGACCATGGAAACTTTAAGAGAACAGTGAAGATTTTTTTTCAGAAGTGCAGTTTCAGCTACCGAAAGAAACTTGGAAAGAATTGTTATGGCCTATTAGACTAGACTTTATGTTGTTCAGAAACGGACTGTGAAGGATACAGTTCTAACTCTTGGATTGTAACGGTTTCACTAAATATTTTGGTGGCTATATGTTCTGCTGATGGTGATGTAGAGTAGGGCATCAAGGATACAAGGATGCTTCAAGGTTGGTTTATTCCCATCAATTACCAATAAGCTATGTGGTCATTGAGTCCATGCAAAATGCGTCTAATCAGGAGCTAAATTCTATATCTGCACTTCTCCACTAACTATGTGATGTCTTGAGGCCAGAGATAATGAGGGATTTTTTCAATCCAAACTCACTTGTTTTCCAGGTATATAAATTGTAAACCGCAGTTTTGCTGGTAGCCATAGTCCCGTGTGCATCTATGCTGACTCTAAAAGCCAGGGCCACTTCATAACCTATCCATGTTTTAACACTGGAAATGTGACCGCAAGTTGCACATATTTAGGACTCAAACCATGTAATGCCATGTACATATGTCAGATCCAAGTTTCATGTTTTTTTGTTCAAAAAAACTCTGGTTTATCCAAATTGGTTGATGGATTAACTTTATATCTTCTTTGAAACCAAGTTTGTGTATATTCAGAAGCTATGGTTTCTTTAATAATTTGACCATAATGAGGTATATTTGAAATAATCGTTGGCCTGGTGCTAATTGGTTGTTATTCGGTTCTACATCTCTTTGTCCCATCATTTCAAATTTTAGATAAAAAGTTCGTCCTATTAAGACGAGCCTGGTAGAGACGAGCCTGGTAGAGAGAGTAGAGATCGTGCGTTGCACGTGCACTTTTACTTAATTGATACTAGTGTATATACCCAATAATGAAGATACGTAAAGGATATTCGGTCAAGTAAGGCGATGCAATCAACCGAGGAGATGGAGAGAGAAAAAAAAGCAAGTGACCTGACGAAATGCTAGCCAAGCTCGCGCGTCCCTCCCTCCTTCCCTTTCCATAAATACCATCGAATCCAATTAGGGTTCATGTATCAATCAAATACAAGAATATCGATCGACCCAGCATGGAGCCTGCAATTTCTCCCCCTCTGATGAGCTCGCCGGCGCCTCGTGAAGTGCGCGCAACACGTGTTGGTGTTCCTTTTCGTGTTGGCGGCGGTGGTGCGCACAGAACGACCGCTTCATCTCGATCGGATGTTGGACGAAGAAATCTTAGATTGTTTCGCAAGATATCTCAATCGAGCGGGGTATATATATGGGCGTTTACCGGACTCTTTTACGATGGAAGGCCCGAAGACCACACCTGATACGTAACATGGACCTAGCGTAGGAAAAAGTTTTTTCCGACTTACCGGTGGCGTTGGTTGTAATACAGAGTTTAAGGCTAAATTGGTCTAGAAAAGTGTTGTACCGGGAGAAACAATCCGTGTGTAGTTACACCCATGTGTTTCACACTATCTAGGCATTATCTATCATACCGAAGAGTATGTACGCGTAGTATAAAGTATATAATACTAATTATGTACTATATGTACTATTTTTTGGTAGTATGTATGATTTTTTCACATATTTCCTTTTTACGTATAAATATGAAGGTATTTTGAATATATAGTGGAAATTATGGTTCAACCTATAATTTTTTCACGTAAGTTAATTGGAAGTATTTTAGATATAGTATATGAACATACTCCAACTTATAAAGTATCATATATACTTTCGTATGGAGTATATGAAGCGTGGATGTAACTACACATAGGAGTAAGAAAGATTTTTATAGGAATAGATATAGGTATAGATTTGTAAAAAATGAGGGCCTCACCTGAATTTGGTGGACACGGTGCCACGAGAGGTCAATGTTAGGTCACATGTCTATAGAACTTAACGCGATCACACTGGATATAAACTAGTGTGGATTAACAGCACCGTTCTGAAACTCACCCTCTCTGATGAAAAAACCCGAAGAACACATAGAGAAGGACACTATTTTGTCGACACGCTCAATTTGTGTCTTTTCCGTTTCTTTCCTTTTATTCATCCAAATCCTAGGTAGTCGGCCTTGATCCGTTTTACACGAGCCATCCGACGGATGAAATCGTGACCAACGATTACACACGATTGCAAAGAAAAGGTAAACGACCTATTCTGCCGCAACATGAACTGTAGCTGCTTCTGGTTATTTCTAGAGAAGGAAACTTAGAGTGGCTGTGTCCAGGTCCATCGAACAATTCACCCCCTTAAGCTTGATGTCCTGAACTTACCAGATGCAAACCGGTCTTCTCTTTCAGCTCTTGAAAGGAAAACCTTGCCGATGGTTTTGTAAGAATGTCAGCATGCTGCTCGCTCCGCCTCTGTCTTTCCTTCTTCAACACAACTTCTAGAAAAAGGTAACGCACGTCAATGTGTTTGCTCCTCTCATAAAACACCGGGGTTTTGCACTGGGAGATTGCAGGTTGTCTGTTTATGACCTTGACGTTCTCACAACCCAGAAATTCTTCAACAAGCCAGGATTTTTTTTAAGTAATATATCACCCATTTCAAGGATTTTTATTGAAAGAAATGGGAGGACACTATAATAACAACTATAAACTAGCTACTTTGGCTATTTGTGGTAAAATTAAAAACCTAACAGATAAATAAAAAATGCAGGTGATTATTCTTAATTGATACTAGTGTATATACCCAATAATGAAGATACGTAAAGGATATTCGGTCAATTAAGGCGATGCAGTCAACCGTGGAGACGGAGAAGAGAAAAAAAGGCAAGTGACGTGACCATAATTCAAGGGGGCCTTAAACGTGAGGAATTATTGCACCTCCTTTGGAAAATCCACCTAGCATTCAAAATTCTGATTTAAAAAAATTGAAAAATCGAGTTTTTCGCATAGAACCTGGAAATATGCGTCAACCCCAAGGACAACACTCTGATCTACGACCGCGCCTACCACTACGGCTGCGTGATGGTGGTGTTCACCCACACCAACATGCACACCAACTATTGGGAATAGTTCCCCAACAACGGTAGATTCATCAACTATGTCATGCCGGAGCTACCAATGGTAGAGGTGGTTGCGGCGCCGGAGGTGGCGATGGAGGAGGTGGCGCCGGACCAGCAGTAGTGCAAAACTGACGGGTGTAATGTCAGTTCTTCTAGTATTGAGTAGTAGTTTATCTTGATTGTAAACTTTTGCTCGTAATAATGAAACCTTCTATTTCAATTTCTGCTCGAAAGAGTTCTGCTCATAACCGTGATTGCACAATTCTATTTCGGTTTTGTTTGATAAGTGTAAACTCTTTTTTATTCCAGTTCCGTCAGAAGCTCATAGTGAAACACACCTAAACTTGGTCCCATTGTAATCGTAGGCACCTCTACTTGACCCCTTAGCGACAAATGCAGACGAACTTTGTCTCGTAGTGACAAATGGGAAGACACTATAGAATAACAAATATAAACGTTGTGTGACTAGGTAATATGGCTATTTGTGGTAAAATAAAAAACCTAAGATATAAATAAAAAAATCAGGTGATTATTGTTAATTGATACTAGTGTACATACCCAATAATGAAAGGATATTCGGTCAATTAAGGCGATGCAATCAACCGAGGAGATGGAGAGAGAAAAAAAGGCAAGTGACGTGACGATGAGCTAGCTATACCCGAAATGCCAGCCAAGCTCGCGCGTCCCTCCCTCTCCCTCCTCCATAAATACCAACGAATCCTATTAGGGTTCATATAGTACCAATCAAACACAAGAAGATCGATCGACCCTAGCTAGCTATTAGGGTTAACCCAGCATGGAGCCTGCAATCTCTTCCCCTCTGATGAGCTCGCCGGCGGCGACAGCGCCGCCGTGCCTCATGAAGTGCGCGCAGCACGTGTTTGTGTTCCTTTTCCTGTTGGCTTGTGCCACGCATTTCTCCAGGTCAGCCGAGGGTTTCGCCATCAACGCCATCGTCGTGGTGTACTACACGGCCACGATCCACCTTGAGCTCCTCAGGAAGAAGAACCTTGATCAGGTACCTACAGCTACATTACTTAGATGGAAGTAAACAATCATATGAGAATGCCATCTCAATTTAACTCCTCTTTTTGGGCGCATGCAGGTGATCTGGCCGCTGGAGTTGATCGCGGCCGGGATTACGTCCATCTCCATGGTCACGGCGTTCCTCGTCTTTCAGCCCGATCGGCGCGACCTATGCGGGAATGTCATCTTCTCCTTGTGGGCGGCGTTGGCCATCAAGCCTATCTGCCACCACATTGGACTTGACGTTGACGATGCAAAATACCAAGATGCATCGGACCTAGTCTAGTCAAGTAGTAGTAAAAACGATGGCACCAGGAAATAGTGTTTTTATGAGTGTGGTTCTTTTTCTTAGTTTGTTTTGTTCTATATTGAAACAGAGGGGATATGTTTTTCCACATACAACTAGGGACGAATACTATGATGTATGTGATGGTTTGACGGGTGTGCTTGCAAACTGAGTAAACCTTTTCTGTCAGGTAGCGATCGAGATGCACTTATCTTGTTCATCAGATGGGATTGTAACAATCTACTCTCAGTGTCCAGCAGATCACCCCATAAATGTCTCGCCCCATGAATATCGATGTTATACGAGAGCGGACTACAACAGGAATAATACAAGGTAATAGGGGTCACCGCACGGCGATACGGAGCAGCAAAGTTCGCAGATCAGTGGTACCTAATCTAGGTTGGTTGCATCAGTGTCAGTGAATGGATGTTCCCTGATCCATAAGTTAAAGCACTGACCGAATCAATACACAACATATTGGAGGGCGATGTCATTCATGTGTGGCTCCCTCTAGTTTATGTTCATTCCAAATACTGCTTAGCTCGTAATTGATCTCGGATAACTGCAGCAATTATACTGTACATTCTTCCACTTTGTACAGATAGGGTGTCAAGTGGGATTCCACCATGTCCCATCTTTAGTTCATTTACCAAAATCTAATTTAAATTTTGAGCAAACTTTTGAACTAGAATTTAACAAATGAACTAGATGTAGGATTTGTGTGCGATCCCACTTGACACCTTATGTACACATGTGAGCATCGGATTTTGTCGAAAATGGGCTATTTATTACAGCCGACAAATATCCAAAATTGAACTAGAAAAAACTAGGCGATCATTACAACAAAATCTGTTTATCCTGATGCCTAGAAGGATGGAAGATCAATCCTCAGATCACGCTGTCATCCAAGACGGAAAAAAAAATCCCTCACCATATCCTCTAAACGTGTACATCCCTCCGTAATTAGAGATGACTATAAACGGAGAGTAGCCGTACTCTGTTAGATAACCTGCGAGTTAGTAGACAATAATTTATTATTAGAAATCTTGTTATTTTTATATAGCCATAGCGACCAAATAATGTCAAACGTTTCCATCCTAAATGGAGGGAGTACTGCTTAGCTCGTATTGCTCTTAGATAACTGCAGCAATCATACTGTACATTGTTCCACTTTGTACAAATAGGGTGTCAACTGGGATCCCAACCTATCCCATCTTTAGTTCATTTAACACAATCTAATTTAAATTTTGAGCAAAATTTTGAACTAGATTTGACAAAGGAACTAAAGGTGGGATTTATGTGCGATCCCACTTGACACCTTATGTACATATGTGAGCATCATATTTTTTTTTGAGAAATGGGTTATTTATTACGAATAGTAATATTTATACCTGGCCTTTGCATAATCAGAATGTACACGAGGACGGATTAAATCGGCCCGGTGGACATGCCCTTACATATTGGAAGACACACATGGACCAGGCATCGACAATTCAGCTTCAAACACCATCAAAACTGACAATGTGCGGACTAATGTGTACATAATTATTGGATGTGGTACAAGGTTTGTCAATGACAATTTGGCGGCGGCAAGCAACGGAAGAAAAACTATGATCTCCACCTCAGAGTCCGTGGATGTCCACCTATCTGCCGTGCGTTTCAGGTGAGTCCGATGCGCCGATTCAGGATGACAAAAATTCGGTAACCCCGTTGGGTGGCTCTATTTGACCGCGTTGACTCTACGCTCAGGGGCTGCACCAACCCCGATGTGCGACCTCTGCGGTCTTCGGTTTTGACGACTCGGGGGCTCCCTCAGCTCTAGCAATCTGCTGAATCCTCGGCTACGGTGATCCGCTACGGCCTTTGACTATGGCTACCCGCTACAATCTTCGACTCCTGAGACCCGCCGATCGCATCGGCTCCCGCGACTGTGATCGGCGGGTTGCATCGGCTCCCACGAGCGCGACCCGCTGGTCGCAACAGCTCCCACTATCCGCCGGACGCATCGACTTAGTCCGTTGCGTCAACTACCTGTATGCCGTGCAACTTCGACAGGTGTGCCGTGCCGACTCAAGATGATAAAAACCTGATGACTCGTCGTCGTGTCGACTTCGTCCACCAGAGACCCGTTGTGGGCTTCGAATGCGGTGATCCGCTACAATTTTAACATGCGGACACCTGCAGGTTACATCGACTCCCGTGATCCACCGATCGCATCCGCTCCCGCGACCCACCGGTTGCATTTGTTCCCACAATCCTCCGATCGCATTGGTTCCCGTGACCCATTCACCTTGTCGACAACCAATAAAGCTAATTTTCTCTCTACTTAGAGTTGATTCTTTTTAACTCACACTCGAAACACTCGGTGGATGTGCCCTCTTCGAGTAACCTAATGTGTCATCGACTCCCTACAGTCGAGCACCTTATACGTCATAGCCCGAGTAGCTAATTTTGCATGGTCGTCGAATTCTTGAACTCCGAGTACCTCGGCAAGGTACTGAGACTAAGGGTAATCAGGCTAACTAAAAGGCCTAGCAAACAGTGCAAAAGTATTGACTCAATTGGCACCAAAATTTTACTTTACAAGCCAACATGCAAATATTCTTTACAAGATACATGTACTTCATAATTCTTTGCATTTTTTCAGCTTACAAGGATACCGACTACATCAGGATATTCTATCGGGTCCTCCAACAGGAGTCGATAAAACAACCGGCTACGCCATAAACTCAAGACCTGAGTCGAGTCCCTCCTCGGATGGTTGCATCACTTGATGCTACAAAGACGTGATGTTGACCGCGTACCCGATAGAAGCAACTGCATCGACTTCATGCCCATCATCGACTCACCTGGCTAAATACTGCATGACTCCACCATGTGGACTCTGACTGCAGCATCGACTCTTGGCTCCTTATGCGTGAGACGCTGACTCGATGCACTTTCGGATCAGTGGCTTCTCCTCGCATGATTTTCAACTGCGTCTACAATATACAAGACTCGAGTCGCTGCTTGAGTCTATGACTCCAGCAGACATTCGGGGGCTACTCCAAACTGGAGCAATGGTCGCGCACATACAAGATCTTTGAGTGGCACGCTCCATTTCTCATTCGAATCTACGACTCGAATGAGGACTCGGGTGCTACTCTCATAGGACACACTGGTCACGCATTCAAAAAAGCGTCAGTATTGATGGCATTTGCAAGATCATCCTAAATACTTCTGGATCATTGTCTCTACACAACCGACGACTATAAGTCTCTGATCGTGTCTATGACTCAAACAGACACTCGGGGACTACTCCCATAGGGAGTCCTGGTCATGTGCCCTATGGAAAACAAAATATTCATAGTACAGTCCATTGTATCAAATGTGTCCACAATGTCGACTTGCTTACAGCAAAAAAACTCACTGGCGACTCCGCCCACTTACATTGCAATGTCAAGTTCAGATACATCGTCTCCTTGGCCACTCGAATCACCTCCGTGGTGACAAGCATTCAGAAGTTGTGTGTACAACGCAAAGATAAGACCTATAGATCTAATCCAATGGCCTGGAAACTGCATCCGTTGCGCTCTACTAGATAAATACCGTGTCTACGACATGAAGAAAATCTCGATGGATGCGTTGGGTACATACTTATCAACTTGAATTCGGCTCAGTAAGGCCTCCACGACATGAGTTGAACTACGCCAGCAATTTCTAAATTCGAGTATGGGGACTCGATTTTGAGTAGATGGCGTTGTTTTTTCCCTAGAGCAATTAACTGATTCTGATCTGTCGAGCATACTAGGCATGTTTACCAGTATCCCTATGAACAATTACGAATTTTGACAGACCCGATGAACTCTTGGGTGAGTTCTTCGCACTCGATACAACTATCAACTTTGACATCCAAATGCAAGGCTCAAAGATGGACACTCAGGGGCTACTCACATATAGGTATGCCGAACGGGAACCCGACTACAGCCTACCTAGTACGGTTCAATGGAAGAAACATTCGACGACCTGTCAAGGTCCATGACGCCCATGACAGTTCGGCTGGTACGAAGCCCATATGGACGCGGAATCCAAGCACGCAAGACAAGGAAATCTCAAAACTAGAGTTGGAATCCAACTTATAACCTACTCATATTGGTACTTGAGACCTAGCATCCCCATATATAAAGATTAGGAGAGTCCAACGATGAGGCACTGATATGTTGCTAACGTATCTATAATTTTTGATGTTCCATGCTTGTTTTATATCTACTTTCTTATGTTTGTCCACACTTTGGAGTATTTGTATACACTTTCTTGGACTAACCTATTAACAAGATGCCACAGTGCCAGCTGCCTGTTTTCTGCTGTTTTTGGTTCCAGGAAAGTTAGAAAATGAATACTCTCAAAATTGGACGGGACAAAAGCCAAAGTTAATATTTCAACGAGGGGGACACAAAGCCAGAAGAGGAGACGGAGAGGGGCTAGAGGCCGGCCACACCACCTGGCCATGCGGCCAGGCCTGGCCAGTGCCAGGGGTTGATGTGGCCGCCTAGGGCACCCCCTCGGCCTCCCCTTTCGCCTATAAGATGCCTCCGATACAGAAACCCTAAGTAACTGATCAGAATTCCACGAAAGAGTCTGTAGCCGCCACCATCTCCATCCCTAGATCGGGAGGGATCTGAAGCTCTTCTCGGCACCCAGCCGGAGGGGAGAATTCACCCTGGAGGCCTTCTTCTGTTGGAGATATGCCCAAGAGGCAATAATAAAAGTGGTTATTATTATATATTTGTGTTTATGATGAATGTTTACATCCCATGCTATAATTGTATTATTAGGAAACACTAATACTTGTGTGCTTTGTAAACGTAAAAGAGTCCCTAGTAAGCCTCTTGTTGAACTAGCTTGTTGATTAATAGATGATCATGGTTTCCTGATCATGGATATTGGATGTCATTAATAACAAGGTTATATTATTAGGAGAATGATATGATGGACACGCCCCCATAGTAAGTATAGCATAAGATCAAGTCATTAAGTTCGCATTGCTACAAGCTTTCAAATACATAGTAACCTAATCCTTCGACCATGAGGTTATGTTAATCACCATCACCGGATGGGTACTTTGATGACATCAAACACTGCTTCGTAACTGGGTGGTCATAAAGGTGTCATTGGGTATTCTAAAAATATGTGTTGAAGCGCATGGACCAAGATTGGGATTTGTCCATGCATATGACAGATAGATATGCTCTGGGCCCTCTCGATGGAATGTCATCTAGTTAGCTTGCAAGCATGTGACTAGGTCACAAGGGATGACATATCATGGAACGAGTAAAGAGTACTTATTAGTAATGAGGTAGAACTAGGTATGTAGATACCGACGATCAAACCTCGGATGAGTAGAGTATCGCGTGACAGGGAATTGGTTTCGTATGTTAATGGTTCTATCGATCACGAAGTCATCGTTGAGTATGTGGGAGCCATTATGGATCTCCAGATCCCGCTGATGGTTATTGATCTCAGAGGTGTCTCCATCATGTCTACATATTCATGAACCGTAGGGTGACACACTTAAGGTTCGATGTTGTTTAGGTAGATATGGAATGTGCGTTGGAGACCAAATGTTGTTAGGAGTCTCGGATTGGATCTGAGACATCACGAGGAGATCCGGAATTGTTCGGAGAATAAGATTCGTATAATGGAGATCATTTTTCTAGGTTCAGAAATGTCCCGGAGTATTTATATGGGGGTTCTAGAAGGTGTCGGAATGTTCCGAAAGGTTCTAGAAATTTCTATGGAGTTTACTTGAAAACCAAGAAAGAAAAAGGGGAAACTTGGGGGGGAAGGAAACTCCCCCAAGCCCCCCTTGTGCACCGGCCCTAGGAGGTGGGCCTAGGGGTGGAACCCTAGGCCGCACCCCTCCCTCTATATATAGAGAGGTGGAGGCGCCACCCCCCTTGCCCCTCCACTCTTTCCCTAGCCGCCTCTCTCCTCCTCCTTCGCTCTGCTCAGGCTTAGGCGAAGCCCTGCAGAATTCTCTACTCCACCACCACCACCACACCGTCGTGCTGCTGGGATTCCGTGGTGAGATCTACTACCTCCGCTGCTTGCTGGAACAGGGAGAGGAAGGTCTGCATTGACTCCGCACGTGTGACCGACTGCGGAAGCGCTGCCGGAACGCGGCACCGGAAGGATCGTCTACTCGATCTTGAGATCGGCAAGTGATCGTCTACATCAACCACGAGATCCGATCTTGCACAAGGCTTTCGGATCTACAAGGGTTATTACAGATCTATCTCGTTGCACATGTCTAATAGATTAGATCTTGGCTTTTATCTAGATTAGATCTAGGTTTTGTTCGTTCTTGCGGTAGAAATTTTTTGTTTTCCATGCTACGAACCCATCAGTGGTATCAGAGTCGTGTCTATGCGTAGATATGTTGCACGAGTAGAACACAATGGTTTTGTGGGCGTTGGTGCTCGTGCCGTCTTTTGCTTTGTGTACTTTGCATCTTGCGGTATGGTTGGATGAAGCGGCTCGGGCTAACCTTACATGTCATCGCACATGAGACTTGCTCCACGCTTGACGTGTAACTTGCTTTGCACAAGTGGCTTTATGGGTGTCATCTCTCTCACCATAGTATAGATCCAATTTACACTTTGCACTTGATAGCACTTGTATCAACGTTGTGGTTCAGTTCCGTAGGTAAGATCCGTTCTTATTCGAAAGCCCCAAACCACGTAAAACATGCAAATAAAATTAGAGGCGTCTAACTTGTTTTTGCAGGGGTTTTGTGATGTGATATGGCCATCATGTGATTGTGGTTATATTTGATGTATGCAATGATCCTTGTTGTAATATGGCAGCAACGGCGAGAAGCCTAATGGTTGTCTTTAATTCGTTAAGACCTGCGTGTCTATTCATCTTGTAATAGCTTTATTCCAAGTAGTTGTAATAGTTGCTAGCGATGATGGACAACCATGAAGCGGCGCCATCGACCTTGACATAATCTTTGGTGATGATGGAGATCATGTCCGTGCTTTGGAGATGGAGATCAAAGGAACAAGAAGAAAGGGCCATATCATATCACACTAATTATGAATTGCATGTGATGTTAATCCTTTATGCATCTTGTATTGCTTAGATCACGACGGTAGCATTATAAGATGATCCCTCTCACTAAAATATCAAGTAATAAAGTGTTCATCCTTAGTTGGCACCGTTGCTAAGACTCGTCGTTTCGAAGCATCTCGTGATGATCGGATGTGATAGATTCTACGTGTGCATACAACGGGTGCAAGCCAGATTTGCACATGCGGAAACTAAGGTTAATCTTGACGAGCCTAGCATGTACAGACATGGTCTCGTAACACGGAATACCGAAAGGTAGAGCATGAGTCATATAAATGATATGATGAACATGAAGATTGTTCGCCGATGAAACTACATCTTCTCTCGTGAAGATTGGACTTGGTGTAGTGGACTTGGTTCGTGTAATCACTAAGACAATGTGAGGGATGTTGTTTTGAGTGGGAGTTCACCTAGTTAATTTAAGAATTAAAATTGAATTCATTTTATCATAAACTTAGTCTAAACTACTTGCAAATTTGTTGTAGATTATGGCGAACCTCTCCATCAATTTCAATGCGTTCCTAGAGAAAGAAAAGCTTAAGAACAATGGAAGCAACTTCACGGACTGGCTCCGTGGACTGAAGATTGCCCTTCGGGCTGGTCAGTTGACCTATGTGCTCGAAGCACCGCTAGGTGACCCACCTACAGAAGATGTCACCGATGACGTAAAGAATGTTTACGCCACTCGTAAAAATCATTACTCCATAGTTTAGTGTGCCATCATGTACGGTTTAGAAACGGAGCTTCAGAAGCGCTTTGAGCACCACGACCCGTTCGAGATCATTAAGGAGCTCAGGCTGATTTTTGAGACTCACGCGGCCGTGGAGAGCTATGAGGCCTCCGAAAAGTTCTTTAACTGTAAGATGGAAGAGGGTAGCTCCGTTAGCGAGCACGTGCTCACCATGTCTAGGCACGCAAACAAACTCCAAGAGTTGGGGATAACGATTCCTAATGAGTTAGGGATTCACCGTGTCCTCCAATCACTGCCACCGAGTTATAAGAACTTTATGATGAACTACAATATGCACTGCATGAACAAGACGTTGCCTGAACTATCGTCCATGCTGAAAACTGCTGAAGTGGAGATCAAGAAGGAGCACCAAGTGTTGATGGTCAATAAGACCACCAATTTCAAGAAACAGGGCAAGCCTAAGAACAAGGGCAACTTCAAGAAGGACGACAAGAAAGCTGCCGCACCTGCTAAGAAGCCCAAGGCTAGTCCTAAGCTGGCCCAATCTTTGCTCTTGCAAGGGTGCTGGTCCTTTGGGCGTAATCCCCCAAGTACAGCGGATCAAGAAGAAAGGTATATTCGATATACATGTTATTGATGTGTATCTTACTAGTAATCGTAGTAGTGCCTGGGTATTTGATACTGGTTCGGTTTCTCATATTTGTAACTTGAAACAGGAGCTGCGGAATAAGCGAAGACTGGCGAGAGACGAGGTGACGATGCGCGTTGGAAATGGCTCCAAGGTTGATGTGATCGCCGTCGGCATGCTCCCTCTACATCTACCTTCGTGATTAGTTTTAAATTTGAATAATTGTTATTTGGTGCCTGCGTTAAGCATGAACATTATATCTGGATCTTGTTTATTGCGAGACGGTTACTCTTTTAAGTCCGATAATAAAGGTTGTTCGATTTATATGAGTAATATCTTTTATGGTAATGCACCTGAGATGAATGGTTTATTCTTACCGAATCTCGATAGTAGTGATACACATGTTCACAACATAGATGTTAAACGAACAAAATTGAATGATAATTCTACATACATGTGGCACTGTCGTCTTGGTCACATTGGAGTGAAGCATATGAAGAAGCTCCATTCTGATGGACTTCTTGAATCACTTGAAAGATGTGAAGCATGTCTAATGGGAAAAATGACTAAGACTCCATTCTCTGGAATAATGGAGCGAGCTACAGACTTATTGGAAATAATACATACCGATGTGTGCGGTCCAATGGGTGTAGCATCGCGTGGTGGATATCGTTATGTTCTCACTTTCACGGATGACTTAAGTAGATATGGGTATGTCTACTTTATGAAACATAAGTCCGAAACTTTCGAGAAGTTTAAGGAATTTCAAAGTGAAGTGGAAAATCATCGTAACAAGAAGATTAAGTTTCGCGTTACGGAGGTGAATATCTAAGTTATGAGTTTGGCATGCATTTAAAGAAATGTGGAATACTTTCGCATTGACACCGCCGAACAACACAACGTAATGGTGTGTCCGAACATCGTGTCGAACTCTCTTAGATATGGTTCGGTCTATGATGTCTCTTACAGATTTACCGCTATCGTTTGGGGCTATGCATTAGAGACACCGCATTCACTTTAAATAGGGCACCATATAAATCCGTTGAAATGACACGTTAATTGTGGTTTGGAAAGAAACCTAAGTTGTCGTTCCTTAAAGTTTGGGGTTGCGAAGCATATGTAAAGAAGTTACAACCTGATAAGCTTGAACCCAAAGCGGAGAAATGCGTCTTCATAGGATACCCTAAAGAAAAAATTGGGTATACCTTCTATCATAGATCCGAAGGCAAAGTTTTCGTTGCCAAGAATGGATCCTTTCTTGAGAAGGAGTTTCTCTCGAAGGAAGTGACTAGAAGGAAAGTAGAACTCGACGAGGTTATTGAACCTTCTCTCGGAGTTGAGAGTAGCGCAGCACCGGAAGATGTTTTTGTGCCACCTACACCAATTAGAGAGGAAGCTCGTGATGGTGATCATGAAACTTTGAACGAAGTTGCTGCCGAACCTCGCAGGTCAACGAGGGTTCGTACCACTCCTGATTGGTATGACCCTGCATTGAACGTCATGTTGGTGGACAACACTGATGACCCTGCGACGTATGAAGAAGCTATGGTGAGCCCAGATTCTGACAAATGGCTAGAAGCCATGAAATCCAAAATGGGATCCATGTACGAAAACCAAGTATGGACTTTGGTGGACTTACCGGATGGCCGTAAGGCTGTCGAGAACAAATGGATTTTCAAAAGAAAAACAGATGCTGATGGTAATGTTACCGTCTATAAAGCTCGACTTGTCGCGAAAGGGTTCCCACAAATTCAAGGAGTTGACTACGATGAGACATTCTCACCAGTAGTGAAGCTAAAGTCCGTGAGGATTTTGTTAGCAATTGCTGCATATTTCGATAATGAGATCTGGCAGATGGATGTCAAAACGGCGTTCCTTAATGGTGACATTGAGGAAGAGTTGTATATGGTACAACCCAAGGGTTTTGTCGATCCTAAAGATGCTAACAAGGTATGCAAACTTCAGCGCTCCATTTATGGACTGAAGCAAGCATCCCGGAGTTGGAATCAACGTTTTGATAAAGTAATCAAAAACTTTGGATTTATACAAACTTATGGAGAAGCTTGTATTTACAAGAAAGTTAGTGGGAGATCTGTAGCATTCCTAGTACTATATGTAGATGACATATTGTTGATTGGGAATGATATAGAACTTCTTAATAGCGTCAAAGCCTATTTGAATAATAGTTTTTCAATGAAGGATCTTGGCGAAGCGGCATATATTCTAGGCATCAAGATTTATAGAGATAGATCAAGACGCCTAATAGCACTTTCACAAAGTACATACTTGGACAAAGTTCTAAAGAAGTTTAGAATGGAAGAGAGCAAGAAAGGGTTCATGCCCATGTTGTCAGGTAAGACCTTGAGTAAGACTCAAAGTCCAGCTACGGCAGAAGATAGAGAGAAGATGAATAATATTCCCTATGCCTCGGCCATAGGTTCTATCATGTATGCCATGCTGTGTACAAGACCGGATATAGCACATGCTGTTAGTTTGACTAGCAGATATCAAAGTGATCCTGGAATGGAGCACTGGACATGATCAAGAATATCCTAAAGTACCGAATAGGACTAAGGATATGGTTCTTTCTTATGGAGGTGATGAACAACTTGTTGTAAACAGTTACACCGATGCTAGTTGGAACACCGATCCGGATGACTCAAGTCACGATCTGGATACGATTTATTTTGAATGGTGCTCTGATGAGCTGGAGGAGTGCCAAGCAAAGCGTTGTGGCGAAATCTTCAATCGAATCGAATACATAGCTGCTTGAGGCTGCACAAGAAGCCATATGGATGAAGGAGTTCATTCTTGAACTTGGCGTGGTTCCTAGTGCGTTGGACCCGATGGCCATCTACTGTGACAACACAGGTGCCATAGCTAATGCACAGGAGCCAAGGTCACATAGCAAGCTGAAGCACATCAAGCTACGTTTTCCATGCTATTCGCAAGTATGTCCAAGATGGTGACATAAAGATTTGCAAAGTACACACTGATCTGAATGTGGCAGATCTGTTGACTAAACCTCTCCCTAGAGCAAAGCATGACCAACACCAGAACGCCATGGGTGTTAGGTATATTACCATGTAATCTAGATTATTGACTCTAGTGCAAGTGGGAGACTGTTGGAGATATGCCCAAGAGGCAATAATAAAAGTGGTTATTATTATATCTTTGTGTTTATGATGAATGTTTACATCCCATGCTATAATTGTATTATTAGGAAACACTAATACTTGTGTGCTTTGTAAACGTAAAAGAGTCCCTAGTAAGCCTCTTGTTGAACTAGCTTGTTGATTAATAGATGATCATGGTTTCCTGATCATGGACATTGGATGTCATTAATAACAAGGTTATATCATTAGGAGAATGATGTGATGGACACGCACCCATAGTAAGTATAGCATAAGATCAAGTCATTAAGTTTGCATTGCTACAAGCTTTCAAATACATAGTAACCTAATCCTTCGACCATGAGGTTATGTTAATCACCATCACCGGATGGGTACTTTGATGACATCAAACACTGCTCCGTAACTGGGTGGTCATAAAGGTGTCATTGGGTATTCTGAAAGTATGTGTTGAAGCGCATGGACCAAGATTGGGATTTGTCCATCCATATGACGGATAGATATGCTCTGGGCCCTCTCGATGGAATGTCATCTAGTTAGCTTGCAAGCATGTGACTAGGTCACAAGGTATGACATATCATGGAACGAGTAAAGAGTACTTATCGATGTGAGGTAGAACTAGGTATGTAGATACCGACGATCAAACCTCGGATAAGTAGAGTATCGCGTGACAAAGGGAATTGGTTTCGTATGTTAATGGTTCTATCGATCACGAAGTCATCGTTGAGTATGTGGGAGCCGTTATGGATCTCCAGATCCCGCTGATGGTTATTAATCGGAGAGGTGTCTCCATCATGTCTGCATATTCACGAACCGTAGGGTGACACACTTAAGGTTCGATGTTGTTTAGGTAAATATGGAATGTGCGTTGGAGACCGAATGTTGTTCGGAGTCTCGGATTGGATCTGAGACATCACGAGGAGATCCGGAATTGTCCGGAGAATAAGATTCATATAATGGAGATCATTTTTCTAGGTTCGGAAATGTCCCGGAGTGTTTATATGGGGGTTCTAGAAGGTTTCGGAATGTTCCGGAAGGTTCTAGAAATTTCTATGGAGTTTACTTGAAAACCAAGAAAGAAAAAGGGGAAACTTCGGGGGGGGGGGGGGGGAAGGAAGCTCCCCCAAGCCCCCCTTGTGCGCCGGCCCTAGGAGGTGGGCCTAGGGGTGGGAACCCTAGGCCGCACCCCTCCCTTTATATATAGAGAGGTGGAGGCGCCACCCCCTCTTGCCCCTCCACTCTTGCCCTAGCCGCCTCTCTCCTCCTCCTTCGCTCTACTCAGGCTTAGGCGAAGCCCTGCAGAATTCTCTACTCCACCACCACCACGCCGTCATGCTGCTGGGATTCTGTGGAGAGATCTACTACTTCCGATGCTCCTGGAACCGGGAGAGGAAGGTCTGCATCGACTCCACATGTGTGACCGACTGCGGAAGCGCTGCCGGAACGCGGCGCCGGAAGGATCGTCTACTCGATCTTGAGATCGGCAAGTGATCATCTACATCAACCACAAGATCCGATCTCGCACAAGGCTTTCGGATCTACAAGGGTTAGTACAGATCTATCTCGTTGCACATATCTAATAGATTAGATCTTGGCTTTTATCTAGATTAGATCTGGGTTTTGTTCGTTCTTGCGGTAGAATTTTTTTGTTTTCCATGCTACAAACCCATCGTCTTCATCACGATGACTGCCTCCGGTGTGATGCGTGAGTAGTTCATCCTTGGACTACGGGTCCATGTAGTAGCTAGATGGTGGGTTATTCGCCTTTGTGCTATCATGATTAGATCTTGTGAGCTCCGTTCATGATCAAGATCATCTATTTGTAATCATACATGTTGTGCTTGCGAGGATCCGGTGGATATTGAGATGCTATTTCAGATTGATTATTGATTCTATCATGTCTTTGTTATTTGTGATCTTGCATGCTCTCCGTTGTTAGTAGATATCTTGGCCGAGTAGATGCTAGCAACTCCAAGAGGGAGTATTTATGCTCGATAGTGGGTTCATGCCTCTAGTAATCTGGGGAAGTGATAGAAATCTCTAAGGTACTAGATGTGTTGTTGCTACTTGGGAGGAAACAACAATCCTTTGTTCATAGAACAATCGTATTGTTTACTTTACACACAATGCTTAATGCAATTATCTGTTGCTTGCAACTTAATACTTGAGGGGGTTCGGATGATAACCTGAAGGTGGATTATAAGTCATAGATGCAGTTGGATTATGGTCTATGTATAATGTTGTAATGCCCAATCAAATCTCATAGGAGTCAAGATGATTAGTATATGCATGTATGCTTTCTCGATGTTTGTCAATTGCCCCACTGTAATTTGTTCATCCAACATGTCATCTATCTTAAGGAGAATCACCACTAGTGAACTATGGACCCCGGTCCTTTATTTTACCATCAATCTACAAGCTATTTACTGTTTTCTGTTTACTTTCGGCAAGCTATTACTATCTTCCACACAATACGTTTAATCCTTTGTTTTCAGCAAAACCGGTGAGATTGACAACCTCACTGTAAGTTGGTGGCAAAGTTCTATGGTTGTGTTGTGCAGGATTCCAAGTTGGAAACAACACCTTGGAGGTGTTTCCTTGCTCCTACTGGTTCGATAACCTTGGTTTCATAACTGAGGGAAAACTTGATGTTGTGCTCATCATACCTTCCTCTTGGGGTTCCCCAACGAGCTCGATATATTTTGGGCCATCAAGCTATTTTTCTGGCGCCGTTGCTAGGGAGTGAAGGACATCTTCACAAGGGGAGTCCCTCATAACCAATCTCTTTACTTTGTTTTATTTGTTTTGCTTAGTTTATTTCTGCTTTGTTTGCTTGTTTCTTTATCAAAAACACAAAAACAAAAAAAAATTAATTGTACTAGTTTGCTTTCTTTATTAAAAACACAAAAAATGACTACTCTTGAAAACACTAAGTTGTGTGACTTCACTAGAACCAAAAACAATGATTTCATGTGCACACCTATTGCTCCACCTGTTCCAGAAGCTACTTTCTTTGAAATTAAACCTGCTTTACTCAATCTTGTTATGAGAGAACAATTTTCTGGAATTGGTACTAAATATGCTGTTGCTCATCTAAATAACTTTGTTGAACTTTGTGAGATGCAAAAGCATAAGGATATAGATGGAGATATTATTAAGCTTAAATTGTTTCCTTTCTCTTTGAGAGGAAAAGCTAAAGAATGGTTACAATCCCTAACTAGAAATAGTATTGATTCTTGGACTAAATGCAAAGATGCTTTCATTGGAAAATACTATCCTCCTGCTAAGATTATATCTATGAGAAGTGAAATAATGAAATTTAAACAATTTGATAATGAACATGTTGCTCAAGCTTGGGAAAGAATGAAATATTTGGTAACGAATTGTCCCACTCATGGACTAACTGCTTGGATGATTATCCAAACCTTTTATGCAGGACTGAATTATTCTTCAAAAAATCTACTAGATTCTGCTGTTGGAGGTATCTTTATGACCATTACTTTGGGTGCTGCAACAAAGCTTCTGGATAATATGATGGTTAACTATTCTGAATGGCATACTGAGAGAGATCCACAAGGTAGGAAGGTAAATTCTATTGAAGAAACCTCCTCCTTGAGTGATAAAATTGATGTTATTATGTCTATGCTTGTTAATGGGAAAGCTCATATTGATCCAAACCATGTTCCCTTAGCCTCTTTGGTTGCTCAAGAAGAGCAAGTTGATGTGAGCTTTATAAGAAATAATAATTTTAGCAACAATGCCTACAGGAATAATTTTGCTAATAATAACTATAGGCCATATCCTCCCAATAATGGTAATGCTTATGGAAATTCCTACAACAATAATAGGAGTGCACCCTCTAAACTTGAAATTATGCTTAAAGATTTTATTAGTAAACAAACTGCTTTCAATAAAACTATTAAGGAAAAACTCTCTAATTCTAAAAGAAATATAGCATCATTGGCTGAAGCACAATCTTCTTTTAATAAAATGACTGCTAAACCTGAAACTATTGAGAATCCCTTTGCTGATACTAATGCCATACAAGTTAGAATTGATGAAAATGTTAGACTATTAGCTGAATTGCATGCTAAGTGGGAAAGAGAAGATGAAATTGCTAGAAAAATTAGTATTTCTACTATCACTACCAATAATGTTGAAGCTAGTAAACCCAATGGAACCTTTTCTAATAAAAATGCTGAAATTCTTCGAAATATGGGAAACAATAGCTCTACTACTTTAGATGATAATTATAATTTTGATCTTGATGGTTGCAACTTCTCTGAAGTTATTATGTTCCTACAAAATCTTGCTAAAAGTCCTAATGCTAGTGCTATGAATATGGCCTTTACAAAACACATTACTGATGCTCTCATCAAAATTAAAAAAGAAAAGATGAAACATAAAGCTTTTATTCCTATGAAACTAGAAGATGGTTGGGAACCCATCATTAATATGAAAGTGAATGATTTTGATCTTAAAGCTTTATGTGATCTCGATAGTAGTGTTTCTATTATGCCTAGAAAGATTTATGAAATGCTTGGTTTACCACCATTGGAAGATTGCTATTTAAATGTCCCACTTGATGATAATGCTAAAAAGAAACTCATGGGGAGTATTAATGATGTTCTTATTATGGTTAACAATGCTTATGTCCTCATTGATTTCTATGTTTTGGATGTTGAATGCAATGCTTCTTGTCCTATTACTTTGGGAAGACCTTTTCTTAGAACTGTTGGTGCCATTATTGATATGAAAGAAGGCACCATTAAATATCAACTCCCACTCAAGAAAGGTATAGAACACTTACCTAAGAAGAGAGAAAAAAAATCATTTTGCCTCTCCTATTAAAACAAACTTTGCTCTTAATGCTTCTTCATTTGAGAATGATTCTTTTCTTGCTTCTTATGCCTAACTTAAAGGTGTTAAAGAAAAGTACTTATTGGGAGATAACCCAAATTTTTTAGATGAGTCTTGGAATTTATTGCTTCAGTAATAACCTCTCCTTATCCTTTTTATTTGCTTTTTGTGCCAAGAGTAACCTCTAATGAGAGAGAAGTAAGACTTGGGAAAGTTGCTGCCCCGAAACAGATTTTTGTGCTTCGTTATAAAAATTCATGTAAAATCTCTGTACGTCGGTTTGAGCTCTGATATTTTGTGCTTCTGCCCTAGTTTGTTATCCAACTTACGTTAGTTCAACACTTTTCGATTTGAGCAACAGAAGTTCTTCGAAAAAATTGGTTTGTACCTGCTAGTCTGTTTTGACAAATTTCTGCCATTATTTGCATTTGCTTCTTGTTGATTCCTTTTTGGGTTCTTTTTGGGGAATTGAGCTTTTTGAGGGAAGTACTACAGTATCTTGTGTTTTAACGGAAGTTTTACTGATGTTGAAACTAAACCCAAAGACTTATTATCTTGAGTACACTAATGTTGCTAATAAAGATAGTGTGAAGTTTTGTATGAAGGAAAAAATTCAGGTGTAGGGAAAGAATGATGTAATGAGATGAAGAATGGACTAAAGCTCAAGCTTGGGGATGCCACCCTGTGTCATCCCAAGAAATTCCAAGAAGTACAAGCGTCAAAGCTTGGGGATGCCCAAGGCATCCCCTTCTTCATCAATTAAAATCTCAGGTTTCTTCCAAACACTTCATTTTTATTGTTTCATGCACAGTTGTGTTGTTCTTGGAGCATCTTCGTTTTTTTGTTTTTGTTTTTCGTTTTCTTGGATTTCTTAGTTTGCTTGAATAAATTGGTTCGACCCCCTCTTTCATACATTAGTTTTCAAATAAGTTTGGTTTGGATTGGAAAAGAGTAGGAAAAGTTCATGCTTAAGTGGTAAAAGGAGCTTGTTTTTGACTATGGCCTATGCTTTGTCATATCATGCTTGATATTGTTTTGGATTTATGCTTAGTGATTTTTGCTATAGCATGACATGTTATAAACAATTGAGATTGCTTAATGTGCCTTGAAAGAATCATGCGTTTTTTAGCATATTAAAGCATAGTATTGTGGTATTCTCCTTTGATGCTTTATTTGGGTTGACTTGGTGCATGCTCACACCATGTTAAGACTATCACAAGTCACAATAGCCTCTATGATCCTTTAGTTTTTGACTTTAAATATCACTTTATGCTTTAATTAATGATGTTTTGTCGTGTTGCATGATTATGGCCATTATTGCTCTTATACTTGGTCGCTCCTAGTCTTTTGCTATCCTGCATAACCAAGTATGAGTTCCACTCATGCATCCAACTCCAAATAAAACCAAGTTATCCCAAAGAGTCCACCATACCTACCTATTAGCATTTGCTATTCCAAGTATATTCATGCTTTTATCTACCTTCCGAATTAAACTTATTATGTGAAAATTAGTGATTAAAGCTCTCACGAACTTGATGGCACACTTTATTTTCTTGCACTTAATAAACTTGAACCATTGTGTCCATCTTTGTTGTGTATATGCTTGCGCTTTATAAGTTGAAGTTAGCAGAACCATGTATCATGGGGAACGCTTTCAACATTGCACTTATATTCCGTTGATATCATGATTCTTTTGCTTATGGATCACAACGGTGTGAAATAAAAGGGGAACTTGTAAGATCATGGAGTTTGTATGTGTGTTAGAGAAATGCCTGGGCCGCTAGCCTAAGCCATGCCTAATCATGGTGGAAACTTGCAGCATAACCATAATGAGCACTCTATGAAGCATCCTCAATAAAAACCTATGCAAATAGCAAATAAAAAGATCGATGAGATGCTCATTGTCTGCTTGCCTTGTCATTTTGATTATGAGATAGCTCATGTATCATGTGCAGGGGTACCCCGTTGGCGGTTCTCTATGATACATATGTACTTACAATGACAAGAGCTTACTTGTGACTGAAGTTGAGTAGCATGAGGTTCAGTACTCGTAACTAAGGGACATGAGATTTCAACTTATAACTTGTCAAGCATATCTTCTTAGTTTTGTCACTTTAACCTTAATCACCTAAAGATGCTTATGATAGGGGCAATGAGAGCTGAAAGCTAATAAGTACCATAATTTTGGAAGCTCTTTATGAGACTTGAACCCCTGCTTCCTTCTAATAAGGACTTTCTTTTACTTTTATGTCGAGTCTCCATCTTCTATCTTTATGCACCTGTTAAGAGAGCATAGTGGCCATTCTTAGTTTAATGTGCATTGTCCCAAGACTTGTTGATTGATGCATAACTTTGATATTGCTTGTTCTTAAAATATTTGTATCTAGTCACCCTTATGAACTTTGAAGGTGTCCTATGCATTTATGTTTTGCTACTCTATGAGGGACAAGCTGAATACCATTCTCATTATGCTTTCTTTATGTGAAACAAACAAATGTTTTGCAAAGCATTGTTATTCATGAATCTTTTGTTTGTGCCTTTTCATGTTACAACATAGTTGCTATGTCTTATTGTTTGAACTATATCTTTCATGCTATGTTAAAGTACTATGATCCCAGCTATCAATGTTTTACAAATACTTTGATCAGTTTATGATGGTGCATGTCACCTCAAAAATTATTCTTTCTTTTTATCACTTACCTACTCGAGGACGAGCAGGAGTTAGATGTTGATATGTTGCTAACGTATCTATAATTTTTGATGTTCCATGCTTGTTTTATATCTACTTTCTTATGTTTTGTCCACACTTTGGAGTATTTTTATACACTTTCTTGGACTAACTATTAACAATATGCCACAGTGCTAGCTGCCTGTTTTCTGCTATTTTTGGTTCCAGGAAAGTCAGAAAATGAATATTATCGGAATTGGATGGGACAAAAGCCAAAGTTAATATTTCACTGAGGGGGACACGAAGCTAGAAGACGAGACAGAGAGGGGCCAGAGGCCGGCCACACCACCTGACCGCGCGGCCAGGCCTGGCCCATGCCAGGGGGTGGTGTGGCCGCCTAGGGCACCCCCTCGGCCTCCCCTTTCGCCTATAAGATGCCTCCGATACAGAAACCCTAAGTACCCGATCAAAATTCCACGAAAGAGTCTGTATCTGCCATCTCCATCCCTAGATCGGGAGGGATCTGAAGCTCTTCCCGACACCTTGCCGGAGGGGAGAATTCACCTTGGAGGCCTTCTTCATCACCATGACTGCCTCCGGTGTGATTCATGAGTAGGTCATCCTTGGACTACGGGTCCATGTAGTAGCTATATGGTTCGTTCTTCTCCTTTGTGTTATCATGTTTAGATCTTGTGATCTCCGTTCATGATCAAGATCATCTATTTGTAATCATACATGTTGTGTTTGCAGGGATCCGATGGATATTGAGATGCTATTTCAGATTGATTGTTGATTCTATCATGTCTTTGTTATTTGTGATCTTGCATGCTCTCCGTTGTTAGTAGATATCTTGGCTGAGTAGATGCTAGCAACTCCAAGAGGGAGTATTTATGTTCGATAGTGGGTTCATGCCTCTAGTAATCTGGGGAAGTGATAGAAATCTCTAAGGTACTAGATGTGTTGTTTCTACTAGGGAGAAAACAATAATCCTTTGTTCATAGAATAATCGTATTGTTTACTTTACACACAATTCTTAATGCAATTATATGTTGCTTGCAACTTAATACTGGAGGGGGTTCGGATGATAACCTGAAGGTGGATTATGAGTCATAGATGAAGTTGGATTACGGTCTATGTATAATGTTGTAATGACTAATCAAATCTCATAGAAGTCAAGATGATTAGTATATGCATGTATGCTTTCTCGATGTTTGTCAATTGCCCCGCTGTAATTTGTTCACCCAACATGTCGTCTATCTTAAGGAGGATCACCACTAGTGAACTATGGACCCCGGTCCTTTCTTTTACCATCAATCTACAAGCTATTTACTGTTTTCTATTTACTTTCTGCAAGTTGTTAATATCTTCCACACAATATGTTTAATCCTTTGTTTTCAGCAAAACCGGTGAGATTGACAACCTCACTGTAAATTGGGGGCAAAGTTCTGTGGTTGTGTTGTGCAGGATTCCAAGTAATATGGTATTGTATATATGATATCATTCTCCAAACTTCCAAAAGGAGTCCTAAACAGATTGGATTACTTTTGATCAAAA
This sequence comes from Avena insularis, assembly GCA_023614405.1. Classification (NCBI taxonomy): domain Eukaryota; kingdom Viridiplantae; phylum Streptophyta; class Magnoliopsida; order Poales; family Poaceae; genus Avena; species Avena insularis. The sequence goes on from CM042684.1 coordinate 537,843,394, forward strand.
TTCTTTTGGCAAGGAGATAGTGAGAAAAAGAAATATCGACTGGCTAAGTGGAGTGTTTTATGTCGGCCCAAAGATCAGGGAGGGCTAGGTATTCATGGTATGGAGATTCAAGATACATCCTTACTTGGTAAATGTCTCTTCAAGTTATTAACTAAACAAAGGGTATGGCAACCACTTCTCAAACAAAAATATGTTGGTTTAAAAGCATTATCCCGGGTGGTTTGGAAACCGGGGGATTCTCACTTTTGGGCCGGCCTGATGGAAACGAAGAAATATGTTTTCCGCTTCGGAACATTTCGGTGAAAGACGGGTCGTTGATGTGGTTTTGGGAGGATAAGTGGCTTGGTAATGCTATGCTCTGGGAACAATATCATGCATTGTATCCTATTTTTCGTTATAATGATGAAATGATTGCAACAATATTGGAATTGTTTCCTCCAAATGTGACGTTTAGGAGAGATCTGATTGGATCCAGACTTGACTCTTAGATCACTTTGCTACATCGCTTAGAAGATGTCCAACTATCATCTAGGCCTAATGAATTCCAATGGAATTTAAGTGAGAATGGTTCATTCCCAGTGTGTTCCTTAAACAATGCGCTTGTCCAGCCAATCATACCATTTTTACATAATAGGATGATCTGGAAGATGAAGATACCTTTGAAAACAATTTTTTTGCTAGTACCTTCTTTGAGGAGTCATCCTTCATAAAGATAATCTAATTAGGCGGAATCGGCATGGAAATCCTTCGTGTGTGTTCTGTCATCATAATGAGACTATCAAACATCTATTTTCCAATGCAATTTCGCTAGGTCTATGTGGTCAATTACTCGAGTAACTTCAGGCTTGTATCCACCACGTAGTATTGCTAACATTTTTGGGAATTGGTTGCATGGTATAGATAACAAGTATAAGCTACTTCTCAGGGTTGGAGCGATTGCCATTATATGGTCTCTATGGCTATGTAGAAATGATAAAGTGTTTAATGATTTAAATTGTTCTCTTTTCCAGGTTATCTACCGGTGTATAAATATCCTTCTCTCTTGGTCGGCCCTAAATCACGAACTTTTTACGGAGGTGTGTACGCGGCTAGAGGATACGGCGTGGGACTTATTTACCCGCCATGGACGGCAGCATAATCTCCGGATAGGCCCTCCTTCAGCATCTTAGGCATTCCTACAATTTCTGATGATGATATGTAATTCGCCTTTTTATTTTCCTGTTACATATCTTGACTTGTTCGGTTGCGTGCTTCTTAGTTATGCAGAGGCTAGATGTGATACTTAAACCTTTTAAGCAATAAATTGCCCTTTATCGATGAAAAGAGCACCAATGTCAGTACGACCGGCCGCAGGCATCAAGCACCTAGCCCATGGTGGACTGCCAGACCAAGAGATGCAGAGCAACCAACCTCCTCGCTTGAACAAATGGGAGAAGCGCTAAATCTCGTGGAGCTAGCACTTGGGCATGCAGCCTCTTCTTCCTCACCTCCGAACATATTATGTCAAAAGATGTTTGTTAAGTAACGGTGACGCTTGTAATGTAAAGTTCATGTCCGAACCGTCGCGTTTCTATGCGTGAGACACTAACATGAGGGACACAATATTTTATTGAGCGCGTACACTTTTGACTCGTGTGCGAGAGGCCTAGTCCAGTTGATCGAACATCGGGTGTTCAAAGATAACAACCCGGTTATACAACATGGCCTATCACTCTTCCGTCGTGATTACTCTCGTGGACTAGCAGTTCGTCAAGATTGTACTGGATAAATCAACCTCAAACTCAAAGTTCGAAACGAACAACCCAAGAAGGAGAGCCCTTTCTTAATATAAGAGATGGTTTACATATGATCTCATTGGGGTGCCTTTTATATATAGGCTGAAGCCCTTATACAAATGACCACCAATATCTTTGGTGGGGAAGAAAAGTAAGGGAAACCTAGTCTATTTTAGAAAAAGTCTTGAATGCCTCCAAGTGAGAAGAAACAGTAAGGGTAATTCTGTCATCTTTGGTCCATCCACCCTTTCTATGAAGGTGATTTGACTTTGGTCGATGAGGATCGCACTAATAGTCTTAGTGGGCTTCTTGGGCGATTTACAATAACCGTAAGAACCATAATTTTCATGAGCTATTGCCCATTGTTTTGGGCTTCTTGGGCGATTTACAATAACCGTAAGAACGAATACATGTTTGAGATTTATGACTGAAAACTCGCTATTTTGGCGCTTTATGGCCATTTTCATGAGCTAATAACCATAGTTTTGGTTGTTCTAGGCGATTTAAAATGACCATAAAACCCGATACAATGCTTGAGAGTCATGACCAAAACTCGTCGTTTTCGCTCTTTATGTATGTTTTTATGAGCAATAACCCACGCTTTTGGGGTTCGAGCGCGATTTACAACGACCATAAGACCCGATACATGTTTGAGATTTATGACGAAAAACTCGTCGTTTTCATGCTTTATGGCCATGTTCATTAGCTATTTCCCATAGTTTTGGGTTCTAGGGAGATTCACAATGACTATAAGACTAGATACATGTTTGAGAGTTATGACAAAATATTCGTCGTTTTCGCGCTTGATGGTCGTTTTCATGAGCTATTGCCCATTGTATTAGGCTTCTTGGACGATTTACAATGACCGTAAGACCAAATACATGTTTGAGATTTATGACCAAAAACTTGCCCTTTTTGCGTGTTATGGCCATTTTTATGAGCTATTGACCATAGTTTTGGGGTTCTAGGACGATTTACAACGAGCATAAGACCCAATACAATGCTTGAGAGTTATGACCAAAAACTTATCGTTTTCGCTCTTTATGTTTGTTTTCATGAGCAATAGCCCACTGTTTTGGGATTCGAGGGCGATTTAAAACGACCGTAAGACCTAATACATGTTTGAGGTTTATGACCAAAAACTCGTCGTTTTCATGCTTTATGGCCATTTTCATGAGCTATTGCCCATAGTTTTGGGTGCTAGGGAGATTTAAAACGACCGTAAGACTAGATACATGTTTGACATTTATGAAAAAAATTCATCGTTTTCGTTCTTTATGGCCATTTTCATGAGCTATTGCCCATTGTTTAGGGCTTCTTGGGCGATTTACAACGACCGTAACACCCAATACATGTTTGAGATTTATGACTAAAAACTCGCTGTTTTGGCGCTTTATGGCCATTTTCATGAGCTACTAACCATAGTTTTGGTTGTTCTAGGGCGATTTAAAATGAGCATAAAACCCGATACAATGCTCGAGAGTAATGACCAAAAACTCGACGTTTTCGCTCTTTATGGACGTTTTCATGTGGTATTGGCCACGATTTTGGGGTTCGAGGGCGATTTACAACGAGCATAAGACTCGATACATGTTTGAGATTTATGACCAAAAACTCGTCGTTTTCGCGCTTTATGGCCATATTCATGAGCTATTAACCATAGTTTTGGGGTTCTATGGCGATTCACACCGACCGTAAGACTAGATACATGTTTGAGAGTTATGACCAAAAAATCATTGTTTTCGTGCTTTATGGCCGTTTTCATGAGCTATTGCCCATATTTTTGGGCTTCTTGGGCGAGTTACAGCGACCGTAACACGAAATAAATGTTTGACATTTATGACCAAAAACTCGCCCTTTTTGCGCTTTATGGCCATTTTCATGAGCTATTGACCATAGTTTTGGGGTTCTAGGAGGATTTACAATGAACGTAAGACCCGATACAATGCTTGAGAGTTATGACCAAAAACTTGCGTTTTCGCTCTTTATGTATGTTTTCATGAGCAATAGCCCACAGTTTTGGGGTTCGAGGGTGATTTACAATGATAGTAAGACCTAATACATGTTGGAGATTTATGACCAAAAACTCGTCGTTTTCATGCTTTATGGCCATGTTCATGAGCTATTGCCCATAGTTTTGGGTTCTAGGGAGATTTAAAACGATCGTAAGACTATATACATGTTTGAGAGTTATGACAAAAAATCGTCGTTTTCGCGCTTTATGGCCATTTTCATGAGCTATTGCCCATTGTTTTGGGCTTCTTGGGCGATTCTCAACGATCGTAAGACCCAATACATGTTTGAGATTTATGACTAAAAACTCGCTGTTTTGGCGCTTTATAGCCATTTTCATGAGCTATTAACCATACTTTTGGTTGTTCTAGGGCGAGTTAAAATGAGCATAAAACCCGATACAATGCTTGGGATTCATGACCAAAAACTCGTCATTTTCGCTCTTTATGGACGTTTTCATGAGGTATTGCCCATGATTTTGGGGTTCGAGGGCGATTTACAACAAGCATAAGACTCAATACATGTTTGAGATTTATGACCAAAAACTCGTCGTTTTCGCGCTTTATGGCCATATTCATGAGGTATTAACCATAGTTTTGGGTTTCTATGGCGCTTCACAACGACCGTAAGACTAGATACATGTTATTGACCAAAAAATAATCGTTTTCGTGCTTTATTGCCGTTTTCATGAGCTATTGCCCATAGTTTTGGGCTTCTTGAGCGATTTACAACGACCCTAAGAACAAATACATGTTTGAGATTTATGACCAAAAACTCGCCCTTTTTTCGCTTTATGGCCATTTTGACGAGCTATTAACCATAGTTTTGGGGTTTTAGAGCGATTTACAATGCTTGAGAGTTATCACCAAAAACTTGTCGTTTTCGCTCTTTATGTCCGTTTTCATGAGCAATATCCCACAGTTTTGGGGTTCGAGGGCGATTTACAACAACCATAAGACCTAATACATGTTTGGGATTTATGACCAAAAAGTGGTCATTTTCATGCTTTATGGCCATGTTCATGACCTATTGCCCATAGTTTTGGGTTCTAGGGAGATTTAAAACGACTGTAAGACTAGATACATGTTTGAGAGTTATGACAAAAAAAATCGTTGTTTTCGCGCTTTATGGCCATTTTCATGAGCTATTGCCCATTGTTTTGGGCTTATTGGACGATTTACAATGACCGTAAGATCCAATACATGTTTGAGATTTATGACTAAAAACTCACTGTTTTGGCCCTTTATGGCCATTTTCATGAGCTACTAACCATAGTTTTTGTTTTTCTAGGGTGATTTAAAATGTGCATAAAACCCAATACAATGCTTGAGAGTCATGACCAAAAACTCGTCGTTCTCACTCTTTATGGATGTTTTCATGAGCTATTGCCCACGGTTTTGGGGTTTGAGGGTGATTTACAACGACCATAAGACCCAATACATGTTTGAGATATATGACCAAAAACTCGTCGTTTTCGCGCTTAATGGCCATGTTCATGAGCTATTAACCATAGTTTTGGGAGTCTATGGCGATTCACAACGACCGTAAGACTAGATACATGTTTGGGAGTTATGACCAAAAATTCATCGTTTTCGTGCTTTATGGCAGTTTTCATGAGCTATTGCCCATAGTTTTGGATTTTTTGGGCGATTTACAACGACCGTAAGACGAAATACATGTTTGAGATTTATGACCAAAAACTCGCCCTTTTTGCGCTTTATGGCCATTTTCATGAGCTATTGACCATAGTTTTGGGGTTCTAGGGCGATTTACAACGAACGTAAGAGCCGATACAATGCTTGAGAGTTATGACCAAAAACTTGCGTTTTCGCTCTTTATGTATGTTTTCATGAGCAATAGCCCACAGTTTTGGGGTTCGAGGGTGATTTACAATGACAGTAAGACCTAATATATGTTGGAGATTTACGACCAAAAACTCGTCGTTTTATTTCTTTATGGCCATGTTCATGAGCTATTGCCCATAGTTTTGGGTTCTAGGGAGATTTAAAACGACCGTAAGACTATATACATGTTTGAGAGTTATGACAAAAAATCGTCGTTTTCGCGCTTTATGGCCATTTTCATGAGCTATTGCCCATTGTTTTGGGCTTCTTGGGCGATTTACAACGATCGTAAGACCCAATACATGTTTGAGATTTATGACTAAAAACTCGCTGTTTTAGCGCTTTATGTCCATTTTGATGAGCTACTAACCATAGTTTTGGTTGTTCGAGGGCGATTTAAAATGAGCATAAAACCCGATACAATGCTTGAGAGTCATGACCAAAAATTCGTCGTTTTCGCTCTTTATGGACGTTTTCATGAGGTATTGCCCACGGTTTTGGGGTTCGAGGGCGATTTACAACGAGCATAAGACACGATACATGTTTGAGATTTATGACCAAAAACTCGTCGTTTTCGCGCTTTATGGCCATATTCATGAGCTATTAACCATAGTTTTGGGGCTTTATGGTGATTCACAACGACCGTAAGACTAGATACATGTTATTGACCAAAAATTAATCGTTTTCGTGCTTTATGGCCGTTTTCATGAGCTATTGCCCATAGTTTTGGGCTTCTTGAGAAATTTACAACGACCGTAAGACGAAATACATGTTTGAGATTTATGACCAAAAACTCGCCCTGTTTTCGCTTTATGGCATTTTCATGAGCTACTAACCATAGTTTTGGGGTTCTAGGGTGATTTCCAACGAGCGTAAGACCTGATTCAATGCTTGAGAGTTATCACCAAAAACTTGTCGTTTTCGCTCTTTATGTCTGTTTTCATGAGCAATAGCCCATAGTTTTAGGGGTTCGAGGGCGATTTAGAACGACCGTAAGACATAATACATGTTTGAGATTTATGACCAAAAAGTCGTCGTTTTCATGCTTTATGGCCATGTTCATGAGCTATTGCCCATAGTTTTGGGTTCTAGGGAGATTTCAAACGACCATAAGACTAGATACATGTTTGAGAGTTATGAAAAAAAATTCGTCGTTTTCGCACTTTATGGCCATTTTCATGAGCTATTTCCCATAATTTTGGGCTTCTTGGGCGATTTACTGCGACCGTAAGACCCAATACATGTTTGAGATTTCTGACTAAAAACTCACTGTTTTGGCGCTTTATAGCCATTTTCATGAGCTACTAACCATAGTTTTGGTTGTTCTAGGGCGATTTCAAATGAGCATAAAACTCGATACAATGCTTGAGAGTCATGACCAAAAACTCATTGTTTTCACTCTTTATGGATGTTTTCATTAGCTATTGCCCACGGTTTTGGGGTTTGAGGGCGATTTACAACGACCATAAGACCCAATATATGTTTGAGATATATGACCAAAAACTCGTCGTTTTCGTGCTTTATGGCCATGTTCATGAGCTATTAACCATAGTTTTGGGGTTCTATGGTGATTCACAACGATTGTAAGACTAGATACATGTGTGAGAGTTATGACCAAAAATTCATCGTTTTCGTGCTTTATGGCCGTTTTCATGAGCTATTGCCCATAGTTTTGGGCTTCTTGAGCGATTTACAACGACCGTAAGACGAAATACATGTTTGAGATTTATGACCAAAAACTCGCCCTTTTTGTGCTTTATGGCCATTTTCATGAGCTATTGACCATAGTTTTGGGGTTCTAGGGCGATTTACAACGACCAAAAGACCCGATACAATGCTTGAGAGTTATGACCAAAAACCTGCCTTTTCGCTCTTTATGTATGTTTTCATGAGCAATAGCCCACAGTTTTGGGGTTCGAGGGCGATTTACAACGACAGTAAGACCTAATATATGTTGGAGATTTATGACCAAAAACTCGTCGTTTTCATGCTTTATGGCCATGTTCATGAGCTATTGCCCATAGTTTTGGGTTCTAGGGAGATTTAAAACGATCGTAAGACTATATACATGTTTGAGAGTTATGACAAAAAATCGTCTTTAAAGCTTTTATGGCCATTTTCATGAGCTATTGCCCATTGTTTTGGGCTTCTTGGGCGATTCACAATGATCGTAAGACCCAATACATGTTTGAGATTTATGACTAAAAACTCGCTGTTTTGGCGCTTTATAGCCATTTTCATGAGCTATTAACCTTACTTTTGGTTGTTCTAGGGCGATTTAAAATGAGCATAAAACCTGATACAATGCTTGGGATTCATGACCAAAAACTCGTCGTTTTAGCTCTTTATGGACGTTTTCATGAGGTATTGCCCACGATTTTGGGGTTCGAGGGCGATTTACAACAAGCATAAGACTCAATACATGTTTGAAATTTATGACCAAAAACTCATCGTTTTCGCGCTTTATGGCCATATTCATGAGGTATTTACCATAGTTTTGGGGTTCTATGGCGATTCACAACGACCGTAAGACTAGATACATGTTATTGACCAAAATTTAATCGTTTTCGTGCTTTATGGCCGTTTTCATGAGCTATTGCCCATAGTTTTGGGCTTCTTGAGCGATTTACAACGACCCTAAGACCAAATTCATGTTTGAGATTTATGACCAAAAACTCGCCCTTTTTTCGCTTTATGGCCATTTTGATGGGCTATTAACCATAGTTTTGGGGTTCTAGGGAGATTTACAACGAGCGTAAGACCCGATATAATGCTTGAGAGTTATCACCAAAAACTTGTCGTTTTCGCTCTTTATGTCCGTTTTCATGAGCAATATCCCAGAGTTTTGGGGTTCGAGGGCAATTTACAACGACCGTAAGACCCAATACATGTTTGAGATTTATGACTAAAAACTCACTGTTTTGGCGCTTTACGGCCATTTTCATGAGCTACTAACCATAGTTTTGGTTGTTCTAGGGCGATTTAAAATGAGCATAAAACCCGATACAATGCGTGAGAGTCATGATCAAAAACTCGTCGTTTTCACTCTTTATGGATGTTTTCATGAGCTATTGCCCACGGTTTTTGGGTTTGAGGGCGATTTACAACGACCATAAGACCCGATACATGTTTGAGATATATGACCAAAAACTCGTCGTTTTCGTGCTTTATGGCCATGTTCATGAGCTATTAACCATAGTTTTGGGGTTCTATGGCGATTCACAACAACCGTAAGACTAGATACATGTTTGAGAGTTATGACCAAAAGTTTATCGTTTTCATGCTTTATGGAAATTTTCATGAGCTATTGCCCATAGTTTTGGGCTTCTTGCGTGATTTACAACGACCGTAAGACCAAATATATTTTTGAGATTTATGACCAAACACTCGCCCTTTTTCGCTTTATGGCCATTTTCATGAGCTATTGACCATAGTAATGGGGTTCTAGGGTGATTTACAACGAGCGTAAGACCCGATGCAATGCTTGAGAGTTATGACCAAAAACTTGTTGTTTTCGCTCTTTATGTATGTTTTCATGAGCAATAGCCCATGGTTTTTGGGTTCGAGGGCGATTTACAATGACCGTAAGGTCTAATACATGTTTCAGATTTATGACCAAAAACTCGTCGTTTTCATGCTTTATGGCCATGTTCATGAGCTATTTCCCATTGTTTTGGGTTCTAGGGAGATTTAAAACGACCATAAGACTAGATACATGTTTGAGAGTTATGACAAAAAAATCGTCGTTTTCGCGCATTATGGCCATTTTCATGAGCTATTGCCCATTATTTTGGTCTTCTTGGGCGATTTACAAAAACCGTAAGACCCAATACATGTTTGAGATTTATGACTAAAAACTCACTGTTTTGGCGCTTTATGGCCATTTTCATGAGCTACTAACCATAGTTTTGGTTGTTCTAGGCTGATTTAAAATGAGCATAAAACCCAATACAATGCCTGAGAGTCATGACCAAAATCTCATCGTTTTCACTCTTTATGGATGTTTTCATGAGCTATTGCCCACGGTTTTGGGGTTTGAGGGCGATTTACAACAACCATAAGACCCGATACATGTTTGAGATTTATGACCAAAAACTCGTCGTTTTCGTGCTTTATGGCCATGTTCATGAGCTATTAACAATAGTTTTGGGGTTCTATGGCGATTCACAACGACCGTAAGACTAGATACATGTTATTGAGCAAAAAATCATCGTTTCCGTGCTTTATGGCTATTTTCATGAGCTATTGCCCACAGTTTTGGGCTTCTTGAGTGATTTACAACGACCGTAAGACCAAATACATTTTTGAGATTTATGACCAAAAACTCGCCATTTTCGCGCTTTATGGCCATATTCATGAGCTATTAACCATAGTTTTGGGGTTCTATGGCAATTCACAATGACCGTAAGACTAGATACATGTTATAGACCAAAAACTCGTCGTTTTCATGCTTTATGGCCATGTTCATGAGCTATTGCCCATAGTTTTGGGTTCTAGGGAGATTTAAAACGATCGTAAGACTATATACATGTTTGAGAGTTATGACAAAAAATCGTCGTTTTCGCGCTTTATGGCCATTTTCATGAGCTATTGCCCATTGTTTTGGGCTTCTTGGGCGATTCACAATGATCGCAAGACCCAATACATGTTTGAGATTTATGACTAAAAACTCGCTGTTTTGGCGCTTTATAGCCATTTTCATGAGCTATTAACCTTACTTTTGGTTGTTCTAGGGCGATTTAAAATGAGCATAAAACCTGATACAATGCTTGGGATTCATGACCAAAAACTCGTCATTTTCGCTCTTTATGGACGTTTTCATGAGGTATTGCCCACGATTTTGGGGTTCGAGGGCGATTTACAACAAGCATAAGACTCAATACATGTTTGAAATTTATGACCAAAAACTCATCGTTTTCGCGCTTTATGGCCATATTCATGAGGTATTTACCATAGTTTTGGGGTTCTATGGCGATTCACAACGACCGTAAGACTAGATACATGTTATTGACCAAAATTTAATCATTTTCGTGCTTTATGGCCGTTTTCATGAGCTATTGCCCATAGTTTTGGGCTTCTTGAGCGATTTACGCGACCTAAGACCAAATTCATGTTTGAGATTTATGACCAAAAACTCGCCCTTTTTTCGCTTTATGGCCATTTTGATGAGCTATTAACCATAGTTTTGGGGTTCTAGGGAGATTTACAACGAGCGTAAGACCCGATATAATGCTTGAGAGTTATCACCAAAAACTTGTCGTTTTCGCTCTTTATGTCCGTTTTCATGAGCAATATCCCAGAGTTTTGGGGTTCGAGGGCGATTTACAACGACCGTAAGACCCAATACATGTTTGAGATTTATGACTAAAAACTCACTGTTTTGGCGCTTTACGGCCATTTTCATGAGCTACTAACCATAGTTTTGGTTGTTCTAGGGCGATTTAAAATGAGCATAAAACCCGATACAATGCGTGAGAGTCATGATCAAAAACTCGTCGTTTTCACTCTTTATGGATGTTTTCATGAGCTATTGCCCACGGTTTTTGGGTTTGAGGGCGATTTACAACGACCATAAGACCCGATACATGTTTGAGATATATGACCAAAAACTCGTCGTTTTCGTGCTTTATGGCCATGTTCGTGAGCTATTAACCATAGTTTTGGGGTTCTATGGCGATTCACAACAACCGTAAGACTAGATACATGTTTGAGAGTTATGACCAAAAGTTTATCGTTTTCATGCTTTATGGAAATTTTCATGAGCTATTGCCCATAGTTTTGGGCTTCTTGCGTGATTTACAACGACCGTAAGACCAAATATATTTTTGAGATTTATGACCAAAGACTCGCCCTTTTTCGCTTTATGGCCATTTTCATGAGCTATTGACCATAGTAATGGGGTTCTAGGGTGATTTACAACGAGCGTAAGACCCGATGCAATGCTTGAGAGTTATGACCAAAAACTTGTTGTTTTCGCTCTTTATGTATGTTTTCATGAGCAATAGACCATGGTTTTTGGGTTCGAGGGCGATTTACAACGACCGTAAGATCTAATACATGTTTCAGATTTATGACCAAAAGTCGTCGTTTTCATGCTTTATGGCCATGTTCATGAGCTATTTCCCATTGTTTTGGGTTCTAGGGAGATTTAAAACGACCATAAGACTAGATACATGTTTGAGAGTTATGACAAAAAATTCGTCGTTTTCGCGCATTATGGCCATTTTCATGAGCTATTGCCCATTATTTTGGTCTTCTTGGGCGATTTACAAAAACCGTAAGACCCAATACATGTTTGAGATTTATGACTAAAAACTCACTGTTTTGGCGCTTTATGGCCATTTTCATGAGCTACTAACCATAGTTTTGGTTGTTCTAGGCTGATTTAAAATGAGCATAAAACCCAATACAATGCACGAGTCATGACCAAAATCTCATCGTTTTCACTCTTTATGGATGTTTTCATGAGCTATTGCCCACGGTTTTGGGGTTTGAGGGCGATTTACAACAACCATAAGACCCGATACATGTTTGAGATTTATGACCAAAAACTCGTCGTTTTCGTGCTTTATGGCGATGTTCATGAGCTATTAACAATAGTTTTGGGGTTCTATGGCGATTCACAACGACCGTAAGACTAGATACATGTTATTGAGCAAAAAATCATCGTTTCCGTGCTTTATGGCTATTTTCATGAGCTATTGCCCACAGTTTTGGGCTTCTTGAGTGATTTACAACGACCGTAAGACCAAATACATTTTTGAGATTTATGACCAAAAACTCGCCATTTTCGCGCTTTATGGCCATATTCATGAGCTATTAACCATAGTTTTGGGGTTCTATGGCGATTCACAATGACCGTAAGACTAGATACATGTTATAGACCAAAAACTCGTCGTTTTCATGCTTTATGGCCATGTTCATGAGCTATTGCCCATAGTTTTGGGTTCTAGGGAGATTTAAAACGATCGTAAGACTATATACATGTTTGAGAGTTATGACAAAAAATCGTCGTTTTCGCGCTTTATGGCCATTTTCATGAGCTATTGCCCATTGTTTTGGGCTTCTTGGGCGATTCACAATGATCGCAAGACCCAATACATGTTTGAGATTTATGACTAAAAACTCGCTGTTTTGGCGCTTTATAGCCATTTTCATGAGCTATTAACCTTACTTTTGGTTGTTCTAGGGCGATTTAAAATGAGCATAAAACCTGATACAATGCTTGGGATTCATGACCAAAAACTCGTCGTTTTCGCTCTTTATGGACGTTTTCATGAGGTATTGCCCACGATTTTGGGGTTCGAGGGCGATTTACAACAAGCATAAGACTCAATACATGTTTGAAATTTATGACCAAAAACTCATCGTTTTCGCGCTTTATGGCCATATTCATGAGGTATTTACCATAGTTTTGGGGTTCTATGGCGATTCACAACGACCGTAAGACTAGATACATGTTATTGACCAAGATTTAATCGTTTTCGTGCTTTATGGCCGTTTTCATGAGCTATTGCCCATAGTTTTGGGCTTCTTGAGCGATTTACAACGACCCTAAGACCAAATTCATGTTTGAGATTTATGACCAAAAACTCGCCCTTTTTTCGCTTTATGGCCATTTTGATGAGCTATTAACCATAGTTTTGGGGTTCTAGGGAGATTTACAACGAGCGTAAGACCCGATACAATGCTTGAGAGTTATCACCAAAAACTTGTCGTTTTCGCTCTTTATGTCCGTTTTCATGAGCAATATCCCAGAGTTTTGGGGTTCGAGGGCGATTTACAATGACCATAAGACCTAATACATGTTTGAGATTTATGACCAAAAACTCGTCGTTTTCATGCTTTATGGCCATGTTCATGAGCTATTGCCCATAGTTTTGGGTTCTAGGGAGATTTAAAACGACCGTAAGACTAGATACATGTTTGAGAGTTATGACAAAAAATTCGTCGTTTTCGCGATTTATGGCCATTTTCATGAGCTATTGCCCATTGGTTTGGGCTTCTTGGGCGATTTATAATGACAGAAATACCCAATACATGTTTGAGATTTATGACCTAAAACTCGCTGTTTTGGCGCTTTATGGCCATTTTCATGAGCTATTAACCTTACTTTTGGTTGTTCTAGGGCGATTTAAAATGAGCATAAAACCTGATACAATGCTTGGGATTCATGACCAAAAACTCGTCGTTTTCGCTCTTTATGGACGTTTTCATGAGGTATTGCCCACGATTTTGGGGTTCGAGGGCGATTTACAACAAGCATAAGACTCAATACATGTTTGAAATTTATGACCAAAAACTCATCGTTTTCGCGCTTTATGGCCATATTCATGAGGTATTTACCATAGTTTTGGGGTTCTATGGCGATTCACAACGACCGTAAGACTAGATACATGTTATTGACCAAGATTTAATCGTTTTCGTGCTTTATGGCCGTTTTCATGAGCTATTGCCCATAGTTTTGGGCTTCTTGAGCGATTTACAACGACCCTAAGACCAAATACATGTTTGAGATTTATGACCAAAAACTCGCGCTTTTTGCGCTTTATGGCCATTTTCATGAGCTATTGACCATAGTTTTGGGGTTCTAGGGCGATGTACAATGAGCGCAAGACCCGATACAATGCTAGAGAGTTATCACCAAAAACTTGTCGTTTTCGCTCTTTTTGTCCGTTTTCATAAGCAATAGCCCATAGTTTTGGGGTTCGAGGGCGATTTACAATGACCATAAGACCTAATACATGTTTGAGATTTATGACCAAAAACTCGTCGTTTTCATGCTTTATGGCCATGTTCATGAGCTATTGCCCATAGTTTTGGGTTCTGGGAGATTTAAAACGACCCTAAGACTATATACATGTTTGAGAGTTATGACAAAAAAATCGTCGTTTTCGCGCTTTATGGCCATTTTCATGAGCTATTGCCCATTGTTTTGGGCTTCTTGGGCGATTCACAATGATCGCAAGACCCAATACATGTTTGAGATTTATGACTAAAAACTCGCTGTTTTGGCGCTTTATAGCCATTTTCATGAGCTATTAACCTTACTTTTGGTTGTTCTAGGGCGATTTAAAATGAGCATAAAACCTGATACAATGCTTGGGATTCATGACCAAAAACTCGTCGTTTTCGCTCTTTATGGACGTTTTCATGAGGTATTGCCCACGATTTTGGGGTTCGAGGGCGATTTACAACAAGCATAAGACTCAATACATGTTTGAAATTTATGACCAAAAACTCATCGTTTTCGCGCTTTATGGCCATATTAATGAGGTATTTACCATAGTTTTGGGGTTCTATGGCGATTCACAACGACCGTAAGACTAGATACATGTTATTGACCAAAATTTAATCGTTTTCGTGCTTTATGGCCGTTTTCATGAGCTATTGCCCATAGTTTTGGGCTTCTTGAGCGATTTACAACGACCCTAAGACCAAATTCATGTTTGAGATTTATGACCAAAAACTCGCCCTTTTTTCGCTTTATGGCCATTTTGATGAGCTATTAACCATAGTTTTGGGGTTCTAGGGAGATTTACAACGAGCGTAAGACCCGATACAATGCTTGAGAGTTATCACCAAAAACTTGTCGTTTTCGCTCTTTATGTCCGTTTTCATGAGCAATATCCCAGAGTTTTGGGGTTCGAGGGCGATTTACAACGACCGTAAGACCCAATACATGTTTCAAATTTATGAATAAAAACTCACTGTTTTGGCGCTTTACGGCCATTTTCATGAGCTACTAACCATAGTTTTGGTTGTTCTAGGGCGATTTAAAATGAGCATAAAACCCGATACAATGCGTGAGAGTCATGATCAAAAACTCGTCGTTTTCACTCTTTATGGATGTTTTCATGAGCTATTGCCCACGGTTTTTGGGTTTGAGGGCGATTTACAACGACCATAAGACCCGATACATGTTTGAGATTTATGACCAAAAACTCGTCGTTTTCGCGCTTTATGGCCATGTTCATGAGCTATTAACCATAGTTTTGGGGTTCTATGGCGATTCACAACAACCGTAAGACTAGATACATGTTTGAGAGTTATGACCAAAAGTTTATCGTTTTCATGCTTTATAAAAATTTTCATGAGCTATTGCCCATAGTTTTGGGCTTCTTGCGTGATTTACAACGACCGTAAGACCAAATATATTTTTGAGATTTATGACCAAAAACTCGCCCTTTTTCGCTTTATGGCCATTTTCATGAGCTATTGACCATAGTAATGGGGTTCTAGGGTGATTTACAACGAGCGTAAGACCCGATGCAATGCTTGAGAGTTATGACCAAAAACTTGTTGTTTTCGCTCTTTATGTATGTTTTCATGAGCAATAGACCATGGTTTTAGGGTTCGAGGGCGATTTACAACGACCATAAGACCTAATACATGTTTGAGATTTATGACCAAAAAACTCGTCGTTTTCATGCTTTATGGCCATGTTCATGAGCTGGGTTCTAGGGAGATTTAAAACGACCATAAGACTAGATACATGTTTGAGAGTAATGACAAAAAATTCGTCGTTTTCGCACTTTATGGCCATTTTCATGAGCTATTGCCCATTGTTTTGGGCTTCTTGGGCGATTTACAACTACCGTAAGACCCAATACATGTTTGAGATTTATGACTAAAAACTCGCTGTTTTGGCGCTTTATGGCCATTTTCATGAGCTACTAACCATAGTTTTGGTTGTTCTAGGGCGATTTAAAATAAGCATAAAACACGATACAATGCTTGAGAGTCATGACCAAAAACTCGTCGTTTTCACTCTTTATGGACGTTTTCATAAGCTATTGCCCACGGTTTTGGGGTTTGACGGCGATTTACAACAACCATAAGACCTGATACATGTTTGAGATTTATGACCAAAAACTCGTCGTTTTCGCGCTTTATGGCCATGTTCATGAGCTACTAACCATAGTTTTGGGGTTCTATGGCGATTCATAGTGACCGTAAGACTAGATACATGTTATTGACCAAAAATCGCTTAGTGCTTTATGGATATTTTCATGAGCTATTGCCCACTTTTTTTGGGTTGTTGAGTGATTTACAACGACCGTAAGACCAAATACATTTTTGAGATTTATGACCAAAAACTCGCCATTTTCGCGCTTTATGGCCATATTCATGAGCTATTAACCATAGTTTTGGGGTTCTATGGCGATTCACAATGACCGTAAGACTAGATACATGTTATAGACCAAAAATTCATCGTTTTCGTGCTTTATGGCCATTTTCATGAGCTATTGCCCATAGTTTTGGGCTTCTTGAGTGATTTACAACGACCGTAAGACCAAATACATTTTGGAGATTTATGACCAAAAACTCGCCCTTTTTCGCTTTATGGCCATTTTCATGAGCTATTGACCATAGTAATGGGGTTCTAGGGTGATTTACGAGCGTAAGACCCGATACAATGCTTGAGAGTTATGACCAAAAACTTGTTGTTTTCGCTCTTTATGTACGTTTTCATGAGCAATAGCCCACAGTTTTTGGGATCAAGGGCGATTTACAACGACCGTAAGATCTAATACATGTTTCAGATTTATGACCAAAAACTCGTCATTTTCATGCTTTTTGGCCATGTTCATGAGCTATTGCCCACAGTTTTGGGTTCTAGGGAGATTTAAAACGACCGTAAGACTATATACATGTTTGAGAATTATGACAAAAAATTCGTTGCTTTCGCGCTTTACGGCCATTTTCATGAGCTATTGCCCATTGTTTTGATCTTCTTGGGCGATTTACAACGACCGTAAGACCCAATACATGTTTGAGATTTATGACTAAAAAGTCGCTTTATGGCCATTTTTTCATGAGCTACTAACCATAGTTTTGGTTGTTCTAGGGCGATTTAAAATGAGCATAAAACCCGATACAATGCCTGAGAGTCATGACCAAAATCTCATCGTTTTAACTCTTGATGGATGTTTTCATGAGCTATTACCCACGGTTTTGGTATTTGAGGGCGATTTACAACAACCATCAGACCCGATACATGTTTGAGATTTATGACCAAAACTCGTCGTTTCCGCGCTTTATGGCCATGTTCATGAGCTATTAACAATAGTTTTGGGGTTCTATGGCGATTCACAACGACCGTAAGACTAGATACATGTTATTGACCAAAAAATCATCGTTTCCGTGCTTTATGGCTATTTTCATGAGCTATTGCCCATAGTTTTGGGCTTCTTGAGTGATTTACAACGACCGTAAGACCAAATACATGTTTGAGATTTATGACCAAAAACTCGCCCTTTTTCGCTTTATGGCTATTTTCATGAGCTATTGACCATAGTTTTGGGGTTCTAGGGCGATTTACAACGAGCGTAAGACCCGATACAATGCTTGAGAGTGATGACCAAAAACTTGTCGTTTTCGCTCTTTATGTATGTTTTCATGAGCAATAGCCCACAGATTTGGGGTTCGATGGCGATTTACAACGATCGTAAGACCTAATACATGTTTGAGATTTATGACCAAAAACTCGTCGTTTCATGCTTCATGGACATGTTCATGAGCTATTGCCCATAGTTTTGGGTTCTAGGGAGATTTAAAACGACCGTAAGACTATATACATGTTTGAGAGTTATGACAAAAAAATCGTCGTTTTCGCGCTTTATGGCCATTTTCATGAGCTATTGCCCATTGTTTTGGCCTTCTTGGGCGATTTACAACGACCGTAAGATCCAATACATGTTTGAGATTGATGACTAAAACCTCGCTGTTTTGGCGCTTTATGGCCATGTTCATGAGCTACTAACCATAGTTTTGGTTGTTCTAGGGTGATTTAAAATGAGCATAAAACCCGATACAATGCATGAGAGTCATGACCAAAAACACGTCATTTTCGCTCTTTATGGACGTTTTCATGAGGTATTGCCCACGGTTTTGGGGTTTGAGGGCGATTTACAACAACCATAAGACCCGATACATGTTTGAGATTTATGACCAAAAACTCGTCGTTTCCGCGCTTTATGGCCATGTTCATGAGCTATTAACAATAGTTTTGGGGTTCTATGGCGATTCACAATAGTAAGACTAGATACATGTTATTGACCAAAAAATCATCGTTTCCGTGCTTTATGGCTATTTTCATGAGCTATTGCCCATAGTTTTGGGCTTTTGAGTGATTTACAACGACCATAAGACCAAATACATGTTTGGGATTTATGACCAAAAACTCGCCCTTTTTCGCTTTATGGCTATTTTCATGAGCTATTGACCATAGTTTTGGGGTTCTAGGGCGATTTACAACGAGCGTAAGACCCGATACAATGCTTGAGAGTTATGACCAAAAACTTGTCGTTTTCGCTCTTTATGTATGTTTTCATGAGCAATAGCCCACAGTTTTGGGGTTCGAGGGCGATTTACAACGACCGTAAGACCTAATACATGTTTGAGATTTATGACCAAAAACTCGTCGTTTCATGCTTTATGGACATGTTCATGAGCTATTGCCCATAGTTTTGGGTTCTAGGGAGATTTAAAACGACCATAAGACTATATACATGTTTGAGAGTTATGACAAAAAAATCGTCGTTTTCGCGCTTTATGGCCATTTTCATGAGCTATTGCCCATTGTTTTGGCCTTCTTGGGCGATTTACAACGACCGTAAGATCCAATACATGTTTGAGATTGATGACTAAAACCTCGCTTTTTTGGCGCTTTATGGCCATGTTCATGAGCTACTAACCATAGTTTTGGTTGTTCTAGGGTGATTTAAAATGAGCATAAAACCCGATACAATGCATGAGAGTCATGACCAAAAACACGTCATTTTCGCTCTTTATGGACGTTTTCATGAGGTATTGCCCACGGTTTTGGGGTTTGAGGGCGATTTACAACAACCATAAGACCCGATACATGTTTGAGATTTATGACAAAAAACTCGTCGTTTCCGCGCTTTATGGCCATGTTCATGAGCTATTAACAATAGTTTTGGGGTTCTATGGCGATTCACAACGACCGTAAGACTAGATACATGTTATTGACCAAAAAATCATCGTTTCCGTGCTTTATGGCTATTTTCATGAGCTATTGCCCATAATTTTGGGCTTCTTGAGTGATTTACAACGACCATAAGACCAAATACATGTTTGAGATTTATGACCAAAAACTCGCCCTTTTTGCTTTATGGCTATTTTCATGAGCTATTGACCATAGTTTTGGGGTTCTAGGGCGATTTACAACGAGCGTAAGACCCGATACAATGCTTGAGAGTGATGACCAAAAACTTGTCGTTTTCGCTCTTTATGTATGTTTTCATGAGCAATAGCCCACAGATTTGGGGTTCGATGGCGATTTACAACGATCGTAAGACCTAATACATGTTTGAGATTTATGACCAAAAACTCGTCGTTTCATGCTTTATGGACATGTTCATGAGCTATTGCCCATAGTTTTGGGTTCTAGGGAGATTTAAAACGACCGTAAGACTATATACATGTTTGAGAGTTATGACAAAAAAATCGTCGTTTTCGCGCTTTATGGCCATTTTCATGAGCTATTGCCCATTGTTTTGGCCTTCTTGGGCGATTTACAACGACCGTAAGATCCAATACATGTTTGAGAATGATGACTAAATCCTCGCTGTTTTGGCGCTTTATCGCCATGTTCATGAGCTACTAACCATAGTTTTGGTTGTTCTAGGGTGATTTAAATTGAGCATAAAACCCGATACAATGCATGAGAGTCATGACCAAAACCACGTCATTTTCGCTCTTTATGGACGTTTTCATGAGGTATTGCCCACGGTTTTGGGGTTCGAGGGCGATTTACAACGAGCATAAGGCTCGATACATGTTTGAGATTTATGACCAAAAACTCGTCAGTTTCGCGCTTTATGGCCATATTCATGAGCTATTAACCATAGTTTTGGGGTTCTATGGCGATTCACAATGACCGTAAGACTAGATACATGTTATAGACCAAAAATTCATCGTTTTCGTGCTTTATGGCCATTTTCATGAGCTATTGCCCATAGTTTTGGGCTTCTTGAGTGATTTACAACGACCGTAAGACCAAATACATTTTTGAGATTTATGACCAAAAACTCGCCCTTTTTCGCTTTATGGCCATTTTCATGAGCTATTAACCATAGTAATGGGGTTCTAGGGTGATTTACAACGAGCGTAAGACCCGATACAATGCTTGAGAGTTATGACCAAAAACTTGTTGTTTTCGCTCTTTATGTACGTTTTCATGAGCAATAGCCCACAGTTTTTGGGATCGAGGGCGATTTACAACGACCGTAAGATCTAATACATGTTTTAGATTTACGACCAAAAACTCGTCGTTTTCATGCTTTTTGGCCATGTTCATGAGCTATTGCCCACAGTTTTGGGTTCTAGGGAGATTTAAAACGACCGTAAGACTATATACATGTTTGAGAGTTATGACAAAAAATTCGTCGTTTTCGCGCTTTATGGCCATTTTCATGAGCTATTGCCCATTGTTTTGGGCTTCTTGGGCGATTTACAACGACCGTAAGACCCAATACATGTTTGAGATTTATGACTAAAAACTCGCTGTTTTGGCGCTTTATGGCCATTTTCATGAGCTACTAACCATAGTTTTGGTTGTTCTAGGGCGATTTAAAATGAGCATAAAACCCGATACAATGCCTGAGAGTCATGACCAAAATCTCATCGTTTTAACTCTTTATGGATATTTTCATGAGCTATTGCCCACGGTTTTGGTATTTGAGGGCGATTTACAACAACCATCAGACCCGATACATGTTTGAGATTTATGACCAAAAACTCGTCGTTTCCGCGCTTTATGGCCATGTTCATGAGCTATTAACAATAGTTTTGGGGTTCTATGGCGATTCACAACGACCGTAAGACTAGATACATGTTATTGACCAAAAAATCATCGTTTCCGTGCTTTATGGCTATTTTCATGAGCTATTGCCCATAGTTTTGGGCTTCTTGAGTGATTTACAACGACCGTAAGACCAAATACATGTTTGAGATTTATGACCAAAAACTCGCCATTTTTCGCTTTATAGCTATTTTCATGAGCTATTGACCATAGTTTTGGGGTTCTAGGGCGATTTACAACGAGCGTAAAACCCGATACAATGCTTGAGAGTGATGACCAAAAACTTGTCGTTTTTGCTCTTTATGTATGTTTTCATGAGCAATAGCCCACAGTTTTGGGGTTCGATGGCGATTTACAACGACCGTAAGACCTAATACATGTTTGAGATTTATGACCAAAAACTCGTCGTTTTAATGCTTTATGGCCATGTTCATGAGCTATTGCCCATAGTTCTGGCTTCTAGGGAGATTTAAAACGACCGTAAGACTATATACATGTTTGATAGTTATGACAAAAAATTCGTCGTTTTCGCGCTTTATGGCCATTTACATGAGCTATTGCCCATTGTTTTGGCCTTCTTCGGCGATTTACAACGACCGTAAGACCCAATAAATGTTTGAGATTTATGACTAAAACCTCGCTGTTTTGGCGCTTTATGGCCATTTTCATGAGCCACTAACCATAGTTTTGGTTGTTCTAGGGCGATTTAAAATGAGCATAAAACCCGATACAATGCTTGAGAGTAATGACCAAAAGCTCGTCGTTTTCATGCTTTATGGCCATGTTCATGAGCTATTGCCCATAGTTTTGGGTTTCTGGGAGATTTAAAACGACCGTAAGACTAGATACATGTCTAAGAGTTATGACAAAAAATTCGTTGTTTTCGCGCTTTATGGCCATTTTCATGAGGTATTGCCCATTATTTTGGGCTTCTTGGGCGATTTACAACGACCGTAAGACCCAATACATGTTTGAGATTTATGACTAAAAAGTCGCTGTTTTTGCGCCTTATGGCAATTTTCATGAACTACTAACCATAGTTTTGGTTGTTCTAGGGCGATTTAAAATGAGCATAAAACCCGATACAATGCTTGAGAGTAATGACCAAAAGCTCGTCGTTTTCATGCTTTATGGCCATGTTCATGAGCTATTGCCCATAGTTTTGGGTTTCTGGGAGATTTAAAACGACCGTAAGACTAGATACATGTCTAAGAGTTATGACAAAAAATTCGTTGTTTTCGCACTTTATGGCCATTTTCATGAGGTATTGCCCATTATTTTGGGCTTCTTGGGCGATTTACAATGACCGTAAGACCCAATACATGTTTGAGATTTATGACTAAAAAGTCGCTGTTTTTGCGCCTTATGGCAATTTTCATGAGCTACTAACCATAGTTTTGGTTGTTCTAGGGCGATTTAAAATTAGCATAAAACCCGATACAATGCTTGAGAGTAATGACCAAAAGCTCGTCGTTTTCATGCTTTATGGCCATGTTCATGAGCTATTGCCCATAGTTTTGGGTTCTAGGGAGATTTAAAACGACCGTAAGACTATATACATGTTTGAGAGTTATGACAAAAAATCATCGTTTTCGCGCTTTATGGCCATTTTCATGAGCTATTGCCCATTGTTTTGGCCTTCTTGGGTGATTTACAGCGACCGTAAGATCCAATACATGTTTGAGATTGATGACTAAAACCTTGCTGTTTTGGCGCTTTATGGCCATGTTCATGAGCTACTAACCATAGTTTTGGTTGTTCTAGGGTGATTTAAAATGAGCATAAAACCCGATACAATGCATGAGAGTCATGACCAAAAACACGTCATTTTCGCTCTTTATGGACGTTTTCATGAGGTATTGCCCACGGTTTTGGGGTTCGAGGGCGATTTACAACGAGCATAAGGCTCGATACATGTTTGAGATTTATGACCAAAAACACGTCCTTTTCGCGCTTTGTGGCCATATTCATGAGCTATTAACCATAGTTTTGGGGTTCTATGGCGATTCACAACGACCGTAACACTAGATACATGTTATAGACCAAAAATTCATCGTTTTCGTGCTTTATGGCCATTTTCATGAGCTATTGCCCATAGTTTTGGGCTTTTGAGTGATTTACAACGACCATAAGACCAAATACATGTTTGAGATTTATGACCAAAAACTCGCCCTTTTTCGCTTTATGGCCATTTTCATGAGCTATTGACCATAGTAATGGGGTTCTAGGGTGATTTACAACGAGCGTAAGACCCGATACAATGCTTGAGAGTTATGACCAAAAACTGGTGGTTTACGCGCGTTCTGGCCGGTTTCATGAGCAATAGCCCACAGTTTTTGGGATCGAGGGCGATTTACAACGACCGTAAGATCTAATACATGTTTCAGATTTATGACCAAAAACTCGTCGTTTTCATGCTTTTTGGCCATATTCATGAGCTATTGCCCACAGTTTTGGGTTCTAGGGAGATTTAAAACGACCGTAAGACTATATACATGTTTGAGAATTATGACAAAAAAATCGTTGTTTTCGCGCTTTACGGCCATTTTCATGAGCTATTGCCATTGTTTTGATCTTCTTGGGCGATTTACAACGACCGTAAGACCCAATACATGTTTGAGATTTATGACTAAAAAGTCGCTTTATGGCCATTTTCATGAGCTACTAACCATAGTTTTGGTTGTTCTAGGGCGATTTAAAATGAGCATAAAACCCGATACAATGCCTGAGAGTCATGACCAAAATCTCATCGTTTCAACTCTTTATGGATGTTTTCATGAGGTATTGCCCACGGTTTTGGTACTTGAGGGCGATTTACTACAACCATCAGACCCGATACATGTTTGAGATTTATGACCAAAAACTCGTCGTTTCCGCGCTTTATGGCCATGTTCATGAGCTATTAACAATAGTTTTGGGGTTCTATGGCGATTCACAACGCGTAAGACTAGATACATGTTATTGACCAAAAATCATCGTTTAGTGCTTTATGGCTATTTTCATGAGCTATTGCCCATAGTTTTGGGCTTCTTGAGTGATTTACCAAGTAAGACCAAATACATGTTTGAGATTTATGACCAAAAACTCGCCCTTTTTCGCTTTATGGCTATTTTCATGAGCTATTGACCATAGTTTTGGGGATCTAGGGCGATTAACAAAGCGTAAGACCGATACAATGCTTGAGAGTGATGACCAAAACTTGTCGTTTTCGCTCTTTATGTATGTTTTCATGAGCAATAGCCCTGATTTGGGGTTCGATGGCGATTTACAACGACCGTAAGACCTAATACATGTTTGAGATTTATGACCAAAAACTCGTCGTTTCATGCTTTATGGACATGTTCATGAGCTATTGCCCATAGTTTTGGGTTCTAGGGAGATTTAAACGTAGTAAGACTATATACATGTTTGAGAGTTATGACAAAAAAATCGTCGTTTTCGCGCTTTATGGCCATTTTCATGAGCTATTGCCCATTGTTTTGGCCTTCTTGGGCGATTTACAACGACCGTAAGATCCAATACATGTTTGAGATTGATGACTAAAACCTTGCTGTTTTGGCGCTTTATGGCCATGTTCATGAGCTACTAACCATAGTTTTGGTTGTTCTAGGGTGATTTAAAATGAGCATAAAACCCGATACAATGCATGAGAGTCATGACCAAAAACACGTCATTTTCGCTCTTTATGGACGTTTTCATGAGGTATTGCCCACGGTTTTGGGGTTCGAGGGCGATTTACAACGAGCATAAGGCTCGATACATGTTTGAGATTTATGACCAAAAACTCGTCGTTTTCGCGCTTTATGGCCATATTCATGAGCTATTAACCATAGTTTTGGGGTTTTATGGCGATTCACAACGACCGTAAGACTAGATACATGTTATAGACCAAAAATTCATCGTTTTCGTGCTTTATGGCCATTTTCATGAGCTATTGCCCATAGTTTTGGGCTTCTTGAGTGATTTACAACGACCGTAAGACCAAATACATTTTTGAGATTTATGACCAAAAACTCGCCCTTTTTCGCTTTATGGCCATTTTCATGAGCTATTGACCATAGTAATGGGGTTCTAGGGTGATTTACAACGAGCGTAAGACCCGATACAATGCTTGAGAGTTATGACCAAAAACTTGTTGTTTTCGCTCTTTATGTACGTTTTCATGAGCAATAGCCCACAGTTTTTGGGATCGAGGGCGATTTACAACGACCGTAAGATCTAATACATGTTTCAGATTTATGACCAAAAACTCGTCGTTTTCATGCTTTTTGGCCATGTTCATGAGCTATTGCCCACAGTTTTGGGTTCTAGGGAGATTTAAAACGACCGTAAGACTATATACATGTTTGAGAATTATGACAAAAAATTCGTTGTTTTCGCGCTTTACGGCCATTTTCATGAGCTATTGCCCATTGTTTTGATCTTATTGGGCGATTTACAACGACCGTAAGACCCAATACATGTTTGAGATTTATGACTAAAAAGTCGCTTTATGGCCATTTTCACGAGCTACTAACCATAGTTTTGGTTGTTCTAGGGCGATTTAAAATGAGCATAAAACCCGATACAATGCCTGAGAGTCATGACCAAAATCTCATCGTTTTAACTCTTTATGGATGTTTTCATGAGCTATTGCCCACGGTTTTGGTATTTGAGGGCGATTTACAACAACCATCAGACCCGATACATGTTTGATATTTATGACCAAAAACTCGTCGTTTCCGCGCTTTATGGCCATGTTCATGAGCTATTAGCAATAGTTTTGGGGTTCTATGGCGATTCACAACGACCGTAAGACTAGATACATGTTATTGACCACAAAATCATCGTTTCCGTGCTTTATGGCTATTTTCATGAGCTATTGCCCATAGTTTTGGGCTTCTTGAGTGATTTACAACAAGCGTAAGACCCGATACAATGCTTGAGAGTGATGACCAAAAACTTGTCGTTTTCGCTTTATGTCCATTTTCATGAGCTATTGACCATAGTTTTGGGGTTCTATGGTGATTAACAACGAGCGTAAGACCCGATACAATGCTTGAGAGTGATGACCAAAAACTTGTCGTTTTCGCTCTTTATGTATGTTTTCATGAGCAATAGCCCACAGTTTTGGGGTTCGATGGCGATTTACAACGACCGTAAGACCTAATACATGTTTGAGATTTATGACCAAAAACTCGTCGTTTTAATGCTTTATGGCCATGTTCATGAGCTATTGCCCATAGTTTTGGCTTCTAGGGAGATTTAAAACGACCGTAAGACTATATACATGTTTGATAGTTATGACAAAAAATTCGTCGTTTTCGCGCTTTATGGCCATTTGCATGAGCTATTGCCCATTGTCTTGGCCTTCTTCGACGATTTACAACGACCGTAAGACCCGATAAATGTTTGAGATTTATGACTAAAACCTCGCTGTTTTGGCGCTTTATGGCCATTTTCATGAGCCACTAACCATAGTTTTGGTTGTTCTAGGGCGATTTAAAATGAGCATAAAACCCGATACAATGCTTGAGAGTAATGACCAAAAGCTCGTCGTTTTCATGCTTTATGGCCATGTTCATGATCTATTGCCCATAGTTTTGGGTTTCTGGGAGATTTAAAACGACCGTAAGACTAGATACATGTCTAAGAGTTATGACAAAAAATTCGTTGTTTTCGCGCTTTATGGCCATTTTCATGAGGTATTGCCCATTATTTTGGGCTTTTTTGGCGATTTACAACGACCGTAAGACCCAATACATGTTTGAGATTTATGACTAAAATGTCGCTGTTTTTGCGCCTTATGGCAATTTTCATGAGCTACTAACCATAGTTTTGGTTGTTCTAGGGCGATTTAAAATGAGCATAAAACCCGATACAATGCTTGAGAGTAATGACCAAAAGCTCGTCGTTTTCATGCTTTATGGCCATGTTCATGAGCTATTGCCCATAGTTTTGGGTTTCTGGGAGATTTAAAACGACCGTAAGACTAGATACATGTCTGAGAATTATGACAAAAAATTCGTTGTTTTCGCGCTTTATGGCCATTTTCATGAGGTATTGCCCATTATTTTGGGCTTCTTGGGCGATTTACAACGACCGTAAGACCCAATACATGTTTGAGATTTATGACTAAAAAGTCGCTGTTTTTGCGCCTTATGGCAATTTTCATGAGCTATAACCATAGTTTTGGTTGTTCTAGGGCGATTTAAAATGAGCATAAAACCCGATACAATGCTTGAGAGTAATGACCAAAAGCTCGTCGTTTTCATGCTTTATGGCCATGTTCATGAGCTATTGCCCATAGTTTTGGGTTCTAGGGTGATTTAAAACGACCGTAAGACTATATACATGTTTGAGAGTTATGACAAAAAAATCATCGTTTTCGCGCTTTATGGCCATGTTCATGAGCTATTAACCATAGTTTTGGGGTTCTATGGCGATTCACAACGACCGTAAGACTAGATACATGTTATTGACCAAATAATCATCGTTTCCATGCTTTATGGCCGTTTTCATGAGCTATTGCCCACAGTTTTGGGCTTCTTGAGTGATTTACAACGACCATAAGACCAAATACATGTTTGAGATTTATGACCAAAAACTCGCCCTTTTTTCGCTTTATGGACATTTTCATGAGCTATTGACCATAGTTTTGGGGTTCTAGGGCGATTTCCAACGAGCGTAAGACCCGATACAATGCTTGAGAGTAATGACTAAAAACTTGTCGTTTTCGCTCTTTATGTATGTTTTCATGAGCAATGGCCCACAGTTTTAGGGTTCGATGGCGATTTACAACGACCGTAAGACCTAATACATGTTTGAGATTTATGACCAAAAACTCGTCGTTTTAATGCTTTATGGCCATGTTCATGAGCTATTGCCCATAGTTTTGGGTTCTAGGGAGATTTAAAATGACCGTAAGACTATATACATGTTTGATAGTTATGACAAAAAATTCGTCGTTTTCGCTCTTTATGGCCATTTTCATGAGCTATTGCCCATTATTTTGGCCTTCTTGGGTGATTTACAACGACAGTAAGACCCAATACATGTTTGAGATTTATGACTAAAACCTCGTTGTTTTGGTTGTTCTAGGGCGATTTAAAATGAGTATAAAACCCGATACGATGCTTGAGAGTAATGACCAAAAAATCATTGCTTTCAGGCTTTATGGCCATGTTCATGAGCTATTGCCCATAGTTTTGGATTCTAGGGAGACTTAAAACGACCGTAAGACTACATACATGTTTGAGAGTTATGTCAAAAAATTCGTTGTTTTCGCGCTTTATGGCCATTTTCATGAGCTATTGCCCATTATTTTGGGCTTCTTGGGCGATTTACAACGATCGTAAGACCCAATACATGTTTGAGATTTATGACTAAAACTCACTGTTTTGGCGCTTTATGGCCATTTTCATGAGCTACTAACCATAGTTTTGGTTATTCTAGGGCGATTTAAAATGAGTATAAAACCCGTACAATGTCTGAGAGTCATGACCAAAATCTCGTCGTTTTGACTCTTTATGGATGTTTTCATGAGCTATTGCCCATGGTGCGATTTACAACAACCATAAGACCCGATACATGTTTGAGTTTTATGGCCAAAAACTCGTCGTTTTCGCGCTTTATGGCCATGTTCATGAGCTATTAAGCATAGTTTTGGGGTTCTATGGCGATTCACAACGACCGTAAGACTAGATACATGTTATTGACCAAAAAATCATCGTTTTCGTGCTTTGAGGCCGTTTTCATGAGCTATTGCCTATAGTTTTGGGCTTCTTGAGTGATTTACAACGACCGTAAGACCAAATACATGTTTGAGATTTATGACCAAAAACTCGCCCTTTTTTCGCGTTATGGCCATTTTCATGAGCTATTGACCATAGTTTTGGGGTTCTAGGGCGATTTACAACAAGCGTAAGACCCGATACAATGCTTGAGAGTGATGACCAAAAACTTGTCGTTTTCGCTCTTTATGTATGTTTTCATGAGCAATAGCCCACAGTTTTGGGGTTCGATGGCGATTTACAACGATCGTAAGACCTAATACATGTTTGAGATTTATGACCAATAACTCGTCGTTTTCATGCTTTATGGACATGTTCATGAGCTATTGCCCATAGTTTTGGGTTCTAGGGAGATTTAAAACGATCGTAAGACTATATATATGTTTGAGAGTTATGACAAAAAATTCTTTGTTTTCGCGCTTTATGGCCATTTTCATGAGCTATTGCCCATTGTTTTGGGCTTGTTGGGCGATTTACAATGACCATAAGACCCAATACATGTTTGAGATTTATGACTAAAACCTCGCTGTTTTGGCGCTTTATGGCCATTTTCATGAGCCAATAACCATAGTTTTGGTTGTTCTAGGGCGATTTAAAATGAGCATAAAACCCGATACAATGCATGAGAGTCATGACCAAAAACACGTTATTTTCGCTCTTTATGGACGTTTTCATGAGGTATTGCCCACGGTTTTGGGGTTCGAGGGCGATTTACAACGAGCATAAGGCTCGATACATGTTTGAGATTTATGACCAAAAACTTGTCGTTTTCGCGCTTTATAGCCATAGTCATGAGCTATTAACCATAGTTTTGGGGTTCTATGGCGATTCACACCGACCGTAAGACTAGATACATATTTGAGAGTTATGACCAAATATTCATCGTTTTCGTGCTTTATGGCCGTTTTCATGAGCTATTGCCCATAGTTTTGGGCTTCTTGGGCGATTTACAACGACTGTAACAGGAAATAAATGTTTGACATTTGTGACCAAAAACTCGCCCTTTTTGCGCTTTATGGCCATTTTCATGAGCTATTGACCATAGTTTTGGGGTTCTAGGAGGATTTACAATGAACGTAAGACCCGATACAATGCTTGAGAGTTATGACCAAAAACTTGCGTTTTCGCTCTTTATGTATGTTTTCATGAGCAATAGCCCACAGTTTTGGGGTTCGAGGGTGATTTACAACGATAGTAAGACCTAATACATGTTGGAGATTTATGACCAAAAACTCGTCGTTTTCATGCTTTATGGCCATGTTCATGAGCTATTGCCCATAGTTTTGGGTTCTAGGGAGATTTAAAACGATCGTAAGACTATATACATGTTTGAGAGTTATGACAAAAAATCGTCGTTTTGGCGCTTTATGGCCATTTTCATGAGCCATTGCCCATTGTTTTTGGCTTCTTGGGCGATTCACAACGATCGTAAGACCCAATACATGTTTGAGATTTATGACTAAAAACTCGTTGTTTTGGCGCTTTATAGCCATTTTCATGAGCTATTAAACTTACTTTTGGTTGTTCTAGGGTGATTTAAAATGAGCATAAAACCCGATACAATGCTTGGGATTCATGACCAAAAACTCGTCGTTTTCGCTCTTTATGGACGTTTTCATGAGGTATTGCCCACGATTTTGGGGTTCGAGGGCGATTTACAACAAGCATAAGACTCAATACATGTTTGAAATTTATGCCCAAAAACTCATCGTTT
This sequence comes from Avena insularis, assembly GCA_023614405.1. Taxonomy (NCBI): domain Eukaryota; kingdom Viridiplantae; phylum Streptophyta; class Magnoliopsida; order Poales; family Poaceae; genus Avena; species Avena insularis. The sequence continues at coordinate 537,874,344 of CM042684.1, forward strand.
TCACGCTTTATGGCCATATACATGAAGTATTAACCATAGTTTTGGGGTTCTATGGCGATTCACAACGACCGTAAGACTAGATACATGTTATTGACCAAAATTTAATCGTTTTCGTGCTTTATGGCCGTTTTCATGAGCTATTGCCCATAGTTTTGGGCTTCTTGAGCGATTTACAACGACCCTAAGACCAAATTCATGTTTGAGATTTATGACCAAAAACTCGCCCTTTTTCGCTTTATGGCCATTTTGATGAGCTATTAACCATAGTTTTGGGATTCTAGGGAGATTTACAACGAGCATATGACCCGATACAATGCTTGAGAGTTATCACCAAAAACTTGTCGTTTTCGCTCTTTATGTCTGTTTTCATGAGCAATATCCCATAGTTTTGGGGTTCTAGGGTGATTTACAACGAGCGTAAGACCCGATACAATGCTTGAGAGTTATGACCAAAAACTTGTTGTTTTCGCTCTTTATGTACGTTTTCATGAGCAATAGCCCACAGTTTTTGGGATCGAGGGCGATTTACAACGACCGTAAGATCTAATACATGTTTGGTTATGACCAAAAACTCGTCGTTTTAATGCTTTTTGGCCATATTCATGAGCTATTGCCCACAGTTTTGGGTTCTAGGGAGATTTAAAACGACCGTAAGACTATATACATGTTTGAGAATTATGACAAAAAAATCGTTGTTTTCGCGCTTTACGGCCATTTTCATGAGCTATTGCCATTGTTTTGATCTTCTTGGGCGATTTACAACGACCGTAAGACCCAATACATGTTTGAGATTTATGACTAAAAAGTCGCTTTATGGCCATTTTCATGAGCTACTAACCATAGTTTTGGTTGTTCTAGGGCGATTTAAAATGAGCATAAAACCCGATACAATGCCTGAGAGTCATGACCAAAATCTCATCGTTTCAACTCTTTATGGATGTTTTCATGAGGTATTGCCCACGGTTTTGGTACTTGAGGGCGATTTACTACAACCATCAGACCCGATACATGTTTGAGATTTATGACCAAAAACTCGTCGTTTCCGCGCTTTATGGCCATGTTCATGAGCTATTAACAATAGTTTTGGGGTTCTATGGCGATTCACAACGACCGTAAGACTAGATACATGTTATTGACCAAAAAATCATCGTTTCCGTGCTTTATGGCTATTTTCATGAGCTATTGCCCATAGTTTTGGGCTTTTGAGTGATTTAGCAATAGTAAGACCAAATACATGTTTGAGATTTATGACCAAAAACTCGCCCTTTTTCGCTTTATGGCTATTTTCATGAGCTATTGACCATAGTTTTGGGGTTCTAGGGCGATTTACAACGAGCGTAAGACCCGATACAATGCTTGAGAGTGATGACCAAAAACTTGTCGTTTTCGCTCTTTATGTATGTTTTCATGAGCAATAGCCCACATATTTGGGGTTCGATGGCGATTTACAACGACCGTAAGACCTAATACATGTTTGAGATTTATGACCAAAAACTCGTCGTTTCATGCTTTATGGACATGTTCATGAGCTATTGCCCATAGTTTTGGGTTCTAGGGAGATTTAAAACGACCGTAAGACTATATACATGTTTGAGAGTTATGACAAAAAAATCGTCGTTTTCGCGCTTTATGGCCATTTTCATGAGCTATTGCCCATTGTTTTGGCCTTCTTGGGCGATTTACAACAATAGTAGATCAATACATGTTTGAGATTGATGACTAAAACCTTGCTGTTTTGGCGCTTTATGGCCATGTTCATGAGCTACTAACCATAGTTTTGGTTGTTCTAGGGTGATTTAAAATGAGCATAAAACCCGATACAATGCATGAGAGTCATGACCAAAAACACGTCATTTTCGCTCTTTATGGACGTTTTCATGAGGTATTGCCCACGGTTTTGGGGTTCGAGGGCGATTTACAACGAGCATAAGGCTCGATACATGTTTGAGATTTATGACCAAAAACTCGTCGTTTTCGCGCTTTATGGCCATATTCATGAGCTATTAACCATAGTTTTGGGGTTTTATGGCGATTCACAACGACCGTAAGACTAGATACATGTTATAGACCAAAAATTCATCGTTTTCGTGCTTTATGGCCATTTTCATGAGCTATTGCCCATAGTTTTGGGCTTCTTGAGTGATTTACAACGACCGTAAGACCAAATACATTTTTGAGATTTATGACCAAAAACTCGCCCTTTTTCGCTTTATGGCCATTTTCATGAGCTATTGACCATAGTAATGGGGTTCTAGGGTGATTTACAACGAGCGTAAGACCCGATACAATGCTTGAGAGTTATGACCAAAAACTTGTTGTTTTCGCTCTTTATGTACGTTTTCATGAGCAATAGCCCACAGTTTTTGGGATCGAGGGCGATTTACAACGACCGTAAGATCTAATACATGTTTCAGATTTATGACCAAAAACTCGTCGTTTTCATGCTTTTTGGCCATGTTCATGAGCTATTGCCCACAGTTTTGGGTTCTAGGGAGATTTAAAACGACCGTAAGACTATATACATGTTTGAGAATTATGACAAAAAATTCGTTGTTTTCGCGCTTTACGGCCATTTTCATGAGCTATTGCCCATTGTTTTGATCTTATTGGGCGATTTACAACGACCGTAAGACCCAATACATGTTTGAGATTTATGACTAAAAAGTCGCTTTATGGCCATTTTCACGAGCTACTAACCATAGTTTTGGTTGTTCTAGGGCGATTTAAAATGAGCATAAAACCCGATACAATGCCTGAGAGTCATGACCAAAATCTCATCGTTTTAACTCTTTATGGATGTTTTCATGAGCTATTGCCCACGGTTTTGGTATTTGAGGGCGATTTACAACAACCATCAGACCCGATACATGTTTGATATTTATGACCAAAAACTCGTCGTTTCCGCGCTTTATGGCCATGTTCATGAGCTATTAGCAATAGTTTTGGGGTTCTATGGCGATTCACAACGACCGTAAGACTAGATACATGTTATTGACCAAAAAATCATCGTTTCCGTGCTTTATGGCTATTTTCATGAGCTATTGCCCATAGTTTTGGGCTTCTTGAGTGATTTACAACAAGCGTAAGACCCGATACAATGCTTGAGAGTGATGACCAAAAACTTGTCGTTTTCGCTTTATGTCCATTTTCATGAGCTATTGACCATAGTTTTGGGGTTCTATGGTGATTAACAACGAGCGTAAGACCCGATACAATGCTTGAGAGTGATGACCAAAAACTTGTCGTTTTCGCTCTTTATGTATGTTTTCATGAGCAATAGCCCACAGTTTTGGGGTTCGAGGGCGATTTACAACGACCGTAAGACCTAATACATGTTTGAGATTTATGACCAAAAACTCGTCGTTTTAATGCTTTATGGCCATGTTCATGAGCTATTGCCCATAGTTTTGGCTTCTAGGGAGATTTAAAACGACCGTAAGACTATATACATGTTTGATAGTTATGACAAAAAATTCGTCGTTTTCGCGCTTTATGGCCATTTGCATGAGCTATTGCCCATTGTTTTGGCCTTCTTCGACGATTTACAACGACCGTAAGACCCGATAAATGTTTGAGATTTATGACTAAAACCTCGCTGTTTTGGCGCTTTATGGCCATTTTCATGAGCCACTAACCATAGTTTTGGTTGTTCTAGGGCGATTTAAAATGAGCATAAAACCCGATACAATGCTTGAGAGTAATGACCAAAAGCTCGTCGTTTTCATGCTTTATGGCCATGTTCATGATCTATTGCCCATAGTTTTGGGTTTCTGGGAGATTTAAAACGACCGTAAGACTAGATACATGTCTAAGAGTTATGACAAAAAATTCGTTGTTTTCGCGCTTTATGGCCATTTTCATGAGGTATTGCCCATTATTTTGGGCTTCTTTGGCGATTTACAACGACCGTAAGACCCAATACATGTTTGAGATTTATGACTAAAATGTCGCTGTTTTTGCGCCTTATGGCAATTTTCATGAGCTACTAACCATAGTTTTGGTTGTTCTAGGGCGATTTAAAATGAGCATAAAACCCGATACAATGCTTGAGAGTAATGACCAAAAGCTCGTCGTTTTCATGCTTTATGGCCATGTTCATGAGCTATTGCCCATAGTTTTGGGTTTCTGGGAGATTTAAAACGACCGTAAGACTAGATACATGTCTGAGAATTATGACAAAAAATTCGTTGTTTTACTTTATGGCCATTTTCATGAGGTATTGCCCATTATTTTGGGCTTCTTTGGCGATTACAACGGTGGAAGAGACCCAATACATGTTTGAGATTTATGACTAAAAAGTCGTGTTTTTGCCTTATGGCAATTTTCATGAGCTATAACCATAGTTTTGGTTGTTCTAGGCGATTTAAAATGAGCATAAAACCCGATACAATGCTTGAGAGTAATGACCAAAAGCTCGTCGTTTTCATGCTTTATGGCCATGTTCATGAGCTATTGCCCATAGTTTTGGGTTCTAGGGTGATTTAAAACGACCGTAAGACTATATACATGTTTGAGAGTTATGACAAAAAAATCATCGTTTTCGCGCTTTATGGCCATGTTCATGAGCTATTAACCATAGTTTTGGGGTTCTATGGCGATTCACAACGACCGTAAGACTAGATACATGTTATTGACCAAATAATCATCGTTTCCATGCTTTATGGCCGTTTTCATGAGCTATTGCCCACAGTTTTGGGCTTCTTGAGTGATTTACAACGACCATAAGACCAAATACATGTTTGAGATTTATGACCAAAAACTCGCCCTTTTTTCGCTTTATGGACATTTTCATGAGCTATTGACCATAGTTTTGGGGTTCTAGGGCGATTTCCAACGAGCGTAAGACCCGATACAATGCTTGAGAGTAATGACTAAAAACTTGTCGTTTTCGCTCTTTATGTATGTTTTCATGAGCAATGGCCCACAGTTTTAGGGTTCGATGGCGATTTACAACGACCGTAAGACCTAATACATGTTTGAGATTTATGACCAAAAACTCGTCGTTTTAATGCTTTATGGCCATGTTCATGAGCTATTGCCCATAGTTTTGGGTTCTAGGGAGATTTAAAATGACCGTAAGACTATATACATGTTTGATAGTTATGACAAAAAATTCGTCGTTTTCGCTCTTTATGGCCATTTTCATGAGCTATTGCCCATTATTTTGGCCTTCTTGGGTGATTTACAACGACAGTAAGACCCAATACATGTTTGAGATTTATGACTAAAACCTCATTGTTTTGGTTGTTCTAGGGCGATTTAAAATGAGTATAAAACCCGATACGATGCTTGAGAGTAATGACCAAAAAATCATTGCTTTCAGGCTTTATGGCCATGTTCATGAGCTATTGCCCATAGTTTTGGATTCTAGGGAGACTTAAAACGACCGTAAGACTACATACATGTTTGAGAGTTATGTCAAAAAATTCGTTGTTTTCGCGCTTTATGGCCATTTTCATGAGCTATTGCCCATTATTTTGGGCTTCTTGGGCGATTTACAACGATCGTAAGACCCAATACATGTTTGAGATTTATGACTAAAACTCACTGTTTTGGCGCTTTATGGCCATTTTCATGAGCTACTAACCATAGTTTTGGTTATTCTAGGGCGATTTAAAATGAGTATAAAACCCGTACAATGTCTGAGAGTCATGACCAAAATCTCGTCGTTTTGACTCTTTATGGATGTTTTCATGAGCTATTGCCCATGGTGCGATTTACAACAACCATAAGACCCGATACATGTTTGAGTTTTATGGCCAAAAACTCGTCGTTTTCGCGCTTTATGGCCATGTTCATGAGCTATTAAGCATAGTTTTGGGGTTCTATGGCGATTCACAACGACCGTAAGACTAGATACATGTTATTGACCAAAAAATCATCGTTTTCGTGCTTTGAGGCCGTTTTCATGAGCTATTGCCTATAGTTTTGGGCTTCTTGAGTGATTTACAACGACCGTAAGACCAAATACATGTTTGAGATTTATGACCAAAAACTCGCCCTTTTTTCGCGTTATGGCCATTTTCATGAGCTATTGACCATAGTTTTGGGGTTCTAGGGCGATTTACAACAAGCGTAAGACCCGATACAATGCTTGAGAGTGATGACCAAAAACTTGTCGTTTTCGCTCTTTATGTATGTTTTCATGAGCAATAGCCCACAGTTTTGGGGTTCGATGGCGATTTACAACGATCGTAAGACCTAATACATGTTTGAGATTTATGACCAAAAACTCGTCGTTTTCATGCTTTATGGACATGTTCATGAGCTATTGCCCATAGTTTTGGGTTCTAGGGAGATTTAAAACGATCGTAAGACTATATATATGTTTGAGAGTTATGACAAAAAATTCTTTGTTTTCGCGCTTTATGGCCATTTTCATGAGCTATTGCCCATTGTTTTGGGCTTGTTGGGCGATTTACAATGACCATAAGACCCAATACATGTTTGAGATTTATGACTAAAACCTCGCTGTTTTGGCGCTTTATGGCCATTTTCATGAGCCAATAACCATAGTTTTGGTTGTTCTAGGGCGATTTAAAATGAGCATAAAACCCGATACAATGCATGAGAGTCATGACCAAAAACACGTTATTTTCGCTCTTTATGGACGTTTTCATGAGGTATTGCCCACGGTTTTGGGGTTCGAGGGCGATTTACAACGAGCATAAGGCTCGATACATGTTTGAGATTTATGACCAAAAACTTGTCGTTTTCGCGCTTTATAGCCATAGTCATGAGCTATTAACCATAGTTTTGGGGTTCTATGGCGATTCACACCGACCGTAAGACTAGATACATATTTGAGAGTTATGACCAAATATTCATCGTTTTCGTGCTTTATGGCCGTTTTCATGAGCTATTGCCCATAGTTTTGGGCTTCTTGGGCGATTTAAAACGACTGTAACGAAATAAATGTTTGACATTTGTGACCAAAAACTCGCCCTTTTTGCGCTTTATGGCCATTTTCATGAGCTATTGACCATAGTTTTGGGGTTCTAGGAGGATTTACAATGAACGTAAGACCCGATACAATGCTTGAGAGTTATGACCAAAAACTTGTTGTTTTTTATCTTTAGGGATGTTTTCATGAGCAATAGCCCACAGTTTTGGGGTTCGAGGGTGATTTACAACGATAGTAAGACCTAATACATGTTGGAGATTTATGACCAAAAACTCGTCGTTTTCATGCTTTATGGCCATGTTCATGAGCTATTGCCCATAGTTTTGGGTTCTAGGGAGATTTAAAACGATCGTAAGACTATATACATGTTTGAGAGTTATGACAAAAAATCGTCGTTTTGGCGCTTTATGGCCATTTTCATGAGCCATTGCCCATTGTTTTGGGCTTCTTGGCGATTCTAGCGATCGTAAGACCAATACATGTTTGAGATTTATGACTAAAAACTCGTTGTTTTGGCGCTTTATAGCCATTTTCATGAGCTATTAAACTTACTTTTGGTTGTTCTAGGGTGATTTAAAATGAGCATAAAACCCGATACAATGCTTGGGATTCATGACCAAAAACTCGTCGTTTTCGCTCTTTATGGACGTTTTCATGAGGTATTGCCCACGATTTTGGGGTTCGAGGGCGATTTACAACAAGCATAAGACTCAATACATGTTTGAGATTTATGCCCAAAAACTCATCGTTTTCACGCTTTATGGCCATATACATGAACTATTAACCATAGTTTTGGGGTTCTATGGCGATTCACAACGACCGTAAGACTAGATACATGTTATTGACCAAAATTTAATCGTTTTCGTGCTTTATGGCCGTTTTCATGAGCTATTGCCCATAGTTTTGGGCTTCTTGAGCGATTTACAACGACCCTAAGACCAAATTCATGTTTGAGATTTATGACCAAAAACTCGCCCTTTTTCGCTTTATGGCCATTTTGATGAGCTATTAACCATAGTTTTGGGATTCTAGGGAGATTTACAACGAGCATATGACCCGATACAATGCTTGAGAGTTATCACCAAAAACTTGTCGTTTTCGCTCTTTATGTCTGTTTTCATGAGCAATATCCCATAGTTTTGGGGTTCAAGCGCGATTTACAACGACCGTAAGAACTAATACATGTTTGGGATTTTATGACCAAAAATCGTCATTTTCATGCTTTATGGCCATGTTTATGAGCTATTGCCCATAGTTTTGAGTTCTAGGGAGATATAAAACGACCGTAAGACTAGATACATGTTTGAGAGTTATGACAAAAAAAATTGTTGTTTTCGCGCTTTATGGCCATTTTCATGAGCTATTGCCCATTGTTTTGGGCTTATTGGACGATTTACAACGACCGTAAGACCCAATACATGTTTTGGCGCTTTATGGCCATTTTCATGAGCTACTAACCATAGTTTTGGTTTTTCTAGGGCGATTTAAAATGTGCATAAAACCCAATACAATGCTTGAGAGTCATGACCAAAAACTCTTCATTTTCACTCTTTATGGATGTTTTCATTAGCTATTGCCCACGGTTTTGGGGTTTGAGGGCGATTTACAACGACCATAAGACCCGATACATGTTTGAGATATATGACCAAAAACTCGTCGTTTTCGCGCTTAATGGCCATGTTCATGAGCTATTAACCATAGTTTTGGAGTTCAATGGTGATTCACAATGACCGTAAGACTATGGTTAGTAGCTCATGAACATTTTGATGAGCTACTAACCATAGTTTTGGTTGTTCGAGGGCGATTTAAAATGAGCATAAAACTTGATACAATGCTTGAGAGTCATGACCAAAAACTCGTCATTTTCGCTCTTTATGGACGTTTTCATGAGGTATTGCCAACGGTTTTGGGGTTCGAGGGTGATTTACAGCGAGCATAAGACTTGTTACATGTTTGAGATTTATGACCAAAAACTCGTCGTTTGCGCGCTTTATGGCCATATTCATGAGCTATTAACCATAGTTTTGGGGCTCTATGGCGATTCACAACGACCATAAGACTAGATACATGTTATTGACCAAAAATTAATCGTTTTCGTGCTTTATGGCCGTTTTCATGAGCTATTGCCCATAGTTTTGGGCTTCTTGAGCGATTTACAACGACCATAAGAAGAAATACATGTTTGAGATTTATGACCAAAAACTCGCCCTGTTTCCGCTTTATGGCCATTTTCATGAGCTATTAACCATAGTTTTGGGGTTCTAGGGCGATTTACAACGAGCATAAGACTCGATACATGTTTGAGATTTATGACCAAAAACTCGCCGTTTTCGCGCTTTATGGCCATATTCACGAGCTATTAACCATCGTTTTGGGTCTCTATGGTGATTCACAACGACCGTAAGACTAGATACATGTTATTGACCAAAAAATAATCGTTTTCGTGCTTTACGGCCGTTTTCATGAGCTATTTCCCATAGTTTTGGGCTTCTTGAGCGATTTACAACGACCGTAAGACGAAATACATGTTTGAGATTTATGACCAAAAACTCGCCCTGTTTTCGCTTTATGGCCATTTTCATGAGCTATTAACAATAGTTTTGGGGTTCTAGGGCGATTTTCAACGAGCGTAAGACCCGATTCAAGGCTTGAGAGTTACCACCAAAAACTTGTCGTTTTCGCTCTTTATATGTCTGTTTTCATGAGCAATAGCCCATAGTTTTGGGGTTCGAGTGCGATTTAGAACGACCGTAAGACATAATACATGTTTGAGATTTATAACCAAAAAGTCATCGTTTTCATGCTTTATGGCCATGTTCATGAGCTATTGCCCATAGTTTTGGGTTCTAGGGAGATTTAAAACGACCGTAAGACTAGATACATGTTATTGACCAAACAATAATCGTTTTCGTGCTTTACGGCCATTTTCATGTGCTATTTCCCATTATTTTGGGCTTCTTGGGCGATTTACAACGACCGTAAGACCCAATACATGTTTGAGATTTATGACTAAAAACTCGCTGTTTTGGCGCTTTATGGCCATTTTCATGAGCTACTAACCATAGTTTTGGTTGTTCTAGGGCGATTTAAAATGAGCATAAAACCCGATACAATGCTTGAGAGTCATGATCAAAAACTCGTCGTTTCACTCTTTATGGATGTTTTCATGAGCTATTGCCCACGGTTTTTGGGTTTGAGGGCGATTTACAACGACCATAAGACCCGATACATGTTTGAGATATATGACCAAAAACTCGTCGTTTTCGTGCTTTATGGCCATGTTCATGAGCTATTAACCATAGTTTTGGGGTTCTATGGCGATTCACAACGACGGTAAGACTAGATACATGTTTGAGAGTTATGACCAAAAATTTATCGTTTTCGTGCTTTATGGCCGTTTTCATGAGCTATTGCCCATAGTTTTGGGCTTCTTGGGCGAATTACAACGACCGTAAGACGAAATACATGTTTGAGATTTATGACCAAATACTCGCCCTTTTTGCGCTTTATGGCCATTTTCATGAGCTATTGACCATAGTTTTGGGGTTCTAGGGCGTTTTACAACGAACGTAAGACCCGATACAATGCTTGAGAGTTATGACCAAAAACTTGTGTTTTTGCTCTTTATGTATGTTTTCATGAGCAATAGCCCAAAGTTTTGGGGTTCGAGGGTGATTTACAACGACAATAAGACCTAATACATGTTGGAAATTTATGATCAAAAACTCGTCGTTTTCATGCTTTATGGCCATGTTCATGAGCTATTGCCCATAGTTTTGGTTTCTAGGGAGATTTAAAAACGACCGTAAGACTATATACATGTTTGAGAGTTATGACAAAAAATCGTCGTTTTCGCGCTTTCTGACCATTTTCATGAGCTATTGTGCACTATTTTGTGCTTCTTGGACGATTTACAATGATCGTAAGACCTAATACATGTTTGAGATTTATGACTAAAAACTCGTTGTTTTAGCGCTTTATGGCCATTTTCATGAGTTACTAACCATAGTTTTGGTTGTTCTAGGGCGATTTAAAATGAGCATAAAACCCAATACAATGGTTGAGAGTCATGACCAAAAACTCGTTGTTTTCGCTCTTTATGGACGTTTTCATGAGGTATTGCCCACGGTTTTGGGGTTCGAGGGCGATTTACGACGAGCATAAGACTCGATACATGTTTGAGATTTATGACCAAAAACTCGTCGTTTTCACGCTTTATGGCCATATTAATGAGCTATTAACCATAGTTTTGGGGTTCTATGGCGATTCACAACGACCGTAAGACTAGATGCATGTTTGAGATATATGACCAAATATTCATTGTTTTCGTGCTTTATGTCCGTTTTCATGAGCTATTGCCCATAGTTTTGGGCTTCTCGAGCGATTTACAACGACCGTAAGACGAAATACATGTTTGAGATTTATGACCAAAAACTCGCCCTTTTTTCGCATTATGGCCATTTTCATGAGCTATTGACCATAGTTTTGGGGTTCTAGGGCGATTTACAACGAGCGTAAGACCCGATACAATGCTTGAGAGTTATCACCAAAAACTTGTCGTTTTCGCTCTTTATGTCCGTTTTCATGAGAAGTAGCCAATAGTGTTGGGGTTCGAGGTCGATTTAGAACGACCGTAAGACATACTACATGTTTGAGATTTATGACCAAAATGTCGTCGTTTTCATGCTTTATGGCCATGTTCATGAGCTATTGCCCATAGTTTTGGGTTCTAGGGAGATTTAAAACGACCGTAAGACATACTACATGTTTGAGAGTGATGACAAAAAATTCGTCGTTTTCGCACTTTATGGGAATTTTCATGAGCTATGTCCCATTATTTTGGGCTTCTTGGGCGATTTACAACGACCGTAAGACCCAATAAATGTTTGAGATTTATGACTAAAACCTCGCTGTCTTGGCGCTTTATGGCCATTTTTCAGGATCTACTAACCATAGTTTTGGTTGTTCCAGGGCGATTTAAAATGAGCATAATACCCGATACAATGCTTGAGAGTCATGACCAAAAACTCGTCGTTTTCACTCTTTATGGATGTTTCCATGAGCTATTGCCCACGGTTTTGGAGTTTGAGGGCGATTTACAACGACCATAAGACCCGATACATGTTTGAGGTATATGACCAAAACCTCGTCGTTTTCGTGCTTTATGGCCATGTTCATGAGCTATTAACCATAGTTTTGGGGTTCTATGGCGATTCACAATGACCGTAAGACTAGATACATGTTTGAGAGTTATGACCGAAAATTCATTGTTTTCGTGCTTAATGGCCGTTTTCATGAGCTATTGCCCATAGTTTTGGACTTCTTGGGCGATTTACAATGACCGTAAGATCCAATACATGTTTGAGATTTATGACTAAAAACTCACTGTTTTGGCGCTTTATGGCCATTTTCATGAGCTATTAACCGTAGTTTTGGTTGTTTTAGGGCGATTTAAAATGAGCGTAAAACCCGATACAATGCTTAAGAGTCATGACCAACAACTCGTCGTTTTCACTCTTTATGGATGTTTTCATGAGCTATTGCCCACGGTTTTGGGGTTTGAGGGCGATTTACAACGACCAAAAGACCCGATACATGTTTGAGATTTATGACCAAAAACTCGTCGTTTTCGCGCTTTATGGCCATGTTCATAACCTACTAACCATAGTTTTGGGGTTCTATGGTGATTCATAGTGACCGTAAGACTAGATACATGTTTGAGAGTTATGACCAAAAATTCATTGTTTTCGTGCTTTATGGCCGTTTTCATGAGCTATTGCCCATAGTTTTGGGCTTCTTGGGCGATTTACAACGACCGTAAGACGAAATACATGTTTGAGATTTATGACCAAAAACTCGCCCTTTTTGCACTTTATGGCCATTTTCATGAGCTATTGACCATAGTTTTGGGGTTCTAAGGCGATTTACAATGAACCTAAGAGCCGATACAATGCTTGAGAGTTATGACCAAAAATTTGTGTTTTCGCTCTTTATGTATGTTTTCATGAGCAATTGCCCACGGTTTTGGGGTTTGAGGGCGATTTACAACAACCATAAGACCCGATACATGTTTTTAGTTTTATGACCAAAAACTCGTCGTTTTCGCGCTTTATGGCCATTTTCATGAGCTATTAACCACAGTTTTGGGGTTCTATGGCGATTCAGAACGACCGTAAGACTAGATACATGTTATTGACCAAAAAATCATTGTTTTCGTGCTTTGAGGCCGTTTTCATGAGCTATTGCCTATAGTTTTGGGCTTCTTGAGTGATCTACAACGACCGTAAGACCAAGTACATGTTTGAGATTTATGACCAAAAACTCGCCCTTTTTTCGCTTTACCATTTTCATGAGCTATTGACCATAGTTTTGGGGTTCTAGGGCGATTTACAACAAGCGTATGAACCGATACAATGCTTGAGAGTGATGACCAAAAATTTGTCGTTTTCGCTCTTTATGTATGTTTTCATGAGCAATAGCCCCCAGTTTTGGGGTTCGATGGCGATTTACAACGACCGTAAGACCTAATACATGTTTGAGATTTATGACCACAACCTCGTCGTTTTCATGCTTTATGGACATGTTCATGAGCTATTGCCCATACTTTTGGGTTCTAGGGAGATTTAAAACGACCATAAGACATACTACATGTTTGAGAGTTATGACAAAAAATTCATCGTTTTCGCGCTTTATGGCCATTTTCATGAGCAATTGCCCATTGTTTTGGCCTTCTTGGGCGATTTACAACGACCGTAAGATCCAATACATGTTTGAGATTTATGACTAAAACCTCGCTGTCTTGGCGCTTTATGGCCATTTTTCATGATCTACTAAGCATAGTTTTGGTTGTTCCAGGGCGATTTAAAATGAGCATAATACCCGATACAATGCTTGAGAGACATGACCAAAAACTCGTCATTTTCACTCTTTATGGATGTTTCCATGAGGTATTGCCCCCGGTTTTGGGGTTTGAGGGCGATTTACAACGACCATAAGACCCGATACATGTTTGAGGTATATGACCAAAACCTCGTCGTTTTCGTGCTTTATGGCCATGTTCATGAGCTATTAACCATAGTTTTGGGGTTCTATGGCGATTCACAATGACCGTAAGACTAGATACATGTTATAGACCAAAAATTCATCGTTTTCGTGCTTTATGGCCGTTTTCATGAGCTATTGACCATAGTTTTGGGGTTCTAGGGCGATTTACAACGACCGTAAGACCCGATACAATGCTTGAGAGTTATGACCAAAAACTTGTCGTTTTCGCTCTTTATGTATGTTTTCATGAGCAATAGCCCACAGTTTTGGGGTTCGAGGGCGATTCACAACGATCGTAAGACCAAATACATGTTTGAGATTTATAACCAAAAACTCGTCAATTTCATCCTTTATAGCCATGTTCAAGAGCTATTGCCCATAGTTTTGGGTTCTAGGGAGATTTAAAACGATAGTAAGACTATATACATGTTTGGGAGTTATGACAAAAAATTCGTCGTTTTCGCGCTTTATGGCCATTTTCATGAGCTACTGCACATTGTTTTGGGCTTCTTGGGCGATTTACAACGACGGTAAGACAAAATACATGTTTGAGATTTATGACTAAAACCTCGCTGTTTTGGCGCTTTATGGCCATTTTCATGAGCTACTAACCATAGTTTTGGTTGTTCTAGGGTGATTTAAAATGAGCATAAAACCCAATATAATGCTTGAGAGTAATGACCAAAAACTCGTCATTTTCATGAGGTATTGCCCTCGGTTTTGGGGTTCGAGGGCGATTTACAATGAGCATAAGACTCGATACAAGTTTGAGATTTATGACCAAAAACTCGTCGTTTTCATGCTTTATGGCCATGTTCATGAGCTATTGCACATAGTTTTGGGTTCTAGGGACATTTAAAACGACAGTAAGACTATATACATGTTTGAGAATTATGACAAAAAATTCGTTGTTTTCGTGGTTTACGGCCATTTTCATGAGCTATTGCCCATTGTTTTGGGCCTCTTGGGCGATTTACAACGACCGTAAGACCCAATACATGTTTGAGATTTATGACTAAAAACTCGCAGTTTTGGCACTTTATGGCCATTTTCATGAGCTACTAACCATAGTTTTGGTTGTTCTAGGGCGATTTAAAATGAGCATAAAACCCGATACAATGCTTGAGAGTAATGACTAAAAACTCGTCGTTTTCGCGCTTTATGGCCATGTTCATAAGCTATTAACCATAATTTTGGGGTTCTAGGGAGATTTAACACGACCGTAAGACTAGATACATGTTTGAGAGTTATGACCAAACATTCATCGTTTTCGTGCTTTATGGCTGTTTTCATGAGCTATTGCCCATTGTTTTGGGCTTCTTGGGCGATTTACAACGACCGTAAGACCCAATACATGTTTGATATTTATGACTAAAAACTCGCCCTTTTTGTGCTTTATGGCCATTTTCATGAGCTACTGACCATAGTTATGGGGTTCTAGGGCGATTTACAACGAGTATAAGACCCGATACAATGCTTGTGAGTTATGACCAAAAACTTGTCGTTTTTGCTCTTTATGTATGTTTTGATGAGCAATAGCCCACAGTTTTGGGGTTCGAGGGCTATTCACAAAAAACCGTAAGACCTAATACATGTTTGAGATTTATAACCAAAAACTCGTCAATTTCATCCTTTATAGCCATGTTCAAGAGCTATTGCCCATAGTTTTGGGTTCTATGGCAATTTAAAACAACAGTAAGACTATATACATGTTTGAGAGTTATGACAAAAAATTCGTCGTTTTCGCGCTTTATGGCCATTTTCATGAGCTATTGCCCATTGTTTTGGGCTTCTTGGGCGATTTACAATGACCGTAAGACAAAATACATGTTTGAGATTTATGACTAAAAACTTGATGTTTTGGCGCTTTATGGCCTTTTTCATGAGCTACTAACCATAGTTTTGGTTGTGCTAGGGCGATTTAAAATGAGCATAAAACCCGATACAATGCTTGAGAGTCATGACCAAAAACTCGGCGTTTTCACTCTTTATGGACGTTTTCACGAGCTATTACCCACGGTTTTGGGGTTTGAGGGCGATTTACAACAAGCATAAGACACCATACATGTTTGAGATTTATGACCAAAAACTCGTCGTTTTCACGCTTTATGGCCATGTTCATGAGCCATTAACCATAGTTTCGGGGTTCTATGGCGATTCACAACGACCATAAGATTAGATACATGTTTGACAGTTATGACCAAAAATTCATCGCTTTTGTGCTTTATGGCCGTTTTCATGAGCTATTGCCCATAGTTTTAGGCTTCTTGGGCGATTTACAACGACCGTAATACCAAATACATGTTTGAGATTTATGACCAAAAACTCGCCCTTTTTGCGCTTTATGGCCATTTTCATGTGCTATTGACCATAGTTTTGGGGTTCTAGGGCAATTTACAACGAGCGTAAGACCCGATACAATGTTTGAGAGTTATCAACAAAAACTTGTCGTTTTCGCTCTTTATTTTCGTTTTCATGAGCAATAGCCCACAGTTTTGGGGTTCGAGGGCGATTTACAACGACCGTAAGACCTAATACGTGTTTGAGATTTATGACCATAAACTCGTCGATTTCATGCTTTATGGCCATGTTCATGAGCTATTGCCCATACTTTTGGGGTTCTAGGGAGATTTAAAACGACCGTAAGACTATATACATGTTTGACATTTATGACAAAAAAATCGTCGTTTTCGCGCTTTATGGCCATTTTCATGAGCTACTGCCCATTGTTTTGGGATTCTTGGGAGATTTACAACGACCGTAAGACCTAATACATGTTTGAGATTTATGACTAAAAACTCGCTATTTTGGTGCTTTATGGCCATAATTTTGGTTGTGCTAGGGCGATTTACAACGAGCATAAGACTCGATACATGTTTGAGATTTATGACCAAAAACTCGTCGTTTTCGCAATTATGGCCATATTCATGAGATATTAACCATAGTTTTGGGGTTCTATGGCGATTCACAATGACCATAAGACTAGATACATGTTTGAGCTATTAACCATTGTTTTGGGCTTCTTAGGCGATTTACAACGACCATAAGACACAATACATGTTTGGGATTGATGACTAAAAACTCGCTGTTTTGCGCTTTATGGCCATTTTCATGAGCTACTAACCATACTTTTGGTTGTGCTAGGGCGATTTAAAATGAGCATAAAACCCGATACAATGCTTGAGAGTCATGACCAAAAACTCGGCGTTTTCACTCTTTATGGATGTTTTCACGAGCTATTGCCCACGGTTTTTGGGTTTGAGGGTGATTTACAACGAGCATAAGACACCATACATGTTTGAGATTTATGACCAAAAACTCGTCGTTTTCACGCTTTATGGCCATGTTCATGAGTTATTAACCATAGCTTTGGGGTTCTATGGCGATTCACAACGACCGTAAGACTAGATACATGTTTGAGAGTTATGACCAAAAAATCATCGTTTCCGTGCTTTATCGCCGTTTTCATGAGCTATTGCCCATAGTTTTGGGCTTCCTGGGCGATTTACAACGACCATAAGACGAAATACATGTTTGAGATTTATGACCAAAAACTCGCCCTTTTTGTGCTTTATGGCCATTTTCATGAGCTATTGACCATAATTTTCGGGTTCTAGGGCGATTTACAACGAGCGTAAGACCCGATACAATGCTTGAGAGTTATCACCAAAAACTTGTCGTTTTCGCTCTTTATGTCTGTTTTCATGAGCAATAGCCCACAGTTTTGGGGTTCGAGGGCGATTTCCAACGACCATAAGACCTAATACATATTTGAGATTTATGACCAAAAGCTCGTCGTTTTCATGCTTTATGGCCATTTTCATGAGCTATTGCCCATTGTTTTGGGCTTCTTGGGCGATTTACAACGACCGTAACACCCAATACATGTTTGAGATTTATGACTAAAAACTCACTGTTTTGGCGCTTTATGGCCATTTTCATGAGCTACTAACCGTAGTTTTGGTTGTTTTAGGGCGATTTAAAATGAGCATAAAACCCGATACAATGCTTAAGAGTCATGACCAAAAACTCGTCGTTTTTGCTCTTTATGGATGTTTTCATGAGCTATTGCCCACGGTTTTGGGGTTTGAGGGCGATTTACAACGACCGTAAGACCCGATACATGTTTGAGATATATGACCAAAACCTCGTCGTTTTCGTGCTTTATGGCCATGTTCATGAGCTATTAACCATATTTTTGGGGTTTTATGGCGATTCACAATGACCGTAAGACTAGATACATGTTTGAGAGTTATGACCAAAAATTCATTGTTTTCGTGCTTTATGGCTGTTTTCATGAGCTATTGCCCATAGTTTTGGACTTCTTGGGTGATTTACAACGACCGTAAGACGAAATACATGTTTGAGATTTATGACCAAAAACTCGCCCTTTTTGCACTTTATGGCCATTTTCATGAGCTATTGACCATAGTTTTGGAGTTCTAGGGCGATTTACAATGAACCTAAGACCCGATACAATGCTTGAGAATTATGACCAAAAACTTGCGTTTTCGCTCATTATGTTTGTTTTCATGAGCAATTGCCCACGGTTTTGGGGTTTGAGGGCGATTTACAGCAACCATAAGACCCGATACATGTTTGAGTTTTATGACCAAAAACTCGTCGTTTTCGCGCTTTATGGCCATGTTCATGAGCTATTAACCATAGTTTTGGGGTTCTATGGCGATTCAGAATGACCGTAAGACTAGATACATGTTATTGACCAAAAAATCATCGTTTTCGTGCTTTGAGGCCGTTTTCATGAGCTGTTGCCTATAGTTTTGGGCTTCTTGAGTGATTTACAACGATCGTAAGACCAAGTACATGTTTGAGATTTATGACCAAAAACTCGCCCTTTTTTCGCTTTATGGCCATTTTCATGAGCTATTGACCATAGTTTTGGGGTTCTAGGGCGATTTACAACAAGCGTATGACCCGATACAATGCTTGAGAGTGATGACCAAAAATTTGTCGTTTTCGCTCTTTATGTATGTTTTCATGAGCAATAGCCCACAGTTTTGGGGTTCGATGGCGATTTACAACGACCGTCATACCTAATACATGTTTGAGATTTATGACCACAACCTCGTCGTTTTCATGCTTTATGGACATGTTCATGAGCTATTGCCCATAGTTTTGGGTTCTAGGGAGATTTAAAACGACCGTAAGACATACTACATGTTTGAGAGTTATGACAAAAAATTCATCGTTTTCGCGCTTTATGGCCATTTTCATGAGCTATTGCCCATTGTTTTGGCCTTCTTGGGCGATTTACAACGACCGTAAGATCCAATACATGTTTGAGATTTATGACTAAAACCTCGCTGTCTTGGCGCTTTATGGCCATTTTGCATGATCTACTAACCATAGTTTTGGTTGTTCCAGGGAGATTTCAAATGAGCATAATACCCGATACAATGCTTGAGAGTCATGACCAAAAAGTCGTCATTTTCACTCTTTATGGATGTTTCCATAAGGTATTGCCCACGGTTTTGGGGTTTGAGGGCGATTTACAACGACCATAAGACCCGATACATGTTTGAGGTATATGACCAAAACCTCGTTGTTTTCGTGCTTTATGGCCATGTTCATGAGCTATTAACCATAGTTTTGGGGTTCTATGGCGATTCGCAATGACCGTAAGACTAGATACATGTTATAGACCAAAAATTCATCGTTTTCGTGCTTTATGGCCGTTTTCATGAGCTATTGCCCATAGTTTTGGGCTTCTTGGGCGATTTACAACGACCGTAAGACGAAATACAAGTTTGAGATTTATTACCAAAAACTCGCCCTTTTTCCGCTTTATGGCCATTTTCATGAGCTATTGACCATAGTTTTGGGGTTCTAGGGCGATTTACAACGAGCGTAAGACCCAATACAATGCTTGAGAGTTATGACCAAAAACTTGTCGTTTTCGCCCTTTATGTATGTTTTCATGAGCAATAGCCCACAGTTTTGGGGTTCGAGGGCGATTCACAACGACCGTAAGACCAAATACATGTTTGAGATTTATGACCAAAAACTCGTCATTTTCATGCTTTATGGCCATGTTCAAGAGCTATTGCCCATATTTTTGGGTTCTAGGGAGATTTAAAACGACCGTAAGACTAGATACATGTTTGAGAGTTATGACAAAAAATCCGTCGTTTGCGCGCTTTATGGCCATTTTCAAAAGCTATTGCCCATTGTTTTGGGCTTCTTGGGCGATTTACAACGACCGTAAGACCCAATACATGTTTGAGATTTATGACTAAAAACTCGCTGTTTTGGCGCTTTATGGCCATTTTCATGAGCTACTACCATAGTTTTGGTTGTGCTAGGGCGATTTAAAATGAGCATAAAACCCGATACAGTCCTTGAGAGTCATGACCAAAAACTCGTCGTTTTCACTCTTTATAGACGATTTCATCAGCTATTGCCCACAGTTTTGCGGTTTGAGGGCGATTTACAACAAACATAAGACCTGATACATGTTTGAGATTTATGACCAAAAACTCGTTGTTTTCGGGCTTTATCGCCATGTTCATGAGCTATTAACCATAGTTTTAGGGTTCTATGGCGATTCACAACGACCGTAAGACTAGATACATGTTTGAGAGTTATGACAAAAAAATCGTCGTTTTCGCGCTTTATGGCCATTTTCAAGAGCTATTGCCCATTGTTTTTGGCTTCTTGGGCGATTTACAACGACCGTAAGACCCAATACATGTTTGAGATTTATGACTAACAACTTGCTGTTTTGGCGCTTTATGGCCATTTTCATGAGCTACTAACCATAGTTTTCGTTGTGCTAGGGCGATTTAAAATGAGCATAAAACCCGATACAATGCTAGAGAGTCATGACCAAAAACATGTCATTTTCACTCTTTCTGGACATTTTCATGAGCTATTGCCCACGGCTTTGGGGTTTGAGGGCGATTTACCATGACCATAAGACCCGATACATGTTTGAGATTTATGACCAAAAACTCGCCGTTTTCGCGCTTTATGGCCATGTTTATGAGCTATTAACCATAGTTTTGGGGTTCTATGGCGATTCACAACGACTGTAAGACTAGATACATGTTTGAGAGTTATGACCAAAAATCATCGTTTTCGTGCTTTATGGCCGTTTTCATGAGCTATTGCCCATAGTTTTGGGCTTCTTGGGCGATTTACAACGACCGTAAGACCAAATACATGTTTGAGATTTAGGACCAAAAACTCGTCCTTTTGCGCTTTATGGCCATTTTCATGAGCTATTGACCATAGTTTTGGGGTTCTAGGGAGATTTACAACGAGCGTAAGACCCGATACAATGCTTGTGAGTTATCAGCAAAAACTTGTTGTTTTCGCTCTTTATTTCTGTTTTCATGAGCAATAATAGCCCACAGTTTTGGGGTTCGAGGGCGATTTACAACGACCGTAAGACCTAATACATGTTTGAGAATTATGACAAAAACTCGTTGTTTTCATAATTTTAGGGCCATGTTCATGAGCTATTGCCAATAGTTTTGGGTTCTAGGGAGATTTAAAACAACCGTAAGACTAGATACATGTTTGAGAGTTATGACAAAAAAAACATCGTTTTCGCGCTTTATGGCCATTTTCATGAGGTATTGCCCATTCTTTTGGGCTTCTTGGACGATTTACAACGACCGTAAGACCCAATACATGTTTGAGATTTATGACTAAAAACTCGCTGTTTTGGTGCCTTATGGCCATTTTAATGAGCTACTAACCATAGTTTTGGTTGTGCTAGGGAGATTTAAAATGAGCATAAAACCCGATACAATGCTTGAGAGTCATGACCAAAAACTCGTCGTTTTCACTCTTTATAGACGTTTTCATGAGCTATTGCCCACAGTTTTAGGGTTTGGGGGCGATTTACAACGACAATGAGACCTGATACATGTTTGAGATTTATGACCAAAAACTCGTCGTTTTCGCGCTTTATGGCCATGTTCATGAGCTATTAACCATAGTTTTGGGGTTCTATGGCGATTCACAACAACCGTAAGACTAGATACACGTTTAAAAGTTATGACCAAAAAATCATCGTTTTCGTGCTTTATGGCCGTTTTCATGAGCTATTAGCCCATAGTTTTGGGGTTCAAGGGCGATTTACAATGACTGTAAGACCTAATACATATTTGAGACTTATGACCAAAAACTCGTCGTTTTCATGCTTTATGGCCATGTTCATGACATATTGCCCATAGTTTTGGGTTCTAGGGAGATTTAAAACGACCGTAAGACTAGATACATGTTTGAGAGTTATGACAAAAAATTCATTGTTTTCGCGCTTTATGGCCATTTTCATGAGCTATTGCCCATTGTTTTGGTCTTCTTGGGCGATTTACAACGACCGTAAGACCCAATACATGTTTGAGATTTATGACTAAAACTCGCTGTTTTGGCGCTTTATGGCCATTTTCATGAGCTACTAACCATTGTTTTGGTTGTGCTAGGACGATTTAAAATGAGCATAAAACCCGATACGATGCTTGAGAGTCATCACTAAAAACTTGTCATTTTCACTCTTTATGGATGTTTTCATGAGCTATTGCCCACGGTTTTGGGGTCTGAGGGCGATTTACAATGACCATAAGACCCGATACAAGTTTGAGATTTATGACCAAAAACTCGCCATTTTCGTGCTTTATGGCCATGTTCAGGAGCTATTGACGATAGTTTTGGGGTTCTATGGCGATTCACAACGATCGTAAGACTACATGTTTGTGAGTTATGACCAAAAATTCATCATTTCCGTGCTTTATGGCCGTTATCATGAGCTATTGCCCATAGTTTTGGGTTCTAGGGAGATTTAAAACGACCGTAAGACTAGATACATGTTTGAGAGTTATGACAAAAAAACGTCGTTTTCGCGCTTTATGGCCATTTTCATGAGCTATTACCCATTGTTTTTGGCTTCTTGGGCGAATTACAACGACCGTAAGACCCAATACATGTTTCAGATTTATGACTAAAAACTCGCTGTTTTGGCGCTTTATGGCCATTTTCATGAGCTACTAACCATAGTTTTGGTTGTGCTAGGAAGATTTAAAATGAGCATAAAATCCGATACAATGCTTGAGAGTCATGACCAAAAACTCGCCGTTTTCACTCTTTATGGACGTTTTCATGAGTTATTGCCCACGGTTTTGGTGTTTGAGGGCGATTTACAACGACCATAAGACCCGATACACGTTTGAGATTTAGGACGAAAAACTCGTCGTTTTCGCGCTTTATGGCCATGTTCATGAGCTATTAACCATAGTTTTGGGGTTCTATGGCGATTCACAACGACCGTAAGACTTGATACATGTTTGAGAGTTATGACCAAAAAATCATCGTTTTCGTGCTTTATGGCCGTTTTCATGAGCTATTGCCCATAGTTTAAGGCTTCTTTGGCGATTTACAACGACCGTAAGAACAAATACATGTTTGAGATTTATGACCAAAAACTCGCCCTTTTTGCGCTTTATGGCCATTTTCATGAGCTATTGACCATAGTTTTGGGGTTCTAGGACGATTTACAATGAGCGTAAGACCCGATACAATGCTTGAGAGTTATCACCAAAAACTTGTCGTTTTCACTCTTTATGGATGTTTTCATGAGCTATTGCCCACAGTTTTGGGGTTTGAGGGCGATTTACAATGACCATAAGACCCGATACAAGTTTGAGATTTATGACCAAAAACTCGCCGTTTTCGTGCTTTATGGCCATGTTCATGAGCTATTGACGATAGTTTTGGGGTTCTATGGCGATTCACAACGATCGTAAGACTACATGTTTGTGAGTTATGACCAAAAATTCATCATTTCCGTGCTTTATGGCCGTTTTCATGAGCTATTGCCCATAGTTTTGGGTTCTAGGGAGATTTAAAACGGCCGTAAGACTAGATACATGTTTGAGAGTTATGACAAAAAAACGTCGTTTTCGCGCTTTATGGCCATTTTCATGAGCTATTACCCATTGTTTTTGGCTTCTTGGGCGATTTACAACGACCGTATGACCCAATACATGCTTGAGATTTATGACTAAAAACTCGCTGTTTTGGCGCTTTATGGCCATTTTCATGAGCTACTAACCATAGTTTTGGTTGTGCTAGGAAGATTTAAAATGAGCATAAAATCCGATACAATGCTTGAGAGTCATGACCAAAAACTCGTTGTTTTCACTCTTCATGGACGTTTTCATGAGTTATTGCCCACGGTTTTGGTCTTTGAGCGCGATTTACAACGACCATAAGACCCGATACACGTTTGAGATTTAGGACCAAAAATTCATCGTTTTCGCGCTTTATGGCCATGTTCATGAGCTATTAACCATAGTTTTGGGGTTCTATGGCGATTCACAACGACCGTAAGACTTGATACATGTTTGAGAGTTATGACCAAAAAATCATCGTTTTCGTGCTTTATGGCCGTTTTCATGAGCTATTGCCCATAGTTTTAGGCTTCTTTGGCGATTTAGAACGACCGTAAGAATAAATACATGTTTGAGATTTATGACCAAAAACTCGCCCTTTTTGCGCTTTATGGCCATTTTCATGAGCTATTGACCATAGTTTTGGGGTTCTAGGGCGATTTACAAGGAGCATAAGACCTGATACAATGCTTGAGAGTTATCACAAAATACTTGTCATTTTTGCTCTTTATTTCCGTTTTCATGAGCAATAGCCCATAGTTTTGGGGTTCGAGGGCGAGTTACAACGACCGTAAGATCTAATACATGTTTGAGGTTTATGACCAAAAACTCGTCGTTTTCATGCTTTATGGCCATGTTCATGAGCTATTGCCCATATTTTTGGGTTCTAGGGAGATTTAAAACAATAGTAAGACTAGATACATGTTTGAGAGTTATGAAAATAATTCGTCGTTTTCGCGCTTTATGGCCATTTTCATGAGCTATTGCCCATTGTTTTGATCTTCTTGGGAGATTTACGACGACCGTAAGACCCAATAAATGATTGAGATTTATGACTAAAAACTCGCTGTTTTGGCGCTTTATGGCCATTTTCATGAGCTACTAACCATAGTTTTGGTTGTGCTAGGACGATTTAAAATGAGCATAAAACCCGATACGATGCTTGAGAGTCATCACTAAAAACTTGTCATTTTCACTCTTTATGGATGTTTTCATGAGCTATTGCCCATGGTTTTGAGGTTTGAGGGCGATTTACAATGACCATAAGACCCGATACAAGTTTGAGATTTATGACCAAAAACTCGTCGTTTTCGTGCTTTATGGCCATGTTCATGAGCTATTGACGATAGTTTTGGGGTTCTATGGCGATTCACAACGATCATAAGACTACATGTTTGTGAGTTATGACCAAAAATTCATCATTTCCGTGCTTTATGGCCGTTTTCATGAGCTATTGCCCATAGTTTTGGGTTCTAGGGAGATTTAAAACGACCGTAAGACTAGATACATGTTTGAGAGTTATGACAAAAAAAGTCGTTGTTTTCGCGCTTTATGGCCATTTTCATGAGCTATTGCCCATTGTTTTGGGCTTATTGGACGATTTACAACGATCGTAAGACCCAATACATGTTTGAGATTTATGACTAAAAACTCGCTGTTTTGGCGCTTTATGGCCATTTTCATGACCTACTAACCATAATTTTGGTTGTGCTACGACGATTTAAAATGAGCATAAAACCCGATACGATGCTTGAGAGTCATCACTAAAAACTTGTCATTTTCACTCTTTATGGATGTTTTCATGAGCTATTGCCCACGGTTTTGGGGTTTGAGGGCGATTTACAATGACCATAAGACCCGATACAAGTTTGAGATTTATGACCAAAAACTCGCCGTTTTCGTGCTTTATGGCCATGTTCATGAGCTATTGACGATAGTTTTGGGGTTCTATGGCGATGCACAATGATCGTAAGACTACATGTTTGTGAGTTATGACCAAAAATTCATCATTTCCGTGCTTTATGGCCGTTTTCATGAGCTATTGCCCATAGTTTTAGGTTCTAGGGAGATTTAAAACGACCATAAGACTAGATACATGTTTGAGAGTTATGACAAAAAACCGTCGTTTTCGCGCTTTATGGCAATTTTCATGAGCTATTACCCATTGTTTTTGGCTTCTTGGGTGATTTACAACGACCGTAAGACCCAATACATATTTGAGATTTATGACTAAAAACTCGATGTTTTGGCGCTTTATGGCCATTTTCATGAGCTACTAACCATAGTTTTGGTTGTGCTAGGAAGATTTAAAATGAGCATAAAATCCGATACAATGCTTGAGAGTCATGACCAAAAACTCGTCGTTTTCACTCTTTATGGACGTTTTCATGAGTTATTGCCCACGGTTTTGGTGTTTGAGGGCGATTTACAATGACCATAAGACCCGATACAAGTTAGAGATTTAGGACCAAAAACTCGCTGTTTTCGCGCTTTATGGCCATGTTCATGAGCTATTAACCATAGTTTTTGGGTTCTATGGCGATTCACAACGATCGTAAGACTAGATACATGTTTGAGAGTTATGACCAAAAAATCATCGTTTTCGTGCTTTATGGCCGTTTTCATGAGCTATTGCCCATAGTTTTGGTCTTCTTGGGCAATTTACAATGAGTGTAAGACAAAATACATGTTTGAGATTTATGACCAAAAACTCGCCCTTTTTGCGCTTTATGGCCATTTTCATGAGCTATTGACCATGGTTTTGGGGTTCAAGGACGATTTACAACGAGCGTAAGACCCGATACAATGCTTGAGAGTTATCACCAAAAACTTGTCGTTTTCACTCTTTATGGATGTTTTCATGAGCTATTGCCCACGGTTTTGGGGTTTGAGGGCGATTTACAATGACCATAAGACCCGATACAAGTTTGAGATTTATGACCAAAAACTCGCCGTTTTCGTGCTTTATGGCCATGTTCATGAGCTATTGACGATAGTTTTGGGGTTCTATGGCGATTCACAACGATCGTAAGACTACATGTTTGTGAGTTATGACCAAAAATTCATCATTTCCGTGCTTTATGGCCGTTTTCATGAGCTATTGCCCATAGTTTTGGGTTCTAGGGAGATTTAAAACGGCCGTAAGACTAGATACATGTTTGAGAGTTATGACAAAAAAAAACGTCGTTTTCGCGCTTTATGGCCATTTTCATGAGCTATTACCCATTGTTTTTGGCTTCTTGGGCGATTTACAACGACCGTAAGACCCAATACATGTTTGAGATTTATGACTAAAAACTCGTTGTTTTGGCGCTTTATGGCCATTTTCATGAGCTACTAACCATAGTTTTGGTTATGCTAGGAAGATTTAAAATGAGCATAAAATCCGATACAATGCTTGATAGTCATGACCAAAAACTCGTCGTTTTCACTCTTTATGGACGTTTTCATGAGTTATTGCCCACGGTTTTGGTGTTTTAGGGCGATTTACAACGACCATAAGACCCGATACACGTTTGAGATTTAGGACCAAAAACTCGTCGTTTTCACGCTTTATGGCCATGTTCATGAGCTATTAACCATAGTTTTGGGGTTCTATGGCGATTCACAACGACCGTAAGACTTGATACATGTTTGAGAGTTATGACCAAAAAATCATCGTTTTCGTGCTTTATGGCCGTTTTCATGAGCTATTGCCCATAGTTTTAGGCTTCTTTGGCGATTTACAACGACCGTAAGAACAAATACATGTTTGAGATTTATGACCAAAAACTCGCCCTTTTGCGCTTATGGCCATTTTCATGAGCTATTGACCATAGTTTTGGGGTTCTAGGGCGATTTACAAGGACCATAAGACCTGATACAATGCTTGAGAGTTATCACAAAAAACTTGTCATTTTTGCTCTTTATTTCCGTTTTCATGAGCAATAGCCCATAGTTTTGGGGTTCGAGGGCGAGTTACAACGACCGTAAGATCTAATACATGTTTGAGATTTATGACCAAAAACTCGTCGTTTTCATGCTTTATGGCCATGTTCATGAGCTATTGCCCATATTTTTGGGTTCTAGGGAGATTTAAAACGATCGTAAGACTAGATACATGTTTGAGAGTTATGACAAAAAATTCGTCGTTTTCACGCTTTATGGCCATTTTCATGAGCTATTGCCCATTGTTTTGGTCTTCTTGTGAGATTTACAACGACCGTAAGACCAAATACATGTTTGAGATTTATAACTAAAAACTCGTTGTTTTGGCGCTTTACGGCCATTTTCATGAGCTACTAACCATAGTGTTGGTTGTGCTAGGGCGATTTAAAATGAGCATAAAACCCGATACGATGCTTGAGAGTCATCACTAAAAACTTGTCATTTTCACTATTTATGGATGTTTTCATGAGCTATTGCCCACAGTTTTGGGGTTTGAGGGCGATTTACAATGACCATAAGACCCGATACAAGTTTGAGATTTATGACCAAAAACTCGTCGTTTTCGTGCATTATGGCCATGTTCATGAGCTATTGACGATAGTTTTGGGGTTCTATGGCGATTCACAACGATCGTAAGACTACATGTTTGTGAGTTATGACCAAAAATTCAACATTTCCGTGCTTTATGGCCGTTTTCATGAGCTATTGCCCATAGTTTTGGGTTCTAGGGAGATTTAAAACGACCGTAAGACTAGATACATGTTTGAGAGTTATGACAAAAAAATTCGTTGTTTTCGCGCTTTATGGCCATTTTCATGAGCTATTGCCCATTGTTTTGGGCTTATTGGACGATTTACAACGACCGTAAGACCCAATACATGTCTGAGATTTATGACTAAAAACTCGCTGTTTTGGCGCTTTATGGCCATTTTCATGACCTACTAACCATAGTTTTGGTTGTGCTAGGACGATTTAAAATGAGCATAAAACCCGATACGATGCTTGAGAGTCATCACTAAAAACTTGTCATTTTCACTCTTTATGGATATTTTCATGAGCTATTGCCCACGGTTTTGGGGTTTGAGGGCGATTTACAATGACCATAAGACCCGATACAAGTTTGAGATTTATGACCAAAAACTCGCCGTTTTCGTGCTTTATGGCCATGTTCATGAGCTATTGACGATAGTTTTGGGGTTCTATGGCGATGCACAACGATCGTAAGACTACATGTTTGTGAGTTATGACCAAAAATTCATCATTTCCGTGCTTTATGGCCGTTTTCATGAGCTATTGCCCATAGTTTTGGGTTCTAGGGAGATTTAAAACGACCATAAGACTAGATACATGTTTGAGAGTTATGACAAAAAAAACGTCGTTTTCGCGCTTTATGGCCATTTTCATGAGCTATTACCCATTGTTTTTGGCTTCTTGGGCGATTTACAACGACCATAAGACCCAATACATATTTGTGATTTATGACTAAAAACTCGATGTTTTGGCGCTTTAGGGCCATTTTCATGAGCTACTAACCATAGTTTTGGTTGTGCTAGATAGATTTAAAATGAGCATAAAATCCGATACAATGCTTGAGAGTCATGACCAAAAACTCGTCGTTTTCACTCTTTATGAACATTTTCATGAGTTATTGCCCACGGTTTTGGTGTTTGAGGGCGATTTACAACAACCATAAGACCCGATACACGTTTGAGATTTAGGACCAAAAACTCACCGTTTTCGCGCTTTATGGCCATGTTCATGAGCTATTAACCATAGTTTTTGGGTTCTATGGCGATTCACAACGATCGTAAGAGTAGATATATGTTTGAGAGTTATGACCAAAAAATCATCGTTTTCGTGCTTTATGGCCGTTTTCATGAGCTATTGCCCATAGTTTTGGGCTTCTTGGGCAATTTACAATGATTGTAAGACCAAATACATGTTTGAGATTTATGACCAAAAACTCGCCCTTTTTGCGCTTATGGCCATTTTCATGAGCTATTGACCATAGTTTTGGGGTTCTAGGGCGATTTACAAGGACCATAAGACCTGATACAATGCTTGAGAGTTATCACAAAAAACTTGTCATTTTTGCTCTTTATTTCCGTTTTCATGAGCAATAGCCCATAGTTTTGGGGTTCGAGGGCGATTTACAACGACCGTAAGACCTAATACATGTTTGAGATTTATGACCAAAAACTCGTCGTTTTCATGCTTTATGGCCATGTTCATGAGCTATTGCCCATAGTTTTGGGTTCTAGGGAGATTTAAAACGACCGTAAGACTAGATACATGTTTGAGAGTTATGAAAAAAAATTCATCGTTTTCGCGCTTTATGGCCATTTTCATGAGCTATTGCCCATTGTTTTGGTCTTCTTGGGCGATTTACAACGACCGTAAGACCCAATACATGTTTGAGATTTATGACTAAAAACTCGCTGTTTTGGCGCTTTATGGCCATTTTCATGAGCTACTAACCATAGTTTTGGCTGTGCTAGGACGATTTAAAATGAGCATAAAACCCGATACGATGCTTGAGAGTCATCACTAAAAACTTGTCATTTTCACTATTTATGGATGTTTTCATGAGCTATTGCCCACAGTTTTGGGGTTTGAGGGCGATTTACAATGACCATAAGACCCGATACAAGTTTGAGATTTATGACCAAAAACTCGTCGTTTTCGTGCATTATGGCCATGTTCATGAGCTATTGACGATAGTTTTGGGGTTCTATGGCGATTCACAACGATCGTAAGACTACATGTTTGTGAGTTATGACCAAAAATTCAACATTTCCGTGCTTTATGGCCGTTTTCATGAGCTATTGCCCATAGTTTTGGGTTCTAGGGAGATTTAAAACGACCGTAAGACTAGATACATGTTTGAGATTTATGACAAAAAAATTCGTTGTTTTCGCGCTTTATGGCCATTTTCATGAGCTATTGCCCATTGTTTTGGGCTTATTGGACGATTTACAACGACCGTAAGACCCAATACATGTCTGAGATTTATGACTAAAAACTCGCTGTTTTGGCGCTTTATGGCCATTTTCATGACCTACTAACCATAGTTTTGGTTGTGCTAGGACGATTTAAAATGAGCATAAAACCCGATACGATGCTTGAGAGTCATCACTAAAAACTTGTCATTTTCACTCTTTATGGATATTTTCATGAGCTATTGCCCACGGTTTTGGGGTTTGAGGGCGATTTACAATGACCATAAGACCCGATACAAGTTTGAGATTTATGACCAAAAACTTCATTTTTTAGGTGCTTTATGGCCATGTTCATGAGCTATTGGCGATAGTTTTGGGGTTCTATATGATGCACAACGATCGTGAAGACTACATGTTTGTGAGTTATGACCAAAATTCATCATTTTGCTTTATGGCCGTTTTCATGAGCTATTGCCCATAGTTTTGGGTTCTAGGGAGATTTAAAACGACCATAAGACTAGATACATGTTTGAGAGTTATGACAAAAAAAACGTCATTTTCGCGCTTTATGGCCATTTTCATGAGCTATTACCCATTGTTTTTGGCTTCTTGGGCGATTTACAACGACCATAAGACCCAATACATATTTGTGATTTATGACTAAAAACTCGATGTTTTGGCGCTTTAGGGCCATTTTCATGAGCTACTAACCATAGTTTTGGTTGTGCTAGATAGATTTAAAATGAGCATAAAATCCGATACAATGCTTGAGAGTCATGACCAAAAACTCGTCGTTTTCACTCTTTATGAACATTTTCATGAGTTATTGCCCACGGTTTTGGTGTTTGAGGGCGATTTACAACAACCATAAGACCCGATACACGTTTGAGATTTAGGACCAAAAACTCACCGTTTTCGCGCTTTATGGCCATGTTCATGAGCTATTAACCATAGTTTTTGGGTTCTATGGCGATTCACAACGATCGTAAGAGTAGATATATGTTTGAGAGTTATGACCAAAAAATCATCGTTTTCGTGCTTTATGGCCGTTTTCATGAGCTATTGCCCATAGTTTTGGGCTTCTTGGGCAATTTACAATGATTGTAAGACCAAATACATGTTTGAGATTTATGACCAAAAACTCGCCCTTTTTGCGCTTTATGGCCATTTTCATGATCTATTGACCAATGTTTTGGTGTTCTAGGACGATTTACAACGAGCGTAAAACCCGATACAATGCTTGAGAGTTATCACCAAAAACTTGTCGTTTTCGCCTTTTATGTCTGTTTTCATGAGCAATAGCCCACAGTTTTAGGGTTCGAGGGTGAT